>OZ018338.1:3866224-4466224 GCA_963969495.1 Ceratothoa steindachneri | reverse complement strand
CTTGAATGTGGATTGAGCTGCCTGATGCTACACGCTTCTCTCCAATTTATGGTAACTTCAAGCACTCCTTGAAGATCCATACTTCATGTATCAAGCCTGTTATAAGTTGGTAGAGATGTGCGCTGTGAAGGGCTCTAGCATTAAAAGCGATAGACAAGAACGTATCGAAATGAATCGAATATGCAAAGGTAACTCAAATTGTGGCGACAAAAAAATTCAAAATAATGTTAATAGAAATGAGAAATGTCATCTTTATGTTTAAACATAACTTGCATTTTCTTGTATATGCTTTTTAGATGATATTTCCAGCGTTGCAATCTGTTTTTCATAAAAGTATGCGTCGCTTGATTGGTCCCATCCCAATGTCGCGCTGCTGAATTCCATTACTGAGTTAAAACGAGTTTCTTTGAAGTTTTTTTTTTCAATTTTAGAAATAAGAAAAAAGTCTGGGGGTTGAGAATCAGAACTGCTGGCTAGATGATCTTCGCTTTTCCATTGGAATCGTCGAAAATAGCTCGTACGGCTATTGATGAATGGGCATGTTCATTTACCCTTTTAATTTAGCTCGCTGCTTTGAGCGTGACGGTTCCAATCTTTTAATTACAATCGCCCTGAGAGTTATATTGATGGATTTAGGTTTTGTATTTTGTATACAGACCCTATTATATATATATATATATATATATATATATATATATATATATATATATATATATATATATGCATAAAAGCGTCCTATTACCCTCAAATCCAGAAAAAGGATAAAATTATTTGCAAGTAGACCGAGTATTTTCTTTTGAACCTTGGTTCAGAAAAGGCCAAGGTCCATTGTGTAGAAAAAACAAACTTTCATGAATTTCTTCCTCACCTGGAGTGGGTCGTACTTCAAATGAAATCAAAATCAATTCCGCAATTTCGAGTTTATTTGAGGATTAGATATAGTCGAGAATAGAGGCTCCTTGCGCCCATGCGGCCCGTCGAAACCACGAAGTCAGTCAACGTGAGCGAGAACCGTGAGAACAGTCAGAATATCAAACTGCTTTCCACGATAAGCGAGGGATTGGAATCTCAAGCGCGCGCTTCTTTCGTCTCTCAGGGTGTTTTAATTAAACCACCACAGGAGTGTTTGCCATCTCTCAAGCGCCGCGTTGGTTGTTGGAGAGATTCCCCCACGCCCTTCCTTGGCGGAGTCAGTAACGGATCTGGATTTTCCCTATATATTGTTGATCCCAATAGGGCAGCATCGACAGTATAGGCCTGCCTTTTACAACGAAACACGTCGTTCTCGACCGCGCTCCTTTTTCTCGACGAGCGAAAGGCTAGAATTATACCGAAGAATCTGAGCCCCAGTCAATTGGCCCATCCTTGGTTTCGGTAAATTTCTTTTGGCACGAATACTCCCTCCAGTAAGTGTTACTAGTAGAGGTTATACTCCCCGTGGTTAAAGCCACTTGAATAACCATCCGATCCCCCGTTTCATCTCCTAAAGCCTCAAACCCAAGCCAAGCTGAGATGAATCATCTGTGGCTATTCCAGCCGGTTATCCCTTTGTGTGTTTGTACAGAGGCTCGTATCGCCTCTCGCCCCCCCCTCCTTTCCGTAGAGCCCGCTCTGAGTAGCGCTGATACGAGGGGCGGTTATTAATTTTTTGGCCGAATCGGTAGGGCAAAACAGAGGAGGAGGGATGGCTGCTTGTGGGGGTGTTAGGACAAGTTATGACAAGTCAGGACCTGTAGCTGCACGCTCCTGCCTCGTCTATTTAAGAATCATTAGCTCATCGCAGATCGTCAGTCACAAATCTTTCAACAATGGAAAAAGTTGAGCACCGCGCAGTGATCAAACTTTTGACAAAGGAAGGCAAGAATGCAAAAGAGATCCATGAACGCATGGTTACAGTGTACACTGACACCGCCCCTTCCAATGCAACCATTGCTCGCTTGAATAGGGAGTTCCGCCATGGTCGTGAGTCCCTTGAAGATGACCCCCGTCCAGGAAACTCATCAGACGTGACCAACGAGGACAATGTGGCCCGTGTGGAGAGGATGATCCTCGAAAATCGACGGGTGAAGGTCGAAGAAATCGAGCGAGAACTTGGAATATCACATGGAAGTGTTATCAACATCATCCACGACAATTTGACCATGACCAAGGTCTCTGTCCATTGGGTGCCTAGAAACCTCAAGCACCATGATCGACTTTAACGTCCTCAAAGTTCAGAGGAGCTGCTGCTCCTGTACAATCAAGACCCGGTGGGATTCGAGTAACGCATAGTGACAGGTGATGAAACGTGGGTCCATCACTGGGATCCCTAGACTAAGCTCGAAAGCATGGGCTGGAAGCACAGGGGCTCTCCGACCCCCATTAAGTTCCGGACCCAACCCTTAGCCGGGAAGATCATGGCCACCATCTTCTTGGATTCTGAGGAAGTGTTGATGGTGGACTATGCCCCTCGTGGAAGGACCATCACAGGCCAATATTACGCCGTGAAACTGGCTGGGTTGAAGAAGTCTATCCGTCAGAAGTGGCGCGGCAATTTCACACGCGGTGTCCTGCTCCTCCACCACAATGCCCCTGTCCACAAGGCCAGAGTTGCACAAGCTGCCCTGCGCGAGTGCGGATTCGAGGAGCTTAACCATCCCCCTACAGTCCAGAGCTGGCCCCTAGCGACTACTTTTTATTCTGCCAGCTCAAGGCTGCACTACGTGGACGCCCGCTTGGGGACGATGAAGATGTCCAGCTCGCCGTCCAGGAGTGAATTGAACAGCAGTCAGGAGATTTCTGGTTGTCGGGAATTCGAAGCCTCAGGGGCATGTGGCGCAAGTGCATTGAAGTCGAGGGTAGTTATAATGAAAAATAATAAATCACTTTTCCTCATATCTCGTTTCCTTATATCCGAATTGCAAAACTTATTGACCGCTCCTCGTACGTTGAGAACTTGGATACGTAGAGTATCTATTGCCATTATTTCATTTAATCTATTTATTGTGTATAACTGTGTAAATACTTTTTCATATGCCTCATAGCCGGAGCCATCATTAGTTAACATCGGCCAACTGCACCCAATCTTTGGAATTTAAAATCCTTCGCACTCGTCCCCCTTCCCCTTTCCTTTCTTTTTCCCATCTCTGTCGTGACCAGAGTAAAATAAAGGTCACGCGTTGACTTTGAGCGACCACGCCTATTGGGTAAAAGTGACGTATATGCCAGGGTCATTCTACGACAGATATTTCTTGTATATTATCATCTATCTGTTTAGATTTTGTAATAAACGGCAAGCATTGCCTTCTTTAGTGTATTTCTGATCTTATAAATGGGTGGAAAGCTTAGAAGTTCTTGATTTCAGATATATTTGTCAAATAGACATGAGTTTAAGGAATGAAATTACTGGGTGTGGAAAATTCAAACCGCGTGCTCGAAATATAACAAAAGATGGCGAGCTATTGACTCCAATGAAGGTTGTTTCTTGTACAAGTGATTACTACAATAAAGGTTGCTTCTTGTGCAAGCTACACACTCCAATGGAGGTTGTTCTCTGTCTAAATCTTTGACCAAAATGAAGGTTGCTCCTTTAGCAAGCTATTGACTCCAAGGAAGGTTCCTCTTAGTGTAAGTTATTGACTATAATGAAGTTTGCTTCTTGTGCAAGCTATTGACTCCAATAAAGGTTGTTCTTTGTGCAAGCTTTTGACCCGAATGAAGACTGCTCCTTGTGCCTAGCTATTGAGTTAACTGAAGGTTTCTCCTTATGCAAGCTGTTGTCTCCAATAAAGGTTCCATTTTATACAAGCGATTAACTCCACTGAAGGTGGTTTCTTGTGCAAGCTATTGACTTCAACGAAGGTTAGGATTTGTGCATGCTTTTGACCCCAGGAGGGTTGCTTCTTGTGCAAGCTTTTTACGCCAATGAAGGGAGGTTTTTGTGGATGCTATTGAGTCCAATGAGAATTATTCTTTCTGCAAGCTATTGACTCCAATGAAGGTTGCTCCCATGTATCAACTATTGACTCCAATGAAGTTTGGTCTTTATGAAAGCTTTTGACCAAAATGAAAGCAGACTTTTGTGCGAGCTATCAACTGCAATGAAGGTTGCTCCTTCTACAATCCATTGACTACAATAAAGGTTGCTTTTTGTGCGTTATATTTGCCACAATGAAGGTCGCTCCTTGTGTAAGCTTTTGACTTCAATAAAGAGTATTCATTGTGCAAGCTATTGACTCCAATCAAGGTTGCTTTTTGTGCAAGCTTTTAACCTAAATGTAGGTTGACTCTTGTGCAAGCTATTGACTTCAACGAAGATTATCCTTTGTTCAAGCTATTGATCCCAATGAAGATTGCTCCTTGTGCAGGCTATTTACTTCAATGAAGGTTACTTTTTGTGGAAGCTATTTAGTACAATGCAAATTCCTCTTTGTGCAAACTATTGACTCGAATTAAGGTTGCTCCTTTGTGCCAGCTATTGACTCCAATGACTATTGTTCTTTGTGCAAGCTTTGGCCCCGATAAACCATCCGATAAAGGTAAATTCTTGTGTAAGCAATTGACTCCAATGATGGATACTCTTTTTACATGCTATTTACTCCAATGAAGGGTGCTCCTTGTGCAAGTTATTTTTCCCATTGTAGGTTGCTCATTGTGTAAGCCATTGACTCAAATAAAGGTTGTTTATTGTGCAAGCTATTGACTCCAATGAAAGTTACTCTTTGTGAAAGCTATTAAGTCCGATGGAGGTTCCTCTTTGAGCAAGAAAATGACTCCATTGATGGTTGCTGAGTTTTGCAAGATATTGACTCCAATGAAGGTTGTTCTTTGTGCAGGCTTTTGATTTCAATAATGTTTGCTTCTTGTGCAAGCTATTGACTACAATGAAGGTTGATTTTTGTGTAAGCTCTTGACCCCACTAATATTTGCTTCCTGTGAAAACTATTGATTCCAATGATGGTTGCTCTTTTTGCAAGATATTGACTCCAATGAAGGTTGTTCTTTGTGCAGGCTTCTGACTCCAATGATGTTTGCTTCTTAGGCAAGTTATTGACTGCACTGAAGTTTGCTTTTTGTGCAAGCTCTTGACCCCAATGATATTTGATTCCTGTGCAAGCTATTAACTCCAATGAAGGTTGCTCCTTTTGCAAGATATTGTCTCCAATGAAGGTTGTTCTTTGTGCAGGCTTTTGACTCCAATGATGTTTGCCTCTTGTGCAGGCTATTGACTCAAATAAAGGTTATTTCTGTACAAGCTCTTGACCCCAATGATATTTGCTTTCTGTGCAAGCTATTGACTCGAATGATGTTTGCTTCTTGTTCAAGCTATTGACTCCAATGAACCTTGTTCCTTGTGCCTTTTATCTGCTCAGGTTAAAGTCGAGTGGCTTTCAGGTGTCACCTTTCCTCATCAGAGGGTAGCATTATCCAGGAATCTTTGAATTTATAGTCTCCTCCATTGTATATAGTTGTTTTTTTGTTGGTTTTGGGTTTGTGTTTTTGCGTGCATGCTAAACCCCGGAGTGACCATGACTCTTTCCGCCACCTGACATTTGTTTTTTCTAGTCTTAGTTGTTTTTTCTTTTGCATTGGTTATTTGGTAATTTTGCTTTTGTTTTGTTAGTATAATAGCCTAATTTTAGGCTAAATTTTTGGCTGCTTCTCTTGATGAAAATGGCCAGATAGGAGCCCTTTATTAAAATAAAAATTTCCCTCACTGGTTTCAGTCTATGATCTAAAAATATAACAAGGCCACCGAAAGAGTATTGTAGCTCACTTTAAAATGGCTTCACATCCCTAATTACTTGGTGTCCTCAATCATTTTTAATAATGTTGAGATAGAGAGAGAAAAGAGAGAGGGGGAGGGAAGGGGATTTAAGGGATTTTACGTGACAACGACTGACAGTGCCAAGACAGACATTCATTTATAATTTGGAATTGCGGTACACTATCTACCATTGATCCTGGAATCTTGCCTTCAATCTAAGATGACGTGAGGAGGGCGCGAGATTAGGACATATTTGTAAGATGCTTGAATGGTGAATATGACACATTGGCAGAAATCCTTTGTTATGCAGCCCTATAAAGACTCATTGGCGAATCTAAGCAGGTGGCTTTTGATTCCATGTAAGCCATTGCGATTGGATAATGTGACGGTAGAGCGTTAAGTGCTTCTCTGCCTAAAACATGATGAAGCCTGGCAGGCTCTCCTATAGTATGTAAGCGGAGATTTAGGTGGAAATCCATGTTGATTGAGTCCTGTTTATTTTGCTTTCCCTATATTTGCAAGACTATCTTTTCATTCTGTAGATTTATGTGCATTTAGTCGATCATTTTTTTTTTAATCAATTGGTTTATTGGTTGTTGGTGTTTTTCATTGTGTTTGGCCACTTTAAAAGTTTTCGTTTGGTTATCCCTTTCTGCGCTCCTACCTTATTTTTCTATTGTTTATTTGGTTATTAATCATCCCTAACTAAAATTTAAGAAAGGGAATTTTTAGAGTATTTGAATAATAATATCATCTTAGTTTGGTTATGACTTATGTTTTTTTATCAAAGTTATTTCTAATAATTCTTTTATAATATCAAAAAACAGAATGGTGAAGTTCAGAAAATTTATTTTTATATATCTTCTTCTATAACCATATTTTAGTGTCGTGGTTTACGACCGAGTACGTATGTACGTTTGATTCGTACATGAGTAAATCCGTTCCACTTTTCCCTAAGGCTGCTCTTATTTAATTCTTTAACCAGAGAGGCTTCGTATTATGATATATCTATTCTCGTATGCTGGGCTCGAGGATCTAATTAAACAACTCAGTCAAAATATACTTTTAATTACATAAAAAAAATGAAATATTAACTCTTTAAATGCACTTTCGCGCGGAATGGGAAATAACAAATATGAATAAATTTTGTATTCGTTTTACCTTTAACTCAGAATGTGTCGACACATGGGTAACCTTGAAAGTGAGCCTCCTCGCTGAGGTGATTTGGGGCGAGTTGGACTGGAGACTACCTCGCTGAGGTTAGGCGAGCGTGAGGAGGTGATTTGGGGAAACAGCTGATGCTTCTCCCGGGGTTAGTTGAGGCGAGTGGCGATGCTTCTCTCTCGACTTGAACATGTAAGTGAGAGGATATTGGATGAATGGAAGTTACCCTAATCCCTGTGTTACCAATTCTGGCTTCTCGATGATGAGACTTAACCAAGATGTTAATCTTTTCTCGAATGGGAATTCACGTTGGTATTCCTCAATGGTGAGGGGTATCTCTGTTTTTTCAGAAAACTGAGATACGGAATTTTCTCTGGACGAGAATGGTATGAGAGTTGATCTCAATACCACTGGTCTGCTCTTCTAAGCGACCAAAGAAACAGCCTCGGGAGAAAAGTCCCGTTCAGTTCCAACTATCTTCTTTATTCTCTGTTTGCCTCAGGGATTCGTCTTCTTGTCTCGATTGCTACGCGGATTTTTCTCTAAATTTCTGTAGATCGAACTATACTTGTATATACTCATACATCGATTATCCCCTGGGGAGGGGAGGGAAGATGAGGGAGTTTAGGAGGGGCGAACCCTCACTAGCCTACAGTTAAGCCTTTCTCTTAGGGCATAAATTGTCAACGCTATAACACTTTGCCACCTCAGGTTTACGCACGGGGAAGGTGAGATTTCGTCTCTTTAGCGAAAATAGACATAACAATCGGAGGTGCCAGTGAGTCTGTTCCTAGATTTTGTGTCGACGAAGCCTTATGCAGCAAGATTATCATTCTAAAGGCTCTCACACCCTCCTATGTTTACATTAACGGACTGCACCACCAGTCTCGTAAATTTCGAAATCTGCTCACCGAAATCCGTCTTTGCGAGCGACTTCAAAGGCTCTTTAGGCAGCGAGGAAAGGAAGGGGGGTAAAGTTTGGGCCCAATGCAGAGCGTAACGGTTAACGCTGTATAAACAAACTAGCGTCCAATTGTTCTCGTTATATTCATTCCTCCATATTTAGCAACGTGTTATTTTGAAAAGGGGGAAATTTAGTTTAGAGTTCCTTTTTAAAATTATTATAATTGGTCAAGTTAAGAAAATTTATAAAAATTTAACCATGGCTGCTTTTTTTTAGATTTTAAATTTTAATCTTAGTAGCGAAACGCAAGCTCCCTCCGCAGGGGGGTAGTGGCGAAGCCATTGCCTGGTCTCTGTTATGTTTTATTAAACGTACTTTTGTAAGTAGTTTAATAAATGTGAGAAAAGAGTGTATGATGCTTCTTAATTTCCTCATGACTTGCTCTCTTGGCATGTGTTCTTAAAGATTAATATAATACCATAAGGCTGGCAGTGGTTATGGTTGATGAAATTTACTAATGCAGTACTCTTTGTGATCCTTAACGATTTTTAGTATTCTTCTTTCTTTTTTATCCAACTTTCTATTCATTTTTCTCTTCCTCAATTTACATATTTGGTTGTGCCGCAATTACTCATGTCACCTCTTACGCTGAATTTTGATCACTGACCATTAATTATATTATTATTTGATGAGAGAGGGAGTGTTCACGGGATATTTGGTAATAACTATACTAGATAGCACGATTGCCAATAAAATAGAGTTAATTTAATGAAAATTTCACGTTATTGAGGTATTTCAAATATTACTGTCGAAAGATTTTAAAACAGCTTTGTTTCAAAGCAGGGATGCCAAATTTCTCCAAAATTTAGCATCTCCCAAATTTGTAGAAGGGCAAAATTTGGAATTCAAATTCATGGCTAAATTTTTGCTTCTGATGGTTTCCCAAGTCGCTTTTTCAGAAATAAATTTATCAGTTGTTAATAAAAATACTCCACTTTGGCTCCATTACACACCATTAATAAATTAAAGTTCTTTTCGTTTACACATTTTGGTTCTCAATATTGCCCTGTATTGTTTTCGTTAATGACCTAAGCCTGGGATCACTTTGTAAGTTCAAAGATCAACCATCCACCAGTATGGGATCCAAAATTATATAGGGCTTTCGTTGTCGTAGAGTATCACTGTATCATATAGAGGGGAGGGGGGCAACAAGGCGCACGCTTTAATCACGTTCCATGCAGCGTATGGATAGATCTGATAGAACTGGTCTTTAGCCTGGTAGACCTTACCTATCTCCATTGTAAAGCCACCTGTCGCAATGTGGTTCTAGGGTCACCCTCGAGAACTTCAGTATACTTGATGCGGTACGGTAACTAACATCTTGGACCTTTACTTCTAGAGTCGCTTTACATCATAAAACCTTGAACCCACTTCGAATAATAACTCCTTATCTGTTCCATTAAATAGAGTTACACATTAGCAAGTGTATTAAATTTTAAATAAGTTCACATATTTTTCTAAAAAAAATTGATTGCTGATTTTAGTCTTACTGTATTTCATGTCCTTTCGCTCATTGGTTTTTCTATCTCCACTACTATGGTATTCGATTCATTTCAAATTTAAGCTTCATGTTTCGCGATTTAAGTCAAATGTGATAGAAAAATATTTTACCTATATATTTTAATGTTTTATGTTGATTTTTTACCGGGGGTTATACATATTTTAATGTTTTATTTTTATTTTTACCAGTGGTTGTACATATTTTAATGTTTATTTTTATTTTTTATCAGGGGTTGTACATATTTTAATGCTTTATTTTTATTTTTAAGAGGGCTTGTACATATTTTAATGTTATATTTTTATTTTTTATCAGGGGTTGTACATATTTTAATGTTTAATTTTTATTTTTACGAGGGGTTGTACATATTTTAATGTTTTATTTTTATTTTTTATCAGGGGTTGTACACATTTTAATGTTTTATTTTTATTTTTTTACCAGGGGTTGTACATATTTTAATGTTTTATATTTATTTATAATCAGGGGTTGTACATATTTTAATGTTTATTTTTATTTTTTACCAGGGGTTGTACATATTTTAATGTTTTATTTTTATTTTTTACGAGGGGTTGTACATATTTTAATGTTTTATTTTTAATTTTTACGAGGGGTTGTACATATTTTAATGTTTTATTTTTATCTTTTACCAGGGGTTGTACATATTTTAATGTTATATTTTTAATTTGTACGAGGGGTTGTACATATTTTAATGTTTTATTTTTTTTTTTTACGAGGGGTTGTACATATTTTAATGTTTTATTTTTAACGTTTACGAGGGGTTGTACATATTTTAATGTTTTATTTTTTAGCTTTTACCAGGAGTTGTACATATTTTAATGTTTTATTTTTTATCAGGGGTTGTACATATTTTAATGCTTTATTTATATTTATAAGAGGGGTTGTACATATTTTAATGTTTTATTTTTATTTTTTACGAGGGGTTGTACATATTTTAATGTTTTATTTTTAATTTTTACGAGGGGTTGTACATATTTTAATGTTTTATTTTTATCTTTTACCAGGGGTTGTACATATTTTAATGTTTTATTTTTAATTTGTACGAGGAGTTGTACATATTTTAATGTTTTATTTTTACTTTTTACGAGGGGTTGTACATATTTTAATGTTTTATTTTTAATTTTTACCAGAGGTTGTACATATTTTAATGTTTTATTTTTATCTTTTACCAGGAGTTGTACATATTTTAATGTTTTATTTTTATTTTTACTAGTGGTTGGACCAAATAATTGGAACAGTAGAAATTTAACACCAATATTTCAATGAGCCATTAGATTACGAATATCAATCCCAATTTCATTGTGACTGTTTTGGTTGCATTTTAGATACATAGTTTTATTTATCAACTTTAATGATTATTGAAATTTCTTCTACAGATCGTGGTATAGAGTCTGAGATGCGTGACCTCACTGAGTTCGAAAAAGGGCAAATTGTTGGAGCTCGAATTGCAGGAGCTTCCGTAACCAGAACAGCTAAACTCCTTATTTTTTCGAGAGATACTAAATCAAGGAACATGGCAAAATTCAAGAAGCAGGGCAAAACCTCCACCAGGAGAAATAATTCCGGCAGGACTTCGAAAGTCGCTGAAAGAAACCGACGAGTGTTGAAAGGTATTGTGATGAAAAATTCCGAGACAACTTCCCCGAAAGTGACTGCAGATTTGAATCAACATCTCACTTACCCAGTTTCAACCAAAACTCTTCACCGTGAGCTCAATAAAGGGGGATATCATAGAAGAGCCGCACTCAAAAAACCTCTGTTTTCTTATTAAAACCTTCAGCAAAGGCTCAATTAGTGTAGAGATCACAAGGGCTGGTCGACAGACCAATGGTAGTAAGTAATATTCTCCGACGAGTCCAGTTTTTCTCTTTTCTCCACTGCAGGGCAAGTTTATGTGTAGAAGCAGCCTGGGGAAGCTTTTAATCCCGACTGCATTCATCCTACAGTGAAGCACGGAGGAGGGTCAGTGATGGTGAGTACTTTTTGCAAGATGACAAAACCCCAATACACACCGCTTATGTGGTTAAGAATTGGCATGAGAGACATAGGAGTGAGCTGCAACACATGAAGTGGCCCCTAAAATCTCCAGATCTTAATATTATTGAGGCATGTGGTGAGTTTTTGGGGCGCCAAGTTAGAGGACCTTACCCTTCACAGTCGTGTCTGAAACTTCTGGAGCAGCTATTGCAAGAAGAATGGCTCAAGATTCCTCTCAATCAAGGCTCACTATCAATATCACTTATAAAATGATACTTTCTCACTATTTGTTGCCCTATTCTCAAACAAGATAGCTTTAATTACGTCCGATCCGACGGTAAATGACATCTCTCATGACGTCTGGAAGAGCATCCTGTTTGACGCGTCATCTATGACGCCGAGCCACATATAAAGTTGACACTAGGTACAACATAAAGAAGGAAATACACTAATCCCAATTTAATGTGGAAGATGAATGTTAGTATGTTATTGATTCGTATCCTTTCAGTGTTAATATATATATATATATATATATATATATATATATATATATATATATATATCTATATATATATATATATATTGTTGATTTACTCATGCCTCTGAAAAGATTTAATTTAATGTTTTATTAATTGTTTTTCCTCTTTATGAAACGGGAAAAACATTTATATACTTGAGCTGACAGACAACATTCATTATCTATATTAATTAGGTTGTCTTCTATTTGTTGATAAAAGCAAAAAATAACGATGCAATCATTCCTGTTTTCTTATTAATGATGCTCCATTTTTATTGACAATTTGTCTATTTAGCTCAAAGTTGTCCCAAAGACTAGAAGCAGAATTATCATAGCTTTACATACAAATGCAATCACTCGCTATTGGATAGTGCTTACTTAATTAAAGGAAGTAAATAGACTGATTAAAATAGGATATAGTTTTCTAAATTAAAAAGGTAAATCACAGAAAATTTATAAGAAGATTAAGACCATTGATGATATCGATGCATTGAAGAAAAATCCCGGAGGACTAGAGATGGTAGTTAATACTGATGCAGAGCCAAATAAAGAGGAAGAACGCCTTCGATGAAGACCAGCATTCAGTGAATTACAAGCCCACTCCATCATGGCCTCGAACATTTTTCTCGTGTGAAGAAACAAAACGTTATCAGATAATTCCGATTAAAATGGTGATGCTCTGCAGGTGAGATTTGATTTTCGAATATCTAAGTAGTTAAGTTAATAAAACGAGATTCAAAAGGGAGAGAAGTGGCCTGGAACTTGTTAGGAACTCTTAGGAACTATTTACTAACTCCTTTGAAATTATTCCCTCGCTAATAGGCTTTTTGAACATTTCAAAAATTGGGCTTAACAGTTCGCTTAATGATTCTTTAATCTGGATTGAATAGATTTTATCAGGCCCCGGGGCCTTGGTTATTTTCATTTTAATATAAAAACTATTTTCACTTTCGTTTGTCAATTTTTGAAAGAGTTGTGTCTTCGTCTAAATTTATTACGTCTTGTATTGTTGGATAAACTTTAGTAAAATGTTAATTTAATGTCTACACAACGTGATCTGTATCGTCCTTATCACACCCTGAAGGGGTGCACCCTCTAATTAGCATGGATTATCTTCGTATCTATAAAATCGCTTCGGCCAGTGTTTTGAACGCGACGTTAGTTCCTTTTCATATTTTGTTTTTTATCGGTTTTCCTTTTGGTTTTGACATGGTGACAATGATAAAGGTAGCGTTATCGATTCACAACCCCATTGCTGGATTTCAAAATTTTCTACAACCGGCTACGGTTTCTTATGTTGTCGGAAAATCCATCAAGGCATTATTTAAACGTCTTTCTTGTCTCTCCGAGCTTACTCCGTTCAGGTACCGCTGGTCGTTGTAGAATAGCGCACTGCGCGTTTAAAACTGGTCCCATAAATTAATGAAATGACACTTTTCTTACTTCCGGAATACGGTAGGTATTTTGTTAATGTATTAAGCCATCTTAGGAAACAATCACAATACCTATTCTTGGAAGAATAACTGTCAACGCTACGTTCATACACTTTTATTCAACCTTCTCATCCTTTGGTGGTACCTTGCCAGGAGTTCCTGGTGATTTGTATATAAGACTATATTGCCTACATCGATAATATAGAGTGGTGATCAAATTATTATGGATTTCTTGAAAATTCGTAATTTTTCTGGGAAAAGGTTATATAAAGTTATTTTATTGACAAGTAATCGATTTATTTCAATACATATGACAAAAATATCGTTTCCTACATTGATTAATATTTGATTTGGCCTTCTTTAGCCGGTTTAAATGCTTTAACACGATCTGGCATGCCAGTGGCTAAAGTTCTGCATAATTGCTTGATTCTGTCAGAGTGAAGCCAAACATAGATAAGACATTCTATGAGCTTAGCTTTGGTTGTTATGGGAACTTCGTTTATTTCATTTTTTTAGAATATACCATAAACTCTCAATAGGGTTCATGTCTGGGGAATTTTCAGGTCATGATAGCAGTTCAATGCCATTCTGTGCACACTATGTCTTCACTGATCGCGCCGTGTTACAAGGAGCCGAGTCTTTCTGAAATATGCATGATCTGTCACCGAACCATTCCCTTATTTAAGGTACCAAATTGTTTTTCAGTACTTCAATATACTTATACTGATTTATTATACTTTCAATAATCTTCAAGTGACTTGTCCCATGTACAGAAATTTATCCCTACAGAATAAATTTCTGTGAATCTTTTACAGTCTTTTAAAAAACACTCTGGCATAAACTCCTCACTTGACCACCTCCTTACTGCCTGCACAGAGTCACCAAGCACTGCAATAGTTTAATCATCCGAAAACACAACCTGCAACAATATAAAACACTATACCAGTACTAAAACGACCTGTGGTGTTAGCAGCAGCAGTTAAACAGCAGACAATTTATGACTTGAAATTATTTCATTCACATGAACGCGTAGATAGTAGGTAAATCAGAATGTACCTACTACACTAGGTACAGTATGTGCCCTTATGCTTAATAAAGAACATAACTGGTAAATGTACCACTCTTACCAGTTCGCATTGCTCAGAAGTTTAATCAGCATGAGCATTAGTCCAGACTTGATGTGCCTGTATCATGGTTTTGGTAAGCCTAGGCTTTTTTCTTGGACGGTAGGCTCCTAATTCACTTTCCAGTAGCAACCTATTTACTATTATTCGAGAAATAGTAATGTCATCTGCCATCAGTTCACTTGCAATCTTCCTACAATATTTGCTTTTGTCCTTAATAGCCATTTGTTATATTTTCATGTCTGTTCTTGGTATTGTTTTTTCCTTTAGCCTAAATTTCCTTGCCCTTGCTGAATCCAAATTAAGACCGTATTCAATGTTTTTCTTTATATTGCTTACTGTTTTAGAGGAGACATCCAATTTCTTGGCAATATATTTCGGCTTTAGTGCACTATCACTTAATAAAACTTTGATCTGTTCAATTTTCCGAGGAATCAAGTCACTGACTTTACCCATAGCTGTTCACTTTCTTTTTATCTATTCCACTGCAAGAAAAAAACGGTTACAATTATCCACAGGCAAGTAAAATACACACTAGTTGAATTACTGTTTCAGTAACAGCAAAAGAAAATAGCTCACACACCCTTACTCTACGAAGTATGAATTGGAACTGAGGTACAAGACTAACAGTTGCCGCAGTGGGCAAAAAGAATCGGTGTTGCCTTCTTTTATTTCAACAAGTTTGCCAGAAAATGAAGCAAGCATTCTAATATTTAGTGTTTAAAAATGTAAAATAGTTATTTCACACTAATATGATAAAATAACCTCATTATTGACTCATTAAATAGTTTTAAGTTACCTTTTACCAGATAAATTAGTAATTTTCAAGAAATCCATAATAATTTTATTACTACTGTAAAGGGTGTTTCTGTAGATCCGTTCGTTAAAACGTTCACTGAAATAAACAAATCCTCAACTTTGCCCCCGGATAGCAGTATTTCTTCCGCCGCGTTGGTTTCCTTCTGGGGATTCTTTAAGTTGGACCTAATAAGTAATAACTTTTAAAGATGAACCTCAAAATTATCCTCATTTTGGTCAGAACCTAAAACTGAAAAGCTATTGGACATTATTATTGACAGTCTCGGCTTCGGCCTTCTCGGAGGAGGTACCCAGCGAACAGGAGTAAAGGCGTCGCCCTAGGACTTATAATGCCTGATTGGTAGGCTCTCTCTTGATTGGCCGAATCAACTGCGATTGAAGTTATTCGGTCCTCCTCCGAGGCCACAACAGGCGCGCACTCTGCTACCAAGATGTCAAACAGCCTCTTCATATTCCCCATGAAGAAATGCAGTACCTACAATTTCTGTTATAGTGAAACATTTTTAACCTTTGACTCTCTTCGCATTAAGCACCCCTCCTACAACTATCAACCGATCAATTTAAGTTAACTAGCAAGAAGACGGCAACTACAAATGCAATACGTTCATTTTCTTGGAGCCATTCTTGCAAAGAATTTAGCCATCATTTGAGGGGAAGTACGAGAGAAAAATATATTATTTTCGCGTCAAATAACTGTATCAAAGAATACGAGTTTTAATGGGGAGAATAAGTGAATAGTTTATTCTCTTTATTTAAAAAAAACGTGATGGCTTTCCAGTAATAACGAGGAGTAATTAATAACTCTTTATGACCTTTAGAAAAGGTGAGCTGAAGGACAGTTAGAGAATCGATCTACGGTAACTCGGTCAACTTTAGTAGGATTTTCTTGGGATTAAATTAATGTTCCCATATAGCTATTTTTATGTTCGAATATATACCAACTATATTAACAATCAAGTTTTGCAAGGAGAAAATAGGCAAATTAAGTGGTAAAATATGGTTGTTTAGCCAATAAATTTTGTGCGAGGGTACAAAATTCAGGATTAGTATTCAAAGATAACTCAAATCTTTCGTAATTTATGCAACTAAACAGACAATAAAAGAGGAATAGCAGATAAATAATAGATACTCTAAAGTAATTGTACTGTATATATACGTAAATATTGATTATATATATTTATATAATGATATATTGAAATAAGTATGTGCCAAAATTTGTGTCAGTGACTGTATTAATTAGAAAAAATAAGTATAAAATCAGTTTGTGTATTTGTATAAACCTCTACTTAATCTCTACATTATTATATGTGTGTGTGGAAGAGGATGGGGCTATGCCAATTCAACAGATGCGACTTCAATCTAACTTTCATTTTCCGGAAGTCAAGGTAAAATAAGGATCAAGCGTCAACTTTATCCAAGTCATTTACGATATTTAGATGTGCAAGCGGGCAGTATCAAGTTTCGCTTGAATGAGTCTCATTAGACTTAGGCTGGCACAGTCGATCCTCTGCTCGTCAGCGGTAATCCGGCCACGGAGAAAAGTCATTTGCAACTCCCTTCACGCTGCATTTGTCCTTTTTGAGTCGCGGGTGACTCTACATCTCACTATGTCGGAGGGTCAGTCGGTCTCCGTTTTGCTTTTTCTTTTTTTTTATAATAACATTGTAACTAATCGGCCGATTCTAACAAAATTCGAAATCCTTATGTTGTTTTATATTCTCCCTTGAATAGTATAACTTCCAGGATCCTCCTAAGGTTAGTCTTTGAATTATTCAAAGTTTTGAAGGTCGTAAGGTCATAAATCAGAATAGGTGAGAGCACGCGACCTTTTGGTCAGCAGACCTTGTTTCTTAACTGCCAGCCTACCTAACCAACAGCTTCTTAGCCTGCATACCTACAGACCATCCCAGCTACATACCTACCCGCGTTCTTGCCTACCTTCCTGCTAACTACTTTCACACCTAGTTAACTACCGACTAATCTACCTACCTACCAACTTGCCTCCCTATCTACCCACCTGCCACGCTGCCTGCCCACTTGATTTTCTTTTTCCCTACCATCCTACCTTTCTATCTTTCTACGTACTATGCCTCCTCATACCTACATATGTACCTTCCCTCAGACGGACTGAACAACCTACCTTTCTAAAAAAAATGACCTACCTATCTATATATATATATTCATGCTGTCCTGCCTTCCTGTCTACTTAATAATCTACCTGTCTTCTCACCTACCTTCTTGTATACCTGAGAACGTTCCTAACAACCTACATGAATACCTACCTACTGAACAATTAACGAGCTACATACCTTCCTGTCCACGTTTCTTCATAACAACTTAACTACCTTCCCCTTTACCTATCTAACTACCTACTTACAAATTCCTGCCGACTGCTTGCCTTCATTACTACTTACGTTCATGATTATGTAGCGCTATTTAATTAGTAATGATATTATTTTTTGTATCGATTTGTGAGTCCAGTACCATTATAAGCTACTCTTCTTAAAGGTTCAATTCAATACTTTAATTGGTTTAGTCGCTTAAGGGGCAAACAGAGGAAGAAAACGATTAACTTTTATTTTTACAACGTAGTCAATCTTTTTTTAAATAGTACAGACTTAACTAAATTGCAGTCAGAGGAGAAAACTAATAAAATTTATTGTGAAACGAAATCAAACATTTAAATAGTAGCAAAGTAACTACATCCAAAGTCAAAGGAAAAAACCCGTATAACATTTATCTTCACAACGAAATCAAGCTTTTAACCCTTCTCAGATAAACCGATAATTTCGTTACACTTCACGTAACCTGGGGTCTGACAGACCCCAAAATTAAAATATCTAAAAATATACTTCCTGTGCATTTAGTGAAAAGAAATAAAAACATAATTACTTCAACATATCATCTTACATCTAAAGTAATTTTCAAGTGATTAAAAGTGAAACATATTTATTTCTGAATATGAGAAAAAAATATAGAAAAATAAAATATTGCTGACTTTAACAGATCCGGAAATGAAAACAATAAACGTGAAGCTAATGATTACCACCCTTATGTGCAGACCAATGTTCCATTTATCTGTAAGGAAAAGTCGAACCACAACAAATGTAATACAAATGTGTTTCATGAATGATAAATATAACAAAATCATTACTTCCGTCAAGGAGGTAGTTACTTTGTCTTTGACCAACTTTACGCAAAAGGTTATGAATGGATTCAGATGAAATTTTCAGTGATCGTTGATACTGGAGACAACAACAATTCTTTAGTTTTTGGTGGTAATCCCTCCAAGCACACCTATCCTGACTCAGCAACACCCTATCCTCCTTTGTAATATGTTCTCTTGGAGGTTTTTTAGTATTCTGTAAAGGACAAATATATAGTACTTTGTGCATGATGTTTATATACATTCTGGCCTCCCAATGCATGTAAATAGATGTCATGAGATATACTGAAAGTGGAATTTTGAACAACAGATGTCAATTTACCTGCATCTAATTGCAGCCATTGCAGACGGTGGCTGCGTGCTCCTGGTACACTGGTCGCTGGTAGTGCAGGTAACAGAACCTAGTCTTTTTATCAGACTTCCGATCACACAAATAACTTTTTCGCAGCAGAGGTTCCTAGTTGCTGATGGAGGATGTTGGAACCAAACACTTTTTTGATGGTCCTGAGGGTACTTCTATGCATTCCATTGAAAGACATGCTCTCTTCTGCCCATGGTCGTATCATCTGTTCTGCCAGCTCAATCAAATATTTCCGGCGTGAAAGCTCCGTCTGTCCATTATGTTTCCTCATAGCGTTGCATGTGACATAAGAGTTGACACCGGCAGCGCTGACCAGTTCATATAATAAGCACAAAGGCCACCGTTCGGTCATTTGACTGCACGTATATCTGGCACACCTTTGATCAAATGTGTCAACCCCTTCCTTTGTGGTGTTGTAATATAAGATAATCTCTGGTTTCCCACTTTCATCAATCACGGGTTGTTGGTGCATGGAGGAGATCAACTGCAAAATTTATTCTTATTTTATCAGGTAAATGTGACACAATTGTCTTGTCTGTGTCAAACAGGAAAGCCGTGCATCCTCTCTTGATCATTTGCTTGTCTGTCATTAGAGCTGGTACTTGCGGCTTTTTTCTCGGTGTGCCTACATACGTAAGCCCGTAATTGTGTAAGACGTTTTGTACAAGGGGGAAAGATAAGAACCAATTGTCCTTCTAATATTCTTATTTATGTGTTTGTAGTCTTACACTGGGTGTGTTGTGACGTGGTGCCCCAAATTCTTATCAGCGGGTGGTTGCATTTGTTTGCTCAGATAGGGAAGGGCATTCACCATATACTTAGTTTCACTTTCACATACCATTATTAATTTTATTCTATATTTGGCAAGTTTATTTGGAATATACTTGCGGAAACCACATCTACCTCTGAATCCAAGAAGCTGTTCAGGAATTGTGATGTTTGTGCCGGGTACATAACCAGACTTGCACTTGTCAATAAACATGTCCCAGAGCTTCCTGAAAGCGACAAACTTGTTAGTCTTCTGCCTCTTTGCCCTGGTACTGGTGTTATCAAAGCAAAGGCAACGCTGTAGGTAACAAAATTGACGCTCCTCATTGCTGCCCGATACAGCGCAGGACCATAAATTTGACTGAACATTTCTTCCATGGCCATACTGTTGTCTCCATTGACGCCTAAAAATATCAGGCAACCAAGTAGGGCCATTATTTCAGGAATTGTTGTTTTAGCAACTGTGGCAGTTTTTTGGGGTATAATGGTTGGCTTTCAACTCAATATACATGTTTGTGTATCTTTGTATTAGGCCTATGAAATCAGTATCCACAAAGTGGTGTTGGTTGAAACGTGTAACACCTGAGGCATGCCATCTGTATGGCTGGAGAAGATTACGAACTGGTGTTCTGACAGATGTTCTGCTGACCGGGTCTGTGTGCCACACATGTCCATTGCAGTCATTAATGTTTCGTGCCTGCAGTCAGTTTCGCGCGCAAGTCATCTGGAAACCTTCCGGCATCAGAAGTAGAGGCTGAAACTGATGTCAGGGTAGCTTGATCAGTTTGCGTGGGACGAGTAACACATCTACGTTGTCTTGGAGGCTGACTTGCAGAATCATCTTCTGAGGTTTCTGCGTCGAGTTTACTTTCATCAGTCCCATGAAAAGATTGTTCTTCAACGTTATCAATCTCACCTTCATCACCAGAGTCACTCATTACCATTTTCTTACATCTCTGAATACTGTTTTGTTTTTTTAGCTAATTTATTCTTAAAATTATGGACGCTGAAAAAAAATCACAAATTTTTAATATATTCACCAAAAAGGAAACATCATCTCTGTACACACTATAGACATCATTTGTCTTTGCCTTTAGTCAGTAATTGTTATTACAGTAGTCACTATTTTCATCTTCATGTTTCATTTTCAAATCAATTTTTATTTCACTTAGAATGGCTAGAACACTGTTTTTATTTACTTATTTTTTTATCTAGTCTTTCACCTATTCATTTATTCTGCAAATAAAAAGGAAAAAATATTCATTTTACAGGATTATAAAGGTTGAACATATATATATGAAAAAGATATTCACACCATGAAAGCTGTTACACCTCAGGTAACGTGGGGTCTGACAGGCCTAAATCTCTATAGCGCCGATATAGAGCCAGATCTAGGAATGACATAACCCCCTACCTAAACTATTCAACTAGTCAGGAAGGTATATCGGAAAACAGATCTATACACAATTACCTTCACAACCAAACCAGAAAATCAAGATTTTTAATAGTACTGAATTAATTTAAGTCAAAGTCACAGTTTTCTATTCGTAGTTTGAGAACCATTTCTGTAAATTCACATCAAAATAAAATTCTCAGTCTAAACTAATATTTATTTTCTCTTTTTTGGGTGCATATCACTTTGTAAGCCTTAACACATATGTAGATACATGTCTACCCCAATATCTTTATTTCTCTAAATACTAGTTTTAGTTTTAATATATTTCAAGTATGTTTTTAATTAACCGCATGTTTATTCTCTTCGAACTCAAATTTCTATGTTTTTACATTATTTATTTCTAATTAATGAGCTCCATCGTAATTGCGATGATGAAAAACTTTGAAGAACTCAAGGACGTTCAATTTTAAACACAGCCAGAATATTCACACATAAAATAGACCTTTCGGGGGAGTGATATAATTGAGTGTACTTATTTTAGTTATATTTTGTAAGTCAAATCGGATATATGTGAAATGAAGAGGCAAAAATTGATTGTAGGTTGAAAGGATAAATCAATAGGGCCTTTGTTGCGGGAGAAAGATTGTATCGCTACTGTTTGCATGCGGGAATGTACTTAACGAGGTGGCGGTTGCTATGATTATCCTCATATTTTTTGTTCTTCATCCATCAATACAAGGTTGTTATGGGGGGAATAGAGACCCAATTCACCCTCACTTCTCCCTTTTTCTCGGGATATTTTTGGTGTCATTTTTTACTAACTTGAATATTGCAAGGAAAAGAATATAAGTGAGAGTTACACCCGCTAAGGGCAACAAAAACATTCAGAATGACAAGGACAACTTGGCGCTGGCGTGCCTCAGGACCGCTCAGATAATCACCGACTCGCATTAATCTTGATTATATCAGTTAGTTTGTTGCTCGTTTGAGTTAATGAGACGCACATAGAGTGAGAGAGTAAATGTAAAGAGCAATTGAGAGAAGTAAGGAGCGAGAGAGCAAGAAGTGGAATAGAGAGGGATTGGCTCATGGCACGTGTGGTAGTTTACGTGTGGTAGATTCCTCTCATAGTCTTTGGCTGAGAGGTTTAAAAACTCTGTTACCACCTCGTTATTTATAATTCTGAATTGTTTCAAGCTACAAATGCGAAGAAATTCAAATCTGAAAGGACTTTTCTAAAACTTGGAGGTCGAATGGATACATAATTTTTTTTCTTTTTATCAAGACAATTTTTATTTTGTCTTATTTATTCACTAGAGAACACTATTTTAATTGAATACTTCATTAAATTGATAAATACCTTGTATATAGTTTTTTTTCAATAGCCATTTATGTGTCGTCTTTAGCATAAAGAAACTACAAATACGGATTTAATGAATCCACCAGTGAGGACACGGGAACGTTTTCGTCCGCCAGTGAAACACGGGATCGTTTTCATCTACCATTGAGGACACGGGATCCTCTTCATCCACCAGTGAGACACAGGAACGTTTTCGTCCGCCAGTGAGACACGGGATCGTTTTCATCTACCAGTGAGGACACGGGATCCTTTTCATCCACCAGTGAGACACAGGAACGTTTTCGTCCGCCAGTGAGACACGGGATCGTTTTCATCTACCAGTGAGGACACGGGATCCTTTTCATCCACCAGTGAGACACAGGAACGTTTTCGTCCGCCAGTGAGACACGGGATCGTTTTCATCTACCAGTGAAGACACGGGATCCTTTTCATCCACCAGTGAGACACGGGAACGTTTTCGTCCACCAGTAAGACACGGGATCGTTTTCGTCCGCCAGTGAGACACAGGATCGTTTTCATCTACCAGTGAGGACACGGGATCGTTCTCATCCACCAGTAAGACACGGGAACGTTTTCGTCCGCCAGTGAAACACGGGATCGTTTTCATCTACCAGTTAGGACACGGGATCCTTTTCATCCACCAGTGAGACACGGGAACGTTTTCGTCCACCAGTGAGACACGGGAACGTTTTCGTCCACCAGTAAGACACAAGATCGTTTTAATCTACCAGTGAGGACACGGGATCGTTCTCATCCTTTAGTGAGGACACGGGATCGTTCTCATCCACCAATGAGACACGCGAACGTTTTCGTCCGCCAGTGAGACACGGGAACGTTTTCGTCCGCCAGTGAGACACGGCATCGTTTTCATCTACCAGTGAGGACACGGGATCGTTTTCATCCACCAGTGAGACACAGGAACGTTTTCGTCCACCAGTGAGACACGGGAACGTTTTCGTCCGCCAGTGAGACACGGGATCGTTTTCATCTACCAGTGAGGCCCCTGGATCCTTTACATCCACCAGAGAGCCCCTGGAACGTTTTCGTCCACCAGTGAGACACGGGAACGTTTTTCTTCGCCAGTGAGACACGGGATCGTTTTCATCTACCAGTGGGGACACGGGATCGTTTTCATCCACTAGTGAGACACGCGAACGTTTTCGTCCACCAGTGAGACACGGGAACGTTTTCGTCTGCCAGTGAGACACGGGATCGTTTTCATCTACCAGTGAGTACACGGGATCGTTTTTATCCGCCAGTGAGACACGGGAAAGTTTTCGTCCAAGAGGAAGACACAGGATCGTTTTCATCCACCAGTGAGACACGGGATCGTTTTCATCCGCCAGTGAGCACATGGGATCGTTTTCATCCACCAGTGAGTACACGGGATCGTTTTCATCCACCAGTGAGACACGCGATCGTTTTCATCCACCAGTGAGACACGCGATCGTTTTCATCCACCAGTGAGGACACGGGATCATTTTCATCCACCAGTGACACACGGGATCGTTTTAATCCACCAGTGAGGACACTCTATACCTTACAAGGTTAAAACAAACTTCACTGAAGCAGTGTAAAAGAATAAATATAATTATGTTGCCGTATTTTATATAATAAAGAAATCTATATCGTAGTTTCAATCTATAGAATCGAGTAAAGAAGAGAGGCTATAGATTATTTAAGACTGATTCTTTATTGCATTGGTAACGAAATGGCGCATACATAATACAGAGTGGTTGCAAAATTTGTCTGTAATCTAAAATGTTCTGGCAGAACATAAATCACGCACTAAAACATGCATTACATTCGTGTTTATGTACAATAAGTTCCTACAACTAAGTTATGATCTGTAGGAAGAGGAATTAATTTGATTGATTACCAAGGCTAAAAAAACAGTTGTCTACAACAACAATTTGAGCAACCTGACCACTGTCAAAATGAAAACAAACATAAACATTATTGATGTAGAGGAATAAGAGTGGGTCAATGATGGTTTTGTGCACTTTTACTAGAAACTTTCGATAAAACATCGGTTGTCTTATTAATCCTTCCACCTAACCCTAAATTGAAAATTCGATGCAGTTTAACTGCGAATGGCAATATATAGCGATTTACAACGGGTGGAACAAAGCCCTCGTCCACGCGATGGCAAAATTCAATGCTAAAATTGACTGAGCTCACAAAGAAACTAAGCAACAAATAAATGGCAAAATGAGGTCTTAATTGGACAAATTCTGATGTGTAAGTACTTACATTATCAACAATTTCGGCTAATTGTGACTCTTATATTCATTTTATTTCTTCTATTGTTCCTATTCATACTATTAAACTTTTTTTTCCCTGAAATTAGCATATTCTAAATAATGAATGGCACCGGACATTCGATACTGCCATCGTTTGAAATCTATGAAATTGAGTTAAATCCGGATTTAGATGAAAAAATAAACCGTCAAGAAAGTTGGTGTTTGCTTCCTGTAAAGCAAATTATTAATTACAAAGGTGAATTTGCAAAGTAACGTGTGGGGTTGTTATGAGTACAAAAAAGATGACAAAGAACAAATTCAAATACTTTGCACTTCATTTATGCAGGAGCGAATTAAGGAACTCATTCAAAACAAAGAATAAAGTTGTACAAAATAGAAGTCACTCAATTGGGAAAGACAGTCTCCCTCTCAAGAAAAGTAATGAATTAATATATATAGCGTGAACCACAAGGATTAGAATATTCATTAAGTTAGGAACTAACCTCACTGGCTAGGAAATTTAGGATCGGTATTTGTCAGTATCACGAGTGGTGTTGGTATAGATGATGCTTCCCCAGCTAGAATACCAGTGAGACCTTAAGTGGAAAGTAAAATACAGGTAGGTTGATGGGGAAAGAGGACGCCGACATAGGACGACGACTGACGATTGAAGATACGAGACTGCAGCGTAGAAGTCGTTGGCAGAGGGATCAATTTAAAGTTGCAACGTTGATGACGCTAGCGATGAGTAGACAGACATTTATCAATTAACTTCTAAAGCGCACATATTATCATATGTAGTTCCTGCGGTCTTATTTTAAATGTTGTGATGGAACAGGGAATGTTGTTGTCATTGTTGCATTGCTCCCCACTTCCCAGGGGAAAACGACTCCAGCTCCCTTCGACCTCTTGGGAGATTGAGTAAGAAAGCTTTCATCCCACCGTTACCACAATTAAGTGGGGCCGCGCCTTCTGTGAGGTTGTCCTAAGAGACTAGGTTAGAGCGGAAGAACAGAGAGTAGCTATCAGAAGAAAATATGAATGGAACGAGGACAATTGAGAAAAGTCAACGAATTTCAGTTAAGCCAAATTCCCCATAGAAACAAGACACCCTTTCAAGTTCTCGAATCATTCCTTGTCTCTCCGTTTAATCTTTGTCGCAGTTGATGGAGCTAAGTCCCTCTCTTTCCCTATTTCGAGTGGTGTTCCTCAGGGTTTTCTTTTATCCCCTGCCATTTCCTCCTCTTTACCAATGACCTTTATACCCTCTCCTGACGCACCCAGGTATATGCTGATGATTCTACTCTTTATAAATTATCCTCCTTTCCTTCTCAGCCTACCACTTTTGCACGTTATGATTCTCGCTATATCTTGTCTAGTGCTGTTAATGTGGATCTGGTCGTATGTCTAATTGAAACAGAGATAACGTGGTACATTTCAATGCTTCTAAGAAAGAAATCTTAGCTCTCTAATTCCCTTCATGACTTTCACTGATGTTTGATAACAATAAAAGTCAACCGCATAATTTTGTTAACATTTTGGGCATATATATTAGTAGTAGAAAAGTCTTGAAAAGACCATATTGCGAACCCATGCTAAATTTGCCTGTATAAAGCTAGGTATACTGTTCTGATGTAGTAGGTAAAACTCCCGCATCGAGTATTTGTCCCACCTCCGGCGTGGCTCATCTTTCACTTATTTCCTTTATATAGTTTAATCAAATTTCTAACGTCTCATCAACAAGCCTATACTAACTTCAAACTTGTACTCAACCTACGCCGTAAGCTTGCTATACTCTTCCTATTTAACAGATACTTTTTTGTGCAATCGCTACTGATGTACATGAATATATGCGACCTTCATTGGCTGCAATAGCAGCGAAGCTTCCTATTCACATGATTACTGTAGAAGAATTTTGACCTCGCGGATAAACCAAGATGATAATTCTTTTATCCCTTTCGCAGGTAGAATATGGAACTCTTCGCCTCCTACGTTTTCCTGAATCTTATAACGTACCTCGTTTAAGAGGCAACTCTGCCATCACCGGAGGTGACCATTCCATTTACACTTTTTTTTGTTGTTTTTCCATCTTTTCTTATTCTATTTATGTTGTTTATTTTTCAGCCGTTTCAGTCTTTTTAGTATTAAAAAAAAATAAAATACCGATGTGCACCTCTTAACTCTGAGAGAAGGGGACAGAGAAAATAAAGACAGAAAGAGGAAAAACATCAAAAAGGTGCAATTAAAAAAGTTGTGGATGCTAAGAGTTAAAGTCGTGTTTATTTATTTTTTTAGAGTGAAACGGGGGGGGAGGGAGACATTTTGGATGGAAGGTTTTTCAAAAGAGGTTATTTATGAGAGATATACAGTTGAGGGTAGGGAAAATATAAAAAGGCAAGATAGCCCTGTGATAAGTGGGGACCACTTGGAGTACTTCCAGAGTGAAAAGACGCACAACTATTCTGAACCTGACTTGGAGGAAATGTGAGGGCAATTTCCCCCTTTCACAGGCAAGTTTGTAACAGGTTTGCCGGGCCTTCGGAAGAGAGATCTAAGCTCTTTTATGGGGACGCGCGCAGTTGAAAACCTCCATGAACTTGGACATACAAACACGAGACGCCTTCACTAAAGTCAAACCATGGAATTAAACTTTAATTATTTATTAGTATATTATTCATTTACTTAAAATAAAGGGGATGATCCGCTATTCCGCTGTGAATAGGACCCGAGAATAAAGCGAACAGAGCCCAAATAAGGCGAATACCAAATTAACGCAATTTTGAAAGGCTCTGATAGGCTTGCCGGGCTCTTTTGACCAAACCCCTTTAAACCTGAGTTTCTCAAAGGGGGTCGTATATTTGAGTACACTTTCTCTTTGAACAAACACTATTCTATTTTTTGTGCTATTCCCTTTCTATATTTATCGATCGGTTCCTTTGTTTTCTTTGATTATTTCTCCGGTGGTTTAAGATGCTATCGTTAATTAAATTATTCACCTTTCTATTCCTGAAAATCACGTCTATCTGATACACTTCCAAGGAATTAGGAAAGAATTCCTTCAAAATGTCATATGAAATCTAGGGTCTCAGAAACTGAGGGGAGATCGAGATATTAAAGTGGGGAAAGTCAATGCCCCCAAAGACGAGAGTTATGGGAAAGCAAACCACCACTCCCGAACCAAAATATTGCACTAGATGAGGCACTGCGATCGAATGAAGAGATATTAATCTATTTACTTGAGGTAGCAAAGATCAACGCCAATAAAAGTATAACCGGGTGATGGTTTCGTCGGTTACTTTTATTTAGAATGGAACCAATAACCGGCGGGAATCACGAATACAGCAAGAGCTTATTTTTTAATAAAAAAAATGTCACAAACACCAATTTTATCAAATGAAAATTATAAATGAATTACAGGAGATAAAACTAAATTGAAAGAGCCAAGATAACACCGGGACTCAGTTGAGTTCTACTGGACAGGTATTTTGATATCCCATTTGTACTCTTCCCCCAGTCATTTTCAATTTGAGTGATACATAGATTTTCTTGTTTCTGCAAACTTTCTTTTCTTCATCCACTACTAGCCCTATGACGAATCCTATAATGAAATTATATCTTGATTGTCTGTAAAAAAACATATATTAGGAAATCCCATAAATAATGCGGCATTTTTTTCCTGGTTACCATTAATTTAGAGATAGAATTATACGAAAGCAGGTTTAATGGTATACTGGCCTATTCTACTAAACTCGAAGCCTAGGTAGCTGTATGTCTTAGCCTAACCCAAGGCTTACATTTTGAAATACCTTAGACGTCATTTTATGGACTATTATTTCATTTTTATTAGTGTTAATTTAATGTGCCTTATTATTAAATGATGAATTTATTAGTGTCGAAAAAGCGCATTCACAACCCTATGCTTTAAGGGTTTAGAAAAGGCAACAATGTTATGTTATCAGCAGAAAGTTTGTGTCAAGTATAAGGGAAAAGAGATATTTGTGTGAGCCAGTGACAGATGTGGCTTCAGAATTTTCGTTCGGGAAACGTTTGTTTCAAAAATGACCCCCATTGTAGCAGAATAAGCCTTTTGATCACCCCACACAGGACACCACTTTTGTCGTGGTATACCTTATGGAACGTGAAATACTTCTTTGATGAAGTAGGCTTTGATCTAAGAGTGCTAATTTTGTTGTTTTCAAGGAAGAGCCGCTTCAACACGTAAGGATAAGAAGGAAACACACAAGAATTCCCAAAATAAACTTATATTTTAAATTTAACAATTTGCTACACAAAAACTAAACATGAACCACAAAAATATTACGAATATTAAAATACACAAAAAAATTACTCCAATTAACTTGACCCTCTAATATTGGCTAATTAGCTACTTGCTTCAATATACAAGAAATAGGTTAATTGTCTCTACTGAAGTTTAAATAACTTGGTTGCTTTGGTGGCTGGTTTGAATTTGACCTTGAACTCAATGAGCACCAGACACCACAGGAATCTGGTAGGTCCTTTGACGCGTGCTTCGATCAGATTGTTGGAGGTAGTCGAGATCACGAGGTACTTGGCGAGTGTAGCAGATGGGGGTCCACACGCTATTCAAAGAGGGGGGTCTTCAAGGGCGAGAACAATCACGGTGTTTAGGAGGCACAAGGGTAGGCGGGGTCTCTCTGGCGAGAGTAAGTTGAACTTGGTTCTTAAACCAAGTTAACTTAGAGTTCGGTGTCACCACCGGGTAACGGGCTCAAGGGGGAGCTTTTATCCTTCGTTACGTAATTCCTCATGGGCGAGGACTGTACTCTGACGAGGGGGGCTTCTTCAAGGGCGAAGATCGAGGAGGTGGGGTTTCTCTGACAAAAATAAGTTGAACTTGAAAAAGTTGACTTAAAAGTCGGTTTGGTAACCAGGAACTAGCTCGAGGATGAGCTTCTTCTTAGTTCCAGTCTTCTTTAAGGTCGAGGATAACGGAGGGGGGTTTCTATGACGAGAATAAGTTGAACTTGGTTCCTCAACCAAGTTTACTTATGAGTTTGGTGTGGCCACCGGGTAACAGGCTTGCGGTGGAGCCTTTTTGCTCTTCTTTTCGAAATTCCTCAAGGGTGAGGAATTTCCCTGGCTTTTACGATGCACCAAGATAGGAGGATTCTCTCTGACAAGAGTAAGTTGAACTTGAACAAGTTAACTTAACGTTTGGTTTGATAACCAGGGACTAGCTCAGGAATGAGCTGCTTCTTAGCCCCCTAGGTAGCCCTGCCTCTCAATCCGGGGACTTCGTAGTCTGGCGACTGACGTATTCTACATCGTTTTTCCCAAGTGTTTGTTATTTATACCTCATCACCCCACTGGGGTATGGTTAGGAGGAGGGAGGGGGGCTTGTGGACGGGCCCAAGAGGGTTCTTATTCCAACGGTTTTTCTCACCAAGTCTTACCTCGGCTCCCGTTGGCCTTCGAGCTTGAGAGAAACGCGTCTCCAATTTCGAATTTGAGGTGAAATTGAATATACTCTGGTAGGGGAGATCTTGCAGTTTGAAACCGTTCGGCTTTTCATAGAGACGAGTGGCGAGGGGCTGTGGTTACGAGTTTGACCCACGGTGCCGGGCCCGGATGTCTTTGCGGTTACCATCCCTTGTCTCCACTGAGAGAGAACGGGGAAGTGACGATTCCCCTACACCCATTAAGAACGACCACGTGGATTTAATCAAGATCACTTTTTAATAATACTATAAAAATCTAACTGTATCTACATCTGACTCATTCCACTGTATATCGGGATTTAAATAGATTCCTTAGGACATGTTAGAGGTATACATGCAACAAGGAGTCAACATTTGTTTCTTTCTCCTCTGTGGACTAAAAAGTGAACAATTTGGAGTAGGATTTAATAGGCCGCGAAAAGTTGGCAATGTAAAATAATATTAAACGTTCTAGACGATGTATTAACCCTAGGATGAACACAAACCCCAATCGAAACGGGGGCATCATCGAAAGATGATTCTCTTGTTCGTTTGGTGGATATGATTGCCATACTCCATTTTGAATTTTCTAACCCAAATCAGACTATCACCTAAAGAGGTTGAATGCGCTCATTTGGACCGTTTAGATGCATCATTTCAAAAAAAAGGCCAGCACCAATCAATAGAAAAAGAGTTTTCTTTCATATAGCAAAAGATACCATACAAAACATCGATTGGGAACTAATGAGCCATCGTCCATAATCCCTGGACTTAGCCTCATCAGATTATTATATTTTCAGAACAGACTAAATATGTCAACATGAGAAAAGGTCGAAACAAACTGTAAGAATTTTTTAAATTATAGTCAAACGATTTTTACAAGCAGGGTGATGAATACTTAATAGAAAATGGAAACTAGTGGTAGAAATTGGTGGAAATTATATTACTAATTAAGTTATAAATAAATACTTATTTAATTATAAATACTTTCAAAGATTTGTTTGACTTTTACCTATAAAATAATCATAAATATAAAAAATGCTGATTTACTTTTGTGATAAATTAATACTTATAATTCATAGGTACAAGGAAAACATTGTAAAAAGATATAACAAGGAAAGTAAGTACCCTAGGAGACCTTACGGTCCATTCAAAGAGGGTACCTTTGGACTAGCAATCGAGCAGGCACATGACTGCTCAATTGTTTTGTGTCCCTAAACGGCCACTTTTCAAGACTTTGTCTAGTCATGACTTGAACTAGTCAACAGATTCACTGTTGACAACATCCACTGGAAGTGCGTTCCACTTACCGCAGATACTGTAAGTGAAAAAATTTCCACACAGATTGCGGTTGTAACGCTTCAGTTCAAGTTTGAAGCCGTGATTGCGCGTTCTGTTCTCACTCAGTGTGAAAATATCCCGGTAGTCAACATTTTCGAACCCTCGAAGTATTTTGAAAACTTCGATTAGCTGACCACGCAGTCTACGGGTTTCCAGCGAAAACAGATTTAATTCCCTTAGTCTATCCTCATAACTTTTATGTCGGATAGATGGAATCAGCTTCGTTGCCCTGGCTTGTACGCGTTCCAACCTTGCGATATCCTTTCAACACGAAGGACTCCAAAATTGTACGGCATACTCCAGGTGCGTCCGAACGAGGGAGTTGTACAGACAAAGTACTATCTCCTTGTTACGGTATCCAAACTGGCGCTTTATGTAGCCTAACATCCTTTGGGCTTTCTTCTCTGCCTCGATGCACTGTTTCGAGAACTTGAGGTCGCTAGTAATAGTTACACCCAAGTCCTTCTCAGTGTCGGTGGATTCAATAGCAGTGCCCTTAAAGATATACTGAGATTGGGGGTTTTGGTGGCCGATATGCATCACTTTGCATTTGTTCACGTTAAAAGGCATTTGCCACGTGTCCGACCACTGCCCAATCTTCCTAAGATCTTCCTGCAGGCGGGCGGTATTTCCATTCTTTGCAACGTTCATACCAAGCTTGGTATCGTCGGCAAATTAGGAAATCTTGGCAACCATGTCACCGTCCATGTCATTGACGTAGATAATGAATAGTAGTGGTCCCAGGACAGAACCTTGAGGCACCCCGCTAGTAACGGGCACCCACTCAGAAGACTGTCCATTTACCACCACCCGTTGCTGTCTGCCACTTAGCCAGTTCTCGATCCAGCCGGCTACCTTTCCGTCTATGCCCAACGCTCGCATTTTCCGGAGAAGGCGGCGGTGTGGTACCTTATCAAAGGCTTTCTGAAAGTCTAGGTAGACCACATCCACCGCCTTTTCCCGATCGTGCTCACTGAAAACGAAGTGGAAGAATTCCACAAGGTTTGGCAGGCATGACCGTTGCCTTCGGAAGCCGTGCTGGGAACCCCTCAGTAGCAGGTTTGACTCTAAATACGACGTCACTTTGTCCACCATGATGCTTTCCATGAGTTTACCGACTATCGAAGTCAGACTGAAAGGTCAGTAGTTCGACGGTTGGTTACGGTCTCCTTTCTTGAAGATAGGAGTCACCTCCGCCTCACGCCAGTCTCTAGGAACGCATTTTGCCGGATCGACATGTTGAAGATTGCGCTCAGGTGTCGTGACACTTGATCGCGCACTTCTTTCAACACTTTAGGTAGAAACCCATCCGGGCCATTGCCCTATCTTTGCACGATTACACAAATAAAAAGACATTTATGTCTTTCCCAAGTAGTTAAACAGAAACCATTTATATCTTTAAATGCATTTGGTCATTCTCTACATGTCTTTGCACACCTCTCTTTTAACACGTCCACAGCGTGAAAGAGCTTTCAAAACACAAACTCTCACTCGAACAGTCCAGGACCCGTCCATTATTCGGTTTCTTTACCGACCAACTCACCAAATGATTTAGTTTTTTACAAATATATTCATCTCAAGAATTATTTCCTTTCACCCCTCTATAAATCTATCAGACACAAGGGGATTCCTCTATTTTTCTCGTCTTGGCTCTTTTTATGAATTAGTAGATACAATTGGTAATCTCAATGCAACTGAGTGGTAAAATTGTAGACAAATCTGCCTGTTTAGTGATATTTTTAGAAACCAAGATCTATAGAGAAATGCAAGGAGTGAACTAACACACATAATTTCATGCTAAACTAGTTGCTTCAATCCAATACTTTGCCCCGTATAACAACTCTCCGTTTTTTCTTGGTCCAATATTTTAGAGTAACTCTAAAATGAAGACTTAGGAAGCAATTTCTGATTCTTAGAGGGAACTGATTGGATTCTCAGGAGCAACTGTACTTGTAACAATAGCTTAATTTCGGAGTACTACTTGGAATTTCATGGTATCACTTTCAACTCCCAAAAGAATAATAGTGCACCATAAATAAGAAAGCAAATAGCCTTGCCAACTAGCCGATTTATGTACCCGAGTTACTGACAGATCATAGTGTCCAAGCTGTATTGAGAAATTACTCGATCTAGAGCTTTAATAGTTACAGGAAATTAAAAGATAAGCACCAAAACTGTAAACAATATCTACCAGCTTGAGTGTTATAGAAGGGCAAGTACAAAGAATAGATGCTCTTTTTAGCTACACATGAAATTACGAAGAAAAGGAAAAGCCTCTAGATTTCCAGTACGTGCATTACTTTTCTTCACCAGAACATATTGGCTGTTTGGGGTCCATTTGACACCCAAAGTCTAAAAATTATCTGGTTAGGAACATATAAACCGGTTACAACTAACATTTAAACATGGTGTTATGACATTTATGGTTGAAAGGCTCTATTTAGCATATGTGATCAGACTTAATCCTTGGATAACTATGGTAATGATCTCTAGTGTTCAAAGTAATAGGACTTGTTTCCTTTTATGAAAGATGTCACTCTAGAAGGCATGGCAAAATTGCCAGTGAATTGAATGAAATATATTGAAACAAATGACTTCTTGAAGTTAGTTCCTTTACAGATCAACAACAGGGTCAGAATTCATATATCTCTTACGTCAAACGGTTATAATTTAACCAACAATTATAAAACTCACTTAAACCACATCCATACGAGTGGCTGCTTTTAAACCAGCTCAAGAAATTATTGATTGCTCAACAAGAATAATTATGTAAATATTTATCTATAATTTTAAATTTAAAAAGTATTTATTGCATAAAAAAATGATATGAAACCTCTATTTACATTAAAAAAAACTCGTAATGATGTGACATCACTTCTTTGGGCATAACCGGTCACTCGTACCTTTGCATCTGGTGAACACGATGCATCAATATTCGCGGACATGATCATCAAAATGTTATTATTACAACAGAGGCAAAGCTCACAACGTTACCTTTACTCAGTGAGTGCCAGGATGAATAATATAATGCTGACAAAATTTCCCTTGGTTGTCTGCCTGTGATGTCTTCCACAGCGCTACTTTAACGTGCCATGGAGTGAATATTGCAAAATCCCTCCATCATGTTGGTGGTCAGACCTTACTCCCTCTCCCCCTTGACCTCATCTCTCATGTCCCTTCCAGCCCTCTTTTGATCCACGTCTTCCCCTCAATGGAATTTTTTAAGCTTTAATGTATGTGCGGTATTTTTATGTGCCAGATGAAACAATTTAAAAGGGCGAAAAATTTATGGACGATTTTTTTTCCTAATTTTTCCCAATTCACGTCTAATTTTAGCATAAAAGGATTTAAGAGTAGCAAGACCTGCAATGGAAAAATTTATAATAAAATTGATAAAGAATATAATAATACAATAAGATTAACTATGAAAAGAGTGTAAAAAAATGAATAATTAAAATGAAAAAGATGTTATCAAGCTTCTCATTTTTTTTTCAGATCACATATATAGTTCCACAAAATTAATTAAAAAAATATTTTAATTGAGATAGAAAAAGAGAGCAACAAATACTAAATATAATGAAAATACTAAATATAAACTTAACAAACGTATCAAACACTTAAAAAATAATAATAAAAAATGTGTACCTAATGATAAACTATACCTACCCATTGTTCATGTGATGATCTCATTGAAATCAATTCGCGAATTGATGACCCCCATTATATAATTCGATGGAGAGAAGAAAAATTGTGGTTCTTTACCCAACAACAAAAACCATGGTGTCGGTCAAGTTGAATGATGAAGAGATCGATATTTTTCCATGTATCTTCGGTCGCGTCTTCATTGATAGGAAGCGAGGCAAACCTAAAAGAAATTCAGACAAGATTTTTTTATCACTTGACCCATTCCATAGGAAGGATAAGTACGTACGGAGGTTCGGGTTGGATCAAAAGGTTAAATAAACCTTTTAATATTGTATATTTTAGGAGTTCGTATGCATTTTTCATAAAAGAATTATCTTAAAGTGGTTTATACGTTACAAGTCACTTGATACTGTGGCTTAACCAGTGTCTATATCTATCTATCCATCAGGTCAAATGTATACACGTCTAATTTCTAAAACTCTATACTTAAAGTTAAACTATGAACAATAAATCGTTTCATGGCTTTTTAGGAGACTTCAACTAAACCTTGTTCTTCCTTAGAACCTGCTATCATAGAATTAGGTACAAAATCCTACTGGTTAACAGGATGATTCCTGCCACCTCAATTATCAACATAAATTATATTAGAACTTTCACAGAATAGGCACAAACAAGGAACATATGAGAGACAAAAGTAGACTTGTTGTTCAATTTAGAGTCGCCGGTGTCCACGTGTGGGAAAATATCCAAGCCAATTAACATCTCATTATCATTCCTTGAGACGATCATACGCAAGTATATGGAAACTGCAAAACCGTCGCACTGAAAAATGTGCCAAGAACTTGAATGAAAAACTGATTATCACCGAATTGTATTCGGAAAATGATCAAAAAGGTTAAAGTTGAATAAGGAGCAAATAATTCTAGGTTTAGTAGTTAGTAGCAGGATTAAATGTTTCAGAGACAACAATAAAGATATTACTACACCAGAATAACGTCGAATACCAGACAAATATCTTTGCAAAATGCAGTTAGTGGAAGTTTCACTTTTGAAAAAATAACGGTTTTATGTGATAAAACAATTTGGAAGAAAGTAATAAGGAGAAACTAAAGGAGAATAGAACTACATAGCAATAATGGCAAAAGACATGTTTGCCATAAACTTGCTGAAGGGTTTCTTCCGAAAAACCTCATACCAAATGTAAAGCAAGGTGGAAAAAGCATTATTATAAGAAATTTATTATTATTATTATTATTTTTATGTGGTTGTTTTACAGCTATTGGTAGAAGAACATTGATTAAAGTCGATATACTATACGGTTAATAAAATTATTTGGTCTGGGTATATACAAAGGAAGAACATCTTCAAAAAAGGTAAGAGAATATTAAAAAAGAATGACATCTTCAAAAAAGGTATGGGAATATAAAAAGGAGTATGTCATCTTTAAAAATGTTATGGAAATATACAAAATGAAAATTCCTCTTCAAAAAAGGTGTAGGAATATTCGAAATTGTCTTATCTTCAAACAAGGTATGGTAATATTAAAAAAAAAGTGCAAACTTCATAAAATGGTATGGAATATTAAAAATTAGAGTGTAAACTTCAAAAAATGGAATTGGAATATTAAAAAAAGAGTATAAACTTCAAAAAATAGTATAGGAATATTAAAACCTCTCATTTAAAAAAAAAGTATAGAAATATTAAAAAAGTTTCAACTTTAAAATAGATATGAGAATATTAAAAAAAAAAGTGTTTAGCAGAATCGCTATTGAAATAAACTAAATTATCTATCACAATATCTTGCCTCTTAATTTTATTTGGATAAGATGATGAAAGATAACTCTCTGTAGAAGGATGGGAAATATGAGGTAAAATTGAAAAGATGAAGATCAAGAATAAAAACTGTCTATTAAAAACAATAGAAAACAAATATATGATGAATATAACCATATGATTTATTTATTAATGTATTTGAATATAAATAAGTTTGGAAATACTATACATAGAAAATTAATAAAATAAATAATATTTACTTTAATTAAAAAGGTGAGAAGGATGAAAGGAATTAATTAAGAATATTAATATTAAATAGTTAAAATGATAAGTTGAAAATAAGTTTGATGTAGAGTTATTAGGAATGTAGAGATTGAAATAGTATATTGTAGGATGACGTAAATGGTATATACAAATGCGGAACTGTAAATAGAAATTAAATTAACACATACGTTTTTGGAAACTAGAATACACTTTACAACTTACCAGTAGAGATTTTAAACAGACTTGCTAAAGGGGAGCTACAAATCACAAATGTTTGATTAAACATAAAATTGAAACGATCGTGGAAATTAGAAGCGTTCGATTGTTGCGCTCTGATTGGTCTGTGTAATCACGTGACGTGACGTCACACTTGCTATTCGATTCCATACACGAAACAATTAAATATGGTGAAAGAAGATTGTAAATTACACGCTTAAACTCTATAATGGAATTGCTATATAAATGAATTAATTGAAACGAAATTAAACCATCCCTGTGGGCTAAATGTGAATGATATTATATTATGATATAAATGAACAAAGTGTTTATATGTGTGTTCAGTTGGCTACAATACGCGCTTCCGAAGAGAGTTTTGCGCCATTTTTTAAAAAAGTGTTCTACATCTGTCCGTGTGACTTGCTGAGGCAGTCATTTGAGGCGAGGCAGTGTCACGCGTAAATGTGAATGGATAGAAGGTGATCCGTTTTGTAATTCCTTGCGAGCTCGCGTCTGGCGGGAGATGAACGTTTTGAGTCTGGCTCTCCTCTAAAGGAATCACCAGTAGTGGAGAGATTTTCTCCTGAATGACCACCGCTGACGCCGAAGGTTCCTTTAACAAAAGAAGAGGCAGCAGCAAACAGGAAGGAAAAATAAGCGTAGGATAGGTAATTAGTAGAGGGTGTAGGAAGCGAGTATAGGAAAGAATTGGACCGTTTAGCGTTATAATGGAATGAGAAGGAGATGAGAGCTGTTCAGTGTGATTTGTATCAATTAAGGCGGGTTTCAGGCGATCCATAAAAAGGTATCCTGCTTGGTGCCAAGCTGTAGTACAAAGAACTTCAGTTTTCTAAACATGACGAGAAAGGGTCCATCATAAACGGGTTGCCATGAGGAACGAGTTGAGTCAGGGGGAAGAGACATGGCAACAAGTTGACATCTCTTTTGATGCGGAAGGTTTCTGGTTAGCAGGTACTTTTGGTGAGGTAGGCCTAATATCGGCCCTCACCACTACCAAATTGTGTACGTTTGAAGGAGGAACGAGATATAAAGGTATATTGCTGTCATTAAAAGAAAGGAATTGACTAGGAAGACGTAGTTGTGCACCATAGACAAGTTCCGATGCAGAAAAGGCCAGATCCTTTTTCAAGGATGAACGAATACCCCAAAGAATCAAAGGCAGTTTGTCCAACCATGTAATATTTGGATCTGTGGAGCTTAAGCTTGCTTTGACTGTCGTGTTTAGACGTTAGAAAGTGATGTTGCTTTAGAGATAGTAGCTAGTGGTACGAAAGAGAAAAGAGCCAAGCACTGACATGAGTGCATCCCATTGGTGGGACTCAAATTGACTGCCACGATCAGTCATGATTATGGATGGGACACCAAAACGAGCAAGCCATCCTGAGGGGAAGGCTCGAGAAATGGTGGAAGCACGGATGCCTGGAATAGCGACCACCTATGACCAAGGGGTAAAATGGGCGATCGTGGTGATAAAATAGGTGCAACTACTGGAATAAGGAAGAAGGCCTACAATATCGACGTGAACTGTGTCAAAGCGTGAGGAAAGCTGAGTAAAAGAAGCCAGCGGAGTTTTTTTAGCACTGAACTTTGGAACGTTGCGAGGGCAAACATGATCAAGTCCACTTGGCCCTGTCGGCATTCATACCTGACCACACACAACGTTGTACAATGAGCTTGCGTGTTGCTCTTATACCTGGATGAGAAAGTTCATGAGTTTGGTTGAAAATATGCCGACGCTAAGCAAGAGAAATAAGAGGACGATGAAGTCAGGCAATGAAATATCGACCTTCTAAAATTGTCAATCATATAGATGTTGAGCACTAGGATCAACCTGAACTAATTGATTTTTTTATGTTTTCTGAGTGGTAGGAATAGAAATGAATACAACATTCGTTGGTATGCTAAGAGGTCGGTAAATTTGGAAACTATTGCGGCAATTGTGAATGGTTTGAGTCAACCAATTATTTAGTCATCTTTTACTTCGTGAAGTCAACGTAAGAAATCTGGAGTTAAGTTCTAGAGTTTCTTTTCGTCACTCTCAGGGTCAATAGTCCTAAAAATATCATAGATGGAACTTCACCTATTGGTACTAAGTAATAATAAGTGGTTAAGAGGTTAACTCTGAATGGGAAAGGTAAAATTATTTAGGAGAATTACAGTAACAGTTTTGAGACATTAACCGAAAAGTGGATTTTTTAGTTTCATGACTTTATTCTCAGAATCTTCAAGACATTTCTTATTACGCAAAGAATATGTTTCACTTACATAATTATTGGTGTTCGCCTACAACCAATACGCAGAGTTTCTTCCACGCTAAAAGAAAACCACTCAGACGACTTGACATAAAGCGGATTTAAGTAGAGTAACACGCCCCCCACCCTGACCCGCTGCTTTAAATACAGTAAGTTTGAGCATGTTAGCTCTATTGCCAACAGACAGTAGTAGCACATAAGAAAGGGTTACTAAACTTAATTTTATGCTGCAAACCTACAAGACCTTGTCACAGTTTCTCCGTTTTCTCGAGTCAAGCGACAGTGGCGCATAAGGAAGGTTTTTAACCCTTTATTATGTGCTCCAAACATCCAAGATCTCGTCACAGCTTCTCCGTAATCTCGGACCGAGTTACAGTGGTGCAAAGAAAAAGGTTTTAACCCTTTCTTATGTTCTCCAGACCTCCAAGATCACATCACGTCACAAGCTGCACTGCGCGAGTGCGGATTCGAGGAGCTCAACCATCCCGCCTACAGTCCAGATCTGGCCCCTAGCGACTACTTTTTATTCCTTCAGCTTAAGTCTGCACTGCGTGGACGCCGGTTTAGGAACGATGAAGATGTCCAGCTCGCCGTCCAAGAGTGGATTGAACAGCAGTCGGGAGATTTCTGGTTGTCGGGAATTCGAAGCCTCAGGGACAAGTAGCGCAAGTGCATTGAAGTCGAGGGTAGTTATATTGAAAAATAATAAAACACTTTTCCTCATATCTCGTTTCCTTATATCCGAATTGCAAAACTTATTGACCCCCCCTTGTATGATTTTTATAGAATGGAAGGAAATATTTAATATCGTCGACAAAATCAAAATGCTTTAATTATACTCCATTAATTCTAATTGTCTTTGTTACTTCTTCATAATTTTAACAATCTCTTCAAGCACTACTTGAAAAGGCTTTGGAGAGATACAGAGTGTAGTCACGTCTTATATGTCTCCTTATTAGGTTTATTATAGTACAGACTAAATTTTGGCTACATACGTTGCATTGTTACACGAGTGCATACGCAAGGGAGACCGTCACTGGAGGTCTTTCTATTTTTTCATTTCTTAACGCTTTTCTTATACAAATGAATTCTTTCTCTCATTACACGGATGCCCTTCATAGAGGAATTTCATTTTTTTATTTATTTTCACTTATCGCGTATTGCAAAAGTCCTGTTACACTCTATAGGACGCTCTCAACAAATTACACAATGATAGTTTTGATAGAGTTAGACACGTTTTTATTATTTTAACCTAAAAATATGTTTTTAACTTGTAATATTAATTAATGTGGCTGCCCTCGGCGGCCAACACGCACTCTAGGAGAGACAAGAAACCCGCGCACACGTTACGGACGAAGTACTTCCTCATGCTGGACCACACGCCGTTGAAGAAGGAACTCAGCTCGTCGAAGTTGCTGTGGCGGACCGTTCCCACGACATGCGCCCACACGCTGTAGTAAAGGGGACTGCGGCGGTCAAAAGTCCTTCGACCAGAAGTTCATGGTTGACCCCAACCACTCTTGCACAGTTTTGGCCTTTTGAACCGTGGCAATGTCCTGATGAAACACGTAGTCAGTCTTCTTCTGCATATTTATCAACCAGAGCAGGACTTTCATGGACAATATGTCCCAGTAATCGGCTGCGCTGAGCGTGAACCGGCCGCAAACCCATCGGGAGCATCTTCTCGCCATTCAAAGCCACAACAACGAGGATCATCACAGAGGACGAGTGTTTGTTTCTGCACATGTAGCGAACCTTATAGACGTCCTGGCAGAAGATTACTACGCGGTCGTTCTGGTTGTTGAAAACTGACTGGATCGATCGTGAACCTTTTTCATCAGAAAAAAATTAGAACTCGATTGCCATGACTCTTCAAGTCGTTGAGAATTTGACAACAGCGCTCTCGACGTTGTACTAGCATACGGTCGGTGAGAAGAGGCCTTTCCACGCACTTAAAACTATTGAAACCCTCCTCCTTGACCTCTATGACCACCAAGACGTTCTTCTACTTTGCGGGCGCAGTCATTTTGAGCCTCGGGCCACATTCTAAGGTCTTTCTCACAGCCATTTTGAGGTCTACCTGAAAGACGTTTATCTTTGAGATCTTTCCCTTCCTTGATCGTCTCCACGTCTCTGTGGACGCTCTTTTGGCTGGCGTTGAGCCGCTTAGCGATGTCGGATTTATTGTAGCCCTCGCGCCAGAGAGCAGAGATCTTGATTCTATTTACTTTCATCTCGACACACCTGTACACAATATGAAAGACGTTTTAATGACACGTACTGGAAAAGTAGTACTTTGAGTTTCTTTGACGGGAATCTTTCTATCACACACGTCAACATCTCGAAATATAAAAAAAAGATTGAGTATAACATAACTTTTGAAAAACCCGGTAATTGTTAAACATCGTATAAATATTCATATGAATTGACATTATAGTGGAGGATTGTCAATTCTGCTGGTTTTTTTGCCCTTGAGCACTTGGGTTAAACTTTAGGCCATAACCTTTCCTGAAAGGCGATGATATGTCTCCAGTTCATTGATTCTTACTTGCCTCTGAGAATCAGGGTTAAATCAGGTCACTGAATTTTTTTCCTTTAAACAATTAAAACAAACAAACATTTTCTCCTCAGCTTTCATGAAGTTTAGCATTTTATATTTCTTAAGTGTATGTTAAATTTTCTCTTTACCTACAAATATGTTTGGGAAACTTCTTCAACATCTCTTTAAGCGATTCCTTATCGCTAATTGCTTAGGCCCCAATTATCCCAAAGATCTGGTAAATTATTAGGTCATCTTTGAACTTTATAGAAAACTCTTCAAATTCACAAAGAAACGATTATACAATCCTACAACTTTATGGATAACAGGTTAACAAACCTATCTATTAAAACGGTGCGTCGGAATTTAATTAGACACAACAATTTAATAATATTTTAGACCTTACCCCACGAAAACTTTAAGTAAATAAGGATATAAATGCCTCCCATAGCGATGAACTAATTACAGACATATTTTACCCAATGGCTTCATTTTCCATGGTCAACGGAAGATGTAGATTTTTTTCTTCACCAAATTGAGTGAAACCTGAAAATCGTCGTCTATTTAATTAGTAAAGAAAATTATCGCTTTAAAATAAATTCATTTAAATGACATAAAGGAATTAGACGCCAGATTCATCACTTATAAAAGTAGAAGTACAAATTATAAATAAATTGGAATTACAGCGAAAATTGTTTGTCATTAATCAAGGTATAATTTATTTTGTTTGGTGTCTTTTTAACCACCTTCAATTTTTATTAAGTTTCGTTTTTTATATAAAAAAGTATTTCCCAGAAAATTTTAAATTTTGGGTAATACATCCCCTTATTAGTTAAAAAGTAAAGAGGTGATGACTTTGAATTAAGCTTAAAAAAAGATATGATCAGTTAGGAAGATTTAACGGTTCACAAAAAGACAGAAAATACATAACACACACGAGGAGTAGAACCTAATTAGAAAGTTTAAATAAAAAAAGAGAACTGCTTATACAATTTGAATTGAGAACATGTTTATGTGTATGTAATTATCGCTGCCTGTTGTTAAAAATTATCTAAGGTTATCAATACGTTAATTGTAATATTAAGTCGAAATCATGCAAAAATTCTTTTGTCATAAACAGCCATCACTGAAATCGGGTGGAGTTCTCATCAAGATGTTAATATTGACTTTATAAATATTCTCATTAATTTTAAATTACTTCTCATTAATTTTAAATTACTTCTCGTTACTTTTGTATTGTTTCTCATTACTTTGAGGTTACTTCACATTACTTTGAATTACTTAACATTACTTTTAAATTGCTTCTCATTACTTTTGAATTACTCCTCATTACTATTGAATTACTTATCATTAGTATTGAATTACTTCTCATTACTTTTGAATTACTGTTCATTAGTATTGAATTACCTCTTATTATTGTTGATTTACTTTTCATACTTTTAAATTACTTGTCATTACTTTTGAATTGCTTTATATATATTTTGAATTACTTTAATTACTTTTCTTTGCTTATTAATTACTTTTCATTACTTTTGAATTACCACATATTACTGTTGAATTACAGTGCTCGCAAAAGAACAGGAGAAAAGGAGAAAAGAACATATCAAGACGCTCCAAAGATGATCGAAAGCTCAGCAATTTAGTTTGTTTTTTACCAAACCCATTAATTTGAAAGAGAGAAAAATACAGGACAAGTGATCTAGCATCTACAATATGGAATACAAAAGACAGTTAGAAGAATAGAAGTGCCAAAGGAAATTAACTAAGGCGAAATACACCATGGTCTTCAACGAAATTTGCATATATATATATATATATATATATATATATATATATATATATATATATATATATATATATATATATATATACATATGGAGCTCGGCCGTGAAGCCTGCATTTAATATTGAGGATAAATCCCAGAGCCACGAGAAACGGATTCAGCATCTTTTAATTTTTCACTACGTTTCGAAAACTACAAGTTTTCATCTTCAGGCTAGAATAAGTTTACAAAGTTAATATGCATAAAGAAAACTTGAAAAGGCCAACAAGACATTATTTTACAGGTGACCAATTACAGAATATCAGTAGAAAGTACTACAAGTTAAATTAAATATGACTTGGCAACAGTTAAATTTGCTTTAAGACTGACTAAAAAATTAGTTCATAAATTTAAAGATTATTGCAGAAATTAATTACAAACTAAAAGAAATTGACCTGGCATTATTTAAAGATAATAAATTTAAACTTTTTTTTTAATTTTGTAAAGACTGTAAGAGTTAAAAACATTTAATATAAAAACGGAAAATTTGGGTACTTACTAAAGCGGATCCATCTTAGAGAGTGAATGATGGTTGTGAGATTAAAGAAGATCCTGGAGAAGAAGATAATATTGAGATTTATAATCTAACTAGATCTCATTTACTTGCTGATGGTATTTTAGCAGAGACTGAACCTAAACTCAAAATACCAATGAGCTAAACCAACAACCTGCCAAACGAAAAAAAGTCATAAAAATCAGGCAATGGGACAAAAAAGATATACAAGAGCTCTCAGACACATTAATGGATCCTTACAAACCTACATCTGAGCAAAAGTTACGGACCCGTTGCGAAATATTAGATTTGTTAATGGATGTGAAAGTAATTGATTTGTTGACAAAAGAAACTGTACGGTTTGCCATAAATAAATGTGATCACAGTTTTCCAATGAGCATTTATGAGATGAAGGCATTCTTAGGTATACTGATTGTGTCTAGATACTGTACAGTGCCTCGTCGTCGGTTATACTGTGATCTTAAATCTGATACTCACAATGAGTTAATTGCTTTATCGATGCAACGGGATCACTTCGAAGAAATTATGAAGTACCTACCTGCAGCGGACAATAATAACCTTGATCCAACAAACAAATACTCAAAAGTTCGCCCATTACTGAATATGATCAATGATCGAGTTTTTGCGTTTGGGGGCCGCATTAGGAACAAAGGATATTTCTATTGACGAATCAATGATTCCATATTATGGACTCCATCCCACCAAACAGTTTATTCGAGGTAAGCCCATTCAGTGGGGGTACAAAAGATGGGTTTCAGCCATTCCTCTCGGTTATGTCTACTTCATTGAGTTATACCAAGGATGCAAAGTAAGAAATACATCTCCAGAGTAATATCGAAAGGTATTTGGTTTAGGTGAGAGGTTGTTTTAAAAAGGCTAGACAAGTTTCATAATTACTATGATGGTCATAAATTTTCACTATATTTTTAACAACTATTTACTTCAATAAAATTGCTAGAAGAAATTAGAGCAAGAGGACATGGATCGACAGGCACCCTCCGTTCCAATAGGGTTGAAAAATGTCCGCTTACTCCTATGAAAAGAAAGATAGGGCAAATTTCGAATATTTCATTGACCATGATTCCAAAGTTTTGATCGCTAGATGGAATGATGGTGTGATGATGAATAAGCTAATTAAAAGCTACAATTCACACATGGGTGGAGTTGATTGGCTTGATCAGAATATATCTGCGTATCGTATTGGAATCAGGAAAAAAAAGTGGTATTTTCCTCTCAGTAGCTATTTACTAAATGTGTGTATGAAGAATGCATGGTTATTTGCAAGGGAAGGGGGATATTCTAATGACCTGCTTGCATTCAAATGGACTGTTGCTCAAGATATATTAAGGCTAGAACTTCGTCTTCTGAAACCAGGACTAATAACATTGGACACAGTACTATAAAGGCCCATACACAAAAACGAGGCAGGTGTAAACAATGCAACAGCCAAACTTTCTTCTCCTGTATATAATGTAAAGTCGGCCTCCACCTCAAATGTTCAATGGCTTATCATCAAAAATAGATATAGTTGCTCTATCTACGAATAAATATGTTTTATGAAGGAATAAAGTGAATTTTTTGTTGTTCTATCCAGAAAGAAATGTATTTTCATGAAGGAATAAAGTAAAGATTTTTTTATTAATTGTTTTCTCCAAAAAGGAGAAGGAATAAAATATATTGGAAGCGATAGGAAGATTGAGAATTTGTAGCCTAGTATAAACGCCAAAAAGTATACAGCAGAGCTAAATAAAAACTATGAGCATTTCTCTTTGTATCTACACTGTATTACAAATTCTCTATCGCTTCCAAAAGCATCATGTCACACATTAATAACGTTTTTATTAGAAATATGTCAGTAAATTCCTGAACATACTCTTCCTGACGTTGCATTTTTTGCCACCAATCGTGCTATATGATGTCACTCGTTGCGTTTTTGCAACAATGATGTTTTAATATGACATGTTATCAAAACATAGGATAACCATATAAAACACATTCGTGGATGAAGTCCTGCTTTAATCGCGGAAGTGGTTTTTTATTGGGGCTTAACCATTGTTTTCGATGATTCATGTTGACATAAAAACACCACTTTTCGTCGCCAGTGATGATGTGGTGAAGAAATCTGTCCTTATATCCACTAGTAGCCTTGTGACTAGCAAGCAAACCTGCGGAAGTCGTATAGCGTTGAAGTTTGTTGCTTTCGCTCAAAGCAGGCGGAACCCATACACCGAGTTTTTGAATTTTTCCCATCGAATGAAGGTTATTCACTACAGTTATCTGATCACCCGCCAATTGTACAGCCAATTCTCTAGTTGATTGACGAGGATTTTCATGAAGAAGGTCGTTCAATCGATATTCATCCAACTTAATGGGGCGACCAGAAAGTTCTTCGTCATTAAGATTCAAATGGCCGTTTTTGAAACGTGAAAACCAGAATTGAGCTGTCCTTTCTGATAAAGCATTTTCTCCGTACACAGCACAAATATCGCGACGAGCTTTGGCTGCGTTTGCATTGTTCCCGTCTCGATTAAAAATGAATAACAACAATTGTCCAAAATGCGCCTTTCTTTAAACTTGACATTCCACTTTGAGGGTACAGAACAAAAATTAAATTAATACAACTTTTAAATAAACCGCAATGACTTATTATTTAACTTCAAGACGTAGCCTAAGCAAAAGCCTAATAGTCTATGCTGTTAAGAGACGTAGCCTAACCTTTGCAAATTTTACTCTCATTATTTATTATTGTTTCTTAATATGTGCACAAATCACGTCAACAAACTTTAAATCAACACAACATTTAAAAAAACGCAAGAACTTATTCCTCAACCTAATATTTTAACATATATAACACTCGTAACTCAACGATGAACTTCAATTTTTTCCGGCATAAATGGGTTAATTATAAACCCTTGGGAGGGACCACCAATGCTTTTGGGTAGCTAGAAAAACGCGTGTGCAAAGGCTTAAAGAGGACCGAACACGTAAAACTAAAAAAATGAATAAATAAAGAAGAGTAAATTGTCAAAAAGTTAAAAAATGTCGGTTGGAAGAAATTGGTGGGTACTTGTGGTGCTGAGGCGAGAATGTGAAATTGCGTTAGATGCCGCTTAATGCTAAACTGACACAACAGGAAAAGTAAGAATTATGCTAGGTCACAGAGGTGTAGGTGCGATTGCTTATACCTGTTTAATAAACCCGTTATGCAAGTGGTATATTATGCAATGTAGGATTAATCATATACCTTAGCACATGTAGTATACCTGCGCCACTCAAATGGGCACCAAAATAGACGAGAGAAATGAGGCAAAAATAAAACATTCTCATATTTGAAACAAATTCTTATTTACCAAATTTACTCTTTTTTGTTTATTGTATCTTTATTCCTTAGATTCAATATCGCTTTGTGATTCAGCGTCACAGCTTGCCCCGACCAGAGCACGCAGATACATCGTTACACAGGTAAGCAAAGTTAAAGCATCTCAGAGATCATACCAAAAACACATCGTTACACAGATAAGCAGCGTCACATCCTTACCCCGATCAGAGAACACAGCTTTATCCTTACACAGCTAACTAGCGTCATACCATTACAATGATCTGGGCGTACACATTCATATCATCACACAACTAAGTAGCATCACAACAATACACTAAACAAAACGCAAGCATATCGTCACAAGGCTAAGCAACGTCACAGTATCACACTGACAAGAACACACACATACATCGTGTACAGCTAAGTAGCCTCTAAGTAGCTAGATCACAGACATATATCGTGAGCCATCCTAGCATCTTTAAATTACACAGCTCAGAGCACAAACGTACATTGTTAAACAGCTAAGTAGCATCCCAGTATTAACCCTGGCGAGAGAACACACATATATCCTTACACAGCTAAGCAGCGTTACAGAATTGCGCTGAACAGATCAGAGGAACACATCACGCAACTAAGTAGTGTAACAGCATTTGACTGACCAGAGCATACATACATTATTACACTGACTAAAGTTCACACACATACTTCGTAATATAGGTAAACAGCGTCACAGCCTTACTCTGACCATAGCACACACGTAAATAATCACAAAATTAAGCACACCCAGAGCATTACACCAATCACAGCAAAATTAGTTTATAATAAATATTTGTAATGGTATAGCGCTAGACAGTGGGAAATTTCATTTGCCACTACATTGACATCAAAGTTATTCCTATTCACATTTCTCAAACACCTTTCCAACGTTCTACTTGCAGGCATTTTTAAGTGCAACACGGGAGGTTGTAATTCATTTTATATACAAGTATTTCCTCGATACTGGGGAGAGAATTGAGAACGTTATTATGTGTAATGAGTTAACACTTTCTTAGCTCATTCATTCACCAGGACATTTTGGGAGCTGAAAGATTGTATTCCGTCTTTCTTTACCAACACTACGCCGTAACCTCGCAATAGGACCTTTCTTTCTTACGTAACAGACACAGGTTCTATAAGGGGTGGGGGGGGCATATCGTTATTATATTTTTTTATTTATTTAATCTTGTTTAATTCTTGTTCATCTTGATTTTCCTTATGCATTTTCTTCTTCTACTTCACTCAATTTCCTTATTTCTTTAAGTTGGCCCTTCAAACATTTGTCTTCACTTTTTCTTTACTTCCGTATTCTTCTTGGCTGGGTTTGTGCTTAATCTTCGATTTCTTTCTTGATGTATCTTCATTTTTGTCCAATTATCTTGAGTTAAAGATTTCTTGATCCTTCTTGATTTTAGTTGAGTTGGTCCTTCAAGCGTTTTCCTTGACTTCCGTTTCCTTCCTATAAAGTTTTGGACTGTTAAGTTTCGAACGCGGTACCATTGAATTTAAACGCCAACACTCTAGCCTCATGGCCAGGCTTTAGTCCGTTCTGGGTTGGTAATTTTATCGGCTATTTATACTATCGAGTTGGAAGAAATTTTTCGCTGATACATTTTTGCACCCATACAGTTCTAACCATTCCTACTATTTTCCTGTTTTGGTTACTGTGACTTCATATCTTTACTTGATTTAGTTTTCATAAACCATATAGCAAGCCTGCTTTCACCCATTTTTACCTTAACATGGTAACTATTAGTGTGGACTCCATATAGTTCACAGATAGTTTTAAAATACCTTCATAGCGGGAAAAATCCCGCGTTAAGACTACCTGTGAAAATCATTCACAACGCGGCTCACTTGCATTCAAATTGTCCTTCCGACAACATCAAACTGTTGTAGTTTCTGCTATCATACGAGTACATCAGCCTTGTCTAATTTACTTTCGACCTAGCCGGTCTTTTCAAATATTTAAGATATTTTCTATTATACGTTTATTTACCTTCGGTCCGTAAGTAAAAGGTTTGCCATTAAGTTTGGTAGTACGAGTGATATCTTATTATTGGTCATTTATTTATTTAATTACTGATATCAGTTTAAAATTATAATCGTCTTCGGTATGATGAGAATAAATTTCTTCTCAAATGCTTCCGTGATCTTCGTTCAAATTCCATCCTTCATTTATTAGTGTTATTCAATTAGTGCTTGTTTGATGTTATTAATTTCATTTATCGTTTAATTATGGATATTTATTGCCCCTCAACCTTTGCCCTGTAAATAAAGGGAGCGCATTATTAAAAACTAATACTTATTTTGATGTGTGATTTTTTACCCAAGTCTTAAAACATTCATTTTCCTCATTTAATACACGAATAATGCCAAAGAACATATAGGAGCTTACAGTGGAGAGACATATGCCATTGAATAAGTACGTAGCAGCTCGACCTGGGATCGGTTCCACAATTGGACGGAAAACCTCCTTGATATTTATAGGCGAGGGATCTTGGGTGCGATTTACGAGAAATTTGGGAGTGGAAACGGTGAGTGAGATGAAAAATATGAATGTCTAGGCGTTGAAGAGTAAGATTTATTAGTGAAAACAAAGAAATAATTATTGCTCTTTTATGGGATCATTTTAGAGGCAATACAAAGTGTCTTGCTTTCCTCACGGAACGAGCGGGGTTAAGAGATGATGCTGATACCGCCCCCCCCCCCGCCCTAGCACCCTATTTTATCTCCTCGGAGGATTACTCTTTATTTATTTTTCATTCATTTTTACTCACCCTTTTTCAAGTGTTTAGCTTCACGCAAGCGCTAAACACCCACACATGTTTGGCTGTCTCAACTTTTTTTAAAAGAAATTTTATGTAGCAAGTTTACTTAAAATGTGGGATTAGTTATTAATGGTAATTTACATTTGCTCAATAACTATAAGGCAATAATTGCCCTTGTAGTAATATGGATGAGTTTGTGAAGCTTGAAATCACCCATTGTAACGTCACTGGTATTAAATGTTAATCACGACGTACAATATAATGGCCTAAGAACTTATAAGAATGAACAGGCATAAGCAGAGAACTTTTGAAAACAAAACAAAAATGTAACCCCCCCCCCCAAAAAAAAAAAATGTAATATCGGCTTTAAACAATGTCCTAGTCTGGGTGTATTGCCAAAGACCGACACGGCTAGTTCAGTGGGCGGAGCTTAAACGATGACTTCATAGGTATGGGCGTAGATGTCGACGGCAGAGTGCATTAAGGCGACGTCTCCAGATCTTACCAACGCTGAGTTATCGGTTAGAATGTATCGCCTATCCTGTGTTTCTTTCTTTTCCGAGCGGTGTTTTTCTTTCCTAGAACTTAGAGATTTAACTGGTGATACCAGAGCAAGGGGAATGTATCGTTTTGCTGGACGGTCAAAAGCGGTGTTTACGCGAAATGATGCCCTGCTTCGAGAACGCGGGGCTTGGGGCGTGGTGAATGTGATGCGGGCGCCTGGAGCTTCCCAAACTAAAGATGGGGATCTCAGCTCCGTCACAATTCTCCGACAATTAAGTTGATATCTCTTTATACCTTCTGTAAGGATATTGTATGGGTTTCTTTATGTATAAATAGGTCAATTTTAGGATTTTTTTCTCTATGTAGTGTCGTACCTTGTAGCAATTACTCCAACGCATTTCCACTTCAGAATTTTTATTCTTTTTTTCTAACTGTCTGTCACCCGTGTTTGTTTTCTTATACATGTTTCTTTTACGGTCACTAGCGTAAAAATTCTAACATGTCTCATTTCTAAGTGTTTTTTTTGTATTTAGAGTCCAACATTCAATTCCTTAAATTAAAACTGGTAAGATTCTTTGATTAAATACTTCCTCCTTTTACCTGCGACGAAGCGTTAGGTGTAGGCGTCGTTTTTTTTCAAGAGGAATCAAGTTCAATAGTACTTATTTAGAGCCACGAAATGATCCATGTGACTATTGGACATACAATTGTGCGCATATCTATTGGCAACACATCTCAAATTTTGTAATTTACGAATTTTTATCCGTTACTATTTCAAAATGTATATATCTGTTATATTTAATTATGTTAGCCTAAAAGCAATATATTATAATGTATGCGTTTCTCACTGTGTCCTTGGGAAGATCTTCGAACACCTTGATCTTGACAACCAGATCGGCTTTAGTGTTGAAGGTAGAGCAGTGTCATTCTCAACCGCACCTCACACATAGTAATCTATTGCATTAAAATGGGAAGAATTAGAAAGCCAGAAAGTGGCACTGGTGAAATCGTAGAAATTCTCAGACAATCTCTTCTGACTCTTTTTGGAGGTATCGCCTTCTAGCAGGAACCCTCTCCAGCCTCTCCAGATAGCTGTCTGAATTGAGCATAAAGCTCTGTTCAAAGATATGGGCGGCAGGGCATCACCCTCACTGGAAACCCACCAACAGGCCATCAGAGTTTGGGGGACTTGGACTTCATGAAACATGGAACGTAGCATGGATTATAAACGAGGCACCTGTTGTTCTGGGGGTTGTGCAACTGGCTCTGGCAGAAGTTCTTTCCGTCTGAGAAGAATCAGATCGTTCTCAGCTCAATAGGGTGTTTCAGGGTTTACAGGAGCTTTTTTGACTTCGTCAAGCGGTTCTCCTTGGCAATGACTTTCATAGTTTGTACCTTGAGCCTCTTTTACGAGTAATAGAGAAGGTCCTCGTTCGGGCCCAGCTTATAGTGGGGACTATAAATCCAGGATCCCAGATTCCCTTGCTCCAGTCTTCCATCATCTTATCCTGCAGTTATTGGATGAATTCCTGCCTGCGGACACAGTCAGAACGCCTGATGGCTCCCATTTTGCTAGCCACTTCCTCGTAAGGGGCGCGGCGATTTGCCATCCTGGCCGCCGTGCTGACGGGATCCAGCGCCCCGTCCGGCCCCAGTTTAGCCTCTCTTCCTTGCTTCAGATAGCTTGTATTTCTCCCCTACCTCGTCGCTTTTCATACAACCTTCTCCCACAACTTTCTCTGGTCAGCCTGTAATTTCACAGGGTAGATGCTGACCTTCTTCTCAAGCCAACCGTCCCGGATCGGGGCTGAGGGAGGAAGAGCAACGTTCCCTAACCCCTGAGCTCCGGTTCGGGATAGGTTTTTTAACAACCTGTTTCATCGCCACCCATACCTTCCTCACATCCCTTTTCCTCTCCTCTTCACATTCTATCAATTTTACGCTGAGTCTAAGGTGGAGCCTCCATGCCGATGGACTGCCAGGCCACCAGGCGGGAGAGGTGGTCCCAAATGGCGGTGCCTGGCTCTGCCAGGCCTGCAAGCACCTCTCGTAGTGTAGGCAACTGTGAGAGGTGGTGAGCTATTGCGCCCCGTGTAAAAAAGAGGGTCACCATGCCCAATGATGAAGATAAAAAAAAACCCAACCCCCAACTTCCCCTGTAACATCAACGGAGCCGCCTTCGGGCAGATACACCGAAAAAATGAAGGTCCCCCCTTCCCCCTGTGCTTGCGCAGGGGACCCTTCATATTTCTTTAACCGAAGAGGAAGCTTACTCCTCTCCTACGCCTACGGGTGAAGGGGACTTTCCATCACCCCCTTCTCTGGAGGTGCTTTCAGGCACCTCCCCATTCCCAGCGGTAGTCGCTAGTTTTCATTCTAAGGGGACTGCCAAGAAAGCCAGCAGGCAGCCCATTGCCGACCGCCCCTCGTGTAAGCGGCTTGGTAGGGCAAACCCCCTTAGTGGGTAGAGGGAAGCCAGGCCCCTTCGGTCGCTTCCCTCAAAAGACTTGCTGGCAAGAATACTGAACCTTGCCAGGGTCGAGGCCTGTGCCTCCCCACAAAAGACTCATGACGCTGCCAATGGGACCTGCGATGTCCTGGGGCAGTAGCCCTATCAGCGGTGGGGCGCTGATAGGGCTACTGCCCTACATTTTACCGATCCTTTGTTCGTTCGAAGCTCGACTACGGATGCGAGTTTTATGCATCCGCAGCCGAGCGTTTGTAGCGGAAGGTGGATTCAATCCACCACACTGGCCTTTGCCTTGCGAACGGTGCCTTCCGCACTTTCCCTATTGAGAGCCTGTTGGTCAATGCTGGGGAGATGCCACTCGCTCTGCGCCGCGTGCAGTGCATCACTCGCCTGTATGCGCGAGCCCGGCGCCTTCCTCAGTCGCCAACAGCTCTCACTGCATCTGCAGCTGATCTCGATGGTGCCTATGCCGCCGAGAGACGCCAGTCATACCCTAAGCCCTTTGGGTTTAGGGCCAGGAGCTCCTTCGAGGTTTAGGTTTAACTCTCGAGCCGTTGGTGCCCCTGGTTCTGCCCAGGACGCCACCATGGAGGGTACCACATTTGGCTATTTGGCGTTATGCCTCTGCTCTCAAAGCTTTTAGAGCGCCGGGAGTATTGCGTTTGACCTTTTTGGAGCACGCATCGTGTCACGCTGGAACCGTGCAAGTGTATACGGATGGCTCCATGTCCCAAGAGAGGGTCGGCTTCCACGCCGTATCCCCTCTGTTTGAAGTCAGCGGGGCTCTACCAGGCGCTGCGTTTGTTTTCACGGCCGAGCTGGTGGCAATACACCACTCGATACGGGATATTACGCAACGTGCCTGGTTCGGAGACCGGATTGTGATCTATAGCAACTCACAAAGCGCCCTGAGGGCTCTCGGGACATTGGAATCTCCACATCCCCTGGTTCGTGATATCCGTGACGCCACGGTTTTGGCGAGCCGGGTGGATGTCGAGATTATCTTCTGCTGGGTTACTGGACATGTAGGAATTGTGGGAAATGAGCGCGCCGATGAGGGCGCCAAAGAGTCACGAGGACTCTGCGACCGGACCAGTGTTTCGCTCTTCCTCACACCGACTACATGGCAGGAATACGGGCAACTCTTTGGACTGCTTGGCAAAGAAGATGGGAGAGGGTCGAAGGGAACTTAAAGTCGCGTGCTATTGCGCCGCGACTGTTCCCATGGACCTATCCCCCAATGCCGCGGCGGCTTCAGGTTGCTTTCTGTCGTCTCCGAATCGGACACACTCGTGTGACGCATCGCTATTTGATGGAGCGCTCGCCTGCGCCCTATTGCAACGACTGCGTCGTCCCCCAGACTGTTCGGCACATTCTCGTCGAATGTCCCAGTCTGGGTGATCTTCGCGCACGATGCCTGTCCCGGTACCGGGATGAGCGGGGTCGCTACCGCCTGTCCCTTGTACTCGGGACAGATTCGTGCACATTGACTTGTGGACTTGTTGACTATTTGGGGAAGGCCGGCCTTCTCCCTTTCATTTAATTAGGTTTAATTGTTGTTTTTGTTATTGTTTTGTTATTGTTATTGTCATTTCTTTTTATTGTTGTTTCCTGTTCGAAATTTTTAAAGTAGCCTAGAACTAGGCTGTTTGTTTACGGCGACTTATGCCTAAGTGGGCAGTCGCCAGATAGCCCCTTAAAAAAAAAATTGCTAGCCACTTCATCGTAGCCCCATAATGGGCGCGGCGATTTGCCATCCTTGTCTGCCGTGCTAACGAGACTCAACACCCCATCCGATCCGAGCTTAGCCTCTTCTTCTTCCTTCAAAACACTTGTTCTGTCGCTTTTCATACAACCTCTCCCACAACTTTCTCTGGTCAGCCTGTAATTTTACAGGGTAGATGCTGACCTTCTTCTCAGCCAACCCCCCGTAAAAGGGGCGGCGATTTGCAATCCTGGCCGGCCGCCTGGCTGAGGGAATCCAGCGCTCTGTCCGGCCCCAGCTTAGACTCTCTTCCTTCCTTCAGATAGCCTGACCTTCTTCCCTACTTCGTCGCTTTTCATACAACATCTCCCACAACTTTCTCTGGTCAGCCTTTAAATTCACAGGGGAGATGCTGAACTTCTTCTCAGTCAATCGTCCCGTTCGGTGCTGAGGGCGAAGGGGACAAAGTTCCCTAACTCCTGAGCTCCGGTTCGGGATGGGTTTTTTTAACAACCTGCTTCATCCCCACCCATATCTTCTCATATCATTTGTTCTTTCCTCTTCACACTCTATCAATTTTATGCCGTGTTCAAGGTAAAGCCACCATGCCGATGGACTACCAGGCCACGAGGCGAGAGGGGTGGCCCCAAATCCTTAGCGACCGCCTTTTCCGCATTCTCTAGCCGTGTTGCTGCTCCGCACGCATTTAATGCACGTCGTCATGTCGCGGATGGCCGCCGACTGGACTTTAGCTCCAGAGGTGGAGGCCCCTTTAACGACAGGTTTAGTGTGAGTGAGTTTTCGCTCCGCTCTTGCTTCGTGCGCGGACACTGACCATGGTCCGGACGATGTCCCCTACGCCCTGCTTCGCCCGGTAATGGGCGTGGCGATTTGCCATCCTGGCCGTCGTGCTAACGGGATCCAGCGCTTCGTCCGGCCCCAGCTCAGCCTCTCTTCCTTCATTCAGATAGCTTGTATGTCTCCCCTACTTCGTCGCTTTTTATACAACCTCTCCCACAACTTTCTCTGGTCAGCCTGTAATTTCACAGGGTAAATGCTGACCTTCTTCTCAGCCAACCGTCCCGGATCGGCTTGAGGGGGGAGGGGACCATGTTCCCTAACCCCTAAGCTCCGGTCTTGGGTGTTTGCTTTTAAACAACCTGCTTCACCCCCACCCAAACCTTTCTTACATCCCTTTTCCTTTCTTCTTCACACTCTATCAATTTTACGCCGTGTCGAATGTGGAGCCGACATGCCGATGGACTGCCAGGCCACCAGGCGGGAGGGGTGGTGCTAAATAGCGGCTCCTGGCTCTGCCAGGCCTATAAGCACCCCTTGCAGTGAGGGCTACTGCGAGGGGTGATGAGCTATTGCTTCCCGTCGAACAAATAGGGTCACCATGCCCATAGATGAAAACCTAAAAAAAAAACAAATCTCTCCCCAATTCCCCTTGCTCATCAATGGGGCCGCCCTCGGGCAGCTCGACAGAAAAAAATGGAGGTCCTCCCCCTGTGCTTTCTCAGGGGACACTCCATATTTCTCTACCCGGAGAGGAGGCTTACTCCTTTCCTTCGCCTACGGATATAGGGGACTTCCCCTCACTCCCTTCTCTGGGCACCTCACTTTTTCAAGCCACAGACCCCTCTTTTCTTTCTAAGGGGACTGCCAAGAAAGCCAGCAGCAGCTCATAACCGACCCCCCCCCCCCAGCAAAGCGGCTCGGGAGGGCAGACCCCCTTAAGTGGGAGATGGAAGCCAGACCCCTTCGGTCGCTTCCCTCAAAAGACCTGCTGGCCAGAATAGTAAACCTTGCCGAGGTCAAGGCTTGTGCCTCCCCACAAATGACTGATGACGCTGCCAACTGGACCTGCAATGTCCTCGGAGGGGATTGCCAACTGGAGGCCCCTCTTGCGATAGAAATGGTCCGTAAGGAAATCCAGCCTCAGTCGGTAGAGCCTTTCATGGGGGAGAATCCAGGCTCGGCGCCAAACACGGAACCCGAATCCGCCCATATGCAAGGTCCCCCTCAAAAGGCTGGGGTCTCCGAGGTAGTACAAGGAAGGGAGGGATCTCCTCCAACTGGTGCCCCTGCGACCACCAGGACCTTCTCCATGTCGTTGAAGAATCTTGCTGAGGCCGGTCCATCTGGCCTAGGGGCTTCTGCCGGCGAAGGGTAGAAGCGGTTCTTTCCTCGCCATCCTCTCCTGAAAAGAAAAAAAATAATAAGAAAAAGACTTGGGGCTCCTCTCCGTCCGCGGGGGCTGCCGGGAAGGATGGGTCTGCTGCCACTTTGGTAGGCGACTAAGCCAAGATCGGCACATCCGGCCCCTCTCCCCTCCGGTTCCGAAACACCCGACTATGACAAAAACGAAAAGATCGCGGGGCGGAGCCTCTAAACATCGGGGCCCCTCATTCAGACGCCCCATGGCGTTTTCGAGCACGCTGGATTTAAACGCTTGCTAGTTATTTGCTCCTCTTAGGGCAGCATGTTGGCCTGTTGGCCAATGGTAACCTGATCCATCAAAGGAGAGCATACGCTAGTGCAATTGATAGAGAGCCGAAGGTGACCCGTTCCTCGGACGGGAGCCTTCTGGCGAATGCGGCGAATCCCGCCGAGGCAGCCAAGATAAGTGCTCTTCGGACACTTCATGGTACCCCGGTGAGTTTGACGCCGCACTCCACCATGAACGTTGTGAAAGGAGTAGTTTATGCGAGGGAACTCGTTGACTACTCCATAGACGACATCACCTTAGAGCTGGCCGACCATGGGGCGGTCAAGGTCGAACGTGTGATGAGAAAACAGGGAGGGGCCTCTAGACTCACCCCTACACTCTTTGTCACGTTCGACTGTGACAAGCTCCCTGAGTCGGTGCGTGCTGGTTGGTACCGCTACCGCGTGAAAGCATTCGCGCCACTGCCGCGGCGGTGCTATAACTGTAACCGCTTCGGCCATACGAATCGTTTTTGTAGACGTGCAAAGTCGGGGTCACCCGAAGTCTGTGTAAATTGCTTGAAGGCCGCACGCCAGAAGTCTAAATCGTGTGTGGCCTAGTGTGTGGATTGCGGAGAGCCGCACCGCGCTTCTTCGAAGCAATGTGGTGCATATCTCCTTGAGAAAGAAATCCTGGCCGTTCAGGCCCAGGATCGACTCTCATTCCGTGAGGCTAAGGACTTGGTCCTGGCGCGCCCGGCTCTGCCTGGGACGTCATATGCCTCAATAGTTAGAAAGGCACCCTCTGCTCCTGGCTCATCCAGGCCAACGAGTACGATTGTTTCCGCGCCAATTAGGAGCCTTTCTCCGGGCTTTACTTAAAACGGGCTCTTCCCTGGTAAAGCTGGAGGTAAAAAGAGTTCACACCCAGCCCCGGCTAAAACCAGGGCTCGCTTAACTTCCCCCAGCGTGACCGTTTCCCGTAAGGCGAAACGGCCACGCGCTTCCACCAAGTCGTTAGACTCAAAGGAGGCCCCCACTTGAAGTTGGTCGCTAGGCCATCTTCCGGGGATCCTACATCTGTCCCCTGAAAGGAGGACAGCAGCAAAGAAGCTTCCACTCCTTCGCCCACGCCTAGTGGTGGGCTGAGTGGCTCAGAGACGGTGGTTCCTTGAAAACAGGGCCCCTCGCCTCCGAAGCCGCAACGCCTGTCTAAGTTTTCGAGGCGGAGGTAGGAAAAGAGTCGCATGGCGAGCGTAACCTCCACCAATAAGTCCTTGAAGGCGACAGCGCTTTCTCAGGCCGACAGCTCCCGGGGTTCTGCCTCCTGGAAGCGTACGGCCATTCCCGTGAGGATCTTATGTTCGAAGAGAGCCACCGTGTCTCCTCCGAGCTAGGCCTGGAGGGCATTTTCCTTCAATGGAATTGCCGTGGACTTTGGACCCACAGGGAGGAGCTGCGGAGGCTCGCCTCGTCCCGTTCCTCGTTAGCTATTCTTCTGCAGGAGACCATACCAGGCATGTGCCCCCTGCCCGCTCTCCCGGGGTATAAGGGACTTGCGATCCCACCAACACGGGATGGCCGGGCTGGGGGATGCGCGATTTAGACCGGGCATGATGTCTCCGTACTACCTTTCCCTTTAGATGGATCCTTTCAGGCAGTGGCTATGCCTCTTCACCTTGATAGGAGGTATACTATCATATCGGCGTACATTCCACCGTCAGCTGACCTAAACGCGGGGGTATTCCGCCGCGTCGTGGCACGGTTGACGAGGCCCTTTATGTTGCTTGGAGATCTGAACGGTAGGCATCCTCTCTGGGGAGATTACTCCATAAATACTAAGGAACAAGTGCTTGCCGATCTGATCGAAGAGCTTGAGATGGGTGTCCTAAATGTGGATGAGTTTACGCATCACTGTCCGAGAACCGCTTCATTTTCTTGCCTTGACCTATCTTTGTGCTCTTTGGATGCACAGCCTCATTTTGATTGGGGCGGTGGTCGATGCCTTCCATGGTAGTGATCACTTTCCCATTTAAATATCATTTTCAGGTCAACTGATGCTTAAGCGCCAACCTCGATGGTGCTTGGCGCGGTGGCCTGCATTTCAGAAAATGACTGAAGTCTCCATCTCAGTCGAGGAGTTTAGGTCGGTAGATGAGACCGTTGAGTTGTTCTTCAGCAACCTCATCGCCGCGGGCCTGATTACTATTTCTAGAAAGTCTGGCCGTTTTGCACGCCAACCCCTCACCTATTGGTCGGCCGAGTGTGAGACGGCCATAAAACAGAAGCATTATGCCTACATGCGCTATAAGCGCCACCCGAACGATTTCACTGTCGGTGAATTTCGTCGGGCTAGGGCTATGTTTCGGTATTTTTAGAAGCACGCCAGTTGATCTTCCTAGCACCCCTACGTGTCTTCACTTAACGACCAGCCCCCTCTAGGTGAGGTGTAAAAGGGAGTCAAAAGGATTTGGGGCAAGTTCTCGCAGGACCCCCCTCCCGTGCTCCAGCAGAATGGGACCGCAATCTCGGACCTTGCGACCGCTTTCTCCGCATTTTCTAGCCGGGATGCTGCTCCGCCAGCATTCAATCCCGTAAGGCACGCGGCAATTTGCCATCCTGGCTGCCGTGCTGACAGGACTCAGCACCTTGTCCGACCCCAGCTTAGCCTCTTCTCCTTCCTTCAAAACACTTGTTTCCTTGCTTATCATACAACCTCTCCCACAACTTTCTCTGGTCAGCCTCTAATTTCACAGGGTAGATGCTGACCTTCTTCTCAAGCCAACCATCCCGGATTTGGGCTGAGGGGGAAGGGGACAACGTTCCCTAACCCCTGAGCTCCGTTTCGAGGTAGGGGTTTTAACATCCTGCTTAAACCCCGCCCATGCCTTCCTCACATCCCTTTTCCTCTTCTCTTCACAATCCATATTTTTACGCCGCGTCTAAGGTGGAGCCGCCATGCCGATGGACTTCCAGGCCACTAGGCGGGAGGGGTGGTCCCAAATGGCGGCGCCTGGCTCTGCCATGCCTGTAAGAATCTCTTCCAGTGCGGGCAACTGCAAGAGGTGATGAGCGATAACATCCCGTGAAATATAGAGGGTCACCATGCCCAATGATGAGAAACAAATAAATCTGCCCTTAATTCTCCATGTGTCACCAACGGAGCCGCCCTCGGGCAGCTCCACTGAAAAAACAGGGCCCCCCCTCCCTGTACTTGCTCAGGGGACCCTCCATATCTCTCCTTCGCTTACGGGTATAGGGGGACTCCCCCTCACCCCCTTCTCTTAGGGTGCTTTCGGGCACCTCCCTTTTTCCAGCTGCAGCCCCCTTTATTCTTTCCAAGAGGACTGCCAAGAAAGCCAGCAGGCAGCCCTCAGCCAGCCGCTCGACATCGAAGCGGCTCGGTAGGGCAAACCCCCTTATGGGGGAGAGACAAGCCAGGCCCCTTCAAGGAAAGAGGGAAGCCAGGCTCCTTCGGTCGCTTCCCTCAAAAGAGCTGCTGGCAAGAATATTAAACCTTGCCAGGGTCAAGGCCTGTGCCTCCCCACACAAGACTCATGACGCTGCCAAGGGGACCTGCGATGTTTTCGGAGGGCATTGCCTATTGGAGGCCCCTCCTGTGATAGACATGGTCCTGAGGAAACCCAGCCTCAGACGGTAGGGCCTTCCATAGGGGGAAATCCGGGCTTGGCGCCAAGCACCGAACCCGAATCCGCCCCTATGCAATTTCCTCCTCCAACGGCTGGGATTCTGAGGCATTACAAGGAGGGGAGGGATCTCCTCCGGATGATGCCCCTGCGAACACCAGAACCTTCTCCATTTCGGAGAAGAACCTGACTGAGGCCGGTCCATCTGGCCTAGGGGCTTCTACAGGCATCGGTGAGAAGCGGGTTCATTCCCCGCCCTCCTCTCCAAAAAAGAAAAGGACGAAAAAGACCAAAAAGACTAAGAAGTCTTGGCGCTCCTCTCCTTTCGTGGGGGCTGTGGAGACGGATGGGTTTGCTGCCACTTTGGCAAGTAACCAAGCCAAGACCAGCACATTCGACCCCTCTTCCTCCTGGTTGTGAAGCCCCTGACTAAGGCTAAAAGTGCACAGGGCGGGGCTTCAATGAAATTGGGGCCCCTCATTCAGAGGTTACCTGGTGTTTTCGAGCCCGCTTGCTTCAAGCGCTTTCCCGTTATTCGCTCCACTAATGGCACCATGTTGTCCAAGGGCAACATGATCCATCAGAGGAGAGGATTAGCTAGTGCAATTGGTAGAGAGCCGAAGGTGACCCGTTTCTCGGCGGGAGCCTTTTGGCGAATGCGGCGAATCCCGCCGAGGCAGCCAAGATAAGTGCTCTTCAGAAACTTCATGGCACCCCAGTGAGGGGGACGCCGCACTCTACCATGAACTTTGTAAAAGGAGTAGTTTATGCGAGGAAACTCGTCGACTACTCCATTGAGCACATCACCCTAGAGCTGGCCGACCATGGGGCGGTCAAGTTCGAACGTGTGAGGAGAAAACAGGAAGGGGCCTCGAGACCCACCCCTACACTCTTCAACACGTTCGACTGTGACAAGCTCCCTGAGTCAGTGCGGGCCGGTTGTTACCACGTGAAGGCATTCGTGCCACTGCCGCGGCGGTGCTATTACTGTCACCGCTTCAGCCATACGAATCATTCTTGTAGACGTGCAAAGTCGGGGTCACCCGAAGTCTGTGTAAATTGCTCCAACGCCGCACACGATAAGTCCAAATCGTGTGTGGCCAAGTGTGTCAATTGCGGAGACCTGCACTCCGCTTCTTCACAGCAATTTGGTGCATATCTCCTCGAGAAAGTAATCCTTGCCGTTCAGGCCCAGGATCGACTCTCATTCTGCGAGGCTAAACACTTGGTCCTTGCGCTCCGGGCTCTGCCTGGGACGTTATATGCTTCAATAGTTGGAAAGACACCCTCTGCTCCTCGCCCTTTCAGGCAAACGAGCACGGTTGTTTCCGTGCATATTCGGAGCTCTTCTGCGTGCTCTACTCATGCCAGGCGCTTTCCTGGTAAAGTGGGCGGCCAAAATAGTTCACACCCAGCCCCGGATAAAACCAGGGCTCCCCCCTCTTCCCCCAGCGTGACCGTTTCCCGTAAGGCGAAACGGCCACGTGCCTCCACCGAGTCCTTAGACTCACAGGAGGCAACACCCGAGAAGTTGGTCGATAGGCCATCTTCCGGGGTTCCTAAAGCTGTTCCCCGAAAGGAGGACAGCAACAAAGGAGCTTCCACTCCTTCGCCCACGCCCCGAGGTGGAACGAGTGGCTCGGAGACGATGGTTCTTTGAAAAGAGGGCCCCCCGCCTTAGAAGCCGCAACGCCCCCCTAAGGTTTCAATGCGAGGGAGGAAAAGACTCACATGGCGAGCACAACCTCCCCCAATAAGTCATCGAAGGCGACAGCGCCTTCAGTACTTTGTCGGGCCAACAGCGCCCGGAGTTCTGCCCCCGGGAAGCGTACGGCCAGTCCCATGAGGGTCGTCTGTTAAAAGAAGGCCCACGCGTCTCCTCCGAGCTAGGCCTAGAGGGCATATTCCTTCAATGGAATTGCCGTGGACTCCGGGCCAACTAGGAGGAGCTGCGGAGGCTCCTCTCGTCCCGTTTCCCGTTAGCTATCTTTTTGCAGGAGAAATGCTAGGCGCATGCCCCCTGCCCGCCCTTTTTGGGAATAAGCGTCTTGCGACCCCACCACCGCACGATAGCTGGGCTGGGAGATGCGTGGTTTACAACCAGCATGATGTCTCCGTTCTTCCTTTCTCTTTCGATACCGCATTTCAGGCAGTGGCTGTGCAGCTGCACGTTGATAGGAGATATACTATCATTTCTGCGTACATTCCACCGTCAGCTGACTTCGACGCGGGGGACTTCCGCCACGTCGTGGCACGGTTGTCGAGGCCCTATCTCTTGCTTAGAGATTTAAACGGCAGGCATCCTCTCTGGGGAGATTGCTCCATGAATCCTAGGGGACAAGTCCTTGCCGATCTGATCGAAGAGCTTGAGATGGGTGTCCTAAACGTGGATGAGTATACGAATCACTGTCCGAGAACCGCTTCATTTTCTTGCATTGACCTATCTTTGTGCTCTTCGGATGCATAGCCTGATTTTCATTAGGGGGTGGTCGATGACCTCCATGGTAGTGATCACTTTCCCATTCAAATATCATTTTCAGGGCCACTGCCGCCTGAGAGCCCACCTCGGTGGTTCTTGGCGCAGACACGGTGGCCTGCATTTCAGGAAATGACTGAATTTTCTATCTCAGTCGATGAGTTTAGGTCGGTAGATGAGGCCGTTGAGTTCTTCTCCAGCAACCTCATCGGTGCGGGCCTGACTACTATTCCTAGGACGTCTAGCCGTTTTGCACGCCGACCACTCCCATGGTGGTCGGCCGAATGTGAGACGGCCCTCAAAAAGAAGCGTTATGTCTTCATGCGCTATAAGTGCCGCCCGAACGATTGCATTGTCGGTGAATTTCGTCGGGCTAGGGCTAGGTTTCGGTATATTTCAAAGCACGCCCGCCGTTCTTCTTGGCGGGCATACGTATGTTTACTTAACGGGAAGACCCCTTTAGCTGAGGTGTGAAAGCGAGTCAAAGGATTCGCGGCCAGTTCTCGCAGGACCCCCTTCACGTTCTCCAGGAGAATGGGACCGCAATTTCGGACCCCGCGTCCGTGGCGGAATCCTTCGCGACCGCTTTTCCACATTCTCTTGCCGGGATGCTGCTCCGCCAGCATTCAATGCACTTCGTGATGTCGTGAAAGGCCACTGGCTGGACTTTATCTCCAGAGCAGGAGAACCCTTCAACGACAGGTTTACTGGGAGCGAGTTGCGCTCCGCTCTCGCTTCGTGCGCGAACACAGCCCATGGTCCAAACGATGTCCCGTACGCCATGCTTCGACATCTGGGTAAGCGAGGAACGGCCTTTCTCTTAGATTTGTTTAACAGGATCTGGGTGGAGGGTCTTCTTCCAGATTTCTGGCGAATCGCTTCCTTGCTCGCCTTTCGCAACCGGGGAAAGATCACTCTACTCCGACCGGATATGCTTAATCTCTCTAACCTCTTGCGTGTGCAAGTTGATGGAGAAATTGGTATATGTTAGATTAGTCTTTTCCCTAGACAGTGGAGGCAATCTGTCTTCTCTACAGTGCGGCTTCCGCAAGTTCCACTCCACGTCGGATGCTCTGCTCCAACTGGAAAATGACGTCTGCAAGGGTTTCCTCCGTAGACAGCACTACGCCACGGTCTTTTTTGATCTGGAGAAGGCCTATGATACGCATGGCGATACTGTATCATGGAGACTCTCTACACGTTGGGGGCGAGGGGACGCCTCCAAATGTTTATATCTGAATTTTTGCAAGATCGTCGATTCCGCGTACGGGTGGGGGAAGCCCTCTCCTGCCCAAAGGAGCAGGAAGAGGGTGTCCCGCAGGGAAGTGTCCTCAGTGTCACACTCTTTGCCCTAAGCATCAACGGCATGACCTCAGTGCTGCCGGAAGATGTTCTCGCTACGCTTTACGTGGACGACCTTTGATCTCTTTTGGCGCGGCCAAGATGCTAACTCTTGAGCGTCGACTCCAACAGGCATTGACCTGCGTCTCTCTCTATGACGAAGCACACAGGTTTCGGTTTTCTTTGGCCAGGACTAAGGTGGTTCACTTCTGCCACCATCCAGGGCTCCACCCTAACCCAGATTTGTTTCTTAATGGGGTGCGCCTAGATATGGTTGAGTTGCACCGTTTCCTTGGTCTTGTATTCGACCAACGCCTCACCTGTGAGGCTCATATTCGCAGCCTTAGGGTCTCTTGTACACGTGCCATGGACATTCTCCGTTCCGTGACGTTCAGCGCTTTGGGTGCTGATAGGGCTTCTGCCCTACTTTTTATCGATCTTTTGTTCGTTCGAAGCTCGACTACGGATGCGAGTTTTATTCATCCGCAGCCGAGCGTTAATTGCGGAAGGTGGATTCGATCCACCACACCGGCCTCCGCCTTGCGACCGGTGCCTTCCGCACTTCCCCTATTGAGAGCCTGTTGGTCGATGCTGGGGAGATGCCACTCGCTCTGCACCACGTGCAGTGAATCACTCTCATATAAGCTCGAGCATGGCGCCTCCCTCAGTCACCAACAGCTTTCACTGCATCCGCAGCTGATCTCGACGGTGCCTATGCCGCCGAGAGACTTCAGTCATACCCTAATCCCTTTGGGTTTAGGGCCAAGAAACTCCTTCGAGAGCTAGATATAGCTCTCGGGCCGGTAGCGTCCCTGGTTCTGCCTAGGACGCCACCCTGGAGGGTACCAAATTTGGCTATTTGTCGCCACGCCTCTGCTCCTAAAGCTTGTACGGTGCCGGTAGTAATGCTTTCGACCTTTTTGGAGCACACATCGTGTCACGCTGGAACCGTGCCAGTGTATACGGATGGCTCCAAGTCCGAAGAGGGGATCAGCTTCCATGTCGTATCCCCTCTGTCTAAAGTCAGCGGGGCCCTACCAGGCGCTGCGTCTGTCTTCACGCCTGAGCTGGTGGCAATACAGCACTTGGTACGGGAGATTACGCGACGTGCCCGGTTCGGAGACCGGATTGTGATCTATATCGACTCACAAAGCTCCCTGAGCGCTCTCAGGGCATTGGAATCTCCGCATCCCCTGGTTCGCGATATCCGTGACGCCACGGTTTTAGCGAGCCGGGTGGATGTTGAGATTATCTTCTGCTGGGTTCCTGGACATGTTGGAATCGCGGGGAATGAGCGCGCCCATAAGGGCGCTAAAGAGTCCGCGAGGACTCTGCGACCAGACCAGCGTTTCGCTTTTCTTCACACCGACTACATGCTAGAAATACGGGCAGCTTTCCGGACTGATTGGCAAAGAAGATAGAAGACGGTCGAAGGGAACTTAAAGTCGCGTGCCATGTCGCCGCGACTGTTCCCATGGACCTATCCCCCAATGCCGCGGCGGCTTCAGGTTGCTTTCTGTCGTCTTCGATTTGAACACACTCGTGTGACGCATCGCTATTTGATGGAGCGCTCACCTGCGCCCTATTGCAACGAATGCGTCGTCCCCTAGACTGTTCGGCACTTTCTTGTCGAATGTGTTAGTCTGGGTGATCTTCGCCCACGATACCTGTCCCGGTCCTGGGTTCGGCGGGGTCGCTACCGCCTGTCCCTTGTACTCGGGACGGATTTGTGCACATTCACTTGTGGACTCGTTGACTTTTTGGAGGAGGCCGGGCTTCTCTCATTAATTTAAGGTTCTTTTCTGTTTTTTCGTTTGTTATTATTTTGTTTGTAGGTTGCACTCTCCTGCACCGGGGTGAGGGGGATCTCCCCCCGCGGCCGGAGATTGCTTTATAATTGTTAAGTTTTTCACATTTTTATCATTATGTTTTCATATTTTCATTTTAAAGTAGCCTAGTTCGAGGCTGTCGTGTTTTTCAGCGACTTATGCCCAAGTGGGCAGTTGCCAGATGGGCTCTATAAAATTAAAAAAACAACAAAAAAAACGCCAGCATTCCATGCACGTCGTGATGTCGCGGAAGGCCGCCACCTGGACATTACCTCCAGAGTCGGAGAACCCTTCACCGACAGGTTTACTAAGAGTGAGTTGCGCTCCGCTGTTGTTTCGTGCGCAGACACCTCTCATGGTTCGGACGATGTCCCCTACGCCATGCTTCGACACCTGGGTGAGCGAGACATGGCCTTTCTGTTAGATTTATTTAACAGGATCTGGGTGGAGGGTCTCCTCCCAGATTCCTGGCGAAGCTCTACTGTGCTCGCCTTTCGCATACAGGGGAGAGATCACTCTACTCTGGCCGGTTTCTGCCCAATCTTTCTAACTTCTTGTGTGTGCCAGTTGATGGAGAAATTGGTAAATGTTAGATTAGATTTTTCCTGGACATCGGAGGCCATCTGTCTTCTGCACAGTGTGGCTTCCGCAAGTTCCACTCCACGTCAGATGATCTACTCCGACTGGAAAAGGCCGTCTGCGAAGTCTTCTTTAGTACGCCACGGTGTTTTTCGATCTGGAGAAGGCCTATGATACCGCATGGCGATACGGTATCATGGAGACTCTCCACACGATGGGGGCGAGGGAACGCCTTCCAGTCTTTATATCTGATCTTTTCCGAGATCGTCCATAGTGTGTCCTGCAGGGAAGTGTCCTCAGTGTCACACTCTTTGTCCTGAGCATAAACGGCATCACCTCGGTGCTGCCCGAAGATGTTCTCGCTACGCTCTACGTGGACGAATTTTCAATCTCTTTTGGCGCGGCACAGATGACAACTCTGGAGCGTCGACTCCAACAGGCATTTAACCGCGTCACTCCCTATGCCAAGGCGCACAGGTTTCAGTTTTCTTTGGCCAAGACTAAGTTGGTGCACTTCTGCCGCCACCCACGGTTCCACCCTGACTCAGATTTGTTTCTCAATGTGGTGCGCCTGGAAGTGGTTAAATCGCACAGTTTCCTCGGTATTGTATTTGACCGACGCCTTACCTGGGATGCACATATCGGAGCCTTAGGTTCTCTTGTACCCACGCTATGCATCTTCTCCGTACCGTGACGTTCAGCGTTTGGGGTGCTGATAGGGCTACTGCCTTACTTTTTTATCGTTCTTTTGTTCGTTCAAAGCTCGACTACGGATGCGAGTTTTATGCATCCGCAGCCGAACGTTTATTGCAGAACGTAAGCTTGATCCAGCACACCGGCGTTTGCCTTGCGACCCCTGCCTTCCGCACTTCCCCCAATGAGAGCCTAATGCCCAAGTAGGCAGTCGCCAGATGAGTTCTTTAAAAAACAGTGATGTTTTCATTGGGTTTGGGGTTGAATTCAAGTTAGTTCCTCATTGTCCGTGTGCTTAACACAAGCCAGAGTGTCTCTATTAATCACACAACGCCATCAAGGACCGCACCTGGGCTCGTGATGCCGCTAATTGAACCCCTGACTCACGTGCATCTCACGTGGTCCGATAAGTTACGGTTGACATTGGCTCGGGCTGATGGTATTGTTCGGGTGGGATGCTGACCTCAGAATACCATATACCTCAATTGTCGCAAAGGCACCGTGCACGCTAGCATTAGTTCCATATTGGTGAGTGGTGTATTCACGTGGCATGGTTGAGTCCGCTGGTCAGTATAAACATGGCATTAACCGGTGACCACTACCTTGCACTGCTTGGTGACCCTTTGCATTAATTCAAGGCCTACTTGTACGCCATCAAGGTTGACATGTTCCAGCAGGATAATGAATCCCGACACCGGGCCTAAGTGGCACAGGATTGCTTCGAAGAACATTCAGGATAATTCCGACGAATGGTGATCCCACCTTGTTCACCCAAATGTACGAGGGATGGTCAATAAGTTTTGCAATTCGGATATAAGTAAACGAGATATGAGGAAGTGTTTTATTATTTTTCAATATAACTACCCTGAACTTCAGCCTGTCCCTTGTACTCGGGACGAGTGCGTGTACTTTGACTGGTGGACTTATTGACTTTTTGGGGGAGGCCGGCCTTCTCCCTTTCATTTAACCTGGTTTAATTGTTGTTGTTGTTTTTGTTATTGTTTTTGTTATTGTTTTGTTATTGTTATTGTTATTTCTTTTTATTGTTGTTTCCGGTTTAATTTTTTAAAGTAGCCTAGAGCTAGGCTGTTTGTTTACGGCAACTTATGCCTAAGTCGGCAGTCGCCAGATAGCCACTTAATTGAAAAAAAATAAAAAAAATACCCTCAACTTCAATGCACTTGCGCCACTTGTCACTGAGGCTTTGAATTCCCGACAACCGGAAATCTCCCGACTGCTGTTCAATCCACTCCTGAAAGGCGAGATGGACATCTCGTCCCCAAACCACCGTCCACGCAGTGCAGCCTTGAGCTGGGGGAATAAAAAGTAGTCGCTATGGACCAGATCTGGACTGTAGGGGGGATGGTTGAGCTGCTCGAATCCACACTCGCGCAGGGCAGCTTGTGCAACTCTAGCCTTGTGGACTTTGATGACGTTGAAGTCGAACATGGGGCGTGAGGTTTCTAGGAACCAAACGGGCAGAGACCTTCCACCCATGGCAAAATTGTCGTAGATGATGTTGATAACACTTCCATGTGATATTCCAAGTTCTCGCTCAATTTCTTCAACCTTTACTCTTCGATTTTCGAGGATCATCCTCTCCACACGGGCCCATTGACCTCGTTGGTCACGTCTGACGGGCGTCTTGGACGGGGGTCATCTTCAAGGGACTCACAACCATGGCGAAACTCCGTATTCCAGCGAGGAATTGTTGCGTAAGAAGAGGCGGTGTCGGTGTATACTGAAACCATGCGTTCATGTATCTCTTTTGCATTCTTGCTTTCCTTGGTCAAAAAATTTGATCACTGCGTGGTGCTCAACCTTCTCCATTGTTGAAAAATTTGTGACTGGCGATCTGTGATCAGCTACTGCTTCTTAAATAGACGAGGCAGGAACGTGCGGCTGCATGTCTTGACTTGTCATAACTTGTCCTAACACCCCCACAAACAGCCATCCTCTGTTTTGCCCTACAGATTCGCAAAACTTATTGACCGCCCCTCGTACCTAATCGCGTATCCATGGGAGGTGGTAGCCAGGCTAATTAGAATCCAATATCTCGCACCTACAGATATCATGGAACTGTGCACAGCTATCGAAACTAAATACACTATAGGGGGTCCTTCCTACACGATACTAGTTACATAACCAATACATTTTTCTACTTCACTAAATAGAGGCTTAACACTAGGATATCTACACCCTATATTACGGAAATTCATAAAGCTACTCATAAGTTAAATATTATTCTTCTATAGCGGGCAATAAACATAAAATTTCGTAAAATCTACAGATGATATATAGCCGCAGCCAAAAGTTTTCGGACATTTGGAATTTTTCTTAGTTCTTAGGTGCCTATGAATATGTTGGTGTAGGTTTTAATGCATGTGTCCTATATATCAGGAAAGTAAAATAAAATTTCAAGTTTCTGTATAACTATTTTTTTTAAATATCTAAATTAACGATGCTAATGAAATGCAGGAAATAATGAATCAGTAGGCCACGTGACGAAAGGTTTCTGCGTCGCATGAGCCTTCGTGATCGGAAAACGTCGCAATCATGTGTGACCGGACTGAATGTGAGAACGGCAGATGGCAGTGCGCTTGCGCAAAGCTCGCTAAAAGCCGCTGATCAACCTTCAGTAGGAGCGAAGTCGACTGGCTTGAGTACGTGCTCGCCCCAACTGGAGCATGAGTCAGTGGGTACGTGTCTTATAGTAAAACGAGTCCACGCTCCAGTTGTTCTCGACCCCAGGTAACAAAGTCCACTGAGGGCTAAGGGAGAGGGTGGAGTCGAGAATGCATAGTACCAGAGGTAAAGCATGTTCGCCGCTCGGTAATCGTATTGGACTGCATGTCAAGTTCAGGGGTGGGTCTCCTCACCGTTTGTGGTGGTACAATAAATTCTGAAAAGGACCAAACTGTTCTGATAGATTAGATTCTACCCTCATCCCGAGACCTATCCAGAAATCACCCTCGGAAGTTTGGTGTCTACCATAGTGATTCTGGGGCAGCATTAGCAGTGATGGATTAACGATCTCAGTCTTACGAGAGAAATCCAGTGGTAAGCCACTGGTAGGACCTGAACGAGATCATAAGACGTTGTCTAATGGAGAAGGCAGTCATCAGCGAAAGGGCGGCAGCATCAACCCCTCGGGTGTCGCAGCCTCGTGGAGACGATAGATCGAAGAATAAATGCTTTCAAGGGAATATCGACACCCCTCAAATGATTGGTTATACAACTTCAAATAATATATCAAAAAATAGCAAATAATTAACAAAAACTGGAAGCGAGAAGAAGGACGGATAAAGATAAATAACTTCTGTTAGACGGAGATATTTTTTTCCAACATCGGGCGTTTTTTATCTGTTCTCTTCACTCTTCACTTCCATCTTATTTTCCTTCCTAGTTCACGCCTCCGTTGGATTACACGGCGCTAAATTTGTCTTTCGGTAACTAGTAGTCACCCTTTAGGCTCCTCTTCAACATAATTAGAATACAATTCTTCCCTTTCAAGTGGTAACTTGTTTGATGTGTGTACCACCAAGTTCGCCAATTTCTTAATGGTAGGTACCATTTTCTACCGAATGGTACTTTTTGCCAAATTTTACCTACTACTGTAACCCACCCCCATAAGGAGTTACTTAATGGCACCAGAGATTGAACCCATGGTAGTGTACAGTTACTAGCGATGGGAACCACTGTTCTAAAAGCCATCCATCGAATCATGATGTAGGTTATATAAAACCATTATTATTTCTTCCTTTATTAAGAGTACTAGTAGTAGCAGCGGTGAGGCAGGTATTCTTTCACCCATGATGCTGTGGCATACAAATTACATATAATAAAATCCCCCTCCCCCCAATACGAGAGGTAAAGTAAGAACTTCCTGCATTAAGTTAATTTCACTTTTACCACAACGTGAGCCACGGGTGGTACATCGATAATAAGCCTTCAAACCCAGGAAATGATGCATTAACGGGGAGCTTTAACGCATGTGGTACATGGATCGTTTATTTTATTATCCATCGTCGATAATGGATTAAAATGCTGCGCACACTGTATATAGTAAATGTCTCTAGTAGTGGACTCTTTCGAATAATCGAGATGATAAGTTCAGCAGGTTTTCAATTCACCTAACTTCACCAGTTTCAAATTTCTATTTTAGAACTTCTGGCGGGATAGATATTGTATTGTAAGGTGTTGCAATTTCCTCTTCGTGTGTTTTATGGCATTGATTTGCACTGCAGCGTGTGGCACTGAATGTGTCGAAAAGGGGGCAAAACCCCCTTACGTTAGGAGGGCTTGAGAGAGTCCTCCCTTCGGTACCTCCATGGAGTCTTCGTCCAGACTTCGTATCAACTTGAACTTTCGGAGTAAGTAAAGGAAAGCGTCCCCAAAGTTCCTAAGTACAGTTGAGCGTCTCTCAAACCTTCAAGGTTAAGAAAAGCGTCTCCCCCCCCAAAAAAATCCAAGTTAAGATACTGTTTCCAAAGGCGATTAGGTTAGGTTAATTACTGAAATCCATAGTTTGGTTACAGAACATTTTAGAATGTCCGTCTCAAATCCTAAGCTCATTATAATCTCTCGATTTGAGTTTATTCCCAATGTATCAACACTAAGCTCCTTCTAATTGTGTCAAGGTAAAGATTAGCGTCCCCCAAATCTTCAAGGTTAAAAAAAGCGTCTCCATAAAATTTGAGATTAAGATACGAGTCCCCAAAGTCGTGGGGATTTTTTTCTTTACCTGCTCAAAACTTTCAATTACACTATCACTACACCACAAAACTCTTATCCAACTCCATCTACCTCCGCGACCAAAGGGGTGATGAGTGGAATGCCGAGAAGCGTTAGGAAAGGAGCTCGAGCTGGAGGCCGCCAACCATCTCGCACTCGTATTGCAGTGGAAAGATTTACCGGGTTGCGGGGAGGGGTGAAGGGGGGATCAAAGAGGCTAGACGGAGGGGAATGTGCGAGGGGTCGAAATGCCATGAAGGCTTAAGGAAACAGGCTTTTCTAATGCATAATATTATCATTTTATTCAGGCAAGAATTCCCCAAGGTGTAATCTTCATTTCGTCAGGTCACTTTTTTGTTTCCATTAGGGGAGGAGGGAGGGGCGATCTTTCAAGATAGGCAATTGAATTAAACCTTAATATGACATTTTAATTGCAATATATTTCACATTCTATATCCCTTAAATTTTATGATATATATATATATATATATATATATATATATATATATATATATATATATATATATATATATATATATATATATATATGATGAAAATTAATGCAATATCGCAAGAAAAGATGAGGAATTAAACCACATTCTCCGAAGACAATTCAATTCAGAACAGTTTCGGTGTATCTCACACCCTTTTTCAACTGACACTGGGCAGAAAATATAAGAGAAATGCATATAAGCATAACACAAGATCCCCTCTTTTTTCCCCGAATCCCCTACTTGTGGCTAATCGGGGGGGGGAGGGTAGGCCTAAACATATTAAAGGGCTAGCATTTTACTATTTTGTTTATTTGCGATCTTATTACAGGATTAAAAGAAAATTGATCCTCAGATAGATTTAAATTAGGAACTGACGATATCAAGCTTGATTCTACGATTCTTCTCTTAACATAGTTAGCCGATTTAAATAACATTTTACTTCCATTGAAATCGATCGTATGATTCTTGTCTCTAACATGGCAAAATATTTCACTACTTTCGCTGCCCACTCTAATATCTCTTTTGTGTTCGTACAATCTCTTGTCTAGATTTCTCCCCGTTTCCCCTATATAAACTTTATGGCAATCGTTGCATGGTACTGCATATACTCCTATGTTATGATGTTCTTTGGGTTTCCTGGCCATCATCAATTGGTTTAAGGAATTATTATATTTAAAGGCTAGATTAATACCCGCTTTTCCACATATGCCCTTTAAACTATTTAATTTATTGTTGCATGGCAATGTTATACATTTGTTGAAGTCGTTAGTGCGGGAAGGCTTATTACCATAGAATGTTTTCCTAGCTGCAAAATGGGCAGACGATATGAACCAATCGGGGTAATACAAATTAGAAAAAATGGTCCTGATAATGACAATTTCTTCATCTAAATAGAAAGGATGACATATTTTGTATGCTCTAAGGAAAAGGTTAGAAATTACCGATTTTTTAACAGTATTATCGTAAAACGAAAAATAATGTATATAGGCATTCCATTGGGTTGGTTTCCTATACACGTCAAGTTTTAATTCATGGTGATCTTTATTAATAAGGACATCTAAAAAGGGTAATCTATTATCATATTCCCATTCCTATTTAAATTTGATGGAGACATGCAAATTATTCAAATTATTAAAAAAGGTATCAAAATCATGGCCATTAGGCCATACAAAAAATACATCGTCAATGTACCTTAACCATATAAAGTTAGGGGGATAAATTGTGGGAAGGAGTTCAGTCTCAAAATATTCCATGAAGAGACATGCCAATATCGGAGATAAAGTATTTCCCATGCTAAGGCCAAATATTTGTCTATAAAACTCATTATTTACTCGAAACACATTGTCAGAGAGACATAATTCAACTAAATCGATAAATTTACTCGTAGAAATGCGAAGATCCAAATTAAGTCTTGGCATGATTTCCCGCAGAAGGCCCATGGTTTGGTCAACCGGAACTTTGGTAAACAAAGAGTTTACATCAAAGCTCAAAAGTTTTCCATCTGGTAATTGCAAGTGGTTGAGGCGGTCAACGAAATCTTGAGTGTTCATAATGTGTGCAGATGAGATTATTCCTACTGCTGGAGATAAATGCTTGGCGGTCAAGATTTCGTTGACCGCCTCAACCACTTGCAATTACCGGATGGAAAACTTTTGAGCTTTGATGTAAACTCTTTGTTTACCAAAGTTCCGGTTGACCAAACCATGGGCCTTCTGCGGGAAATCATGCCTAGACTTAATTTGGATCTCTCCATTTCTACGAGTAAATTTATCGATTTAGTTGAATTATGTCTCTCCGACAATGTGTTTCGAGTAAATAATGAGTTTTATAGACAAATATTTGGCCTTAGCATGGAAAATACTTTATCTCCGATATTGGCATGTCTCTTCATGGAATATTTTGAGACTGAACTCCTCCCCACAATTTCTACCCCTAACTTTATATGGTTAAGGTACATTGACGATGTATTTTCTGTATGGCCTAATGGCCATGATTTTGATACCTTTTTTAATAATTTGAATAATTTGCATGTCTCCATCAAATTTAAATATGAATGGGAATATGATAATAGATTACCCTTTTTTAGATGTCCTCATTAATAAAGATTACCATGAATTAAAACTTGACGTGTATAGGAAACCAACCCACTCGAATGCCTATATACATTATTTTTCGTTTCACGATAATAATGTTAAAAAATCGGTAATTGCTAACCTTTTCCTTAGAGCATACAAAATATGTCATCCTTCCTATTTAGATGGAAAAATTGTCATTATCAGGACCATTTTTTCTAATTTGTATTACCCCGATTGGTTCATATCGTCTGCCCATTTTGCAGCTAGAAAAACATTCTATGGTAATAAGCCTTCCCGCACTAACGACTTCAACAAATGTATAACATTGCCATGCAACAATAAATTAACAAGTTTTAGGGACATATTTGGAAAAGCGGGTATTAATCTAGCCTTTAAATATAATAATTCCTTAAACCAATTGATGATGACCAGGAAACCCAAAGAACATCATAACATAGGAGTATATGCAGTACCATGCAACGATTGCCATGAAGTTTATATAGGAGAAACGGGGATAAATCTAGACAAGAGATTGTACGAACACAAAAGAGATATTAGAGTGGGCAGCGAAAGTAGTGGAATATTTTGCCATGTTAGAGACAAGAATCATACGATCGATTTCAATGGAAGTAAAATGTTATTTAAATCGGCTAACTATGTTAAGAAAAGAATCGTAGAATCGAGCGTGATATCGTCAATTCCTAATTTAAATCTATCTGAGGGTCAATTTTCTTTTAATCCTGTAATAAGATCGCAAATAAACAAAATAGTAAAATGCCAGCCCTCCAATATGTTTAGGCCTACCCCTCCCCCCCAGATTAGCCACAAGTAGGGGATTAGGGGGAAAAAGAGGGGATCTTGTGTTATGCTTATATGCACTTCTCTTATATTTTCTACCCAGTGTCAGTTGAAAAAGGGTGTGAGATACACCAAAACTGTTCTGAATTAAATTGTCTTCGGAGAATGTGGTTTAATTACTCATATATATATATATATATATATATATATATATATATATATATATATATATATATATATATATATATATATATATATAAATGCAATAAACCACATTGAAAGAGAAAACGGAATAAACTTTTCTTACAGTAATATTTATTACCTTTTTTCGAAAAAATCCGTGCAGGGAAGCGATTCGAACCATGTATACTGAGGCAGCGAGCACCGCTTTGATCAGTTAAAAGTATGATGTTAGTTAAAAGGATTAGGTCTCGCGGGAACAAACCAGAGCTTATTTGGGAACGTATTGCTAGAGAAGGACACTAGAAATGTAATCACTGCATTAGATGCAGTTGATTTCATTTCTAGAAATCTTTTTCCAACTACTCTGCTCGTAATGGGGCCTCGCCCTGACCCCTGCACTATTTATCGCCAACTCAGTATCAAAAGATGCGCTCCTTCCGTACCCTCAGTCGTTGCGGCCGAAGGGTATGTTGTATCTCGTCACAGCCCCGTCGTAAATCCCATCGCCGGGAAAAGCTCAGTACTTTCCCTTAGGACATAGAGACCATTCCTACCCCCACCCCCTGCATCCTGCCAAACGTGACCTTCCCATGTAACCTAAACACGATTTCTCCATGCCCATGACCTTGCCTGTGGTAGAAGTGAAGACTATCCGGCCCACCGCCCCAAATCGACGAATTTCTTTCAGTGCAACAAGCAATGAGGACCTCTTTTGCCCCTGCTTCCCTTACCGCCCTATTAAGATACTCCCCCCACCCTCCCATGCCAGTCCCCAAATTCCTGCCCTCTACCCAAATATTTCTCCCAAGACCTCTGTAAGCACTAGCCCATGTTCCCTCCTCAAACATTCACTCCGTGGCCCCTACAAAAACTTATTTTCAAGTTGCTCCCTAAAACACTTCCCACGGGGGAGGGGAAAAATTGCACCCCAAGGTCCCTCTGAACCCCACCAGGTATCTTCCCAAACTTCACTATCCTTATGAAACCCCGAAGCTCCAGACCCCATTCCAAATGCCCCAACCCCACAGGCTCTTACAGAAAGGGTGTAGTTGGTGTATCAGGTGTTAATGCCTCGTTTCAACTGTCATAGGAGTGCATGCCCCTCCCCTCTAACCGCGAGAGGAACGGAGCTCTCTTGGTTCGTCTTTTGCACCTCCCTTAAATTTACCACCATCTTTTACACTCTTGGGTAAAGCCAAAAAGAAGAACCCGTCTCCATTCCCAAAGCTCACAGCTAAGACCACTCTGGAAAACCTTACCCCTCAAGCCTCTCCCCTCCCCCTTCCCACGATTCTCCCAATTAAACACAACCCTATCAAGTGATCGCTTTCACTACTTACTACCTAATTTCATATTTCTCCCTGATTTGTTGACTACTACTTCATCTGCAGCCTACCCTCCCCCCCCCTGGCCCCATTCGCAACGCAAACTGCCGCTCTCTTCCCATAGTACATCCCAAGACAAATCCCTGCATCCCGCCTTCTAATGTCCCCACTCCCCTTTTATGGTAATCCTAGACCCTCATATTATCCTCTTTCTGGGTGGTTTATGCCTTCCCTTTTATCTAAACTTTAAACTTGATATTCGATTCTCCTTTGTCTCTTCCATTGTAGTCCACTTGAATCGTCGTGGTCTACTGGCTATCTGTGATGGCATTGGGTCACTTCTAACACCCTATCAACCTCCTTGTTGTCTGTCCTAAGAAATGAACAAGGGTTTCTGTCTGATCACTATTTTCTTTATTTATCTTTCTTTCCTCTCCTTCGCCCGAAACAGATCTAGCCGTAAAATAGCAGCGGTCTTCATCCTGGTCTCTTTCCCATAGCAGTTTTTCTCTCTGCAATTGACCTTTATGCGGCGGCCGTCTGCCTTTTCCTGTAAGGAGATACATTACATGCTCGGTCCTTTTACTCTTCGCCACCCTCCTTTCCTCATTTGCTCCATAATTTAATCCTTTAGCTCCACATCATTGTCATTTTAGGAGACTTCAACAGCGTGGCTACTTAAGGCAACTGTTATCCGAATTTTATCGTGGCCACTCTCATATCCCTATGGACGAGCTTTCCCTCTCGACACCCTTCCACCAATACTCTCGCCTGTTTTGATATCTCGTTGTTTCTGATATATCGTTGCTGAGGTGGCTCGAGTTGTTTTCCCAGGAGGATTTTAGTAACGACCTTTTTTCAGTTTCTCTCATTCACCATATCCGAAAACTGACGTGCGGCAGAGAGAACACTTCTGAAAGGAAGAATAAGCAAGTTATCTTGCCGGCATAACAAGCTGCCAGAGCTTTTATGATTTACATATGGTTGATAAAGCACTAGCATTCTTCAACTTCTAATATTAACAGCAACCTACTCCTCTATTCTCCAGTCTTACGGAACATTCTCTCTTCGAGTAATCCCTTTGTGGTCTTTCCTCAATGTAATGAAGCAGTTTTCACTAAAAACCGCACAACTTGTCGATACTAACGCAGCCGTCTTCCAGTACTTAACATCAAAATAAACCAGGCCAGAGCATAGTTACATAGGTTATTATATTAAAGAGTCCGGACCCTCCGTATGAAAGGCATATGTCTCTGATATTCATTTCTTATTCACCCAACGACGTTAAGCTACCAGTCTGCGGCATGACGGAGACGCTCGCTACTTCACGCCAGCGTTTACTCAGAAACTAACTAATTTCTGCTAATGGAGAGAGCGGTTACCGAGTGGCAGACCTCCCTTTTCCAGAATGAGATAAACAAGGCTAAAACGAATAATTATTGGCCATTTAAACAATGGAACCATCAAAACACACACGCTGGAAAAACGTGGAACTCAACTGGACCGGAAGTCACTCGAATAAAATACCGAAATCCTAGCGCATGCCCCAAAGTGCTAGCAGCTATATATATTAGAAACCACATATATAAAAGAAAAGCAACCACAAATAAATATACAAAGATACAATTTGATCTCCCTCAATCACGTCCCCAAGCCCCCCCAAATAACCTGTGGACATCTTAATTCTGAGACCGTCATAGATTAACCATTTGAAACAGTGCCATCGTCATTTTAATGTTCCTTCATGTGGTTTGGAAATTCCATTCTCTATGAGTACCCATATGTATGTATATATGTTACAACATAACTAATCATATATATATATATATATATATATATATATATATATGTATATGTAAAGATCCATTCCCCATGTCGTATTTAAGAATGATACATAAGTGTTATTAAAAAGCGACAGGCCAATAAAATTTTGTTTTGCTTAGTGAACTAGATTCCTGCCCTCGTCAGTTACTACTTCTCTAATGAATTTTAGCGAAATTATATATATTATATATATATAAATATATAAATATATATATATATATATATATATATATATATATATATATATATATATATATATATATATATATATATATATATATATATATATATATATATACAAAGAAAGAGCAACTACAGGTTATGCGGGTGATAATATAATCACCACAGGTCTACGCCATTTTTATTTTCTGCCTTTCAAATAAATTTGAAGACAGAAATAAAGCTGCAGAAACCTGGTGTAGCTGACTATAAATACAGATAGTACAAGAGAAAGAAGAATTGGACGCGAATGAGCAAATGAGACAAGAAACCGGAGTTTTTTTAAGGGCAAGAGAAATGGACATTAGAAGAATTTAGAATCAAAGAGAGCAGAGGGCCGAGTGGTCTAAAGGCCGGTTTAATTGAGATCAAAGCGGTTGCTCGCTGCCTCAATATGCACGGTTCGAATCTCACCCCAGCTCGGATTTTTTCGAAGTAAGAAATAACTATTTCCGAAGAAAAATTATTCAGTTCTCTTTCCTGCGGTCAAGTTCGATATATATATATATATACATATATATATATATATATATATATATATATATATATATATATATATATATATATATATATATATATATATATATATATATATGTCGTAGAATGACCCTTGGCTTTGATCACTCTGCGCTTTGACACCCTTTTAGTAGCGGTATGCTTTAAGGGGCGTGAGTTACTTCTATGATGAAGTAGGCTTTGTTCTAAGATTGCTATTTTAGTGGTTTAGTCCTTAAGGAAGAGCTATTTTTAAACACATAAGGATAAGAGGAAAGACCAGAATCTACCAAAAATAAACATATATTTTAAATTAAATATTACAAACCAACAGTGAAAGCATTTCTATATTTGGCCTCAAAGATTTTTCAATGACAAAACATAAACAAGTAGGCTTCCAATAAACAAACCAATTGCCAATTAGTATTTTTATCACGACCCTATTTGTTTAGCATAAAACATTAAATTAATGTACTGTCATCTACAAACACATATGACCTAGGTTCAAGAATAATGGTTTCTACTCTCCTTCAAAACGTGGGACGTACTAAACTTCTACTATCGCAATAGAGATATAAATGTTATTGTTAACTTACAGGTAGGTATTAGGGATTGCCGGATGTCGCTGGAGGACTTATCTCTCGCTTTGAAGTGGTGTGGCCGCTGGTTGAAATTTTCGAGGAGGGATTGCTTGTCGCCTGTGCCGGGGGATGATTCTTTAACGTAATTAAAGAACGGGAGCTCGTTGGGGCAGGGTTCTTCTCCTCTCACTCTTACGGTGCTTGAGATGTGAGAATCACTCGAGTGTGAGCGGCTTTGCTTTTCTTCAGTCGGGCTTCTTTGCAGACGGAAAAGGCTTCTTCGGTATGGCACCGATATAAAACTTGACTAATTAGGTTAATACGGCCCTGAAAGGGGGGGATCGATTTTCTCAATCTGATCCTATCGTTTCTCACGGAAATAGTCTTGTATGGCTGAAGGATCGATCTTTATGAACTAATCTTTCTTCTGGCGAATCGACTTCTAATAATCTTCTTGTCTGGCCGATGGATCGATCTTCACGACCTAATCCTCTTCTGGCGTATCGACTTCAGATAATGCTCTTCTCTTTCTTTGCGGGGCTTATATATAGGCGGATTGCCGCCCCATCTAAAGGGGGAAGTGACCAGGCCACAGATGCAAAAGGGGGGGGGAGCGAATGGAGAGTTAGCATCTGGGGAGAGCGAGAATTCCTGAGGTGGCACTGGGGTGCCCAAGTCAGCTCGCAAATTATAGGCTCGCAACCACACCGCTACTTGGCGTGCCTTCTGACTCGCACCGTTTTTTTTTTCCTAACCATGGGTTTATGGGTCTCGTAGGTAATACGATCGTTAGAGCGTCGTTTAAGGACCTTAGGTGGTCGCCTTCAAACATATGTTAGCTCCAACTGCCCACAGCGGCGAGGAGATCACACATGGTAAGCATTTTCGCCGGCTACCTTTCCCACGCTCCTCCTCATGAAGGGAGGGGGGCTTGAATGTACCTATACTCCTCCAGGAGGCTTAATGTAGCCATTTCTCCACATTTACCTTCATTCTTAAGAAAATAACGGGAGGGGAGGGGGGGTTTCAATCCGACGCTTACAATAATATACATGGGTAACTTACGGAACATTATATTATACAATAAATTCTAGTTCACTCGGGAATGCCTCGATAACATTTCACCTGACCTTACATTAATTCCTATATTACTGTGCCAACTTAGGATTTTCTTACCTACCACTCGGGTTACTCGCCCCTACTTACTTACAATTCTACTGATTTACACTTAACTTGGCTATAATACAATAGTTGGGCTGCTCCTTAATCGTCGACAGGGTTCCGACTTAACGAGTCGGCCATACAATTGTTGGACCCTTTTATATAGTGAATGGAGTACTGGTACTCCATCAAGAGTAAACTCCATCTCAGGAGTCTTCCATTCTTACACTTATTTTTACCTAAGTATGACAACGGTTTATGGTCGCATTCCAACTTAAACTCGCGCCCTATTAGATAATATTTGAATTTACCTATGGACCATATTATGGCCAAAGCTTCGATTTCGATAGTAGCGTAGGCTTTTTCTCTACTCAACAGTTTCCTACTGACATAAGCTATGGGATAGGCTGTTTCGTCATCTTCGTATTGAAGCAATACTCCGCCTAACCCGTCCCGACTAGCGTCCGTGCGAAGGCCGAAGATCTTGTTGGGATTTGGTAAGCGAAGAATGGGCGCAGTTACGAGTTTTCCTTTTAGAACCTCCAACTGAGTTATTGCATGGGGGTTCCACGGGACAGGGTCTGATGCTGTCTTTTTTAACAAATAATTCAGTGGGGCCGCAATGGAAGCGAAGTGTGGTACAAAACGCCTATAGAACGAGGCAGCTCCCATAAACGATCGGAGATGTTTCTTTGTTTTCGGCCAGGGCATCTTGACTATGGCGTCCACTTTTTCTTGCTGGGTCGTCAAGTGTTTTTGTCCTATTTTGAATCCCAGGTAGTCAATGGATTCGTAGGCAAAATAACACTTGGTCGGCCCGGCGGTTAGACCTTGCTCCTTCAATTTCTCCAGCAATGAGCGTAGGGCGTGTGAGTGTGACTCCCATGTACGGGTAGCTACGTACACGTTGTCGAAGTAAAACGACACGTCGCTTAGTCCAGCGATAATTCGCCTCATCATCCTATTATAATTGCTACCGGCTGTAAGTAGTCCGAAGGGTAGCCTGGTAAACTGTAACAGACCTCTCTCGGTCGCAAAAGCCGTCAGTTTTTTGGACTCCTTAGCGAGAGGTATTTGATAGTACGCTTTACACAAATCCAATTCGGTGATGAATTTAGCGTCTTCAAATAAATGGAGATTTTGATCTATTAGTGGGATGGGCTCGGCGTCGAAAACGGTCACTGAATTCAATTTTCGGAAGTCCACGCACATCCGAAATGATTGATCAGGTTTCTTAACCACTACTATGGGGGAGCAATAATCGGACTCCGATGGCTCTAAAATTCCCAATTTTAGTAAATTCCGGACTTCCTTATTGAAGACTTCTCGTAGGTGGATTGGTAAAGGATATGGTTTGCTCCGAACCACTGAATTAGTTTTTAGTTTTATTTCATGGATAAAATCCTTGGCACATCCGGGGTTTTCAGAAATGACTTCTGGGAATTCCATGAGCAAGTTCAACATTTCCGCTTTTTGTTGAATTTCTAAGTGGGGATTTATCTTTAAATCCACCCGAGGGTCTTCCGGGGTAGGTGAGAGCGAGGGAAGTTCGTATTCCTCGTCTTGTTCCACACACACAGTGTGTATGACTTGCAGGGGCGTACCCGGGTAAACGGCATCCATCGGTTCTTCTTCGTCTAGAAGGGTAATATTCTTTATGCACGCGCGGCGGTGATATTTTTTTAGCATGTTTATGTGATAGGTCCTTCGCCCTGTTGGGGTATCTATCAAGTAATCGACTGGACCCCGTGCCTCGATTACTTCAAACGGTCCCTTCCACTGGGCCCATAACTTATTATTTTCGGTCGGGAGTAATAATAAGACTTCATCTCCTGCCTTTAATTTTCGAGCCTTTGCTTTCATATCGAAATATTCCCGGTATTTGGTTAAATTTTTCTCGGCGTTCTCTCGAGCTAAGCCAGAGCAGTATTCTAGGCACTTGCGCATATCCATCACGTAGGCGTAAGACGATTTGATTTCTTGCTCGAGCTTCGCGTTGGAAAATAATTCCTTAAGAATACTCATAGGACCTCGCACATTTCTCCCGTATAATAGCTCAAAGGGCGAGAATCCCAACGTCCGATGAGGTATTTCTCGGCAGGCGAAAAGGGCAGCAGGCAGGTATCTGTGCCACTGTGTAGGGTTGTTTTGACACAACTTCTTCAATATATTTTTGAGAGTCCCGTTTAATTTCTCGCAGATTCCGTTAGCGGCTGGATGAAATGGACTCGTAAAAATTAGCTTGACTAACAGAAGTTTATTAAAATACTCCATCAATTCTGAGGTGAATTGGCGCCCTCTATCAGATAGAATTTCTTTAGGCAGGCCTACTCGTGCAAAAATTGAAATTAATGCTTCCGCGCAGGAAATAGTGTCAATCTTCCGTAGGGCCACGGCATCTGGGAACCGGATGGCACAATCCACTAGGGTGAGGATGTAGGAGTGTCCTCCACTTGAAGGGGGGTAAATTGGTCCCACCAAATCAATTGCCACTCGAAAGAATGGTTCGGTTATAACGGGCACCTTTTGTAAGGGAGCGGGAGGTACCCGTCCTCTGGAGGGATCCTTCTGACACACGTCGCATGATCGGCAATAGGCCACAATTTCCCTGGCGGCCTGGGGCCAATAAAAGTGTCGGAATATCTGCTGCGCCGTTTTGTTGTGCCCAAAGTGTCCGGCTAATATTCCATCATGCGCGGTATTCAAAATTCTTTGCGTGTATTCTTGAGGTACACACAGTGCTTTCTTGTTCTCCTTATCCTCCTCGCTGATAGTACGGTAGAGAAGTGAGTCTTCTACGATATACTGGATAGGCTTCTTTCCTTTCACTTGAAGAATTTCACCTTTAATAGCTTTCTTACATAGAGGTTTAAGAGTGGGGCATTCCTTCTGAACACTGGCGAAGGAAGTCAATTTGAACCCATTGTCTTCGAGGGTAATCCTCGGGGTCAACTTAGCAGGTTGCTCTTTCCTCTGGGCTTCTTGTGCCCGGGTGACTACTTGTTGGGCCACTTCTTGCTGGGGAATTAGGGGGTTTTGTCCGATTAGTACTGCGCAGAACTTAATCGGGGCTACTACCACGTCCGTCCAACCGGTGAAATATCTGCATTGTATATGACATCTCACGACGGGGAATCGATTGTCGCGTCCTAAAAAGTCATGGACGATTGCGAATTTCTTATGGGCAGAGTTTACTGGGGGCAGCAACTTGTCGGATACCACTATGCACGTGCGCATCCGGTGTCTCTGACTAAAGTGGATACTCGGCACCCATTAACAGTGCCCTCTTCAAATTGTAGGCCGCCTGGCGAACTTTTGTTGAATAGAAAGTTTACCTGTTGCTGGGGCCCTTCGGATGTTGGCGCGGGGACGTAGGACGAATCAGCTTGTCCTGCTGGGATCGCGGCAGTCAGGTTTTGCACCTGTTGTCTCGAGGTCTCCCTCAGTCGGGAGTTCTGTGGGCACTGGAAACTCAGGTGACCTATTATCCCACAGGTATAACAAGTGACGGGCTTCCTGGGATACGTGCCGGTATTAGGGTATGATCCTTGTGGAATCCTAACTTCTTTTTTATTTTTTTCTCCTCCAAAATTTGGTTTATAAGTTCCTTTTGCGGCTGAGAACTTAAAGGGCTTCTTCTGTAAAGGCCTGGGTGGCGGCCCATTTTTCTTTGGGGAGGGAGCCTTCTCTATCTTGTACTCCCTAGGATATAACCGATGATTTACCGCGTGGAGGTCAGCCTCATCCAGGCACTCGTTGAAGGTAGAAGCTTTTCGGTCCTTAACGAATGCACGGATTTCCTGGGGTAGTGTACTTAGTACTGATCTCTAAGCATGAAGTCGACGACCGCAGCGACTTCGTTCTCTACCCCTTCTGACTCCATCCAAAACTTTAGGCTTCGACGAAGCTCAAAGCCAAAATGTTTGTATGTTTGTCCAGGTCTTATACGAGACTGCCTGAACTTCATCCTATATTATTCCGGGTTAAGGTTTGTTGCTGAGAGAAGTTCGGCTTTGAGAGTGGAATAGTCCACATTCGCTTCTGAGGGTAAAGATACGAATATCTCTCTCATCCTACGATTGAGTAGCGGTAACAGTCTAGCGACCCCATCTTCTTCTAGGTCCCAATTATTGACTTCAAATATTTTCTCAAAATGGGAGAGATATGAGCATAAATCTTCATCGTCCTTGTACTCCGGGAGTTTCATGCTGGCCGCTGGTGACACTCCTGTTCTAGATGACACTGACTGCACCTCTAACTTGTCTTTACTAAGAGCTCTTTCGTGGGCCCTTATCTTCTCTCTTTCATCAGCTTCCATTTTCGTCTTTTCTGCTTCCATTTTCATCTTTTCTCTTCTTTCTTCTCTTTCGTTTCTCTCTTTCTCCTGAATAAACGAACTCATATCGGTTCCTTCCAGTCCGAGGCTTTGACCTTGCTTCCGATAAAGGTCAAACAATGCCATCGCGCTTATGTCAGTCATCTACCTTGTTTTTAATCAAGCCTTACCTATTCCACCACCGAAACTTACCACTTGGCCTAACAATTACCTTTAGATGGTATCCCCCTCTAACTTTACCAATTTCCCACTCGTCAAATATTCTATTATTCCTGGTGTTCCTTTTATGTGTTAGCTCTTCCTTAAATAGACACTGCTGGGTTCTTTCTAATATAAAACCTCTAGACCTGACGCCACTTTTATAATATGTCGTAGAATGACCCTTGGCTTTGATCACTCTACGCTTTGACACCCTTTTAGTAGCGGTATGCTTTAAGGGGCGTGAGTTACTTCTATGATGAAGTAGGCTTTGTTCTAAGAGTCCTATTTTAGTGGTTTAGTCCTTAAGGAAGAGCTAATTTTAAACACATAAGGATAAGAGGAAACACCAGAATCTACCAAAAATAAACATATATTTTAAATTAAATATTACAAACCAACAGTAAAAGCATTTCTATATTTGGCCTCAAAGATTTTTCAATGACAAAACATAAACAAGTAGGCTTCCAATAAACAAACCAATTGCCAATTAGTATTTTTATCACGACCCTATTTGTTTAGCATAAAACATTAAATTAATGTACTGTCATCTACAAACACATATGACCTAGGTTCAAGAATAATGGTTTCTACTCTCCTTCAAAACGTGGGACGTACTAAACTTCTACTATCGCAATAGAGATATAAATGTTATTGTTAACTTACAGGTAGGTATTAGGGATTGCCGGATGTCGCTGGAGGACTTATCTATCGCTTTGAAGTGGTGTGGCCGCTGGTTGAAATTTTCGAGGAGGGATTGCTTGTCGCCTGTGCCGGGGGATGATTCTTTAACGTAATTAAAGAACGGGAGCTCGTTGGGGCAGGGTTCTTCTCCTCTCACTCTTACGGTGCTTGAGATGTGAGAATCACTCGAGTGTGAGCGGCTTTGCTTTTCTTCAGTCGGGCTTCTTTGCAGACGGAAAAGGCTTCTTCGGTATGGCACCGATATAAAACTTGACTAATTAGGTTAATACGGCCCTGAAAGGGGGGGATCGATTTTCTCAATCTGATCCTATCGTTTCTCACGGAAATAGTCTTGTATGGCTGAAGGATCGATCTTTATGAACTAATCTTTCTTCTGGCGAATCGACTTCTAATAATCTTCTTGTCTGGCCGATGGATCGATCTTCACGACCTAATCCTCTTCTGGCGTATCGACTTCAGATAATGCTCTTCTCTTTCTTTGCGGGGCTTATATATAGGCGGATTGCCGCCCCATCTAAAGGGGGAAGTGACCAGGCCACAGATGCAAAAGGGGGGGGGGGAGCGAATGGAGAGTTAGCATCTGGGGAGAGCGAGAATTCCTGAGGTGGCACTGGGGTGCCCAAGTCAGCTCGCAAATTATAGGCTCGCAACCGCACCGCTACTTGGCGTGCCTTCTGACTCGCACCGTTTTTTTTTCCTAACCACGGGTTTATGGGTCTCGTAGGTAATACGATCGTTAGAGCGTCGCTTAAGGACCTTAGGTGGTCGCCTTCAAACATATGTTAGCTCCAACTGCCCACAGCGGCGAGGAGATCACACATGGTAAGCATTTTCGCCTGCTACCTTTCCCACGCTTCTCCTCATGAAGGGAGGGGGGGCTTGAATGTACCTATACTCCTCCAGGAGGCTTAATGTAGCCATTTCTCCACAATATACATATATATATATATATATATATATATATATATATATATATATATATATATATATATATATATATATATATATATATATTATTTATTTATTTATATTTATATATATAGCAGGAATATGAAGACCCAGGTGATTATACGAATCATTTATTGGCCGGACGTTTCGGACCTTTACTAGGACCATCTTCAGCGACTATATCGTCTAATGAGAAGGGGAAGGAACGTTAATTTATAACGGTTAAAAGAATGCATTAAAAAAAGCGGAAGAAGGCAATTTAAAATAATAAAATTTACAATAATTAAATTTAAAGTACAAACACTAATAATATATAGAATTAAATAATATTACTCAGTGGTATTTAAAAAAAAATAATAATCGAAAATGAAATTATAGCAAACTGACTTGATTATCACATATTAAAAGTTACTGAAGTAAACAAAAAATAACATTATATTAAATTGTAAAAACACAAAAAAAGACAAAAACCCGAAAACAAATCAGAATGAACAAAGGGACTGACCTTTAACGTGGGAGTTGAGAAATCAACTAACTAAACATATAAAATTACTGACGAAATTTATTCGGTTGGTCGGTTGGCTAGTTAATCTATTGAAGTGTTGGTTGGTTATATTGTGAACAATTTAATTGAGGAGGCGTAATTAGGTTTGGATTTATTTTAATGATATATGTATAGTGACTAAGATTTTCAAATCGAGAGAAGTTAAGGCTGAAGATGATATAGTAAATGAATTAGAATTAAGAGGATGATTGTGATACTCTGAATGTTGCCTGATGGAAGAGGCTTCAGGTTTAGAAATGGGAATACCAGTCCTATGAGACAAACCCAAGTGCTTAGTGATCCTGCAATTGAATTGTAAGCCAGTTTGGCCTACATAACAAATGTGGCAGGTCGTACATGTATAATTGTAAATTATACAGGATCGCTAGCCTATGGAATTGGCTCCTTATGGAGAAAAAAGGAATTTAACGATACAGGGTTGGAGTTTATACAAATGAATTGACATTGAGGGAAATGGTGGTTGAGGGTAGAGAGAAGGAGTTTGTTAAACTCGGATGTCAAATGCTCGAGATAGGGTAGCTTAATGAAAACCTTCTGTTTAGAAACAGTAGTAAGTAAGGGTCGAGGATAGTATATTTTGGAGAGAAATTTGGATACTAACTGATCGAAGATGAAATCTGGGTAATAATTAAATTTGAAGAAATCCTTTAAATAAGTCAGTTCTTCATAAAACGATATCCAGTTAGAGCATATATGGTAGGCTCTAAAAAATCGGATTTTAATACTGGATAATTTAAACTGAATGGGAGAGCTACTAAAGAAATGTGTACCTAATCTAGAGGTGGTAGGTTTTCTGTAAATGGATGTGTTCTAAGAGGAACCTATTCGGACAACGTTGACATCCAAGAACGAGATTTTTTTGTCGTTTTCTGTTACCATAGAAAACCTTATGTTGGGATGTTGTTGGTTAATATAATTTAGAAATAGGAGTGCATGATCACTGTGCTTAAAAATTAGAAAACAGTCATCTATAAATATTTTGAAGACAATAGGCCTGAATTCTAAAGGGCACTTGTCCAGCCACCGAGTTTCGTGGTGACACAAAAAGCTATTGGCAAAGGAGGGACCCAGTGTTGAAAAGGAAAATAGTATCACCCACGGCTAGCTTTAAAAGCTTGATGTAAAGTTGCTTAATTAAACCCAATATTTCACTCGTATTATGAAAAATAGTATCTGAAATAATATTAATGGTTTCCTGTAACGGAACATTAGTAAATAATGAATCCACATCGATTGTGGCCATAAAAGAAGAATTCCCCAAACGGAGATCACCAATATATTTTTAAAAATCGAAAGAGTCACGTAAGGTGAAGTGATTGTGTGTCAAAGGATCAATAAGTGGAACAAAAAATTTAGCTAAGTTGTAGCTTGGAGTATTGACTGCAGATAAGGTAGGGCGGAGAGGTATTTCATTTTTATAAGTTTTAGGTAAACCATAGATGACCCCAGGGGATGAACCAGAAACAAAAAGCTTATGATAAACATCAATTAAAATATTTCGTTTAGTAAGAGAACGTAGAAAATTATTAATTCTATCTTCAATTTTTAGAATATACTTAAGGGGATCTGTATTCACTTTGAAAAATTTCGACAAATCCGATAGAATGGTATACATTTTGCGCATATAATCAGTACGATTTAAGATTACTACCCCTTTGCCTTTATTAGGATTACAAACTATGATAGATTCATCTTTGCGTAAGGTGGAGAGGACACTGAAAAGTTTAAAACTGAAAACAGGATTGGAAACTTTCAAACTGTCTCAGAGGTTACCTGGCGTTTTCGAGCCCGCTGGCTTCAAACGCTTCCTTGCTATTCGATCCACTGATGGCACCAGGTTGGCCAAGGGCAACATGATCCATCAGAGGAGAGGATTAGCTAGTGCAATTGGTAGAGAGCCGAAGGTGACCCGTTTCTCAGACGGGAGCCTTCTGGCGAATGCGGCGAATCCCGCTGAGGCGGCCAAGATAAGTGCTCTTCGGACACTTCATGGCACCCCGGTGAGTGTGACGCCACATTCTACCATGAACTTCGTGAAAGGAGTAGTTTATGCGAGGGAACTCGTTGACTACTCCATTGAGGACTTTACCTTAGAGCTGTCCGACCATGGGGCGTTCAAGGTGGAACGTGTGATGAGAAAACAGGGAGGGGCCTCGAGACCCACCCCTACACTCTTCGTCACGTTCGACTGTGACAAGCTCCCTGAGTCGATGCGTGCTGGTTGGTACCGCTACCGCGTGAAGGCATTCGTGCCACTGCCACGGCGGTGCTATTACTGTCACCGCTTCGGCCATACGAATTGATCTTGTAGACGTGCAAAGTCGGGGTCACCCGAAGTCTGTGTAAATTGCTCCAAGGCCGCACACGATAAGTCTAAATCATGTGTGGCCAAGTGTGTCAATTGCGGAGAGCCACACCCCGCTTCTTTGAAGCAATGTGGTGCATATTTCCTCAAGAAAGAAATCCTGGCTGTTCAGGCTAAGGATCGAATCTCATTCCGCGAAGCTAAGGACTTGATCCTGGCGCGCCTGGCTCTGCCTTTGACGTCATATGCCTCGATAGTTAGAAAGGCACCCTCTGCTCGTGGCCCATCCAGACCAACGAGCACGGTTTTTTCCGCGCCCATTCGTAGCCCTCCTGCTGGCTCTACTTAACCCGCGCGCTCCCCTGGTAAAGCTAGCGGAAAAAAGGGTTCAAACCAAGCCCCGGCTGAAACCAGGGCTCCCTCCTCTCCCCCCAGCGTGACTGCTTACCGTAAGGCGAAACGGATACGCGCCTCCACCGAGTCGTTAGACTCACAGGAGGCAACACCCCTGAAGATAGTTGCTAGGCCATCTTCCGGGGCTCCTAAAGCTTTCCCCCAAAAGGAGGACAGCAACAAAGGAGCTTCGGCTCCTTCGCCCATGCCTAGTAGTGGAGCGAGTGGCTCGGAGACGGTGGTTTCTCGAAAAGAGGGCCCCCCCCCCGCCTCCGAATCCGCAGCGCCCGCCTAAGGTTTTGATGTGGAGGGAGGAAAAGAATCGCATGGCAAGCCCAACATCCCCCAATAAGTCTTCGAAGGCGTCTGGGCCTTCATCGCTTAGTCCGGCCAACAGCGCCCGGGGTTCTGTCCTCTGGAAGCGTACGTCCATTCCCGTGAGGTTGTTTTGTTCGAGGAGGGCCCCCGCGTTTCATCCGAGCTAGGCCTGGGGGACATATTCCTTCAATGGCATTGCCGTGGACTCCGGGTCAACTGGGAGGAGCTGCGGGGGCTCGTCTCGTCCCGTTCCCCGTTAGATATCTTTTTGCAGAAGAGCATGCTAGGAACGTGCCCCCTGCCCGTCCTACCGGGTTATAAGGGTGTTGCGTCCCCATCACCGCGGGATGGCCGGGCTGGGGGATGAGCAGTTTACACCCGGCATGATGTCTCCGTTCTTCCTTTCTCTTTAGATATCTCCTTTCAGGCAGTGGCTGTGCAGCTGCACCTGGAAAGGAGGTATACTATCATTTCTGCCTACATTCCACCGTCAGCTGACTTCGACGCGGGGGACTTCCGCTGCGTCCTGGCACGGTTGCCGAGGCCCTATCTCTTGCTTGGAGATCTGAACGGCGGGCATCCTCTCTTGGGAGATTACTCCATAAATCCCAGGGGAAAAGTCCTTACCGATCTGATCGCAGAGCTTGAGATGGGTATCCTAAACTTGGATGAGTTTTCGCATCACTGTCCGAGAACCACTTCATTTTCTTGCCTTGACCTATCTTTGGGCTCTTCGGATGTACAGCCTCATTTTGATTGGGGGGTGGTTGATGACCTCCATGGTAGTGATCACTTTCCCATTCAAATATCATTTTGGGGCAACTGCCGCCTGAAAGCCCACCTTGGTGGTGCTTGGCGCGGGCGCGGTGGCCTGCATTTCAGGAAATGACTGAATTCTCTATCGCAGTTGAGGAGTTTAGGTCGGTAGATGAGGCCGTTGAGTTCTTCTCCGGCAACCTCATCGCCGCGGGCCTGACTACTATCCCTAGGACGTCTGGCCGTTTAGCAAGCCAAGCACTCCCATGGTGGTGGGCTGAGTGTGAGACGGCCCCAAAACGGAAGCGTAATGCATACATGAGCTATAAGCGCCGCTTGAACGATTTCACTGTCGGTGAATTTCGTCGGGCTAGAGCTAGGTTCGGATATATTTCGAAGCACGCCTGCCACTCTTTTAGGCGGGCATACGTGTGTTCACTTAACGGTAAGCCCCCTTTAACGGAGGTGTGGAGGCGAGTCAAAAGGATTCAGGGGCAAGTTCTCGCAGGACCCCCTCCCGGTCTCCAGGACCCCCCTATGTTCTGCAGGAGAATGGGACCGCAATCCCGGACCCCGCGTCCTTGGCAGAATCCTTCGCGACCTTTTTCTCCGCATTGTCTAGCTGGGATCCTGCTCCACCAGCATTCAATGCACGTCGCCATGTCGCGGAAGGCTGCCGACTGGACTTTACCTCCAGAGGCGGAGAACCCTTCAACGACAGGTTTACTGGGAGTAAGTTGCGCTCCGGTTTCGCTCCGTGCGCGGACACCGCCCATTGTCCGGACGATGTCCCATACGCCATGCTTCGAAACCCGAGTGAGCGAAGCATGGCATTTCTGTTAGATTTGTTCAACAGGATCTAGGTGGAGGGTCTTCTCCCAGATTCCTGGCGAATTGCTACTGTGCTCGCTTTTCGCAAACCAGGGGAAGATCACTCTACTCCGACGGGTTTCCACCCAATCTCTCTAACCTTTTGCGTGTGCAAGTTGATGGAGAAATTGGTAAATGTTAGATTAGCCTCTTTCCTGGACAGCGGAGGCCATCTGTCTTCCGCACAGTTTGGATTCCTCAAGTGCCACTCCACGTCGGATGCTCTGCTCCTACTGGAAATTGCCGTCTGCGAGGCTTTCTTGCATAGGCCTATGATACTGCATGGCGATACAGTATCATGGAGACTCTCCACACAATGGGGGCGAGGGGACGCCTCCCAATGTTTACATCTAAATTTTTGCGAGATCGTCGATTCCGCGTACGGGTGGGGTGAGCCCTCTCCAGCCCAAAGGAGCAGGAAGAGGGTGTCTCGCAGGGAAGTGTCCTCAGTGTCACACTCTTTGCCCTGAGCATCAACAGCATAACCGAGGTGCTGCTGGAAGATGTTTTCGCTACGCTTTACGTGGACGACCTGTCGATCTCTTTTGGCGTGGCCCAGATGACAACTCTGGAGCGTCGACTCCAACAGGCGTTGAACCACGTCTCTCGCTATGCCGAAGCGCACAGGTTTTGGTTTTCTTTGGCCAAGACTAAGGTGGTGCACTTCTGCCACCATCCACGGCTTCACCTTGACCCAGATTTGTTTCTTAATGGGGTGCGCCTGGATGTGATTGAGTCGCACCGTTTCCTTGGTCTTGTATTCGACCGACGCCTCACCTGGGAGGCTCATATTCACAGCATTAGAGTCTCTTGTACCCGCGCCATGGACATTCTCCGTTCCGTGACGTCCAGCGCTTAGGGCGCTGTTAGGGCTACTGCCCTACTTTTTATCGATCCTTTGTTCGTTCGAAGCTCGACTACGGATGCGAGTTTTATACATCCGCAGCCGATCGTTTATTGCGGAAGGTGGATTCGATCCACCACACTGCCCTTCCACTTGCGACCGGTGCCTTCCGCACTTGTCCTATTGAGAGACTGTTGGTCGATGCTGGGGAGATGCCACTTGCTCTGCGCCGTGTGCAGTGCATCACTCACTTGAGCGCGCGAGCCCGGCGCCTCCCTCAGTCGCCAACAGCTTTCAATGAATCCACAGCTGATCTCGACGGTGCCTATCCCACCTAGAGACGCCAGTCATACCCTAAGCCCTTCGGGTTTAGGGCCAGGAAACTCCTTCGAGAGCTAGATATAGCTCTCGGGCTGGTGGCGCTTCTGTTTCTGCCCAGGACGCCACCATGGAGGGCACCACATTTGGCTATTTGTCGCCACGCCTCTGCTCCCAAAGCTTGTACGGCGGCGAAAGTATTGCGTTCGACCTTTTTGGAGCACCTATCGTGTCACGCTGGAACCGTGCCAGTGTGTACGGGTGGCTCCAAGTCTGAAGAGGGGGTTGGCTTCCACGCCGTATCCCCTCTGTTTTAAGTTAGCGAGGCTCTACCAGGTGCTGCTTCTGTCTTCACGGATGAGCTGGTGGCAATACACCATTCGGTACGGGAGATTACGCGACGTGCCCGGTTAGGAGACCGGATTGTGATCTATAGCGACTCACAAAGTTCCCTAAGTGCTCTCGGGGCATTGGAATCTCCGCATCCCCTAGCTTGAGATATCTGTGACGCCACGGTTTTGGCGAGCCGGGCAGATGTCGAGAATTATCTTCTGCTTGGTTCCTGGACATGTTATAATTGCGGGGAATGAGCGCGCCGATGATGGCGCCAAAGAGTCCGCGAGGACTCTGAAACCGGACCAGCGTTTCGCTTTTCCTCACAGCGAATACATGGCAAGAAAACGGGCAGCTTTTCGGACTGCTTGGCAAAGCAGATTGGAGATGGTCGAATGGATCTTAAAGTTGCGTGCCATTGCGCCGTGACTGTTCCCATGGACCTATCCCCCAATGCCATGACGACCTTAGGTCGCTTTCTGTCGTCTCCGAATCGGGCACACTCGTGTGACGCATCGCTATCTGATGGAGCGCTCACCTGCGCCTTATTGTGACGACTGCGTCGTCCCCCAGACTGTTCGGCACATTTTTGTAGAATGTCTTAGTCTGGGTGATCTTCGCGCACGTTACCTGTCCCCGTACTGGGATGGGCGGGGTCACTACCGCCTGTTCCTTGTACTTTGGACGAGTTCGTGCACATAGACTTGTGGACTTGTTGACTTTTGGGGGGAGGCCTGGCTTCTCCCCTTTATTTAAGTAGGTTCTATTTTTTGTTTTTTGTTTTTCTTGTTAGGTTGCACGCTCCTGCACCGGGGTGAGGGGGACCTCTCCCCGATGCCGGAGATTGCTTACTAATTTTTGAGTTTTTCCAATATTTATCATTGTTATTTTTTCATAATTTATTTTAAAGTAGCCTAGTTCTAGGCTGTCGTATTGCCGGCGACTCATGCCCAAGTGGGCAGTCGCCAGATGGGCTCTAAAGAAAAAAAAAATGCTAGACATACAAAGTAAGTAATTGTTTATTATCCACTGTACCTATATTTTGAAGTAGTATAGTGTAATATTATTTTTTTTAAATAAAAAAATAATTAAGATTAGGACCACTTTATTGTAATCACACACATGTACATAACTTTAAATTTTATGCATATAATTTCCATACTTTTAGGTAAAACAACGAAGCGCGCTTCAGCTGTCGTATATCCCTACCTTAGATCTGCTATTCGGCCTCTACCTCACTCAAAAGACATTGCAGTACCTGAACCACCTGCAGAAATTGTTTTGTCTAACTCTAATGAATCAGACATGGAATCATGTAAAGCAGATACTGAAATTTATGTTCCTCAAACTATTGGTACTACTCCAAAACCTTTCTCACAATTTGATCTAGATGATCTTGTGAGAGATCTAAACTTAACAAAGCAACAGAGTGAATTATTTGCCTTGAGAGTGAAAGAAAGAAATTTAGTAGCAGAAAATGTTCGAATTACTAAGTTTCATATTTGATCAAACAATTTAAAAGTCAAATTTTCATTTGACAACAATTTATGCTACTGTAATAATATTCCACGTCTCTTTGAAGAATTAGATATACATTATGAACCCAGTCAATGGAGACTTTTCATCGACGCTTCTTTATATAGTAGTAAAGCTGTGCTTATGCATAATGGAAAGGAACTACCATCGATGCCAGTAGCTCACTCTGTTGTTTTGAAAGAAACTAATGAGAATTTAGATTTCATTTTAAAAAGCATTAAATACAGTGAACATAAATGGTGTATTCGTTTTCAAATTAAGATAGTAGCCATTTTAAATGGCTTGCAGTCAGGCTACACAAAATTCATGTGTTTTTTGTGCCAGTGGGACATTAGAGCTCGGGGAGAACATTACATACGCTCAGAATGGCCTTTAAGAGAAGAGATAAAAGTAGGTTGTCATAATGTCATATGTGAACCATTAGTTCCTAAGGAAAACTTAATTTTGCCACAACTTCACATAAAATTAGGTTTAATGAAACAATTTGTGAAAGCCTTAAAGCATGACCAACCATCCTTCTTATATTTAAAATCAAAATTTCCCTAACATTTGTGATGCTAAAATTAAAGAAGGAATCTCTGTTGGACCTCAGATTTGACAACTTATGGTAGATGGTGAGTTTGAGGGAAAATTGAGCAAGCCTAAATTTGAGGCCTAGCATAGTTTCAAAGCTGTATGTAATGGTCTCCTTGGAAGGCACAAATCAGAAAATTACCACATTCTTGCTCCGAATTTGATTAGGTCTTATAATGAGTTGGGATGTAGTATGTCACCCTAAGTACATTTTTTGCATTCCTACCCGTTTTTCTTTCCAGAGAATCCAACAGTCGTCAGCGATGAGCATGCTGAAAAATTCCACCAAGCTATTGCTACTATAGAAAATCGTTATAAAGGTAAATAGAGTCGTGCAATGCTTGCTGACTTCTGCTGGATCCTTCACAGAGACAGGGAAGATGTTTTACATAAAAGAAGCGTGAATATATTAAAAATATGACTATTGTATAGATTTCAGCAATTTTAAATATATTTTTATAATGCCACACTCTTAAATGTATTAAAAAGACATTAATTTCTTTTGATGAGTAAGCTTTTTGTTTCAACTTATCTTTGTACTTCTTGTTAAATAAAATAAAAATAATAACACGGTTACCGAGGCCCTTTCTCTTGCTTGGAGCTCTGTGGCAGGCATCCTCTCTGGGGAGATTACTCAATAAATCCCAGGACACAAGTCCTTGCCGATCTGATCAAAGAGCTTGAGATGGGTGTGCTAAACCTGGATGAGTTTACGCATCACTGTCTGAGAACCACTTCATTTTCTTGCCTCGACCTATCTTTGTGCTCTTTGGATGCACAGCCTCATTTTGATTGGGGGGTGGTCGATGACCTCCGTGGTAGTAATCACTTTCCATTCAAATATAATTTTCAGAGCAACTGCCGCCTGAAGGCCCACATCGGTGGTGCTTGGCGCGGGCGCGGTGGCCTGCATTTCAGGAAATGACTGAATTCTCTATCGCAGTTGAGGAGTTTAGGTCGGTAGATGAGGCCGTTGAGTTCTTCTCCGGCAACCTCATCACCGCCAGCCTGAGTACTATTCCAAGAACGTCTGGCCGTTTTGCACGCCCACCACTCACCTGTTACGGCCGAGTGTGAGACGGCCCTCAAACAGAAGCGTTATGCTCTAAGCGCCGCCCGAACGATTTCACTGTCGGTGAATTTCGTCGGGCAAGGGCTAGGTTCAGGTATATTTCGAAGCACGCCCGCCGCTCTTCTTGGCGGGCATACGTGTCTTCACTTAACGGGAAGACCCCTTTAGCTGAGGTGTAGAAGGGAGTCAAAAGGATTCGGGGCAAGTTCTCGCAGGACCCCCTCCCGTTCTCCAGGAGAATGGGACCGCAATCTCGGACCCCGCGTCCGTGGCGTAATCCTTAGCGACCGCTTTTTCCGCATTCTCTAGCCGTGATGATGCTCCGCCAGCATTCAATGCACATCGTAATGTCGTAGAAGGCCGCCGGCTGGACTTTACCTCCAGAGGCGGAGAACCCTACAACGACAAGTTTACTGTGAGTGAGTTGCGTTCCGCTCTCGCTTCGTGCGCGGACACCGCCCATGGTCCGGATGATGTCCCCTACGCCATGCTTCGACACCTGGGTGAGCGAGGCATGGCCTTTTTGTTAGATTTGTTCAACAGGATCTAGGTGGAGGGTCTTCTTCCAGATTTCTGGCGAATCGCTATTGTGCTCTCCTTTCTCAAACCAGGGAGAGATCACTCTACTCCGACTGGTTTCCGCCCAATCTCTCTAACCTCTTGCGTGTGCAAGTTGATGGATGCTCTGCTTCGACTGAAAAATGCCGTCTGCGAGGCTTTAATTCGTATACAGCACTACGCCACGGTCTTTTTCGATCTGAAGAAGGCCTATGATACCGCATGGCGATACGGTATCATGGAGACTCTCCACACGATGGGGGCGAGGGGACGCCTCCCAATGTTTATATCTGAATTTTTGCGAGATCGTCGATTCCGCGTACGGGTGAGGGGAGTCCTATCCGACCCAAAGGAGCAAGAAGAAGGTGTCCTGCAGAGAAGTGTGCTCAGTGTCACACTCTTTGCCCTGAGCATCAACAGCATCACCGAGGTGCTGCGGGAAGATTTTCTCGCTACGCTCTCCGTGGAAGACCTGTCGATCTCTTTTGGAGTGGCCCAGATGACAACTCTCGAGCGTCGACTCCAACAGGCATTGAACCGCGTCTCTCGCTATGCCGAAGCGCACAGGTTTTTTTTTTTTTTGGCCCAGACTAAGGTGGTGCACTTCTACCGCCATCCACGGCTTCACCCTGACCGAGATTTGTTTCTTAATGGGGTGCGCCTGGATGTGGTTGAGTCGCACCGTTTCCTTGGTCTTGTATTCGACCAACGCCTCACCTAGGAGGCTCATATTCACAGCCTTAGGGTCTCTTATACCCGCGCTATGGATATTCTTCGTTCCGTGACGTTCAGCGCTTGGGGCGCTGATAGAGATACTGCCCTACTTTTTATCGATCCTTTGTTCGTTCAAAGCTCGACTACGGATGCGAGTTTTTTTGCAGCCGCAGCTGAGCGTTTATTGCGGAAGGTGGACTCGATCCACCACACCGGCGTTCGCCTTGTGACCGGTGACTTCCGCACTTCTCCAATTAAAAGCTTACTAGTCGATGCTGGGTCGATGACACTCGCTCTACGCCATGCAAAATGGATTATTCGCCTGTACGTGCGATCCCGGCGCCACCCTCAGTCACCAACGGCTCTCAATGCACCTGCAGCTAATCTCGACGGTGCCTAAGCCGCCCAGACACGCCAGTCATACCCTAAGCCCTTTGGGTTTAGGGCCAGAAAACTTTTTCGAGACTTGGGTATAACTCTCGGGCCGGTGGCGTCCATGGTTCTACCTAGGACGCCACCCTGGTGGCTACCACATTTGGTTTTTTGTCGCCATGCCTCTTCTCTCAAAGCTTTTAAAGCACCGGGAGTATTGGGTTCGCCTTTTTTGGAGCACACCTCCTGTCACGGTTTACAGATGGCTCCAAGTCCGAAGAGAGGGTCGGCTTCCACGCCGTGTCCCCCCTGTTTTAAGTCAGTGGGGCTCTCCCAGGCGCTGCGTCTGTCCCTACGGCCGAGCTGGTGGCAATACACCCCTAGTACGGAAGATTACGCGTTGTGCCCGGTTCGGAGCCTGGATTGTGCTCTATAGCGACTCACAAAGCACCCTGAGTGCTCTCGGGGCATTGGAATCTCCGCATCCCCTAGGTTCACGATATCCGTGACGCTATGGTTTTGGCGAGCTGTGGCGGATGTCGAGATTATCTTCTGCTGGGTTCCTGGACATGTAGGAATTGCGGGAAATGAGCGCGCAGATGAGGGCGCCAAAGAGTCCGCGAGGACTCTGCGACCGGACCAGCGTTTCACTCTTCCTCACGCTGACTATATGGCATGAATACGGGCAGCCTCTCGGACTGCTTGGCAAAGAAGATGGGAGACGGTCGAAGGGAACTTAAAGTTGCGTGCCATTGCGCCGCGACTGTTCCCATGGACCTATTCTCCAATGACACGACGGTTTTAGGTCGCTTTCTGTCGTCTCAGAATCGGACACACTCGTGTGACGCATCGCATTTTAATCGATCGCTCGACTGCACCTTATTGTGACGACTGCGTCGTGCTCCAGACTGTTCCGCACATTTTTGTCGACTGTCTTAGTCTGGGTGATCTTCGCACACGTTACCTTTCCCGGTACCGGGATGGGTTGAGTCGCTCCTTTGTACTCGGGACGAGTGCGTGCACATTGCTTGGTGGACTTGTTGAATTTTGGGGGAAGAGGCTGGCCTTCTCCCTTTTAGTTAATTAGGTTTTGTTGGGTTTTGGGGTTTTTTTTTCTTATTTTCTTTGTGCGTCGCTCGCTCTTGCGACGGGCGTAGGGGGACGTCCACCGACGCCGGAGTTTGCTTCCTAATTGTTGCCATCTTTCAATTTTATCATTGTTTTCTTTTCAAATTTTTATTTTTAAAGTAGCCTAGAGCTAAGCTGTTTGATTGCGGCGACTTGTGCCCAAGTGGGCAGTCGCCAGATAGCTTTTAAAAAAAAAAAATCAACTCAGACCGTTCCTTAGGGAATGACGGCCTGGCGGTCAGCAATGCTTTTGCTGACCATTTCCGCGCCGTCAGCAGTGTCAGCCTTTACGATAAGGCTTTTCAATCCTACAAATCAAAGGAAGTATCTCATTCTCAACTTCACCACAAAATCTAATCTTCCGTATAACTCTCTATTCAGCATCCATGAGTTGCATATCGCTTTGTCCCTTTGCAGATCTACTTTCCCTGCTCTTGATGAGATCAATTTCGATATGATTTGGCACCTATATCCACACTCTACTCTCTTCTTACTTGACTTGTACAACCTTATATGGGTGAAAGGTTTTTACCCGGTATCATGGCGCATTGGGGTCATCCTTTTCTTTGTCAAACTGGGCAAGGACGGGTTGAACGCAGATCACTACCGCCTTATAGTTCTCACCAGCTGTTTTAGAAAGTTGCTGGAAAAAAAATGATATTAGAGCGCCTAAACTAGTTCCTAGAAACTAATCACCTTCTTTATCCATTTCAATGTGGCTTCCGCAAAGGTCATAGTAGCCTTGACCTACTAGTACGTTTTGAGGGATCGCTCCGGAGAGCTTTCTCATTAAAGCACCGAGTCCTGGCCATATTTTTTGATATTGAGAAAGCCTACGATACAACATGGAGATATGGCATCTTGACGTAGCTATGCATACATTTGGGGGATGAGAGGCCTATTATCTTCACTTATTCAAAGTTTTTTAGCATCTTGATCCTTTAAGGTACGTGTTGGAGACGCATACTCTGACCTGCAACCCCAAGAGGAGGGAGTTCCTCAGGGCAGTGTTTTAAGTGTCTTATGTTTTATAATTGCCATCAATGATATTATTTCTTCTCTCCCAGAGGGTGTATCGACAACTGTTTGTCGATGATTTAGCACTATACTGTTCTTCACCTCGCCTTCCATCAGCAGCGCCTCGGCTACAACTGGCGTTCGATGCTGGAACCAAAAGAGCACAACTTAAGGGATTCCGCTTTTCCACGAACAAAACCAAAGAAATGTATTTCCACCGAGGCAGAGGGGTTCTTGTTCCGCCATCTATCTCTCTACAAGGTTAAGATATAGTGTTTGTCTCCGAGTTTCGGTTCCTTGACGTAACTATCGATCCAAAGTTATCCTGGTTACCACACCTACGCCGACTTCGAACAGGCTGTCTGCGGGCTCTAGACATTTTGAAAGTGTTCTCGCACACTTCTTGGGGCAGTGACCGACAAACATTGTTGATATTATACACAGCCCTCGTCCAATCCAAATTGGATTATGCCCTTAAAATGCTGAACCACATTCGAAACCTCGGAGTTCGCCTTTCTAGTGGAGCCTTCCGTACTTCTCCTGTCAACAGCCTTTACTGCGAGAGTGGGCAGTAAAGAGTGGGCAGTAGACTTCAAATCTGCATGCGATACCTCTGCCGAGTACAGCAAGCCCCTGTATCAAAGGTCTACAGATGCCTGTATGCTGCCGAATCAACGGCGGCATATGATAAGTTGCCATATTTACCCCGCCCTTTGAACCTTCGCATAGGAGATCATCTGTCTAACCTGGGTGCTCCAAGGGTCCTTACCCTTCCAGCCTTACTGACCCCTAGTTGGCGTGCTCCTCTCCCCACAGTATGTACTAACATGTGGAGCCTGGAGAAGTCCTCCATGGACCCTCGCATTATTAAGAGCCTGTTCTTAGAGCATTCGATCTCACACAAACAATGCTGCCCACTATACACGGATGGCTCTAAGTCGGACGGTGGCGTGAGTGCCGCAGCCATCTACCCAGGAGGAGAATTCCTAACTCTATCTTTGCCGCCAGCAGCATCCATTTTTATCGCTGAACTTTCAGCAATCCTTTTAGCCTTTAGACCATCCAAATTTTACCTTTTAGTGATTTTATCTTTTTTTCCGACTCAAAGAGTGTCAGAATCAATTAGATCTTTTAATGCGTCCCATTCCCTAGTCACATAAATTTGCTCATGGCTGATCCAATATGCGTCCCGATATAGAATTATTTTTTGCTGGGTCCCTCGCAAAATGGCTGTTCGGCTGGCCCGCTCAGCACATTTTGTGTCCTCTGAGAACTCAGCTCTGCCTTTTAGGGACTACTTTCCTTCAATAAGAAAATATATTTTTCAACTGTGGCAGAATGAATGGGATGATTGTTCATCATCCAAATTATACAAAATTAAAAGCTCTGTTCGCTCTTGGCTCTCGAGTCGTCATAGAATGCGGTTGGAGGTTGCTCTTTGCCGAGTTCGCATTGGCCACACGAGACTTACTCACGGCCATCTTGTTTCGAATTATGCTCCTATCAGCCCTTGCTGTTGTTTTTTGCGGTGGGGACCAATCGGTTTTTCACCTTTTTATTGGATTGTAGCCATTTTGCCATTCTCTGTTTTCCTGTTTCCTGACCCTTTTAACTATTCCTCAACACACCCGTATTCGATTCATATTGGCGGAGGAATCTTTTAACCCGTTGGTTTTTAAATTTTTGTCACAAAGTGGTCTCCTCCACCTTTTATAAATGATTTGTCTCGTTTCACCCTAGCTGCTATATAGAATCCACTGGGATTGGGCAGCAACCCACTGGTAACTTACCTTAAACCTTAATCAAGTTCAGAAACCGAAGAGAGAACCAAGAATAGACCTATGTATTCAAGGTGATCTTCAAGGAGACGGAGATGGCCCAGAAGACCAAAGAGAAGGGTCTATTACTCTTCCATGTGAAAATCAGCGGAGACCAGATCGAGCACGAGGAATTCACGCCGGTGCAGATGTGTTTCCGCTGCTGCAAGATGGAGCAACACTCTACAAAGGATTGTCAAGAAGCAGAGGAGACATGCTGCAGGTGCAGTGAAAGAGGCCACGGATAGAAAAACTGCATGAAGACATAGAAGTGTATAAACTGCGGGCAGGGTCATATAGCACTAGCCCTGGCTTGTCCCATGAAAATAAATATAATTAAGAGGAAACAGGCTGCAAAGAAAGAAGAAGAACAGAGGAAGAGGACTAATTCGTATGCGCAAGCAACAAAAACGTCCCACCCTACACAAGCCCCGACTAAGACATACATCGAACTGGAGAACGAGGAATCGACGAAGATTCTCATCTGCATCCTTTATGCGCACATAAATCTTACGAATCCGAGATGGTTCTCAAGTAAGCTCAGCCTGATGCTAAAGAAAAATAATCTGAATGAGATGTGGTTCCTAGAAAACCCTCCCTCAGGAGATGTCCTACAACTAAAATTCTCCCTAAAGGTGAATGAAGAGATTATTTCAGCAGCGTCTACCCACCCAGCTGAAACAACAGATTTACAACACAAGGACCAAGAACAAGAAATTCAGGAACCCCCCAGGAGAACCGAACCCAGAATTGTAGCTAGAAAAGTGAGGGAAGAAAAAGCGAAGAAAGCTGCCACAAACGTACCACAAAGAAGGAAACGTCAAAGGACGACCGACGCAAACTCGGACAGTGACAGTACCCTGAGCGCACCCACAAGAGAGCACAACATTAAAAGGAAAAAAAGTAAGAGAAATAAACACAAGTACGACGGTAGGGAACTGGGTCTGAAGGTCTACGCTTCTGACAAGTACCCCTTTCCTGAACAAATATTTCTCACGGACATCATAAAAGGCATCAAAAACAAAAATCTAAAATGGACAATTACAGAATCAGAAGACGAAACTAAAGTTGCGGCCCCCTCTACTCAGGCAAAATGTTACTCGACGACGCCTCCCTTTTTACGAACCCGACCATGGAAAATTTTAACACTAAACACACATGGATGGTTGGGAGAGCAAATGAATATGCAACATATTCAGAGGGGCGGACCCCGACATTATCCTAATATCTGAACACGGTGTGAAAATTCATAACATACGGATGAAAATTCCGAATTGCCACGTCCTGGCAAAGAACTCCAAACAAGATAGATTTGACGGTGCTGCAATCGCCAGTAGAAGGAACATCACCTTCAAAAGGCTGCCAGAGCTTGATGAGTCCTTCGTAGTGGTTGAATTCTCTACACTTGTTGGGGGACTCACAATTGCAGCTGCATACCAGGCTCTTCGCTCTTGATATGAACCCATCAACAATCTTCTAACCCCAACTGCCCACCGTAGAAATGTGTTCATAGGGGGCGACCTCAATGCTAGCTTGGGGGCCTCGGGCTACACGAGGACTAACGAAAGGTGCAGAAATCTGCAGCTGGTCATTGACCGGGATAGGCTCGAGAGACCCGGACCGGAATTTCCGACCTACATCACTGGAAGATCAGCAACAGTCCCGGACATATTAACAAGTACCAACTTTCCTTTCAATCTGGTCAATATGCCTGGTTCCACATTCCAAGCGACCATATTTCCATCATGAGTACAATCTCCCTCGCACCTATCATGACTCCTATCTCACCCAGGAAAAGCTTTGCAAAAGCAAGTTGGGAGCTATAAAAGCGAATTTTCAACAGCTTTGAACCAGCCGACCTAAGCGAAGCTATCCTGGAAGAGATTGACGAGGAGATTAACTGCATAACACTCCTGGTCATGGGAGCGGACGGAAAATGCATTCTGTACATCAGGCACAAAAGCCCTCCGCAACTCAGGTGGACCGAGGAGATACGAGATATTGCCTCAGAACATAGAGAGTTATGAGGAAGTCAGGCAATTTGGCCCAAACAGAAATAACATCAGAAGACTCCGACAACTCAGAGAGGAACTCAAAGACTAGATCAACGTACAACAACGGGCCATATGGGACGGAATTATTTAGATACTCGACACAGAGCAGAACCCCCAAAATTCTAAAAGGAGTTAAAAAAGCTGAGAGGTATGCTCCCAAAGAAGAAAATAAGGCTGGAAGAACATGGAGAAATCATTGAAGATCCGGAGAGACTAGGTAGAAGGTTCAGAAGGTACTGGTGAAAAGTATTCTCCATCCCCCCTATGGAGAATGAGGATTTCGACCTGGAATTCGAACACCAGGTTATTGCCGAACTCAATAACAAAAGCCACCGCACGCATCCCCACCCGCACGTTTCCGAAAAGAGGAGAATGGTGGGCCACGGACGACCGATCACTGCTGAGGAGTTCCTGAGCACGCTCAAATCCTTCAAGCAGAAAGCTCCTGGCTGGACAGGGATTACCAAAAACCATCTGGTAAATGCTCCCCTAAGCCTGCTACAAGGCATAACGAATGTAATGAACGCGGCACTGAACACTGACTACTTCCCTGATTGATACAAGGTGGTAAAAATCATCCTTATACCAAAAGGAAAAAAGTTGCCAGAACATCCGATGGACTAAAGGCCCATCTCCCTCTTGGAAATCATCGGCAAGATTCTGGCAAGATCCTAGCTTTAGAAAAAGCTTGATGAGAAGGGGGCCCACAACCCACAATAACATGGGTTCCGGAAGAAACGTGGAACGGAAACCGCACTCGTGCTCCTAACCGAGAAAATTGCCAAGGGCCGAGCGGATGGAAAGTACACAGACATCGTACTAAGGGACGTGCAAAAGGCCTTCGACAAGGTCTGGCTGAGGGGCCTTCAACATAAGATCCTGAACCTTCAGCTAGACTCGATCCTTGAGCGCATTATCTGCGACTTCGTCGTAAAACGGCATGCCAGAATCATGATTGAGGGTTACCAAGGACTAGAGTTCCTCCTCAAGGCCGGAGTCCTGCAGCGAAGTTGTCTGAACCCCCTCCTTTTTCTAATCTACACAATAGATTTACCAACTCCGATAAAGGAGCACTCATTATCCGTGGTACATACAGGAATCCCAGGGCTCAGGCTCTAGATACTGAAAATGAAATCAGCAACGTAAATGAGTACGAAAGAAAGTCGAAGATCCGCACGAATAGCCTAAAGTTCAAGATCCTCGCCCTCGGCCGCAGAAAAACAGCGGACGTGACAATAGGGGAGCTAATATTTCCCTATCGCCAAGATGGGAGTGCTTTAGGGCTCAACACCACCTCCACCGGGTAAGGTCATCACTTCATAATGCGGGAAATTCATGCGAAGTTAGAACTCATCAAACTTCACAGATTTAGAAATATGAGCTCTAACAACATAAAAAAGTTTTATTTTATGCATATTCGACCAACACTAATATACTCCGCGATGGTGGCCCAAACCCTAAGTAGGACTCGGTTGAAGCACCTACAAAGAGTCCAGAACAAGGCATCTCTCTACATAAACAAAGAAAAAGTGAGACCAAATACCCCAAAGAGAACTCCACCGAAGAGTCGCTTTGACACTAATCAATCTGGCGACCCAAAGTTTGGCCAAAGGAACTTGGGAGAGGATCCTGAATGAAACGGCACCCGAACTAGCGGAAGCTCTAAACATCCCAGCGGACAAAAAGGATAAAGTGACCAGAAAGAGTCAATTTCCCAGCTCGAGACAATGCTCAGAGGAGCAGTTGGCACCGTGGGGTTCACATAAAAGACCACCCTGAACAAACAAATACACACACTATATATTAACAAATACACTCACAAACATGAATGAATGTGTTAAAGGAAAGCTATATAAATGTATATATTTTATTATAACTAGTAAAAAATAAAATAAGAAAAATATAGTATAGTAGAATTTAATTCTTGAATAACTACATATAGTATCACTTTAAAAAAAAATTCTCAAAATAAGTATAATATTAAGGAGATAATATATTAAAAAAGAAGAACAAGTATATATATATAAGAATGTGTAAATTAATTAAATAAATAAATAGAATAATTTTAATAATTCAAACAGAAAATATATTTCAAAACTTAAAATATATATATATATATATATATATATATATATATATATATATATATATATATATATATGAAAGTATAAATAAATAAACAAATAGACTAACTTTTATAATTTAAACAAAAAATATATTTCAAAACTTGGGTAAAAAAAAGGTTGCAAAATAAGTATAAAAGAAAAGCTTGAATGCGTTAAAAGACAAAATAAGGTTCACACAGAAATACAAGTTACAGGATTGAAGGTCATGGACAAAGAAAAAGAAATCTAAATAAATGATAAGCGTAGCCCTCACTACCAGGGCAAACCCTATATACTCTCTTCTCCCACAATCTATCATCTCATCTTCCACACCATTTTTCTTTTCTTAACTATTATTCATCATTCATTCATTAATTCTTTTACTTTCTGCCAGATCCTCACTCCAGTAAAGGAGGCAAGAACATTTCAAAACGCTCCGAAGATGATCGAATAAGATCGAAAGCTTAGCAATTTAGTTTGTTTTTTACCAAACACACTGATTTAGTCTTTATTCTTAAAGACCTTTTCAAGGAAGGCACAGGAGCTGGACATACATTGTCTTAAATAGTGGAAGGGGGGATTAGTCTAACCACATTTGAACCCTATTTAGGGGGTACAAAGTCCTTAACTTTGTTTGAGATTTTATGCATGTAGTGATAATGGGATCTAGCATGAAAAAACCATGGCTAAGGTTGAAATTCGGGAACGCGTTACTGGAGATACATTCTAATATATTTCTCGAAATATAATTACTGCATATTATGACTGGTTTGGCACTTTTCCAGTTAACGCTATGGTTAAGATTGTACATATTTAGAAAAACCGCAGGAAAATGGAAATACGATTCCAAGCGCTTTCGTCTTTATTCTTAAAGTTGAGAGTTTCTTTTCATATATATATATATATATATATATATATATATATATATATATATATATATAAAGTGAATTATAGTCAGCTATAATTTGGAGGGGGGAGGGATCCTATACAAAATCACATGATTACCTGTAGATTGGGAATAATACTGACGAGAGAATCCTTTAGCTGGTGTTGTGGGCATTTTGAATTTGAGAGTAGCGTCGGGCAGCTGTAGTGTTCGCCATGACAGCTCGTGCTGGTCGTGACCACAACTTAAATTGCGCTTCTCTGTTCGATGTTAACTTCGTGAAGCTTTTCCATGTCGCCGTCAAACAAAGACTCTTGCATCCGCGTCCGCAAACATACATTCCTACTTACATGGCTTTGTCGACACGTATATATTCATGTGGGACTATATGTGAATAAAGTGTGAATTATTGCATACTCGTTTATTGCTATTGTGCGTATACATTTAGCTATGTAATATAACTAATGAATTTTGTGTTTTTATAATGATCAATGCAATCTAAAAGTTTTATTTCATTTCCCTTTCATCTTCCTGAGGATGCGACGATAAGGGAGATAAAAATCCATTGACGATAGGAAAATAGCCGTTATTTTAGCAAGATCTGACAAATACGATGGACAAATTAATTGCTCGAATCGTGGGCTAACCTAGTTTTAATGTCATATTTAATAATTAAAGTCTAGATGCGTCCATTGACTTACGGGAGTACAATGTAAATTAGATAATCTATATTAGTAGATTAATTTATCATCGTCGCAACCGTTAATTTCTTTATGAAAGACGATAATGGCATAGAATATCAAAGTTTTATAAATTAACATAGTTTGTAGCAAAGGACCACAGCTGAAAGAGGGATAATTGAGCTTATGTCTCTCCAATATAGGCTGTGGTTGCTAAGGTGACGACTGTGGGAAACTGTAGTCAAAATGGCAGATACAGTCTTGTCCAATATGCTGAGGAGAGGTTTTGAACTACACACACCCCGCAAACACAGTCTACACGGCAGTGCATGCATTTGTGCGAGATTGTGTAGTTAATCCAAATTAGTGGGCTATGAACCAAATATAATCGGGGTCGGAGCCATTTAATTGAACAAATCAAAATATCCAAATGATTTTGTTTATAATTAATTGCAACGATTAATTGGTTCGTTGTCATGAAATCGTGTAATTAATCCCTTGAATCGTGATTAGAGTCGTCGTTTTCGATTTAAAAGTTCGTACTTGTGAATCTGGAACGCTCTTGGACGCAGGTGTTCAAGAATTTCGTCGCTTGAATACATACCCGCGCCCCTGTTGTTTGTTGTATACCTTATTCTCGTCCTTGTTTTGTTTTGTTCCTTGCTTTTGTCTCCTCTTGCCTGTGTTCTTGTTCGTGTTCTTATCTTTTGGGGGATACGTCTTATATATTCTTGCTCTGCCCTCGCCCTTTGTTTTGTTTCGTTCTTTTTTGTCTCTTGTCCTTGTTTTGTTGATGCCCTCATTTTTGTTCTTGTTTTTATTTTATATTATTATTGACCTCTCCGTTTCCGGCTTTTGCTTTGGTCTGTCTTTTCCCTGTTCTATTCGTAGTTTATTCGCCTTCATTGGATTACATTAGACCCACAAGTTCGTAATTTTGAGCCAATGTCTTTCGTGTACGAACTCGTCCCCAAATGGGGAAAGGGTTGACGTCGTTGAGGAACCGGGATCAATTCGGTAGGGATGCGCCCTGGCAGAGTGGGAACAAGAGACCGCGTTGAGACTCTTACGAAATGCAAGGAGTACAAGCATAGCAAAATGGGCATACAAGGAATACAAAGATCGTAAATTTGACCTACAAAGAGTACAATGATCGCAAAAAATTACATACAAATAGTACAATGATCGCAACATTGATATCCAAGGAGTACATTTATCGCAAAAATGACATGCAAAGAGTACAATGATCGCAATTTTGACATCCAGAGAGTACGATGGTCCCAAATTTGACATTCAATTGGTACGATGATCACAAAGTTGACATCCAATGAGTACAATTATTACAAATTTGACATTCGAGGATTACAATGACCGCAATTTTGACATCTAAGGAGTACAATGATCGCAAAATTGACATCCAATGAGTACACTGATCGCAAAAAGGACTTCCGATGAGTACAATGATCGCAAAAATGACATACAAGGAGTGCAATGATCGCTAAAATGACACAAAGGGAGTACAAAGATCGTAAATTTTGCATTAAGGAGTAGAATGATCACAAATTTGACATTCAAGGATTACAATGATCGCACATTTGACATCCACATGAGGAGATGTCAGGGATAGGATGGAAAACTCTCCTGGGCTGACAGATGAACAATTATTTACCCTCCCAGCCCCCAAAACAGCAGTTTGGTCTTCCGGCCCCAAGGCCGGCAGAGGGCATCTGCCGCTCTAATTGCTTCTACACATTTCCTATTTCTGCATCGTTGTCGCTTAATTTAGAATTTACTTCTTTTAAAATGTCGAGATGCCCTCGTTGGTCTTTGACATCGAACTCGAAAAAATAAAATGAGTCAAGTGTGGCCCAATTGGTCATGGAAGACGTCATAGGGTACTGCCAGACTCCTTTTAGCAATTGGACCCCCTTCTGTGGATTTGGACATAATAAATTTGGTCTTTGTGACAGGAATGGATTTAGGATGAGGTGGGGAGGTCCCGCTAATGCCACCGGAGCTGTGAGATCAGTGGTAATCATTTGCGCCACGATGGTTTGGATCAATTGAACGAGTGAAGTGGAAATCAAGGAGGAAAGATTCAAGGCCACATACAGAGGGATGAATGAATGAATGAATGAATGGGTTGATAAGATTCAAAGGATGATTCTCGCCGCCTCTTAGCTGGTTTTAGTTGATTTTCATCTCGTCGTTCGGGCTGATTCGGATTAAGGAGGGCAGTTTACAATTTTCTCTATCTCTCTATCTAAATATCTCTCTCTATCTAAATATCTCTCTCTCTATCTAAATATTTCTCTCTTTCAATATATATCTCTCTTACAATATCTGTCTGTCTGTCTCTCTGTCTATCTGTGAGGCTGTCTCTATGTTTCCGTCTCTCTCCCTTTCTTTATCTCTCTCTCTCCCTCCTACAGTCAGTGAAGTCAGGAGGGCAAACACCTGCGCTGGTGAGGAAAGGAGGACACGCCGTTCTTCAGACAACTGAAGCATGAGTGTTCATCTTACAGATGACTTTCCTCTTGTGCGCTCGGGTCCAACAAGGGAAATATGCAAACCCCCTCTCCAGGGTCTTCTGTTCCCTGCACGTGATTGCCATCAGAATATTTTTACACATGTACACATAAAAAATCATAGCATGTACACGCGCCGATGTTCATTGAGAATCGTTTCCGCCAGCAATGTGCTCAATTCTATACTAACAAATGTGCAACATCCAAACTCTTTTAAACCTCGTTGCTTAAAGGAGAGGGAAATAAATAACTTTGCTCTTCGCTGAACCAAAACAACTCGCGAGCGGAGGGGGGGATGGGGGGGATTCAGACAACGGAATCTGCTTCCAGAAATTTATTTCCTCGTTGACCACTCTTGGTATCAGGTAACACCGGTCCCCTGGAAAAGAGCTCACACTAAAATCTCACGAAATCACCTCTAATTTCCCATTTGCAATAACGCACACCCGTTAAAGTTGTCATAAGCAACCAGGGAATTTACATGGACAAAAACTAGTCTTCAATTCAACTGAGTACAACAGGTGTTGGGGGGAGTTTCCTATAAAACCAACGGTGAATAGCGAATAAATTTAGAATCTGTAATGTTGTAAAATTATACATTAAATGGTAAAGATTAGCAGAAAAAATATTGCTCCATGGTCATTCATACATCATCGAACAATCAAAATAAAATAAGGGTCAATACGAAAAAGGAGCAAGTCATCATCAGTATGATCTATTTGTAGAGCAGAAAGAATTATATCCACTATATTTGAATGATTTTGCCCGATTATTTATGTAAAGAGATAAGTGGATACTAAGGTTATTTGTATATCTCAATACATGTGCTTACGGTGCTGTTAGCATAGGTAAATATTTGACCTGATGCAGTCATCAAGTCAATTTTGCTCTATAATAACCGCACAAAATTTGACTCACGACTTCTCTAAATTTACCAATCTTTGAAATGTATTTATCAAAGATAACTTTGGAGATCAAGAATGGAAATTCCATTTTCTGTCACGGTAAAAATAGGCGAAATTTAAGGGTCAGTATTGAAATGCATCTTTCTGGTGCATTCGATGGATTCTTTGAATGTCACTTACTTGTGGAGGATCGATGCCCGTCTCTAGGACCTGAAGCAGTATCGGTTTTCAAATTTTGCTTTATAATAACCGCACCAATTTGCCTCGAGGCTTCTCAAAATATATACATGTGCTCATGTATGAAGAAAACTTTTCTTTACGAAAAGGTAAAAAAATCTAAAAGTTTCTGCGGATATTTTGGCAAGTAACCCCCCTGCCCTCCCATTTAGAGGAACTTACAAAACATATCTTTTCTACTTTTCATTTTACGTTTATTTGTATTTGTATCCAATTAGTGTTTTTACCTACCATTCTGCATTTTTAAGAAAATGAGAAACAAAGGCATTCCTGTCTGAAACTATTGTATACACATAGACAACTTTAATAGAAAAAAACATACATTGAATTATCTTTATAATAGGATTTAATTAGATAGAATTTTCTGCCCGTACATTTTTAATTCCCGCCTTCCGAAGCGGAATTGACTTATTTCCTGTCAATGGGCGCTTGATGGAGCGTTTAGTCACTAAAACCAATTATAATAGGAAATAGTTATCATCAATATAATAAGATTGTATAATTATCATAATTAACTCCGACGTGGCTGAAAACTTGGAGTTTTCTATCACAATTTACCTCGCTAATAGCAAGTTAGTTGCTTATGATCCTTTAAGTCTTGTTGCTCCCCCGAGTCCTTTAGGCTGTCGGCTTCTTTCAGGCGACGAAAACGATCAGCTTTTGAAACAGAAAAGGGAAAATTAAACAAACACTGTTTTCACTAAGAACTTTTAAATCATTAATAGAAAATAAATCGAATTTCCATTTTTCCGACATTTAAAATCATTAATCTTCCAACACATTTAGCTTATACATTTTTACTTCGTATTCATCAATATTATCCTGAGAAATATATAATTGTTGAATGTATTAATCCGATAATACTCTTAGAAATATCTATTTTAGTTTTTAGAACTGTCAGTTGAAAAATAAATATCTAATAGTTTACGTAATTATTCAGGCTTAAATTTCATCTTTGAAGGTAAATGCTTATCAACGTCTTTCTTCTTTCTTTCCTAATATTTCTGTTGTTTTAAATTCAAAATTGAAAAATAAATTTTTATTAATTTTAAAATTCAAAATTAAGAAAATCTCAATTTGATGTAAAAAAAAAATGGGGGGAATTTTTGTTGGGTAAACCTTAGAGTAGATGGTACATATTTAGAGTATTTTGTCACACTAAAAAACAATGCTTTAATTCTATAATAATCGCAATTTTTTTAAAAAGTAATAATAATAACGCTGAGTAACACGATTGTTGTCTTTGGGTAGCAAGTGTTATTTTCTATTTGCTTGTGTCTAGAATACATGAAAAACACTTATTTATTTCAAACTTTGCTTTTGTGTCCAGGATAATGATATTTATATGAAATTTACCCTTTCCCTCTGAAAGGAAGTGGCGAATTTGAATTTTTTTTGCATAAAGTAAAAAACATAACATGTAAAAAAATAGCATTTATTTATTCTAGAATTACAGAGGTGAGACAACTAAAGTATTAAAAATGAGTAGTTTTCCGTGATTTACGCTTATACTGTAAATTACTTTCACGAATCTGGCCCAAAATACAGTCTCCCATCAGATTTTCATTATACGATCCTTGATAGCGGCGTTCAAAGTCCAGTAGATCCTGATGAAAGCGCTTGCCATGTTCCTCGGGTTACGCCTCCATGTTTTCCTTAAATTGATCAAGATGAGCGTCAAGAATATGGACTTTCAGGGACATCCTGCAACACATCTTGCCGTAGATTCTCACTAAGTTCTCAACCTGCTCTACATAGTTTTCGGCTTTGTGATTACCTAGGAATCCCAGAACCACTGCGATAAAGCTGTTCCACGCTGCTTTTATGCCATAGTGAGCTTCTCGGGGGAAACTCCTAGCACTCCATGATCTTTTTTATTTGTGGACCGACGAAGACCCCGGCTTCCACCTTTGCCACAGATAGCTTAGGAAAGAAATCTTTGAGATACTTGAAAGTTGCAGACTCCTTATTTAGAGCTCTGACGAATTGTTTCATAAGGCCCAATTTTAAGTGCAGAGGAGGAAACAGTACTTTTCAAAGTCCAACAAAGGCTCACATTTAACGTTGTTTCTCCGCACACTAAACTCTGTCCGTTGTGTTCAGTCCCGCTGATAGTAGTGTGCCACGGTGTCCCTGCTGTCCTAAAGGCAAAGATAACAAGGAAACTTGGTAAGGCCGCCTTGGAGACCCACCAAGAAGGTCACCATTTTGAATTCTACGATAACCTCCCAACCGTACTCTTCATATTTCAATGCATCTAACAAGATCTCGACACTGCTGTATTCCTCTTTGAGCTGGACAGAGTGAGCAAGGGGAAAAGATGGATACATGTTCTCGTTATGAAACTGCACTGTTTTGAAGCTCCTGGACGAGCTGTCAATGAAGAGGCGCCACGATTTTGATTGCTTCAAAAAGACAGGTCACATTGTGATAAAAGCAAAGCTCATCTTGACGTGTAAAAAAGCTTAAAAAGCAATGGTGTCGCTTTCTCTATCCTGATATTTGCACACTCATTGCTTGAGTCTCGAAGTTAAAAGCTTGGCATTGGACTTTGTGAGACAGACCAAGATCTCTGACAAGGTCCTTGAGATCTTTGTGGTTGGGGTAGTATGGGTTTCTCTCCTAATTTACACCTCTGTAATCTGGATCAATGACTTCATCCTCTTCTGAACTGCTTTTCCTTTCTAAAAACTGCTGCTCTCTTTTTGGAGGAGTCGGTACGGGGAGTTCAGAACTGTATGGCACGGGCATAATAGATGACTGAAGCTTTGAATACATGATAACAGGCATGTTTTTACCTGCTCAATGTTTGGAGGGTTCACCATGCAGAAGAAACAACTACTTGAGTGGTCAGTTGGTTCCCTCACCATTTGTGGGATTGAGAAATTCCGAGCTCTCCTTTCTCCTCTGTACTATCCTATTTATATAAATATATAAATACTTTTCACTTACTGTTATTAGAAATGTCAAAAAAATCCAATATCCAAATAAACAAAATACATTATATATATATATATATATATATATATATATATATATATATATATATATATATATATATATATATATATATATTTATGTCTCTCTCTGTCTCTCTCTCTGTCTTTCTCTTTCTATGGACTTCCAGCCTCAATGATTTACCGCTTTCCAGAAACCATCTTCCTTTCACTCGCATATCTACTCAACGCTTCACTCGCTGTAGGCCACTTTCCGCAGTCTTTCAGAATCTCGCACAACATATTACTACACAAGAAAAAGAAGAACCCACAAACACTCAAACAACTACAGGCCTATTGCTCTGTTAGAGAACCTAGGCAAGATACTGGGGCCATGTTTAACACCCGTCTCCGTAGTTTTCTGGAGGAGAGTAGCTGGTTCTCTCCCTCTAAATATGGCTACCAGAGAAGCTGGTTTACTCAAGCGGTTGTGATCATCACTCGTGACATCATACATAAAGAAAGACAGAAAACACTCTCCATCAAGGACGGGGAAGAAGGCATTCGATAACATGTGGCATGAGGGGACTTCAGTAGAAACTAGCCAACAAGTCAGAGATCCAAGTCTGCACTAGAACGCCTCTCTCACTTCTTGATCAAGATGATGTATTGGACCTTGGACTTAACTGTCACACACAATCGAAGTTCAACCAAACCGAAAAGAAAACTAAAATTGACTCAATCTATCAGTCACTCATCAAACTAAAGATGAAAAGAAAATTGAAATAAATCAAAATATAGAAGAACAACTACGGGCAGAAACAACGAATAAAACGCAACTTTGGCTCTTCCAAACTCATTAAACAAACAGCCCGCGACGCAATTAAACAACTTAACATCTTCAGTTTGATGAGGAACTGATAGATTGATTTAATTTCAGTTTTCTTTTCCGTAAATCTGACAAATCAAACGTGTAAGTTATACTGAAAAAAAGGGAAAATATTACAAAAATACAAGACTTATGGAAAGACATTTCCAAATTTACACAAATGAAGAGACCCTACGGAAACTCTCAAAAAAGATATCAACCGGCTAATAAGTGAAGCAAATCAAGTGAAAGGTGTACACTTTCAGTAACTACCGGCGAATTTACTCCAGGATATATGCATGGTAATGTAGAAACATAAAAAAAAACCTTAGGACCGATAATTTCACAAATTCGCATGCCAACATATAACATTTCAAAAGAAATCAACGAAATCATAAGTTATTATATCCCGAATGAATATTCTATCAAATCAACGGAAGAATAGATACTCGTATACTACAAACAACCAAAACAGATGGAATCATTGCCTCACTAGATGCGGAAAGCCTTTTCACCACCGAACCAACTGGAGCAACGATAAATACAATAATTGAAGTTTATTAAGAAATCGTATGAGAGGGTGCACAATGGAAGCAAATACAAGCTAATAAATGGAGTTGCAATGGCTTCACAACTAGGACCCACTTTTGCTAACTTCTACTTAACAATGGTTTCTCCAACACTGTGGTAGACAAAGAGACAAAAACATTTTGGCAAAAATATTATACACCAAAATATAAAATGCACGAATCCAGAAGAAAAGTTACAAAGGATAATATATTACAAAACCAAGAAAATTAGTAATCACCTCATTATCAATGACACTTGCACAACAAAAGAAATGTCTCCAATGTAATTTATGAATTCATTTGCCCCCATGAAGATTGTAAGCTTCCTTCTTTGAATAAATACATTGAAATGACAACCACATCCTTCTCTCGTCAATTCACCATGCATTTGCATAACGTTACCATCAAAATCGACTACTTAATGCAACATGGAACTCAACTATCACGAAAAATTTTAGTAGAGAATACCGTAATCAAAAGAAGAACTGACTGCACCCGTCTTCACATCCTAGAAGCAATCTTAATCTAAGAAGAGAGACCGAGGTTTAACGGCCAACAGACGGCTACCCAAAGAACTCTTAAACTCTCTATGAATTAAATGTCTAATGTTAATAAAAATCTCATTCCCCAGATATCCTAGGTTTTCTAATTCTTTTCAGATAAAGACACTCTTTGACCCTTTTAGTATTATCTTTAAATATAGGATTAACGTTAGTTTATAAATGTACGGTTTGGAGATGTCTAAATCAGTGCAAAATTATTTCGCTCAGAAGATGGCCAAACGTGACCGAAAGCTCAGCTGCAATAAACCATGAATATTGGAACCTTTTCGCAAGGCGAGAAAAGTATAATAAGAAAATTAGAGAAGCAAAGAAAAAAGCTAATCAAAGCTCAGTTGGACCTGGTCTTTAATAAAACATGCATAAAAGAGAAACTTCTACCTAAATATACAAATATATATATATATATATATATATATATATATATATATATATATATATATATATATATATATATATATATATATATATATATACATATATATATATATATATTAGTATATACATACTAGCCCCAAATCACCCAGACCCATCTAGAATCACATACACACCTCACACAAGAATTATAGCGGCAACATTCCACAAACACACCTAAGATTCCACACACACACCAAAACATCATACAAACACGATCAAAAAACATAAACAAAAAGCTGCGCTGATTCTATCCTGCCAGCCAGAAATTACACCTACACTTATATAAAACACTAGTCTGCCCACTCCTCACATAAGTTTCACTCACACTTTAGCTGCTTCGAGTCAAACATTACAGTGCATTCAGAACTCTGCTCTGTAACGCACATATAGCTCTCCAATGTACACACGCATGACCACACTACATGAAAACAAAAAGTTAACACCACTCAATACATACACCCTCACCCGCTTAACACAACAGCTGGAGAAACTCGCAAGAGACCCCACATACATTCATATACCCGAAAGATAATAAGCTGCGAGGGCATTAAAATACCACGCAGGCACCGACCACCCTCAGCCAGTACCTATCCGTACATAAGATAACAGCATCATTTAGGGTGCGTTTCCGAAAACTCGCTGTTCATTTCCTGTCACCCCATCCTCCTGCTACACAGTTGTACCCTATACCACTACTTTACACCCACAAAAATACCACGCATCGGTGTCTAGCCACTGACCTTTAAACTATTCCTCTAAGTTTTTTCCCGAAACTTTTTCTCCACGATTTCCCGCGATCTTGGGAAATCGTGGAGAAAAAGTCCTCTTCCATTCTTTTCATATATTATACAAGTATGAAATGAAATCTGCAGTAAAAGAGAGGGGAGAGTTAATCGAGGGGAAAAATAGTATGCATGAAGAAGAATTGCCTATGTGATAATAGCCTATCAATCATTTTTTTCTTTAATTTTCTCTTTAATCGTTGCTAAGTATTACTTCTCCGATCTACTCTTTTGCTCTTTGTCGTTCACTTCTGCCGAACGAAGCGTTCGTGCCTTTATTTGGGGAGTTTCCCCCTCCCTATTTCTTTAATATTTTGTTGTTTTAAATTTTCCTTTTATTTTTTCTTCTTCATATTGTTCTTCTTTTTATTTTCCTTTTTCTTCCTCTTCTTCTTTTTATTCTGATTATTATTATTATTTATACTCGCTCATCCTTAGCTCATTTCTGTTGCTTTGTACTGATTAAATTGTTTCTTGAATTGGTGCCTATATTTTTTCGATTGTATTCGATTATTGATCCTATTTGTTTAATCTTTCTGTGCGTGTTAGCTTTCCTTCCTTTATTCTTATTTTTTATATTCGTTTTCTATTTTTAGGGATATATTTGGCCCTGTGCTTCTACTGGCCACAGCTTCCCGCTCGGAAACCTGCTTACTCTTGTTACGAGATTCGTACAATTCCTAGCTATTTCCAAGTCGTTGTTGATTTTAGAAATTATCTCTCCTTTCACTTTATCCCCATGTTTTCCTATTTTTTTCTGCATTATGACGTTTATTACTATTAGTACGCATTTCCCGGGGAGTTTCCTCTACTTTTCACGACGATCGCGTCTATGAAAGGTATTGATGCAAAGTGTGGCCTTATTCCGCCCCTTATGAATTTTTCTCTGTCAACGCCATTTTCCCCAATGTCTTTACCACAACCGTTGGGGAAATAAGGATGGCACGGAAATACTTGTCGGATATCCTTCTTTGTTTTTTGAGTGACAATCAACGGAACCGGTAGATTTTTAAGGTTTACTTTTCGTAAAGTTTATTATTTTGGTTACATGCGTTTTATACCCGTTGGTAGTGATGTGCCGTACAAGGACATTGCCTTCGTCTGCTTATCTGTACCTCTCACCGCCCAGGACCAGGTCTGATGGTTTCCAGCGGTAGTGATCTTATCGTTAATTTTTTCCAGAGTAACTTTGTTCAACTCAGCCGGGATGTAGTCTGCCAACTTTCTTTGGTACATGCCCTAATGGGCCCTGAGGTAGCATTTGTCTACCACGATTAGAGGCTGAATGGGTGAGAGAGATTTTTGTTAGTATGAAGATGTTGTTAGCTAAAACGACAAGACCTGGTTTGTTATAGTTATTGAAGGGAAAACTGCAGCTCATCAGTATTATGTCGGGCTTTCGAGCAGACCTATCCATGGCATTTGTCAAAAACTCTGGCTTTGCTCTTAGGAGCTTGGTATCGGAGATCATTGAAATCTCCGCTAAGAATCGCCAACATTTGATTTCCAAAGAGGATAAGGAAATTGTAGATTGGCAGATAGCATCTACGAGGTTTGTGTGCCGTTGAAATTGCGAGTCATCCCACAAGAGTGAGAATCTCTATTGCAAAGAACAACTTGTCAAGATCGGATAGTTTCTTGAAAGAAAGTTGCTTCCCGATGGCGATCACCATCCCCCGGAAAACTTTCTTTTCTATGGTTCTTAGCCACGGCTTTGTAGTTAGGAAATCTGGATATTTTCATTATTCATATAAGCAAGCAGATATTTTTGACATATAGATTTGCTCTGCAGGTCCATAACATTTAGAGCCAAGATATTTAGTTTATTACTAATATCTTACATGATATGGTTGATTTGTGGCATTCCGCGCTTGAACTTATTTTCCCTTTCTTTACTTGTTGAACTCCTTTATAGAAATGGTCTCGCATGTGAACTCCTAAAGCTCAACATTCTCTTCATATATAGCTTAATTCATCTCAGCTTCTTTCTCCAGTGCTTCATATTCAAACTTGTACCTCCTTTTCCTGATTCCTTCAAAGATTTCCTTTTTTTTATAATATGTGGAAGGGGGTTCTATTACGTTAGATAGATATTTAGGTTAAACCTTTAACCATTATAGGCCTGTTTTCGCTTCCATGGTTTCATCTTTGAGCATCCCTTCTTTCTTTCTGGCTGGGGGACACTCTTGCTTGCCGAGATTTCCGATGATTTAGGTTCATTGCGATTTCTCTTCTTTAGTCCTGCTTGTGACGGAATTCATAGATTTCACAAAAATGGTAAGGGCGCAGTCCCTGTCTTGTACGATTTGTGTAAAATGGGGCGCAACGCAGATTTTACTCTGGCAAAAAGGAGTGATTGCATTGGGGTGCTCCAAAATCCATCTTATGAAGGATGTAGCGGAATTTGTAGTTATATCTACGCGTACTGCCATATGGATTTACCTGCAATGGCAAAAATCTTGGTCTACACGAAATTCTAGCGAGAATTGTGTCCGAAAAACGATACTAACGGATCGAGAGCGCCGGGGTGTTTCGCGGATTATGGCTAAAAATCGCTTCGCTTTAAGGCAAGAATTGCTGCAAGAAGTCAATTCTAGTCCTTTGGCACCCACCAATGAAAGAAAACTCGGCAATAAAATAAACAGTATGAAAATATGGAGCAGAGTGGTACGCAAATGCCTTTGCTTATTTATGTCCTCAAAGATACCCGGCTACAGTTGGCAGCAAGAGAAAGAGTGGAACGGGAGGTGTGGAAACGCGCTATCAGGTCAGACGAATCGCGTTTCTGCCTGTAATGGAATGATGCCTAGCCGTGTGATCATCATAGACCTCATGAGGCCTTCAAGGAATATTGCGTGTAAGGTGCGGTTCAAGCTGGAGGAGGCTCTTTGATATACTGTGTTTTTTAAACGCTACTGCACTCACAATGAGGCCCTCAAGGAATATTGCGTTTAAGGTGCGGTTAAGCTGGAGGAGGGTCTGATATACTGGGCTGTTTTAACATTACCACACTCACAACTTGAAACCGTTCCTAGATCAGTTCAATAAGCGTGATCTTGAAGAAAGATGGTTTCAACAAGGCGGGGTAAATACCCATACGGCCCGAGCATCATTATTGTTTTGGAGACTTCTTTACTGATTGCTTAATCTCCCACGGAACCTGACCTGCTACATCTCCGGACCACACACTCGTGGATTTTTATCTTTGAGGTAGAATAACGGGGCGTATGTACGAAAACAATCCGCACAATTGGCAAGAATTGGAAACATCAATTACCTAACACACTGAAAAAAACACTCCGGCCACCCTCCAGAATGTGTTCGATAATATGCAGCGACGTATACAAACTTGTCTTCATGCTTTAGTGGGACATTTCAGGCCTTTACTCTAGGATAAACTTCAATTTTGTAAATAAAACTTCACTTTTATTTCAATTTTACTTAAGCTTTTTTCAACTGCACAGTAACTTTTCGAACACGCTGTATAAGGTTGCGCACTTATATATGTTGACGCTTTGTACCGAATACATTCCTTAAGATGGAATTGTTCAGTCAAAAGTACACGGTTTACATATCCACGAAAGAGTAATTTTCCTTCTTTTCAAGGCGCTTCAATCAACAAATAAACAAACAGAGGGAGAGAACAAAATGTGCCGAAAGTGACAATTATTTGACCAAGCGAAATAAAATATTCATGAGAGAAATAAAGCGAGAATACCCTTCCTTCTTATAAATAAAATAACGTTGAAGTGAAACACACCTTTGGATGAAGCATTTAAAAACTCCTTAAGAGTTTTATTAAAGAGTTCTTGAACAGTTTCAAGGTCTCGCGAGTTTTAAATTTAAGGGTGCGAAACTCTTCCTCGAAAATATATTTAAAAGTCTTAGAAAAAATACGTTTTAGCCGCAGTTTTATTTTTTTCCCTTTGAAGTAAAATTATTTGTTTTATTGTTTTTCCTTTATAGTAAAATCATTTGTTTTGTTGTTTTGTTAATTTATGCTTTATGCTTTACTTTTGTTTTGTTATAGAAACATATTAAGTAAAACGGCAATATTATAATCGCTAATGGAGGAGGAAGTGAGAAATTGATGATAGGGAGATAATGGAATAATAAAAAATAGATAAGTTACAGTCGTTCATTTTGTATAAGTTTGGCGAGAAAACAAAGTGTCTAGATAAAAGAAAGAGCAATTAAATGTAGAAAAGCGATAAAGAAGGGAAACGGAGACAAATTCTACAATCTGAGCTTGGAAAAAACAGGGGTGACTAAGATGTTCTTAATATAATTTTAATATTTATCTTTAATCCACGTTATTAATATATTGTGAGCGTTAATGCGAAAACAAGGTCAATAAACCTAAGTCGTGTGCTCCCAATTATTCTGACTTATGACCTTACTACCTTCAAAACTTTCAACAAGTGGGGTAATCCGCCCCATAGTTAGTTTTACTTTAATAATTAAAGGACTAACTTTGAGAGAACGTTGACAATTATATCATTCGAAAGAGAATGTAAAACAACATAGAATCGGCCCAATAGTAAAATGCTTACCACTAGCTCGACCGACCTACGAACCAACAAAGTAACTTGAGTCCTGTGCACGCAACTAAAAATTAGTATTACAAAGTTCTAGCTCTAATTGTCAACCTTCTTTCGATGTTGGGATGATTAATCTAATTGGAATCAGTTTTGTATGTTGTGTTGATTTTCTGGTTGTAAACCTTAATTTTGACGAGGGAAACAACTGAACAGGAAGAAATTCACACAATTGGTTATGGGGGAAGGTCATGTGGTTGGCCACATAGTGAAAGGAATGCATATCGGTGATTAACATAAGCATTTGGGTCATAGTTAAGTGCTTAAAAGATGTTAATTCTTCCTTTAGATAGTGATGAGGTGCTATGAGGAATGATGCAAATGATATTTCAAGGATATGGACGAAGTCAAACAACCATTATGTTGATTGTCTAGTTTGCATAATAGTTGACAAGTAGAGGAAGATTAAACTAAGATATGAAGTATTCTGAGATACCGTTTTCTTAATATCTCGTTCACAACCACCAGCCACTGGTAAATTCATTTTGCGGTTGACCTTTAATCAGGGTCAAGTTATCTTGCTATATATCGGCTACAGTTGCCATGGTAATGTTAATTTTTCAGACGAAACTGACATTATGGCTCCTGAATGGGAAGAATGGGTTAAATGTTGGGAACAGAAGGAATTGATGAAGAATTCGTTGCCAGGAGAAGTCTTGGCCCTCACTATCTCATCACGGAGGATTTTATGACCAAATAAAGAACTTAGACCTCATTAATACAGAAGCTGGTCTATAAGGAATGAAAAAATGGATTCATACTAGGAAAATGGCGGTAGTTCGGGAAGTTACCTTTAGCAGAAAATCGACCTAAAAATTGCTTTTTCCATAGCTAAACTTGAGAAATCATGGCCGTTTTACATTAGGCTAAGTGCACCAATCGTTCTTGCACACTCCAAACAAAGTGAAAGAGGAATGTGAAAATGTGAAATAATACCCAAATTACTTATCCGAAATTAAATGAAATTTAAGGAGGAATTTTAAGATGCCTAGTATTTTGCTGTTCATGGATGATGAACAAAATAACCGATCGTTGAACAATACATAAGAAACCACGTACATGAATGGCTCAACATTATCAAACAGCTTCAGGTCAATCGTGAGAAATAAATTCCACCGACCACATATCAAATTAGGATTATCAATTAGTTTAGATAACGATTAGATGCTAAGGAGTGGGGGTGAAACTTATGTTGGCATTATTTTTTTCCCATCTGTAATGAATTGATTTGAAAAGTTGTAATATGATTAATTTTTATTTGTAAATTGATTTTTTTTTCATTATAGAAAAATAAACTATAATTTAATATTCTTCGAAGAATACACCAGTGCCAATATTTGAATTACGTCGTAGAGACCAGACAATGAATCAATTGAGTCGTTCAAATACCTAGGAAGTGTGCTGACGGAAGATGTAAGAAGGGACACTGAAATAAAGGTAAGGATAAAATAGCAAAGATGGCAGTCGGAAATATTAAAAATATATTAGCAAACAGGAAGTTATCGATAAAAACGAGGAAAAGTTTAATAAAGACGCACGTTTGGTCAACTTTGTTGTATGGAGTGGAGAGTTGGACATTGTCAGTAGCAATCATAAAGAGACTGGAGGCGATGGAGATGTGGTGGTGGAGAAAAATGATGAAGATTCTGTGGACAGCAAGAATAACGAAGGAAGCAGTTTTGCAAATGGTAGGAGAGGAAAGAATTGGTGAAGATGGTGAGAGGAAGACAGTTGAGATTCTTCGGTCTCGTGATGAGAAGAGAAGGGATGGACAACTTGGTTGTAACTGGAATGGTGCAGGGAAGGAGGGGAAGAGGAAGGACAAAAGAAAAATACATGGGTAGACTGGTGTAGCTGATGGGAGGCGGAACGTCGTACGAGCAGTTCATCAGAGCTACGCGGGAAAAGGAAGATGGAAGTCATTGGTTGCAGATGTCCTGGAGGATATGACACATCGGTAAAGTAAGGCAATATAATATTGAAGACATTTTAAAAACAGAAAGAAATGGAAAATGAAAACTAAGGTAAGCCATCTAGATCTTATTCAATTATGGTAGTAAACAAAGATAGGGAAGAGAGAAATAACAAAAAACCTGACATAATAGGAAAAAATGAAGTATGAAACATGAATAAAGCAGACCTCGGCCACTCTGTAACATGGCGGTACCAATTTGAACATCCTTATAGGGAATTAATAACCAATGGAGAACCTCGGTCTTGATCGTGCAGGCAGAAAGAGAAAGAAAAAAACAAAGCAAAAGAAAAACGAGAGTTGATGCCTAGTCTGATAGACAGTTTCGAAAATAGAGAGAAGAGCGGAGGTCAAAAAATTGTTCCCCTCACTCTTACGTGTGGATTATGAGCTGACGCCCGTCAGTGGAACGAGAACCAGACGCGGAAAATGTTAAATAAAAGGCGACCACGGATTTTCCATGGTTATTTCTGCATTCTTAGGGGATTTTTTCCGGGACCAATTTGTCCTGACCATTTTGGTTTGAAGGGTTAGGGATTATGGGTAGGGCCTTCTGTTCCATAGCCTCAATTTGGAGGCGTCATCCCAACCTCAGCACGTATTTGACCCTTCGGTCACTTTTCCAAACAACTTTTTTAAAGTAGAATAAAAATAACAGGAAATTATTATTATTTTATTATTAATATAATTAATCCTTGTCAGGGATGCTGTATAAACATTTGACTTTTAAACACTCGCAGAACTTTAAGGATCTAGAAACAGGTCCTCACACAGACCAAATAGAGTCGCTTTGGGCCAAGGCGAAAATGGGGAATAAAGAAAAATGTGGAACGGCTCTGATCGACTCCTTTCATATGTGCGAGTTTTTATGGAGGCCACGAAATAAAGGAAAAGACTTAGTTTCTGTTTTTTCGTATATTCGAAGATTTTATCGAAGTTCTTTCTAAAATCGATTTTCCCATTTTAATCTTTACTCCGATGAAATAGCTAATGACCCCTCAAACCCTTTAGACCAAAAGTAAATTATTAGAGAAAATTTAAATAAAAAACATCCCTACGATTGTTTTTTACCTATTTTAAAAGAGTTCTTATACAAGTTTTTTTCTTGATTAAGGCCTATAAAATAAGCATGTAGCTGAAGAAAAACATACCAAGATCTTCGCCACTCCTCCTTACAAGAGGAGGTTGCACTTCGCAGGCAGACCTTTATTTGGTCTGTGGCCTACTGCCTATTTTCCTCTAGCAACGGGATTTTGGTAAGAAAAAATTAAATTTCCAGGACATATCTTCTAATAATTTACTCCGGAAACAAAGTGCAGGCTCGCCGGTGTGTGGACACGACCTGGCGCCTAACAACCACTGCACGCCCCTCCACTGCCTTGTGGGTTCTGCCTTTTTAAGCAAAGGCTAGAGGAAGGATACCTCGATCACCAACCAGGATTGGGAGTGCCTATAGGCGGGCACCAACAGACCGATGTCTCAGCAGCTCCCTGCAGCTGAGGATGAAGCCTGGTCGTTTCGAGCCTCTCCTGCCACCAGGCTCCTTCTTCCCTCGGTCAAGATACGGGTACAAAGACTTCACACATTCCCTCATTATCGATCTCGATGGACTTCCCAAAGCAAGATCAAGCCAAGCTGATGTTCTAGGCCTAAAGGCAAGAAAAAATTTATTTTGAATTCTTTTGATATACTGAAAAAATAAACCTGAAAGCTCTTTTTTTCCCAGCTAAATTTATTTTTACATGTAAAAAATATTTAAAAAACAGCCTTGCCTTAATTTTTATACATTTTCTGAACTTCACGAATTTTAGGTAATTTTGTTTTAAAAAATTCGAAAACATTCGATAATCAGATTTATTTTTCTTCTTCTTCTTCTTCTTCTTCTTCTCGGCTTTTCCCTACCCGGTGTCGTCGTTCTTGATGAGTCGTTTCATTCGGTAAAAGACTCATCCATTTAAGGTTTTAGCAGAGACTTCGTGGACAGATGCACTTCCTGACCCCAACCCTTCCTATTTATCCGGGTTTGGGACCGGCACTGAGTTGGGCTAGCTTGCCCCCCTGCCCCAGTGGCTAGGAAAATGTTTAAAATACATCAATACATCAAAATCTTAGAGTAATAAAGAGAATTGCCAGAGCTAGAGTCTGGGTGTGATTTTCTGACGCCACAGACCCTGATCTGCCCTGCTTCGAAATTAAAGGAGAGGGATCGAGCGATTGTGGCTTGGTTGGAAGTCCGAAGTACTCACTAGGACGATGACCTCGTAATGAACTCTCTTCAAGAAGGTTACAAATTACCTCGAAATTCAAGTTGGTCACCAGTCTTCTCTTTCCTGCTGGTTAAGATCCATCCATCCTCTCTGCTAACTTTATTTGAACTCTTAAAAACAACTTGGATAAAAGCTTCAAATATACTTAGGTCACTCAGAAACAAAAATTCAAAATTCTCAAAATAATCTCATTCTTAAAATATAGGGTTATGGAATATGTACTTGAAGCTTTTTAAAAGGCCATAGGCCAGAAACCGAAGACCTGGCAGCGAAGCGCAAGCTCCTCTTGTAAAGAGTACGGCAGACTCGGCTTGTTTGTATATATAATTTTATATGTATATTTTCAGTATGTGTTAATAATATGCTATTGTTTTACAACTTCCTTACGGATTTTATTGCAAAAATATTTCGTTGGGGGCGCATGTTTTTGCTAGTAGTTTTCAGACGATCTCATCCATTCCTGACAAAACTGAAATCCAGTATCTTTAAAAGCTCCCCCGGTGTAAAATTAATGAGCAAAAGATATTGAAAGCCGGAACTCGCGCAGTTTTTATATGAATTGTGTGAACTGTAATAAGTATACTAGAAATATACCAATAGAGCAGCAGGAGTAACATGACAACGATAGACCTGATCATCAGACGCTTTGAATCCCTTTGCAAATCTACAATTCCTTCTTTTTTCACCCCGTAAGGGGCGCGGCGATTTGCCATCCTGGCCGCCGTGCTGACGGGATTCAGCACCCCACCCGACCTCAGCTTACCCCCTTCTCCTTCCTTCAAAACACTTGTGTTTCCTCGCTTTTCATACAACCTCTCCCACAACTTTCTCTGATCAGTCTCTAATTTCACAGGGTAGATGCTGACCTACTTCTTAGCCAACCATCCCGGATCAGGGCTGAAGGGGGGAGGGGGGACAACGTTCCCTAACCCCTGAGCTCCGGTTGGGGATGGTGTTTTTTTAACAACCTGCTTCATCCTCAACCGTTGCTTTCTCACTTCACCATCTATCCTTGATTTTACGCCGTGTCCAAGGTGGAGCCGCCATGCTGAAGGGCTGCCAGGTCACCAGGTGGGAGGGGTGGCCTTAAATTGCGGCACCTGGCTCTGCCAATCCCGTACGCTCCGCTTGCAGAGCGGGATACTGCGAGGGGTGATGTTCTATTGTATCCCGTAATAAAAAGAGGGTCAACATTCCCAATGATGAGTCAATCAAATAAATCTCCTTAATTCCCCCTGTACCAACGACGGAGCCACCCTCAGGCAGCTCCACCGAAAAAATGGAGGTACCTCCCCCCCCTGTACTTGCGCAGAAACCCTCCATATTTCTTTAACCGGAGAGGAGGCTTACTCCTCTTCTACGACTACGGGTGTAGTGGAATCCTCCCTCACCAGCTTCTCTGGAGGTGCTTTCGGGCACCTCCCTGTTTCTAGCGGCAGTCCCTCATTTTCTTTCCAAGGGGACTGCCAAGAAAGCCAGTAGGCAGCCCATAAACGACCGCTCCACATTGAAGCCGCTTGGTAGGGCAAACCCCCTTAGGAGAGAGAGGGAAGCCAGGCCCCTTCGGTCGCTTTCCTCAAAAGACCTGCTGGCAAGAATATTGCGACCTTGCCGGGGTCAAGGCCTGTGCCTCCCCACACCACCTGCCGGTTCTACTCAACCCGGGCGCTCCCCTGGTAAAGCTGGCGGTAAAATGGGCTCACACCCAGCCCCGGCTAAAACCAGGGCTCATCCCTTCCCCTAGCGTGACCGTTTCCCGTTAGGCAAAACGGCCACGCGCCTCCACCGAGTCGTTAGAGTCACAGGGGGCACACCCCTGAAGTTAGGCGCCAGGTCATCTTCCGGTGTTCCTAAAGCTGTTCCCCGAACGGAGGACAGCAACAAAGGAGCTTTGGCTCCTTTGCCTACGCCTACTGGTGGTTTGAATGGCTCGGAGACGATGGTTCCTCGAAAAGAGGGCCCTCCGCCTCTAAAGCCGCAACGCTTGCATAAAGTTTCGAGGCGGAGAGAGGCAGAGACTCCCATGGTGAGCCCAACCTTCCCCAATAAGTCCTCGGAGGCGACAGCGCCTTCAGCGCTTTATCCGGCCAATAACACCCGGGGTTCGCCTGCGGGAAGCGTAGGGACTTTCCCGTGAGGGTTTTCTGTTCGAAGAGGGCCCCCGCGTCTCCTCCGAGCTAGGCCTGGAAGGCATATTCCTTCAATGGAATTGCCGTGGATTCCGGGCCAACTTGGAGGAGCTGCGGAGGCTCGTCTCGTCCTGTTCCCCGTTAGCCATTTTTCTGCAGGAGACCATGCTAGGCGCGTGCCCCCTGCCCGCCCTCCCGGGGTATAAGGGTCTTCGACCCACCATCGCGAGATAACCGGGCTGGGGGATGCGCGGTTTACACCCGTTATGATGTCTCCATGTTTCCTTACACTTTAGATACCTCCTTTCTGACAGTGGCTGTGCAGCTTCACCTGGATAGGAGGCATACTATCATTTCTGCGTACATTCCGCCGTCAACTGATTTCAACGCGGGGAACTTCCGCCGCGTCGTGGCACGGTTGCCCAGGCCCTTTCTCTTGCCTGGAGATCTGAACGGCAGGCATCCTCTCAAGGGGGATTACTCTATAAATCCCAGGGGACAAGTCCTTGCCGATCTGATCGAAGAGCTAGAGATAGGTGTCCTAAATGTGGATGAGTATACGCATCACTGCCCGAAAACCACTTCATTTTCTTGCCTTGATCTGTCTTTGTGCTCTTCGGATGCACAGCCTGATTTTGATTAGGGGGTGGTTGATCACCTCCATGGTAGTGATCACTTTCCCATTCAAATATAATTTTCAGGGCAACTGCCGCCTGAGAGCCCACTTCGCTGGTGCTTGGGGCGGGCGCGGTGGCCTGCATTTCAGGAAAAGATGAATTCTCTATTTCAGTCGAGGAGTTTAGGTCGCTAGATGAGGCCTCTGAGTTCTTCTTCGGCAACCTCATCGCCGCGGGCCTGACTAAAATTCCCAGAACGTCTGTGTTTTGCACGCCGGGTGTGAGACGAACCTCAAACAAAAGCCTTATGCCACCCGAACGATTTCACTGTCGCTGAATTTCGTCGGGGCTAGGGCTAGGTTTCGGTATATTTCGAAGCACGCCCACCGCTCTTCCTGGCGAGCATACGTGTCTTCACTTAACGGGAAGACCCATCTAGCAGAGGTGTGGAAGCGAGTCAAAAGGATTCGGGGTAAGTTCTCGCAGGACCCCCCTCCCGTTCTCCAGGAGAATGGGACCGCAATCTCATACCTGGCGTCCGTGGCGGAATCCTTCGCAACCGCTTTCTCCGCATTCTCTAGCCGAGATGCTGCTCTTCCAGCATTTAATGCACGTCGTGAGCTCACTTAAGGGCGCCGGCTGGACTTTCCCTCCAAAGGCGAGAACACTTTAACGACAGGTTTACCTTAAGTGAGTTGCGCCCCGCTCTTGCTTCGTGCGCGGACACCGCCCAAGGTCCAGACGATGTCCCGTACGCCATGCTTCGACACCTGGGTGAACGAGGCATGGCCTTTCACTTAGATTTGTTTAACAGGATCTGGTTGGAGGGTCTCCCCCCAGATTCCTGGCGAATCGCTACTGTGCTTGCCTTTCGCAAACCCGGGAGAGATTACTCTACTGCAGCTGGTTTCCGCCCAATCTCTCTAACATCTTGTGTGTGCAAGTTGATGGAGAGATTGGTAAATGTTAGATTAGCCTTTTTCCTGGACAGCGGAGGTCATATGTCTTCTGCACAGTGCGGCTTCGGCAAGTTCCACTCCACGTCAGATGCTCTGCTCCGACTGGCAAATGCCGTCTGCTAGTCCTTTCTTCGTAGACAGCACTACGCCACGGTCTTTTTCGATCTAAGGAAGGCCTATGATACCGCATGGCGATACGGTATCATGGAGACTCTCCACACGATGTGGGCGAGGGGCGCCTCCCAATGTTTATATCTGAATTTTTGCGAAATCGTCGATTCCTCTTCCGCCCAAAGCAACAGGAAGAGGGTGTCCCGCAGGGAAGTGTCCTCAGTGTCGCACTCTTTGCCCTGAGCATCAACGGCTCCATTAATCTTGAAGAAGTTATGAAAGTTCTTGAACTGTTTTCGGATTCCTCACATTAGAACTTTCTCTAAGTGTATTCCAAATATTCTCAATGGGATTCAAGTTCAGACTGTGTGTAAGCCAAAATAAATTAGAGTGATGTGATGCTCTTCGTCAAGGCAGAGATTCACTGAGTTGGCCTTTTGGCAAAGGGAGTTATTTTGCATGAAATTCGCAGGCTGGGCTTTTGAGGCTCGCAGATGGTGCAGAGCATTCAGTCAAGCAATTCCTTGGTACTTAACTGTACCTAAATCGCACAAGTAGCACGGTTCCTATAACCGAAATCACTCTTTAGACCATAACATTTCCTCCACCAAACTTCACACTCTGTTTTAGTGCAATTGAAAGGTAATCTTTCGCCTTATCTGCAATGAAGTAACCTCTTTCCATCGTATTCAAAATATTAAGCTTAAATTCGCTTATATTTTGTTATTTAATCATTACTTTAATACTTTTCTAAGGGTTTTCTGCCAGTTCCTTCTCACCTGAAATTTGAGCCAGCGCTCTTTCATTTGAGGCTAGTAATCCCGGTTTGGAGATAAGAAGTTAGGTACAAAGGGTCCCGCAAGGGGTTGATGGAGACTTATACCTGTTACCTTAAAGAGACGCACGCCCTATCGCCTAAGTTCTCACGGCAGTCTCAAACTAGATTTAATCTACCTGGACTTGATTCATTCGTGATATTTCAATTGCTTAGACACTTTGTTTACAAGACTCTTCAACCTTATCTCCCTTTACCGCCTCCATCTTATTTTTCCTCTGTTTATTTTTACGCGAAAGTTTGGATACGCGCGATACCGCGAAAGTTTTAGCTACTGGGTAGGAGAAGCATTTCCTAATGGTGCCAGGAAGGTTGTTTAGCGTTTGCGTCTTGCTTTATAAATTGGCCCTCGTGCCCATGGGAGATTTTTTTTCAAAAGAATAGAATTTCGATCTAGAACCTGTTTTTTATATGCATTTGGAAGTCGTAAAAAGGTTTGAAATGTTCAGTAAAAATCTTCTGTGAGAAACATTTCCTGAAACTCCTTTCAAATAATATGCGGTGTAGAGGTTTCTCCTTCGCCGACTTCTTCCTGTAATGTTTCTTTCCCTTTTCCGCCTTTTCTTTGGTAGTTGCCTCAAAATGGCTCAATCTCTAATATGGAGGTAACCCCGCAAAACTTTATTAGGGGTGCGTCCTTCAAAAGAAAATTCAATGATGGTGTGAGGAGACTTCTTCACTAGGAAAGGTAGCTGGAAGAAATTTGGATCACCTCGATGTACAATTTTGTTAGACTCCACTAGGGCCTACCACAACCTATGGACCTTAAGCTGGTAAGCTTTGTGTGGTCGGAGAACCAGTGGGGTCTATTATCCGTGATTTTCATTACGATACCAATAGTCCAGTGTCTTGGATGCTTCAAATTATACAGGGTGGCCCATAAGTACCAGGACATTACAGTTACGTGTGCCCTAGGCAACTTTGGACCAAGAAATGCCTAGGGCACTATGTAACTGTAGTGTCCTGGGACTTATCTACCACCCTGTACATAGTGGAGTGACAGAGACCTGATTCTTACCTTGAAAATAACTTTCCTGGTAGGTTCAAGGTTGGCTCTCCAACACCACAAAGAGAGCCGTCTCGATTGAGACCCATCTAGGATCATTGTAGCTAAAGCAGGTTGACCAGTGTCTTCTTCGAGAGCAGTACAGATTTTGGCTCCAAAGGACAAATAAATCCCTCGTCATTTCAGCGAAGGAACAAGGCAAGTCAGGTCATTTCGGCTTTGAGACTCCAAGGAAGGGGAAAGGAAAGATGTAAAAAAAATGCCCTCCTCATCCAAAAAGATTAGGATAACAAAAGAAAACCGAGTCATAAGAATGGCGAGCCCGCTGGCTTCAAACCGTTCCTTGTCTTTCGCGTTGTTGATAGAACAAAACTGTCTGATAGACACATGTTCTACCAGTACAAGGGACGATCTATGTCTCTTGGTAGAAATCAAGTGTCTCCTGTTTCTCGGAAGGGAACCTTTTGGTCAGTGTCTAATCCTGCCCAGAGTGCATAATTAAGTGGCATCAGCACACTCAATGGTAGACCTTCGCGAATGAAACCACACCCTTCTATGAATATTGTGACAGAGGTATTATATGCCATGAAACTGAAAAACTATTACCTTGTGGATATTACTAAAGACCTGGACTACCAGGAGGTAATCATGGTTGAGCGAGTATCATTAGAGCAGCAGGGGTTCTAGACCCATCTCAACACTCAACCTAGATTGGCTTCCTGAGTGGGTGCGTGTTGGCTGGTAGCGTTACTATTAAAAGCATTCATGGCGTTATCGATTAGTTTTTATCACTGTCAACGTTTGGGCTATAATAATAAGACTAGAAATCAGGTCTGCCCCGAAATAAATCTAAACTGATCTAAGACCGTGCATGATGAAGTTGTTTCATACAAATCCAAGTGTATTTGTGTACATTGTGGTGAATCGCATCCTAAATATTCTAGGTATTAGGATTCATATCTTATTTCTTTGAAATACAATTTACGTAAGTGAAAACACTCGAAGCCATATTTTTACATTCATCCGACATTCGTCTACTCGTTTACTCAAATTCCCACTTTCATCTAACCGATACTTAAACCACCCCTCTTTTATGAGCCCTGCCATTCATCTCCCATACCCAATATTTCTCGCCGTTTTGGCCCAGTTTATATATATGTTTGTGTCAAGTTTGTTTCATTGTGCATCTGAAGACGGTAGTACATACCGAAACTAGTCATATATTAAATTGATTCTACTAGTCTTTTTCATATCTTGAATTAAGTTAGCACTGACATGAACGTCTTGTGTCCTTATATAAATGTATATTTACTATTTAAGTGATTTTTAGGTAGGTATATTTCTTCAGTCAATAAGTGATCTTGTTCAAATTTATATAATCCAAAGGAGGGAGGGGGGGATTGGGTGAGCACTTGTGGATTAAAATTTCGTAAACTACCTTTATCTCATTTGCTAACCTCGTTTAAGGTATCCAACTCAGATCAACATCCGCTTTTTGCCAGTTCTTTCCCATATGTCACCGCATATGAAAGAATTTCTGCTGACACCTTTGGGGAAAGATTGATTTAGTGTTCTAACCATTAAGTCGAAAGACTCATTTTTATGCCCATTTGCTTGGAAGTTCTCATTTCGTGACTTACATATATTCAGTCTATCTGTACACTACTTTGGAGAACTAGAGTCCGGTTTAAGGTCACCAATAGTTAGATTCAATACTGAGGCGAAGCAGTTTACTTTCAACCATTTAACTCTCTATTTGAATTAAAACTTATAGAGAAATTGATTTCTGGTACTTGAATATTTATTTCATTGTAGTGTCTATTTATTTTATAAAGATAGTAAGGCTCTATTGAAGTCTACTTTAGTAACAGTTTTCACCTTTGATTACCAAGAAATCTTTAATGAAAGGAGCTGCGTAACTGGGGTTAGATTAACCTTGTAGTCCTATATAAAACTTCACTAGTCCTTTCTTTTAAATCACTATATTTTTTTATTAGAATTGATTTACATTCGTTTTTTTTAAAGCTTGAGCTCACTAAGTTTATTGGAATTTATTCCAATTGTTCCATCCCGCTTCATTTTTTTTTCCTCTATCTAATGATCGTTTCGTAACCTCACCTATTTTCTTGTGAGATCGCCTCTTCTTGGTTGCTCTTTGCCAATTGTACATTATAAAATAATTTCGATTATATTTTTGTTGCAGTTTTCTGATTAATATTGTGTTACTCTGGTCATTAATTTATTAGACTTGTTTGCTTGTGTAAAGTGAGTTGTTTATTTTAATTTGTGTATCAAGTTTCGGTGAGTTTATTCCCATTGCCAAGAATTCGGCTCACTTGTTTTTTATCTATTTCCATCATGATCTTGAGTAATCTGTAATCCCTACTTTTGTTTAAAGAGCTTATAACTGATAGACACTCGTTGCTCACAATCGTCTGAATATTTATCAGTCAAAAGATTAAAATAGCTTCTTCGGGTTTTATACGGATCTTTATTATATATAATGCATTAATCTTCTTCCACGCCGAGTGAGTGAATTTCGGGTATTACTTTGCTGAATTTGGACAAGTTGAAGTTGATCGGCAAATGCAAGTCAGAATGCTCAATGTAAATAAGACTTGGTGATTGAATGGAACTGAGCGGAAATGATAACCATAGAGGAACTCATAGGATATAAAGAATTTAGAAATTGTGATGGATTTAATAATGAAAATAAAAAAGTGGAATTGACTCTGATTCGAATCCTACAAACTTCATCTTCTATACGGAAATATTGTAATAGCTCCCTAAAGTGGCCATATTTGTTATTCAAGGGAGCAACGTTAATCTTGCGCCAGATTGTCAATTGGGATTGCAGGCGTGACTTTCTTATAGCGTGACGTGTGATTGGCTAGCTATGGGGTTATGGAAACGGGGGGCGTATCTCCAAGGATTTGTCATGTTTTACAGGTTTTATTTAAATTATATTGGTTGGATTAGATGCAGGGTTTATTATATGTTTAACCTGTAAGGGGATATGGAATTTTTTCGGCAATATGGCGTGAATAATGAAGAAACGATAAAAGCAAATAATCTGTTTAGTTGAAGTCGTCATTTAGCTTCAGGTTCGTCTAAACGTGATGAAAATTTATGGTAGTACCAAAAGATACCTCGGATGAGTGAGCGTTTGCTCCATATATATTCGGTAGCGATACTTGTTCCTCTAATCGTTCTGGCTACCTTCATTCGTAATGTCCTAATTAGTAAAAAGACTAAATAATAATTATACTTCACCAGTACCTACATATCTCTCACTTATTTATTATGTATTATACCCATTCTTCTCATCACACGGAATTATCAAGTAAAATTGTTGAAATAACTGCTTAATATATGCATCTGTCTAGTACATGTATAATTATTCTTGTTTTTTCAAACTACAAAAACCAACCTTAATATCCACTTCAGCAATTGGTTACCAACCTAAATCTTAATATCCATTATTACCGAATAATAAACATACCGACACATACTAGCACATATTATGTAGAAAACACAATATGTTCAATTATTTTCGAATATAAAAACATGTATATGCTTGAGTATTATCTAAAATTGTTACATTTGAGATGTGATTGAAATCAACACTAGGGCCCCAAATCGACTGTCATCCTATGTCCAATGAGCATGATTCGCGTCCTTAATCTCGATTTATTTATATTATGCCGTCTAAACGATTCCCATTATTGCTAGTTATTCGTTCTTGCCTGTATTCACTTCTCTTTAACATTTTTATGATTGTTGTATCTTATTATTTATAAAATTAATCGAAGCATTCCTTTCCTTGGTTGCCCAGGTTTTCTGGAGGATTATCGCTGCATATAATAACTAAAGTACAAACATAGATTTAATGGCACTGTACCTGAATGACCAATCTGTATTTGTATTCCTTTCTTCCTATAATTGAATCATGTTAGATTTAATTAATCTTCCCACGAATCGTATAAAATTCATGTAAAACTTTGATACCTCATTAGTAGCAGTTAGCTTATTAGTATTCGCACAATAATGTTGATTGTAAAATTTACAAAGTTGTTCTTCTATTTTTCGGATTCCTTGTCTTTGATATACCTTTCACTGGAGAAAAGCTTGACATGGATTATTCTCCTCCATCCTTCCACTCTGGATCTCAACGAGATTACGATCAGTTCTCGACACTGGTCCAATATCTGTTCGGAACGACAGCTTACAGCCCTTTTGCGTGACCCATCACGGAGTCCGACAAGGTTTGCTTTTACATCCTCCCTCATTTCCGCTTCCGTTTTTCTAATATGACTTGACACAATTTCTGTTTCCCCTTGTCTTCGAAATGGCTTGGAAACACCTCTGGTTTTTCCAAGCCATTTCACACATTGCTTTAACCTTTGACCTCGATAACGCTCTATTAGATCTCTTTTTTTGCTAGCCCGTATCCATCTGTCTTCTTTAGTACTTGATAAATCCCACTTTTCTCTTAGCTTTGACCACTCTCCAATGGTCTCTTACCTCTTCCCTTTTCCCATAAAAGTTTCTTTATGATCTGGAGGGCCTCTAAGGGATTTTTTACCCAATACTTTCTCTCACATTTCTATCATAATCCCCTATTCATCTGCCATCACTCTTATACACTCTGTCTTTTCCTTTTAATGTCTTTAGTTGTCAATTCTCTTCTTAGTACCTCTCCTTTTCTCCCTGCCACTTTATTTAATGAATTGTTTCCTGACAGTTTCTTGCTTCTTTTTCTAAAACTACCAACCCATTACTTCCATTACATGTTGTGGTGCCATAGCTGCATTTCTTAATCTCCCACAGTTGTTTTCTGCACATTAGGATTTTTATTAGACTTTTTCTTCCTCTACTTCTATACGTCAATAATCTCGTTTCATTCTTCCAGGAAAAGGTTTGGCAGATTTCCATATAAAAGTACAAATCAAATCCCCTCCCCCAGCATCCATTTCCTCTCCTCCACCCTCACCATTCCAAACACTTCCCTGTTTATGCCAAATGTCCATTAACATCTACCTCTAGCATCACTCTTTTTTATCTGTACTGACAAATAGCTCCAATTCAAAATATCTCAATTATGCCTTTTTATCTTTCTATTCACTGTTAACTTGTACGGTTCGTGCACACACGATGTTAACCATCTCACTAAGGCACAGTTGGACTCTTATTACCCTATCACTACTCTTACTTACACTAACCAAACTGTCCTTCAATATTTTGGCTTACACTACTCCTACTCGATTTGCTCCAGTATAGATCATTTCACATCATTTGTCCAACTCCTTCATTTTATCCCCCTTCCACCTCTTTTATTGCTCACTCATAACCTTCTAATTTCTTTTCTTAAGTAAATAATCGTGGTAAATCCTAAAGTTGATCACCGTTTACATCCGATTTATTTGGGCTAATTAAGCGTTTGATAACACTACTGTAGATATTTTTCCTGGGCCAGTATGTAATATAATACCAACTTCATTAATACTTCTACTTCTTGAAACTAATACTTTTAAGTAGTCATCAAGAAAAAATACAACAAAGATTATGCACATCAAATAAACAGCCCCCTCCTTCGAAACGAAATAATCAGAATTTTGTTTTCACATTTTCTTAGAAACTCCAAATCATTTCCTGAATATTTGAAATTGATTTCTTCGGGGAATTGACTACATTATTAATATTAACTCAGACATCTTCTAATACATTTCATCGATATAATTTTACGTCTAAACATTGAGCTATACGTAAATATTTTCATCAATTCATTTCTCGGCAGAAGTTTATTTAAAAATGTTTTCTTTGTGTGCAATATTTTGCAAATGCCTGATTTCGTTCATTCAACACATTTCCACAAGGGAGTTCCAGTTCTATATTAATTCCACATTTGATATGAGCTAAGCTTCCACCCCTTGTCCAAAATATACAAGTGGAGTAATGGTTTAAATTTTCGTTACTGGTGTGATCGTTTTAATTATTTACGCGATTAATATTTCAATCATTTCGGTAATATGGTGACAGTCGCAGGATTATTCCAAGATTTATAGAAAAATCCAATTAAAAAAGTGTTCCAGAGCCTAACATAGTTTCAGTAACATTACAAAATTGAACAAGGAATTAAACAAACACAAAAGAAAGTAATATTTTGTCGAATGATCTTTATTAAAAGTTACAGCTGTCAAAAGTATTTAATAGTTTATTATTAACTGGCAATATTCTTTGGTCAAAATTTGTTCCATTCCTCTTTATAGTAAAGCCAGTCACCTAAGTTTGATGGGTTTATTAAGTAGACCTGCATTTTTAATGCTATTAAAATATTTCTATAAGTTCAGATATGTGTTTTGTTATGGCTATTTCAAATGATTAATTTTGAAATCTTCAAATTATTTCTTCACTGCAAGTCGACGAGAGCAGTATGAGTTTGATCGTTGTCCTGATGCAAATAGAATGCCTCTCAAACTTCAAGGTTATTTCTGATAGTAGACTTTGTTCCCAAATAGCAAACACTTGTAATCTTCTTTAGTCATTGTTCCATCGATTATAATAAGTTTTTCTATCTCATTAACAACAAACGAATCCCATTGAATTAGGATTCCTGCACCGTCTTTTACGATGTGTTAGTTTTTGTTTTGTTTTTTTAAATTACTTTATCCCTTTACTACCAGACATCCATTTTTGTAATTCTTTCCAAATGTTCAATTTTTATCTTTTCACTCCAAAATACTTTTTTTCTGAAATGATTTCTGAAGGTATGTGTTCCTTTGCAAACGAGAGTTGCGGCGACGTGGGCTTTAATGAAGATATGGCTTCTTTCTCGTCTCTGAAATGTATTACCTGCTGCAGAAGACAAACTTAGGCTTATTTGTTTCTTATTGGTCTCTTGATCCACTTTAACCTTCCATACAGTGTTACGAATAACAGTTGGTCATAATTTGGTTTTCTTTCCACATTTTGGCCAGGTTTATCTGTTCTCCATATTTACTCCCGGTATCTCGAAATGCAATAACAAGCCTCCTTATATCTTTAATAGATATGGTCTTCCTTTTGGCTATTCTGAGTGAGAAGATGTCTAAAAAACGTTGTCTAACGATTATAGGAAGAAGACGCCTCCTATAAACCTAATTCTATTTGGTGTCCTTTTTTAGAAAATTCTGGAGAATCACAAAGTCGGCTAAAAACCCTGGGACGATATATTAAAAGCGAAGTATAACTTAAACTATAAAGTAATGAAAGATAACAAGTGTATTTATACATCTGTCTTTGACTGTAGATTTATGATCATACTAATTTAGATGCATATATATATATATATATATATATATATATATATATATATGTAATGGCACTAAATAGATGCAAAAAACTGTTGTCACTCATCACCAATCATAATGTAAAATTCATATTGAAAGCAATTACTCTGATAGGAATGCATACAAACTTATAAAATTGAAGAATTATGAAAGGTGTATTTAAACTTAGAATCAAAACTGCCATTTAAAACTATAACTAAATTTTGTAATATAAAATTAAATTGACGATACATTTTTGATATTTTGTTCAGTACTCTGAGGTTTTTTGTCTTGGGGTAACTGATAAGCGAATGATGGACGGCTGACGATATAAAATTGACTTTGTATCATAATTTTACCTACAAAAGTTTATATCACGTATTATATAATAATGTGTCCCTAAACGTTCAAATAACCCTGAAGGGGTTGGCTAAGTAAACACCCTCACACTTTGCCGCCAAAGAAAGATCTACATCTAGAATTCTTGTTGGTTGCTTCAAGTCAGCGAGCTCGCAGCCGACGTGGATGGAGAGCTTTCGTGGAGATTGATGTGAAAGCTGGGCCTTAGTGTAGAGCTAGGGTGGCAGGTGAGCCATTGTTGTGTAGCTAAGGGTAATAAGAATAAGTATTTATAAAGTATCGTATTTGCTTAAGAACATTTTATCTACGGATAAAATATATTTGAAAATGACTGATTTAAGAATCTAGCACTTACATAAAAAAATCAGATGGGAATTTAGCAAACTGTTCAATAATTAATTTTCAATATTTTGTCAAATTCTGAAATGAAATACGGGCCACATGAAAAGCCTTCACAAGCCGCAGTTTTCTCAACTCTGGTTTAAAATATGGTGAATTCCGTGCCCTGCATTTACATGTATTGGGAAATTTCCTCCAGTCTATTCGAGCATTTCGCTCGAAATCAAAGCCTAAGCCCCGAATTCTTGTCTTAAACTCTTTTGTGCTATCCGGGCATATGTTATCTACCTGACCTTTGCGGTAGCCCACAGCGAGAAATCAGAAATCATGAAGTCCATAGATAGCGCCGGTCGGTGTCTCCAAATCAAGAAATGAGACATTCAGGGAACATTTCTTGCAAACCTTCCATACTCTTTTCAGCGGTATGGTAGGTTGACCCATATTGTTGGTACCAAGGTTCATGATATTTGTTTAGCTTTTCAATATCTGAACGCAAGTAGATAATTAAATCACAGTATCGCTTTGTATTGAGAGTAAACATAACTCCGTTGTTGTCTTCAAAGAACACGAACCAGTAGTTTAAATGGAGAAGGAAGGGGAAGTTCTCAAATTTGTCTTGGTTGTTAACTTGCCCAATAATGGTAGTTTTGGCGGTTGAAATCGCCATTGAAATGAAAATGCGCGTCATCATTCATGAACAGCTTCATCACAAAAATGCTATACTCTGTCACTACAAGATCAAATCTCTCTTTAATATTTATTTGCTAAATGTGAAGCACTCTAAGGTTTATTGCTACTTTGGCGTATATAAATTTGATGGAAACCAACAAAACAAAACGTTTTTGATATGAATATGTAGTTAAATACAGCTTTGTTTATTAATTAGTACGGTATAGGGAAGTGTTATTGTTTAATTATTTGCTCTAAGAGTAACTCAGCTACTTATATTTGGTGTTTAAAGCCTCGAGAACGAATACCCTAAAAATAATAATTGATTAACGAATTATGTGACGATATTGTTGTTGCTATTAAAACAGCAAAATGAAATTCAATAAAATATTATTTAAATCTTCATTATTTGAAAACAGTGTTGTAATTTCCCATAAGAGAGTTGTACAATCTATTTCACTCCCTTTGTTTCCAGAATTCTTAAACAAACTGTAGGTCAGAGACCTATTTTTAATTTAATATAAATTAATCACTTTTCCTAAGTACCTCACTTTAAAATGGTTCTAGTGACAAGGCTTCGTGGGTTTTAACTTTATTATCTTAGTAATAGAAAACATTTCATTGGCTAGATTACAGAATTACATCTCCATGGCAACTTTGAGATGCCAATTTTTGGCCTTTATAAATTGAATTAATCTTTTAAGGCTTTTTTATGCAATGTCAAAGTTTCAAGAACTAAACCTCATCTTCAGAACAGTTTCGAGGCCGGAAACTTTAAACGGGCGACAGCAAAGGGCAAGTTTATTAGATTGTATCTTTGCAGTATAAAATTAGGCGGAGAGGAATATTACACAGCAAATCATCACATAAAAACCGGTGTCTTGAAATAGTGTAAGGTGCCCAATAAAAATGGATTTATCCTCAAAGAGAGGCTAGTATTGTATAGATATGAGAGAGATATTTTGGTGCCAGTTTTACCACCAAATTACACTCTTTTCTCATTGTAGATCTACAATAAACTTTGATTCTGTTCTCTGAGCCAGCATAGCATACTCGTATATCAGCCTCAACGACGTTGACCCAAATCGAAGCTCCATCTGGCGACTCAGTAGCCTCGATGTGGCTTAACTTGTCTCGCCAGTGAATCTGTAACTGCGAAGGAAGCGAAAATGCCTACCATGGGTAGCGAAATAAAGAGTAGAAAGCTGGTCGCCATCATTACCTGTTTGGGTTGTTGTTTTCGTCTGATAGATCTGAGAAGAATATATTTTTTTTAGTGGCTTTTTTAGGTCACGGGTCTAACCCTATTGCTTCAGAAGTTGGTGTGTGTGTGGACGATGATTCTAATAAAGGATCCTGTATGGGCGAACTCGAATCTGCATAGAATAGATGCTAGATGAGAATGGAAAGAAAAACATTCCCTTGTTTTCTTCGATGGTGAGAAAGAGGTAAAAGATATTGATTAATCGGGAGATATTCAGTGACGCAGGAGTGCTTAAAACAATACGAAGAGAAACTTAAAACAAAAGGGAAGAACTGAAAAGAAAACTGGAATGACGAATAAAGATTCACAACCATCTTTGAATCTTTCGCGGGTGTCTGAACCCAAAAATGTACGCAAATATGCGTTTAAACTAAAGTAGTGCTTTAACAAAGAAGGCATAGATGTCTAAATAGTAAATTTTAAACCTAATTCAGTAAAACAATCTCTCTAAAGAGATAATTAAAATAAATAAATAAATAATAACGCCAGGAAATCATAAATTTTAAAATTAATACCACTTATTTAGGAGTGACTAAAACATTGTTAAAATTCAAAATTATAAAGAAAGTAAGAGAAAAACACAAAATTTTAATATCTTTGGCAATTGACAAATTAGAAATGCGCAAAGTTTAAAGTTTGTTCCTCATAAGAAAACCACAAACTATTAATATTTTCATCCAAATAACGTCAGAAGAGCAAAAACATTTAGTAAATATGGTCCTTGCCAAGACTAGAAAGGCACAAAGCATAACCAGTCTTAATGAAATTAGAAAAGGAATCATTTTTATTTTTTTATGTTTAGGGAAAATAGAAAAGCAAAAATAAATTTTAGGATCTGTTATGTACCAGCATTAGAGAGGGACAACCATTTAATATTTGTTGTGGTTATGCACATGAGAAAAGTACCAACTTTGTTATTTATCTCTTTACTTACATTAAAAAGGGAAAAAAAATACATTACTCTTTACCAATATTAGCGAGGCACAAACGTTTAACATTTAGATCTGTAGTAATATTAGCAAGATACAAAAATTAATACTTTGGTCCTTACCAAATTTTTTTAGAATTTCTCTATTATTCTGGATATTGTTTTGTCTATCTCTATCTGTGAAGAATTTTGGTAAGGAATAGTGAGATATAACGAGCCTCCCGGCTAGTATAGTGGTTAGTGTGCTGGGTCGGCAGTTCGAATCTCCGTCCGGATTCTTTTTAAAGGCTGACACTAAACTGAGTGGTGGTGAGTTGGGGCTTCCCTTGCTGACGTCCGCCTGATAAGCAACAACAGAGCAGCTTGATGGGAGACCTGAAACCTGCGAACTTTAACTTTGAAACAATATTCAGAATAATAGAGAAACAAGACGAGCAGCTACAGTCTGTGGCCTACGGGCTCTAGCAACGGGGTTTGGGTCTAAAAAATGTTAAAAGGTTTCCAGTACCATATCCTCCTTAATGGTATACTTTAAGAACAGAATTTTTGTAAGAGTTGAATAAACCATAACCCTATATTTTAAGAACGAGATTTTTTGAAGGTTTGAATAAGATTTTTTCTTTTAGTTCGGTTGTCACCTAAGTAGATTTAATTTTTTAACAGTTATTTCTAATAATTTCTTTATTATATAAAAAAAATAAAATGGTAAAGTTCAGAATTAAATATAAGTATCGAATTTTTGTGAATTTTTTAAGCTAAAAGAATTACAAATGGTGAAGTTCAGAAAATTTATTAAAATTTTGGCATGGAAATTATTATAGCAAATTTAGATGGAGAAAAGAAAAAAGAATCATGATAGGCCGTAAGACACAGACCGAAGAAGAAAAAGACGATGATGACGATGATGACGATGACGATAAAGATGAAGATGAAGATGAAAAAGAGGGTGTTCAGGGTGTTAAAATAAAGTCTATAAAGGGGATTAAAAAAGGCGGTTAAGATTAGCAAATACGGCCGTAGGCCACACCCCGCAGGGGTGCCTGTGTAACCAAGCTCTTCCTGTTAAGGAAGAGAACAGCGGCTTGTAATAAATGGTTTTTTTTAAGTTTGTATTTATAAATTGACCAAGAGCAAATGGTGAAGTTCAGTAAAAATAAATGATTATCGAATGTTTTTGAATTTTTTTTAACAAAGCGAATTCCAAATGGTGAAGTTCAGAAAATTTATTGAAATTTGGGCATTGCTGCTTTTACCTCGTCGCTTATTTTATTTTTTTTATATTTCGAAAGTTTTATTGAAGTTATTTCGAGGAAAGATTTTTAACTTTAATCTTTTTCAAGAGGAAATATTCATTGCCTTCAATAAACGAGTAAAGCAAAATAAAGTTATTAGATTAAACTTAGGTGGAGAAAAAGAGAATCGTATGGATTGTTTTTGTTCGTATATCAAAAGAATTCCAAAAAAATGTTTTTCCTCGCCTTTAGGCATAAAAATTAAGCATGGAGCTGAAAAAAAAGACCAAAAGTAAATTATTAAGAGACAACAAAGAGGAGCTGCTTCGCTATTACTATTTACAGGAGTAGCTTGCGCTTCACAGGCAGACTTATTGCGGAAGGTGGATTCGATCCACCACACCGGCCTACTCCTTGCGACCGGTGCCTTCCGCACTTCCCCCATTGAGAGCCTGTTGGTCGATGCTGGGGAGATGCCACTCTCTCTGCGCCACGTGCAGTGCATCACTCGCCTGTACGCGCGAGCACGGCGCCTCCCTTAGTCGCCAACAGCTCTCACTGCATCCGCAGCTGATCTCGACGGTGCCTATGCCGCCGAGAGACGCCAGTCATACCCTAAGCCATTTGGGTTTAGGGCCAGGAAACTCCTTCGAGAGGTAGATATAGCTCTCAGGCCGGTGGCGCCCCTGGTTCTGCCCAGGACGCCACCCTGGAGGGTACCACATTTGGCTATTTGTCGCCACGCCTCTGCTCCCAAAGCTTGTACGGCGCCGGGAGTATTGCGTTCGACCTTTTTGGAGCACACCTCGTGTCACGCTGGAACCGTGCCAGTGTATACGGATGGCTCCAAGTCCCAAGAGGGGGTCGGCTTCCACGCCGTATCCCCTCTGTTTGAAGTCAGCGCCCCGTAAGGGTCGCGGCGATTTGCCATCCTGGCCGCCGTGCTGACGGGATCCAGCGCTCCGTCTGGCCCCAGCTTAGCCTCTCTTCCTTCCTTTAGATAGCCTGTATTTCTCTCCTACCTCGCCGCTTTTCATACAACCTCTCCCACAACTTTCTCTGGTCAGCCTCTAATTTCACAGAGTAGAAGCTGACTTTCTTCTTAGCCAATCGTCCCGAATCGGGGCTGAGGGGGGAGGGGAAAATGTCCACTAACCCCTGAGGTCCGGTCTGGGGGTTGGCTTTTAACAACCTGCCTTATCCCCAACCATACCTTCCTCACATCCCTTTTCTTCTCGTCTTCAAAATCTATCTTTTTTTACACCGTGTTCAAGGTGGAACCGCCATGCCGAAGGACTGCCCGGCCACCAGGTGGGAGGGGTGGTCCCAAATGGCGGCGCCTGGCTCTGCCGGGCCTGGACGCACCTCTTGCAGTGCGGGCTACTGCAGTAGGGGGTGAGCGATTGCATCCCCCAAAACAAAGAGGGTCACCATGCCCAATGATGCAAAACAAAAACATCTCCCCTTAATTCCCCCTAAAACAACGGAGCCGCCCTCGTGCAGCTCCACAGAAAAGATAGAGGTCCCCCCCACCCCCTGTGCTTTTGCAGAAGACCCTCCATACCTCTTTAACAGGAGAGGAGGCTTACTCCTCTCCTACGCCTACGGGTGTAGGGGACTCCCCCTCACCCCCTTCTCTGGAGGTGCTTTCGGGCACCTCCCTATCTCCAGCGGCAGTCCCTCCTTTGCTTTCTAAGGGGACTGCCAAGAAAGCCAGCAGGCAGCCCATTGCCGACCGCCCCATGTGCAAGCGGCTTGGTAGTGCAAACCCCCTTAGGGGGGAGAGGGAAGCCAGGCCCCTTCGGTCGCTTCCCTCAAAAGACCTGCTGGCAAGAATATTAAACCTTTCCGGGGTCAAGGCCTGTGCCTCCCCACTAAAGACTTATGACTCTGCCAAGGGGACCTGTGATGTCCTGGGAGGGGATAACCAACTAGAGGCCCCTCCTGTGATAGACATGGTCCTTGAGGAGACCCAGCCTCAGACGGTAGGGCCTTCCATGAGGAAAATCCGGGCTCGGCGCCAAGCACCGAACCTGAATCCGCCCCTATGCAAGGTCCTCCTCAAACGGCTGGGGCCTCCGAGGCAGCACAAGGAGGGGAGGAATCTCCTCTGACCGGTGCCCCTGCGACCACCAGGACCTTTTCCATTTCGGAGAAGGACTTGGCTGAGGCCGGTCCATCTGGCCTAGGGGCTTCTGTCGGCGGAGGAGAAAAGCGGGTTCATTCCCCGCCCTCCTCTCCTGAAAAGAAAAAAAAGACAAGAAAGACTAAGAAGACTCGGGGTTCCTCTCCATCCGCGGGGGCTGTGGGACGGATGGGTCTGCTGCAACTTTGGCAAGCGACCAAGCCAAGACCGGCACATCCGGCCCCTATGCCGCCCCAGGTACGGAGCTCCTGACTATGACAAAGACGAAAGTGCACAGGGCGGAGCCTCGATGACATCAGGGCCCTGATTCAGAGGTTACTGGCGTTTTCGAGCCCGCTGGCTTCAAACGCTTCATCGTTATTCGCTCCACTGATGGTACCATGTTGTCCAAGGGCAACATGATCCATCAGCGGAGAGGATTAGCTAGTGCAATTGGTAGAGAGCCAAAGGTGACCAGTTTCTCGGACGGGAGCCTTCTGGCGAATGCGGCGAATCCCGCTGAGGCGGCCAGGATAAGTGATCTTCGGACACTTAATGGCACCCCGGTGAGTGTGACGCCGCACTCTACCATGAACTTTGTGAAAGGAGTAGTTTATGTGAGGAAACTCGTTGACGACTCCATTGAGGACATCACCCTAGAGCTGGCCGACCATGGGGCAGTCAAGGTCGAACGTGTGATGAGAAAACAGGGAGGGGCCTCGAGACCCACTCCTACACTCTTCGTCACGTTCGACTGTGACAAACTCCCTGAGTCGGTGCGTGCCGGTTGGTACTGCTAACGCGTGAAGGCATTCGTGCCACTGCCGCGGTGGTGCTATGACTGTCACCGCTTCGGCCATACGAATCGCTCATGTAGACGAGCAAAGTCGGGGTCACCCGAAGTCTGTGTAAATTGCTCCAAGGTCGCACACGATAAGTCCAAATCGTGTGTGGCCAAGTGTGTCAATTGCGGAGAGCCGCACCCTGCTTCTTCGAAACAATGTGGTGCATATCTCCTTGAGAAAGAAATCCTGACCGTTCAGGCCCAGGATCGACTCTCATTCCGCGAGGCAAAGGAATTGGTCCTGGCGCGTCCGGCTCTGCCTGGGACGTCATTTGCCTCAATAGTTAGAAAGGCACACTCTGCTTCTGGCCCATCCAGGCCAACGAGCATGGTTGTTTCCGTGCCAATTCGGAGCCTCTCTGCGGGCCCTACCCAACCCGGGCGCTCCCCTGGTAAAGCTGGCGGCAAAAAGGGCTCATACCCTGCCCCGGCTAAAACCAGGGCTCCCCCCTCTTCCCCCAGCGTGACCGTTTCCCGTAAGGCGAAACGGCCACGCGCCTCAACCAAGTCGTCACACTCACAGGAGGCAACACCCCTGAAGATGGTCGCTAGGCCATCTTCCGGGGTTCCTAAAGCTGTTCCCCGAAAGGAGGACAGCAACAAAGGAGCTTCGGCCCCTTCTCCCACGCCCTGAGGTGGAGCAAGTGGCTCAGAGACGGTGGTTCCTCGAAAAGAGGGCCCCCCGCCTCCGAAGCCGTAACGCCCGCCTAAGTTTTTGAGGCGGAGGGAGGAAAAGACTCGCATGGCAAGCCCAACCTCCCCCAATAAGTCCTCGAAGGCGACAGCGGTTTCAGCGCTTTGTCCGGCCAACAGCGCCCGGGGTTCTGCCCCCGGGAAGCGTACGGCCATTCCCGTGAGGGTCTTCAGTTCGAGGAGGGCCCCGCGTCTCCTCCGAGCTAGGCCTGGAGGGCATATTCCTTTAATGGAATTGCCGTGGACTTCGGGCCAACTGGGAGGAGTTGTGGAGGCTCGTCTCGTCCCGTTCCCCGTTAGCTATCGTTTTGCAGGAGACCATGCTAGGCACGTGCCCCCTGCCCGCCCTTCCAGGGTATAAGGGTCTTGCGACCCAAACCACCGCGGGATGGCTGGGCTGGGGGATGCACGGTTCACACCCGGCATGATGTCTCCGTTATTTCTTTCCCATTATATACCTCCTTCAGGCAGTGGCTGTGCAGCTGCACCTGGATAGGAGGTATACTCTGATTTCTGCGTACATTCCACCGTAAGCTGACTTCGACGCGGGGGACTTCCGCCGCGTCGTGGCACGGTTGCCGAGGCCCTATTCCTTGCTTGGAGATCTGAACGGCAGGCATCCTCTCTGGGGAGATTACTCCATAAATCCAAGGGGCAAAGTCCTTGCAGATCTGATCGAAGAGCTTGAGATGGGTGTCCTAAACGAGGATTGGTTTACGCATCACTGTCCGAGAACCGCTTCATTTTCTTGCCTCGACCTATCTTTGTGCTCTTCGGATGCACAGCCTGATTTTGATTGGGAGGTGGTCAATGACCTCCATGGTAGTGATCACTTTCCCATTCAAATGTCATTTTCAGGGCAACTGCCGCCTGAGAGCCCACCTCGGTGGTGCTTGGCGCGGACGCGGTGGCCTGCATTTCAGGAAATGACTGAATTATCTATCTCAGTCGAGGAGTTTAGGTCGGTAGATGAGGCCGTTGAGTTCTTCTCCGGCAACCTCATCACCGTGGGCCTTACTACTATTCCTAGGACGTCTGGCCGTTTTGCACGCCGACTACTCCTATGGTGGTCGGCCGAGTGTGAGATGGCCCTCAAACAGAAGCGTTATGCCTACATGCGCTATAAGCACCGCCCGAACGATTTCACGGTCGCTGAATTTCGTCGGGCTAGGGCTAGGTTGTTGTATATTTCGAAGCACGCCCGCCGCTCTTCTTGGCGGGCATACGTATCTTCACTTAACATGAAGACCCCTTTTAGCTGAGGTGTGGAAGCGAGTCAAAAGGATTCGGGGCAAGTTCTCGCAGGACCCCCCTCCCGTTCTCCAGGAGAATGGGACCGCAATCTCGAACCCCGCGTCCGTGGCGGAATCCTTAGCGACCGCTTTTTCCGCATTCTCTAGCCGGGATGCTGCTCCGCCAGCATTCAATGCACGTCGTGATGTTGCGGAAGGCCGCCGGCTGTACTTTATCTCCAGAGGCGAAGAAACCTTCAATGACAAGTTTACTGTGAGTGAGTTGCGTTCCGCTCTCGCTTCATGCGCGGACACAGCCTATGGTCCGTCGATGTCCCGTACGCTATGCTTCGACACCTGGGTGAGCAAGGCATACCCTTTCTGTTAGATTTGTTCAACAGGATCTGGGTGGAAGGTCTTCTCCCAGACTCCTGGCGAATCGCTACTGTGCTCGCCTTTCGCAAGCCGGGGAGAGATCACTCTACTCCGACCGGTTTCGGCCCAATCTCTCTAACCTCTTGCGTGTGCAAGTTGATGGAGAAATTGGTAAATGTTAGATTAGCCTATTACCTGGACAGCGGAGGTCATCTGTCTTCTGCACAGTGCGGCTTACATAAGCTCCACTCCACATCGGATGCTCTGCTCCGACTGGAGAATGCCGTCTGTGAGGCTTTCCTTCGTATACAGCACTACGCTACGGTGTTTTTTCATCTGGAGAAGGCCTATGATAGGGCATGGCGATACGGTATCATGGAGCCTCTCCACAGGATGGGATCGAGTGGACGCCTCCCAATGTTTATATCTGAATTTTTGCGAGATCGTCGATTCTGCGTACGGGTGGGGGGAGCCCTCTCCGGCCCAAAGGAGCAGGAAGAGGGTGTCGCGCAGGGAAGTGTCCTCAGTGTCACACTCTTTGCCCTGAGCATCAACGCCATCACCTCGGTGCTGCCGAAAGATGTTCTCGCTACGCTCTATGTGGACGACTTTTCGATCTCTTTTGGCGCGGCCCAGATGCCAACTCTGGAGTGTCGACTTCAACAGGCTTTGAACCGCGTCTCTCGCTATGCCGAAGCCTACAGGTTTTGGTTTTCTTTGGCCAAGACTAAGTTGGTGCACTTATGCCGCTATCCACGGCTTCACCCCGACCCAGATTTGTTTCTTAATGGGGTGCGCCTGGATGTGGTTGAGTCGCACCGTTTCCTTGGTCTTGTATTCGACCGACGCCTCACCTGGGAGGCTCATATTCGCAGCCTTAGGGTCTTTTGTACCCACGCCATGTATATTCTATGTTTTGTGACGTTTAGCGCTTGGGGCGCTGATAGGGCTATTGCCTTACTTTTTTATTGATCCTTTGTTCGCTCGAAGCTCGAACACGGATGCAATTTTTAAGCATCTGCAGCCGAGCGTTTATTGCGGAAGGTGGATTCGATCCACCACACCGGCCTTCGCCTTGCGACTGGTGCCTTCCGCACTTCCCCCATTGAGAGCCTGTTGGTCAATGCTGGGAAGATGCCACTTGCTCTTGTCCGCGTGCAGTGCATTACTCGCCTGTAGTGCGAGCCCGGCGCATCCCTTAGTCACCAACAGCTCTCTCTGCATCCGCAGCTGATCTCGATGGTGCCTATGTCACTGAGAGACGCCAGTCATACCCTAAGCCCTTTGGGTTTAGGGCCAGGAAACTCCTTCGAAAGGCAGATATAGCTCTCGGGCCGGTGGCGCCCCTGGTTCTGCCCAGGACGCCACCCAGGAGGGTACCACATTTAGCTATTTGTCGCCACGCCTCTGCTCCCAAAGCTTGTACGGCGCCGGGAGTATTGCGTTCGACCTTTTTGGAGCACACTTTGTGTCACGCTGGAACCGTGCCAGTGTATACGGATGGCTCCAAGTCACAAGAGGGGGTCAGCTTCCACGCCGTATCCCCTCTGTTTGAAGTCAGCGGGGCTCTACCAGGCGCTGCGTCTGTCTTCACGGCCGAGCTGGTGGCAATACACCACTCGGTACGAGAGATTACGCGACGTTCCCGGTTCGGAGACCGGATTGAGATCTATAGCGACTCACAAAGCGCCTTGAGTGCTCTCGGGGCATTGGAATCTCCGCATTCCCTAGTTCGCGATATCCGTGGCGCCACGGTTTTGGCGAGCCGAGCAGATGTCAAGAGTATCTTCTGCTGGGTTCCTGGACATGTTGGAATTGCGGGGAATGAGCGCAGATGAGGGCGTTAAAGAGTTTTGCTCTTCCTCACACTGACTACATGGCAGGAATACGGGCAGCTCTTCGGACTGCTTGGCAAAGAAGATGGGAGACGGTCGAAGAGAACTTAAAGATGCATGCCATTGCGCCGTGACTGTTCCTATGGACCTATCCCCCAATGCCACGATGGCTTCAAGTCGCTTTCTGTCGTCTCCGAATCGGACACACTCGTGTGACGCATCGCTATTTGATGGAGCGCTCGCCTGCGCCCTATTGCGACGACTGCGTCGTCCCCCAGACTGTTTGGCACATTCTTGTCGAATGTCCCAGTCTGGGTGATCTTCGCGCACGTTTGCTGTCCCGTTACCGGGATGGGTGGGGTCGCTACCGCGTGTTCCTTGTACTCGGGACGAGTGCGTGCACATTGACTGGTGGACTTGTTGACTTTTGGGGGGAGGCCGGGTTTCTCCCTATTATTTAAGCAGGGTTTGTTTTTTGTTGTGTTTTGTTTTTTGCATTTGTTTTTTTTCCCTTTAGGTTGCACGTTCCTGCGCAGGGGGGACCTTCCCCCGACGCACCAGCTTGCTTCCTTTCCCCCTCTTTAGTGTGTTTTTTTTTTGTCTCTTTAATTTCATTTTAAAGTAGCCTAGAACTAGGCCAGTTTTAATACGGCGACTAATGCCCAAGTAGTCAGTCACCAGATGAGCTCTAAAAAAAAAAAAAAAAAAAAAAATCGCAGGCAGACTGTAACCAACGGCCAAGTAAGGGTATCGTTTACATTTCAGGATGGAAATGAGCAATTACCTTTCCTATAGTGTCAAATTTATCTCAAATATATTTATTACTTTCTTCTTATTCTATATCTTCTCCCAGTAGAAAACTTTAAATATCTTTTTAAATAAAGTCTTTTTAATCTTTATTTTCTTCTAAAATTTATTAACAATATCGTCTTTAAATACTTCTTTTTCTACACTATTTTAAAAAAATTATTTTATTCAAACCTTTCTCATATTTATTCTTGTACTTAGTGAGCAATATGTAAAAGGTGATAAAAAATTGAAGCTCTGAAAAATGTTTTTTCAAACTCTAAAGCAACTTTTAGAAATAACTTTGGTAAAAGTTTTCAATATAAAAAGTATCTGTTATGCACTCTATTTTTTTATCTTTAAATAACTTAGAAAGAACTTTGATAAAATTATTCACTATACCAGAAACCATCCCTCTCTATGGTTATCGAGCTCTAGTGACCATTGTTTTGATCTAAAAAAATTTAAAAGGTTTCCAGTACATATTTCCTAATAATTTACTCTTGGTCCAGGTTTTTTCATATCCATGCTTATTTTCTAGGTTTTTAAAGGCAAGAAAAAACTTTTATCGGAATTATTTTTATATACAGAAAAAAGCAATCCACAGAACTCTTTTTTGTTCCATCTAAATTTGCCTTTACATTTATATGACCACCACCCCCTCCGAGTAAAAAACAGCCATGCCTTAATTTTAATATATTTTCTGAAGACGATTTGAAATTATTTTTGTTTTAAAAATTCAAAAATATTCGATAATCATATTCATTTTTTCTGAACTCTTAGAAAAAACTTTGATGCAACCTTCAAATATATAAAAAACCGGCATTAATTTTAATAATCTCTCTCTTTTGCAATCCTTTTTCTTTCAAATAAACCCCCCAAAACATTGAATAATAATACCTTTTAATTTTCCAAAGTTTCATTGTTAATTTTTTTTAATAAAATTTCAATAGCACAAATTCCCACTTAAACTAAGAAAATTTTTAAAATTCAAACTGTTCAAAAAATTGCCTTTTTAAAAATATAGGGTTAGGAATTATACAAGAAAACGACCAAATAAAGTTAAACTAGCTAAAGTTTAACCATAAATTAAATTTTACGTTGAATCACAAAATCACGACAAAATTAATGCCAGGAGAGAAGTTACTAAGGAATATTATAAAACAAAACCTCCCACGAAATCAGATTTCAAAAATATCAGTTCAATGCATATTTCAAAAGCACCAAACTTTCATCCAAAATCTTCACAACAAAATAATATTTAATTAACAATCACCTGGTATATTCTTTCAACTACTCTGGTGAGGAATGTATGTCGTCATATATCGGTATACCACTAATATTGTAGGAACCAAAGCACAACAACACCGCTTCCAACCTAGGAAAATTAGTTAAGACTTAAGAACATTAAATAAATGGACTGGCAAAACTAAACGACACATCAAAACATTTAAATTACTTACAGCTCTAGCGAGCAACAGATCTAAAACTAGCAGAAACCATTCTAATTAAAAACAAACAACCAAATATAAATACCAAATCTGATTAATTAAGTAATACCTCAAACATATTCTAATGATATTCCTACCAAAATTCTAAATAATATAACAGCAAATTAATATAGAAATTCTAACTAAACTAAAGACAGTGTTCAATCACTTGAAATGCATCCTCGTATAAATAGCGCGCAGATATAATATTATTTTCCCTTTGAAAATGTTATTTGTATAATAACGAAACGTCGGTACAAATTAATAAATATGAATAACTAGAATATACTCAAAGTCAACTGCTTATTTTTATTAAGGTTCATTTTTTAACAAATTGAAATCAAATACTAAGTAAACATTTCATAAATTGGAGATTAAATTTGAAAAAAACAATTAGTATTTTTTTTTACAGTTGTCCATTAAACGCATTTGTTCTTGTTTCATTCGAATTAATATAATTGTGCCACAGTCTGCGTTGGAGGAGATTAACCTATTTCTTTAAATAGGCAAATTCATTTCGTTGGCTGCAAGGAGATGGTATTTTTGTCTGAATTTCAGGCCTCCTGTGTCACAATCCTCTTTCTTCCTCACTCTGATGAGTACTTTTAGCAGTAGAGAAAAAGATGCATCTAATTACAGTAAAATCTCAACGAGTGGTGCTTCGTGATCACTTCACAAAAGTTCACTACACGTAACATCCACCTTTTGTTTCATGCATATATACACATTCATTCTTCCTATATAAAATTTTATGAAAGTGTGTAAATTCTCTGTTCAATTAAGATTTTTTATGTTCTTTCAGATTTTTCATTTGTTTTATCTTGATAAACTTTTATATCGATACCTCTATGGTGATATTAGATATCCGATTGGAAGTTAAGGTAGTTCATTAAATTTATCCCGTAACCATCCACTTGTCTTCAACTACTGTGTGGAAGTAGATAAAATTCGGACTTCTTGGTAATCTGAGTGTACTCTCAAACATGTGTGAATAATGGAGTCAAACCAGTTTAAGACATAATATTCCATCACTTTAATGTCATATCTGAATTATCTTCTAGTTATTAGTTAACTGCCAGAAACATCAAGGTGTTCAGGCCGATTATAGACCTTCTAAAAAGGTTTCGTTTCAACGTTTAGTAAATGGTTGATTTTAAACTGTCATCATCTCATTTCATTTATCTCTTCTTGTCCTTTCCTTGGTGAATCAGGGTGTTTCAGGTTTATAAGGAAACAAATCACAATTCATCTCTACTTTATTATTATACTCAAAGGATAGCAAATCGTAGCAAGGTTCAATCATCGCTGTTCTAAAATATTACTAACGGTGTTCTTCAATGTTATACTCTAGTTCTCCGTTCATTTCTTAGCCCATTTATAGGTATGGATAAAATTAATAGTGCGTTGTTTACTACATATGTGGCTTTTTCTTATCACTTAAATTAACTACCTTCCATCCATTTTAGATTCATTGGTACGTACATAACTCTCCGTTTTTTGTGTATAAGTAGGTTTCAAACTCACATTAAACATACACGCCACTCATGCTTACATATAAGGGTTCTATCAAAGGGGTTCAAATTCTGACCTAGGAGCATTGCGGACTGAGTTCAAATTTGGCTCTGGCTGCTTCGGGATGCTTTGCTGGCTCAGAAATAAGGCTTGAAAATATTATTTTAAATCAATATTCCCATTAATAATATTTTAATCTTAATATATTTTCTTTAATTTCTTTGCGCTAGCTCTTACCATGTTTACTCGGGGGGATAAATCAGACTTTGGCTGAAAGAGCTGTTGGACCACTTCTAGAAGGATTGTTATACCAACAAATCATTTAGAAGATGGTCAGTGCTAGATCGGCGTTAAAAATAAGTCTAAAACTATTTTTAAATATAAAAGAATTTTTATGTCACACAAAACTTGTAAAGAGCATATATGGGTGTGTCTGGGCGTGTGGGATTAACTCAAGCTGGACATGGGTTGCAGCTGGTATCCCACATGGATTCGTGCTTGGACAGTTGATGTTAGAAACCAATGATACTGACCTTAGTAGTAATTTAATCTGTAAAGCTTCAAAAGTTGAAGAGAATAAAAAATAGGCTGAAAAGTGGAAGATGAGATCTAGTGTAGATAACGTAAAGTAATGCACATAGGTTAGCAAAAACCACAGGTGTACAAAATAGGTGCTCAAATCTAAATAAGGTTACTAATGAAAAGCATTTGGGTTTTAAGCGGCCTTACAGCTTTTAACAAATCTATTATAGTATCGAAAAAGCAAATAGAGTTATGGAACACATAGTTTACATTTAAATCAAGAGATTTTATCCTTCTTCAATAAACCTAAGGCGTTGGTTTGACTTCATCTTGAGTACAGAGTTCAATTTGATCTCCTCACATACAAACGGACATAGCAACCTTAGAGACACAAAATTAATACCCGAGCTTAGAAATAGATCATATGAAAAACTGATGTATTTTAATTTGGTTTCCCTGGAGGGGGCTTCACTAAATAGAGTATGAGCTATTTTATGAATTAGATTATTAAGCAGTAACTAGAAATAATTGATTCAAAATTTGTAACAACCCATACTTTATATTAGTGAAACTGTTTAGTATTTAGAAGACTCTAATGAGTTAAACACACAAACGATGATTTTTTAGTGAGGATGATAACTATTTTTGCAGCATGAGGGTGCACCTTGTTAGCAAGCAAAAGCAATTACAAAGTTCTTGACTGAAAATAATATGGAACTTTTGGCACCTTGGCTCTGGAATTTGTCAGATTTGAACCCAAAAGAGAATTTGTGGTCGAGAATCAAATTGGCGGTTGATAAACAGAAGCCCTCCAATTGTCAGCAGATGCGGCGCTTATTGAACAAAAATGGAACTCTATTAGTTAAGATATCATCACAAATTGGTTTTTCAGCTTGCCAAAGATGAATTGAAGCAGTTTTGAAGAACAAGTGACATCATTATAAATATTAATTGCGTGCATAAATTGACGATATTTATTAACAAAATAGATTTGGGCTAAAAGAAATATATATATATTTGGCATTAAAATTATGATACAAAAATAGTAAGACAAAGTTGATAATGCGTGATTAGTTCTATCAATTTTCTTTTTAGGAAAATTTATAGTATTCTCAACCTTTGACCATTACTGTATAGTTTATCTTTTAAATGACCTCATAAAAAAGTCAAGTTGGTTTAAATTTAGTGACTGTGGTAGATAATTAAGACTACCCTCTTGTTCGATCCCACCATTATGAAATGTTTTATCAAGGTAGTTTCTGCCATCGTGGTAGTAATGAGGATATGCTCCATCTTGTTGTCAGTAAATGACCCCGTCGGACAAAACTACTGAATTGCTGAAAACCCTTTTCCCCGCAGCACGTTGAAGTAGCTATGACTGGTATCTGTACCATTGAAAAAGTGTGAACTAACAAAACCTTTGGAAGAAAAAAACACACCAGACAGTTTTACCCGGTAAATCCTCATGTCGTTACACTTTAATATGTGGATTTTCTTGTGACCAGTATGTGCCATTATGACGATTACCCGTGCCATTCAACTTAAATGTAGCCCCATCAGATCATGTAATTTTGTCCGCAAATGGCCTTCTTTTGTGTTTTTACTCGAAGCCATTCTAAACCTGGATTCCACGATCAGGATTATCTTCATTCAAAGGATGTAATAATCTTAAATTTGAGAATTCCATTTAGCATTCTTCATAATTGCGTGGATTCTTGTCTTACTTCTCTCATTTTTGCGATTACATTGTCTCACAGATTTTCTTGGTGATCGGATGTAGACCCACGGAACTTCATCAGAAGTGTTAGCATCTAATGATATCTGTGGACAACCATTCACTTGTCTGTACACATCAAGCACAAAACCATAAATATACTTCAAATTTCTTACGGATATGTGATATGGTGTCGAGTTGGAGGATTAATTCCATAATTGTCTCGCCACTGTTGTTGAATCAATAATATCTTCTTAACTTTAAAATACAACATTAGTATCCATTTTTTTTGGCTCAAAATGGCCAGCGAATAATTCCATTTTCCATATTTACATTAGGCAGGTAAGGCTATTTACTAATTTCAAATTTCCATCTCCTTAGGCTAGGCAAGGTGTTAACAATTCCACTGTTCTATCTCCTTAGGCTATAAAAATTAAATAATCGTAATCTACTAGTGGGTCACCTCTTCCATTTTTAAAAAAAATGTAAATATAGTTTTGGGACACTATAGTTTATAAACAACAATATACCAAGGACTGAGGCATGATGGACACTGCTAGTGACTGATGAGCTCTCTGCCTACACTTGAGACATCAGTTTTCAATACATTTAAGCACATATCTCTCCCCTTACACGGTTTACTTTTAACTTTATCAGAATTCTCCCATGCGAAACAGTAGCAAGCGCCTTATAATAATCGAGATAAACTATATTCATAGTTTTCTGCTGGTCAAAGGTTGAGATTATTTTAGTGAAAAAATTCTACCAAGTTACTTAAGCGCAAACGCAGACACAAAAATTATTAGTGGAAAACATTCATTCTCGATGATGCCCTGACATCTCCTGCCACGTAAACGAACCAACTATTCTAACACCTTTGTACATTAACCTTGAAGAATTTCCTGGCGTTCTTGAACTGTTTCGGATTCCTCATTTTATACCTATTTCAAAGTGTCTTTTAAACATTTTAAATAGGATTCAGATCCGAGCTGTGTGTAGTCTCAGTTCATAGCAATGATGTACTCTTCGTGCAGGATAAACTTTTAATGATTGCAGCAGATAAGGAAAAGAATGCTGCCGCAGCAATTTATAGAAATTTTTCCATTCACTCTGACTGTCACGCCCCAGAGCATGACACTTCCACCAGCAAACGTTATACTCTATTTGGTGCAATTTGCAAACAATCTTTCGCCTGATCTGCAACGAACAAACCTCCTGTCATTGGATCCAAACTTAGATTCGTCACTGAATTGGACTTGGCTACATTAGTCACCCGCCCCTGTAACTGGCTCAGTGCCGAAAGCGAGAGGGCTTTCTTGTTTTTCGGACTCATGAATTGCTTGACAGCGGGAGTGCAAGCGCGGACAGTGTCTTCCTCCAGGTGACGTGACACAGTCTTCCTGGAGTTATTGATGCCCAAGATCTCATTAATCCCTCGAGAAAATGCTTCAGATATTATGAAACGGTTCTTCTTCACAACTTGGGTAATGGCTTGGTCATACGCTCGTACCTTTTGAGGTCTTTCTTTGCCTAACGGTTGATTTACAAGCCTCACATAAACCTGTTTTGTCATACGTTGAAGGAAAATTATGATCTACACTTTCGGATCGCTTGACAGTCTTTGTAGTGAATCCAATTGATGAAAGACAATTCAATAGAGGATAGAGTCGTAACAGATTTCTTAGGCATGTTAACTGGACGAAAGCTATCAAGATAATGATCTAACATAACCCAGATTCAACTGAAGTTAGCTGCTATGCAAACAATGCCGGTTCTCTCGACAACAAACCAGAGCATTCGGATCATTTTGGACACTTCAATTTTTCTAGTAAATTGTCTATCTGCAGAATATTTTCGTTTTATTTCTCCAAATTTGCAAACATAATCTTTAGCGCCCCATAATTTAAACCTGTACACCAATGTCGAAAACCTTTCATAATAATGGGTGATGGACAACCATGTTGCAGCTAACAGCTTAAAGACTGCGTACCCCCCCCCCGGCCCCAACCTAGCAGGGATATATGCCAGTAGTTTTGGCCAGTTCCGGAGAGTTGCGCTTCAACGTTGTTCCGAGCGTTGAGTAGTCTCTTCTTTAGACTAATCCGGCACTTAAACTTTTTTATATACATTCACAGTTCCCATAACTTGATTAGCTTGAGATCTTTTCATTACTAACTCTAGTCAAGATGCCATTGTTGGTTATTGCTTCTTAGATTTATGTAAATAACCACTCTATTGTAAACATCAATAAGATGCACAAAGAGTTTTAACGGATAACGATACAATTTTTATGTAATTAATTACAATATATGTATATATATATATATATATATATATATATATATTGGAAACTTTGAGAAACAAATGGAATCAATGTTATCTAATTAGCATTTTTAGTTTAAATTATCACTATTAGTTTGGTCCTTCATAGCTATGTTGATCTTTGGATATTGAATGAAGCTAATATTACTTTTTTAATTGGGAATATGATTAGCAACCTAATAAAAACGTATTATAGAAATACATTTAGCGACTTAAACGCAGAACATGGACTTTGTTGTATGCAACAATCTTAAAACCTTTCGTACCTATTCCAGGGTATTTATTGATTATATGGATCGTTAAAGAATAATGAATTCTTCATTGTTCCATCGATTTTAACAAATTTCCATGTACTATAATGATAAAAAACAATTACATTAGGTTTCTGCCGTCGTTCTGAACGGTTTGGTATTTTTCCGGAGACGCTCTTCACCAGCATTCCACCAAATATGTCTTCTTCAAATATGGCCTTATTTTTTTCCCATTACGTTTTATCGCTTTAAAATACTTTCTTCCAAAATGTTTTATCAAGTTGAACGTGTTAATTTGCAAACGTGAGTCTTGTGGCAACATAAGGTTTAGGAAGATATGACCTAATGAAACACTTTATAATCGATGGAACGGACGTCGAGGAAGGATCGAGTACCCATCTTGTTCACTACCTTTGAACCCCCTTGACTTTATGGGCGTTATTTGAAAAATGAAGTATATAGTATAAGACCGATATCCCTTGAAAAATTAAACACACATTTATAGCAATATCCCTAGAATTTATTTTTTTTGTCGTCTGCCAATCATCGAATCAAGTAGTGCAGTGCTGAAATATTTTCAATAGTCGACAGTTCGAACAATTTACGTGTTTAAAACAAATTAATTTTTAATTATTTCCTGTATATTTTACCTATAAAAAAAATGAATCCGTAGTTCGTTTGCCTGTTATGGTTTTTTTATTGTATAAATCACCTGAACTATAACTTATGAATCATTTATGCGACCAATTTTTCTGATTGGTATGTATGCAGACTATTAAACGTAGAGAATACTACCATGTAGATTTAAATTTTTGTTCCAAGTTAATACATACACCTAACTAATTTACTTACATGAAGAGGGATGTGGGCAGAAAAATACACAAAGAAATGCACCTTCTTGAGCACACATTCTCCTATGTATATTTAGTTTCCTTTATGAGTTCAGAGGAACAGCTATTTAAAAATGCCCTCAAGGGCCTTTTTAATTAGCAACCAAAAAGTGAAGTGGAAATGACACTCTTTATAAAGGATGAAATTTAGGTTCAAATCGTGCACGCGCCCAATATATATATATATATATATATATATATATATATATATATATATATATATATATATATATATATATATATATATATATATGGGAACTTCACAATAGTGCGACTTCAATTCAAGATATGAAAACACTTCATTAGAATGAATTTCTTACTGCCTAACTAGTTTCGTCATGTTCTTATACTACGATCGTCAGCTGTACAATGATAAGATCCGACATAATAAGTCGGAAAGGGGGAAGAAAGAGGAGATACAAGAGTGAATGACCGAATTTAGACTCATAATAAAAGGACAGCGGAGTTTAAGGATGGCGGTGGGGGTAAATTTGCTTTAATTTTATGGAGATGCTACCGTGGTACTAATGATGTTTTGGTATTTTTTTAAACTTAAAAGTTGCCCAGAGATATTATAATTCGGTATTTCTTTAATTAATGACGATTGTATTATGTGTATTCTATAATAGTTATCCTATTTATATACTTGCTTGGCATTGTTAAATCCATTTCGTCATTATATTAAATTTGAAATAAGTGGGTGAATAGACAAGAAGTCATCTCCCTCCGTCTTATGTCTCACTTATATTTACTAAAATTCTAACATTCCACAACATGATTTTGAAAAAGAAATCTGGAGGAAGGGAGGGCTAAGGTCTGGGCTGTAAGGTGTCCACTCAAAATCAGTGTTGAGACTGATCGCACAGCCACCAGAGTTGTCTTTCAGCCAGTCTTTGGACAGGTTTAAGGTCGGAGAGCTTGCTCCATCTTGCTGGAACCAGAACTTCCTCATAAGCGACTGGAACAGGGCCTGCAGCTCCCTTGTGAAGGTTTTGAGGACCTTAACATACCGCTCCTTGGTGACTGTCACTGTCACGCCAGATTCCTCTAAGAAGAATGGTCTGATGATGCCTCTGGTTAAGATTGCAGTCCATACCGTGCACTTAGGGGGGCGTAGGGGCATAGTGGCTACCTTATTTGGTTTGGAGGTCCCTCAGAAGACATTTGTCTTCGAGTTTATCTTTCCTTCAAGATGGAAGTGAGCTTCATCTGAGGTCCAAAGAAGATTAAGGAAAGTTGAGGTCTCTTGAATCTTCTCCAGTATCTTGAATGCCATAGCCTTTTTCTGCTCCTTGTCTGAGGCTGTATGGGTTTGCTTCGTCGTATTATGTATGGGTAGGCATTTACATCCATTACTAGCACTCCCTTGCAAGTCTCACGGGATAAACCGGGGGACTGGCTTTGCTTGCGCACAGAGCGTTTTGAACTCTGCTGAACTGACTCTCTCAGGCTCTCGATCAGCTAGGTTGTACGCCTCCTGGATCGTCATGAATGGCTTGGACGGTTTTCACTGGCTGCATTAAGGTTCTCTACTGTCCCATAGTTCCCGAAGTGGTCCATCCAGTCCTGAATTCTGCTCTTGGATGGGGCTTTTTTACATTTGAACTGATGCACGAAAGTGTCCTGCAATTTGCTGAACGAGCCTGTCTTGTAGTAATGTTTGACGCAGTATATTCTTTGCTGGAGCTCCCATTGAGATCTAATTGTGTTCACAGGCGTTGCTTCTGTCATGTCCTGCAAAGCAATGATGATTAGTGAATGAATTAATGAAGGATATATCATAAAATGTGTGTGCAGGCCTGGTTTTGGGGGGTTACTCTGTATTAAATACATTTATCGTTTCTATTAAGTGGTAAATGGTTAGTGGCAAACGTCATGCAAATCTGATGCAACCTTTTTGTGAACCTAAACAAAACATGTGTCGTACTCGTCACACTCACTTGCTAGACTCCACACATGTAATTTTTTATGTGACGAATTCGTCACATGCGGGCATAAAGGGTTAAAAGCATAAATTGCCATAATATGGAACAAAACATTGGGAAAACTGATTAGTTCCGAAGTTAATATTGGAAAATGCATAGTCATTCAGGGCTAAGTATGCCTAGTAGTTCTATTGTAGATGAAAGGAGTAGGTAGTCTCAAGTACAAGGGATGGTTAACATTATGGAAAATCTTGTACAAGAGAGACAAACCACCGATTTTTTTACGTTTCTCCAAATCGATTGTTAAATTTGGTAGAATGAATGAAACGAATATAATTTCAAATCAGTCTAATAATTTAGGATGACACCAATATAAAAAAACAAGGGACCCAAAATACTACCCTATGGAACGCCAGATAAAACCGGTTTTAAATAGCTAGAACCTCCATCAACTAAAACACGCTGCTGATTGCCAGAAAAAATTCTCTGAATACATTGATAATTACCACCAAATCCCACCAATTGCAACATATACAGTAAAGCATTATGATTCACTAAAACAAAAGCAGAGCTAAAATTAAGGGAAATAACCCTAGACTTAGAGCGAGCATCCAAAGGGGATTGCAGATCATAGTTTAATACCAATAAGGCCTCAGTTGTGTTTAGACCTTTTCTAAAACTAAATTGCATAGCAGGCAAAATTTGGCGGTAATTCCTGAGCTCTTAAAGTTTTCTTGCTAATAATTTTTCATAAACTTTTGAAAGAATTGGAGTAATAGAAATTGGTCTATATTTCAAGGAAAATTGTGTAGGAGAGGATCCCTTAGGAATTGGAACAACATTAGCAGTTCTCCATCACACTGGAAAACTACCAGAGGCCAGAAGACTTCTGAATATCTTGCCAAGTTTAAAAACCATTTGCTTAGATAAAGTTTTCAGAAAAAGTGGAAATATTTTATTTGGATTAGTACCAGTGAATGAATACAAATCATCTAAATAATATTTTAATTCTGAGGACTTAAAAGCAAAGTATGAGAGTTTTGGATTAGGAAAACAAGTTGAAAGGAGATCCAGTACTTGATCACTTTGCTTTCTCTGAACACAGATTAAAAAATTCAGCCTTAACAGATAGTCAAAAGTCATTGTTTTATTGTCCATTTGAATAAGATGCAATGTAGAATGAATTCCAAAGAGAAAATTTTTAAAGTGGACCACCATTTGTGCGGTCGGAATGCATTGGTCAGATTTCACGTAAATGACTATTATATTCTACTTGTGTATCAGTATAAACTGAGTAAGCGTGAGATCTAAGTCTCACAGAATTTTCTAATAACAATCTAGATTTAGTCTAGGAATTCTACGGTTTATTATATTAACAAGGGCAGCACATAAATCATAAATAGGATGAGGAGATTTATAAATATTTCTCCATTGTATATTATCAAAGTCATGGAATACACCAAGCCAATCTGCCCGAGACTTAACATATACTTATATTAGGAACCTCAAAATTGGGGTAATTTTATGTGTGTGTATAGATGGCACACCTTTCATGATAGGAAAATGCTAAAGGTTGGTTGGATAGAGGGAAAAATAAATTGTCAAGGGTAGTTGCTCTAATTTCTTTACATTAATATTCCTCAGCCAAATTCTGCGTTAAACAAAGTACAATTTTAACTATATCTTTGTAAATGTAACATAACAACGTCATTTTGATAACATACTAAACGAATTATAAGTTATTAAGGGTTGATTTATCATATTCTAATGTGCATTGCTCTTCTTCCTAACTTAAATTAAGCCACGTTTAGACTTACAAATGATAGATATCCACGTTAAAAACAAGACCCAACTGGTCACCACATAACCAGTCACAACCAATTCACTCAAAACTTAATTAACTTTCCTAATTGTTAACTTAGTAAATTTATTATCTTAAAATGTTTTATAGTAACTACTGTACAAGTTCACTTAAAAAATGAGGGCAATATTTAAGTAATATTTGTTGTTATTATAAATACATATTACGAAAAATATAGCAATGACTTAGTAAGAGTAAAAACTGAATGCTAATTGAATTTAGCAGTTTGCTCAATAAAAAGAAATTCACATCGACCTGGAATCGGATTTTGCAGAGGGAAGCAGAGTAACAATGAAGAAATGCTCATAGTATACTTAATTGGAAATGTTGCAATCAAAAACAGTATTGAGTAATATATATATATATATATATATATATATATATATATATATATATATATATATATATATACTTACAGGGTGTCCCCAAAAATGTATAGACACTCTAAATAATTATAAAGTCAGTGTTTATTAAAATACATTTAATTTTCAAAATGTAATAGAATGTACAGACACAATTTGATTGTTTTAATTGTTTTGTCAACGCCTGTTTTCAAACTGAAGTCCATTCTGGTAGAGACACTGCTGATAACGCGAAGCAATGACTTCGCAAACATCACTAAATATTTCATTTGGTATTTGTGTACATTCTCGTTCAATGGCTGCTCTCAATTCAGCGACTGTTGTAGGTTTTATAACGTATACTTGTAGTGCTGGAACCTCGTTATAGAATCGTATTTAACTCAATAGTACCTAATAGATGAGCATTTTGTAGTCTTATGAAATTTTATGATCCTTGAATGTGATTGATTATTTTTGTAACGCTTATATCTGAAGTATTACGTCTTGATAAAGTTTGAACTTAAAAATATATAATAAGAGTAGATTGGACAGAACGGGTTTAGGACTGTGTACACTGGAAGACTTATCTTGCACTCGCAAAAGCAAAATCCTACTTTTTCCACCTCCGAATTTCTCCACCAAGATAAGTAGGTGAAGAAGACTTACATAATTTGAGGAGCACCGCTTTCGGATCCAGGGAGAGAGCGCGCGCGTATGTGCGAAATCGGGAACTTCGGGAAACTCCCCTGCGTATTTGCTTGTTTCCACCACAGCAGCACATCTCTGGTTCAAATAACCTTTATGCATGACTCTGATGTGTCCAAATCCCTGAAGAAAGCCCCACAGGTGGCCCAAAAAAGGGGGCCTCACTCTGGGGCGTAGTAGTTAGGGCAGGAAGGAGCAACCTGATAGACATTTTATTTAGGTATTGAACCCTACGTTAGTACCCACCCTGCCAAGGAAATCAAAAAGGAAATAGAGAACAAACAAACTTGGGCTAAGATCGATGAAGCAATCAAGTTTAAAAACTGAGACGGCGAAGAGCACACACTTGTGTTTAAAGTGACGTTTCAAACAACCGAGATGACCGCTAAGGCTGCTGAGCAAAGTTTGGTCATGTTCAACTCTAAATTCTCCGCCACCTGCATTGAACGAGAAGTGTTCATTCCTCTACAGATTTGCTTCTGCTATGCCATAGAGAAACACGCCACCAAGGACTGTCAACTTGAAGGGAAGGTCTGTTCCGAATGTGCCCTGTCCGACCATACTTGAAGGGACTGCACTAATCCGAACAAAACTTGCCTGAATTGCAGCAACTCCCACCGCACCTTGTCGCTGCCTTGCCCAATCAAAAAGCTTTGTTTACGGATAAGAAGAAAGCAATGATTGAGGAAAGAAACCAAAGGGTTACCACTACTTATGCCCAGACGACGAAGAAATCCGATCAGGACACGACCATGCTCCAAATTAACAAAAATATAAGGCCCGACCTTGTGATGTGTATCTTGCATGCCCACTTTACAAATATAACAAAACCAGCAAGCTATGCAACAGATCTAAGCAAGATGTTGGTATACAATGGTCTTAAACAGATGTGGTTTCCTTATAACCCGCCTTCAGGGGATCTTCTCCGTACCCAAATAAAACGCACAAAGCAGACGGTGCCAAGGTCTCCCTCGGCTTCTCGCGATCCTTGCCTAGAGAAACAAGGACCTGCCGTAACTGAGGACCTCAAATGGAAACTAGTAACCTGCCAGGTGAAATGACTGCGCCAAAGGACATTGAAATTGAACCAGTAGCAGTGGCTTCTGCTACCCCCACAGTCCCTTTCCTACGACTGTTTAGGAGAGAATCCTCGGTAATTTTGATAGAAGATTTAAACGCTCGGTGTAGGGAAGCCAGCTACACAACAGCTTTCAACGGAGCCGGTAACTCACTAAGCTTTCTAATTGAGAGAGGTATCATGCAGAGAGAAGGACCTAACTCAAAAAGATCGTTGACCACCTCGGATATTGTGCTGATGAACCGAAACTTTCCTCTGAATCAGGTGACTCTTCCTGGCCCTTTCGCTCCGTCAGATCATGTCATTATGATCACCTACATCTCCACCTCCCCGATCCAGGGGAAAATTCGAAAACGCAAATGCCTGGCAAGAACCAACTAGGAGACATACCGTGAACATTTACAACATGTGCAGATTGAACAATTGGATGGTGCCTCGCTAGAAGAAATTATGTAAAACTTGAACATCTCACATCAAAGATCATAGAGGCTGACCGCTTGACTGTTCCGTGGAAGGAACACAAAATATTGCCCGCTCCTAGATGGGACTATAACATTCACAAGAAGATAGATTAATTAGAGGCAACCATCTATTTCGTAAACTTATTTGGGATAACGGCGCGTCGGCACCAAGAAATAAGAGATCTAAGGAACGACATCAGCCATCTCATAATGGAGAAATCAAGAGAGCAGTGGGATGAATTGATTGCTAACATTGACGCTGAAGATGATTCTAGAAAATTTTGTAGCCTACTGAATAGACTGCGAGGCTCTCGACCCAAGAGTCGAGTAAAAATCCAAGCAAATGGCGTGGAATACACGAAAGACCAGGACATCGAACGCAAATTTAGAAATTATTGGCAAAACCGTTTTCGCATTAGTGAAGAAGAGAACGAATTCTTCGATGAAAGGCACGAAGAGCATGTTCTTTCGAGTCTTTGATAACTCGGGGGCTGACCTCACACCGCATCATTTCGTTGACACAACACGATTCGCAAGAGAAGAAGGTAAACCCTTCTCAAACGAAGAATATGAAATAGCCCTGAATAATTTTAAACAAAAAGCCCCAGGGATAACTGGCATCACAAAAATCCACTTACTTAACGCCCCCAATAACTTTAGTTAGGCCTTTTCGAGGTATTTGACACCTACCTCAACGTTGGCTACTTTCCGAACCAGTTCAAAAGAGCACGGATGATATTTATATTAAAGTCTGGCAAGTTGAAGAAAGAGATCAGCAGTTACAGACCAATCTCTCTGCTATAATTCATGGGTAAACTTCTAGAAAAGATTCTCAACAACAGACTTAGGACTTTTCTGGAACTTAACAACCTATATAATATCCAAATATCCAACAACACGGTTACTGGAGGAAGCTTGGCACAGAAACGGCTCGGGCTCTGATCACGGAAAAGATAGCTATCGGAAAGGCCAGAAATGGCAACGTCGACGTGGTCCTTCGAGACGTGGCTTCAGCCTTCGACAAAGTTTGGCTACCGGGGCTGAAAATGAAAATAAGTGAACTGGATATGGAGCAAAGCCTAACGAGAATACTTTACGACTAACTGGAAGATCGGGAGGCAGTCGTAAGTGTAAACGACATCGAAGGAGAGCCTTTCAACCTGGAGGCAGGAGTGCTCCAAGGTGATTGCTTCAGCCCTACTTTATACGCGGTATATACTCGAGACCTGCCTTACCCTGACCAAGACCTCACTCAGTACGTCCATCTGGCGGATGACATAACACAGTTTATCACCAGCTTGTACAAAAACACGGGAGATCGCAAACAGGACAAGCTGGAAGATTGGAATCATCAACAATTTCGAAAAATTAAACAAGATTTAAACTAATGTTCAGAAATTCAAAATAATACCCGCGGGACGTCGGAAAACAGTGAACGTGTTAGTGCAGGACGAGCCTTACGATTATTCCAGACAAGGTCAGGTACTTGGCTTGAAATTGACCTCAAGTGGTTACAACGCTCAGTATGAAGATAAGCTCGCTGAGGCCACAGGGAAATTACGGGCCTTCTACCGCTTCAAACGACTCTCAATAAACAACAAGAGGAAACTCTACATTTTTTTAGTAAAGTCAAACGTCCTGTATCCTGCCATCCCCCTCCATACTCTTAGCAATTCCGCCAGCAGGAAAGCACAAGCTGTACAGAACAAGTCAATTCGCTTTATAACCAATGTAACCCTGTGTGACCACATCCCTTCAAAAATCTCACATCAAATGGTAAATATAGAACCCATAAATTTCACCCTAAACAAACGTGCAAAAAACCTATGGCAGATTTATAAAGTTATCCCTACTGAAGTACTAAACCCTATCAGACTAATTAACGAAGAACTACCTAACTTGACATTTAAACGATCTTTCAAATGTAGTCAACTGCTGGCATTACAGTAGACTCATCCGATTTATAGATAAACTTAACAGAAGATTAAACAACATATAATAACCAAAACTAAAAGACAAGCTAAAAACAAAAGATCTGAAGTGGACACACTATAGAAAAGCATAATTTAAAAGACTAAAACATCCGAAAGTGGCCACCTTTTCGTAAAATAAAATAAACAATCTGTAACTAAAAGATCCGAAGTGAACAAACTTATGTTAAAAGTAAACAATAAGAGTAAAGATAGATAAGTAATAATTTCTAGTAAATTTCAAAATAACAACCGATCTAAATGAAGAACAAAGACTGAAAAACAGCAAAAACGGAAGTGCAACATCAAGTCTAACACCTCATACGAGAGATTATATACCTTATGACAAAGGATTGAATGCTGAATAACCAAATGACAGCAAAATGAGTTACAACAAGTGAGCAATTACTGAGGTGGCCAGACAACCTGACACATACTCTACTACTACAAAACCACTTTTTCTATTTATTTCTTATGTTCTATCCACGCACATTCTATCTTTTACGATCGTTGAATTGAATAGAGCGAGTTTAGGTGAAGTGGTGAAAGGGAATGAGTAAGAGTTAGAGATAGTTGCTGGGTGACTAACATCTCCTGGGTTCTTTTTACTGATTTATTTTCTTCGTTCTTCTATAATCTGTTGGATGGAGGCTCTCACGCCACTTTAGCTGTCTTGCAGATTAATTTATATTCTGAAATATTAATGAGTTCGCATAGCAATCTCAGGATTGCGTGTATATGGGAGCCGGTTCCCCCACGTCGGGTTTCCCGCTCCTGAAGCTGCCTCTATTGTTGGTTCTATATTCTTGCGGGATTTCTAAGGATCTTGGGTCTTTTTCGTTTAATATGATGTTCAACTAATTCCACACTTTGCATAGATTAATCTCCTGGTGTAGGTCTCTTAGTTTTTAATCACGAGCGAGTCTAGTCACGGGTGACTCTACATCTCACTATGTCGGTCGGTCCCCGATTTGCATATTTTTTTGTTTTTGTAATAACATTGTAACTATTTGGCCGATTCTCAAGGTTAGCTTGGGAATTATTTTCGTTTTGGCAATAAGCATAACTACTTGGCCGATTCTTATGAAATTTGAAACGCTTATGTTGTTTTACATTCTCTTTCGAATTATTTAATTGCCAAGGTCCTCCCAAGTTTATTCTGGTACTGGGCATAGATTGGCCTTGAAGTATTGACAGGGAAATAACAGCGGATAACTCTCTTTTTCGTCTTACGTCTTTAAAAAGTTAGAAGTTAAAGGTATATAGTTAAGTAGAGTGGATAGTTCGTGCTAAGGTAAGGTGGTGAAAGGGAATGACTATGAGATATTTTTGTTTGCTGGGTGACCAGCCATCTCTTGTTCATTCTTTATTATAGTTTTATTTCTTTTTTATTTGTTTTTTGTGCCAAGGCTTTCACGCCTCTATCGTTATTTGTTGTTTTATCTTGTTTTTTATTTGAGTTTAGTTTGCAGTTGTTGGTTTTGGGGTTTTTTTTCGTGATCAATCTTCTACGTAAACATTGGAGCGAGATTGACTCCCACTATCGGTTTCCCGCTTTTAAAGTTGCCCCTATTGTTCCTCCATTAATTTATGGGGATCTCCAATTTTCTTTTTTCTTCTTCGTTTAGAAGTTCTTCGGGTTTTTCCCAAATTTTCGTAGCCCTTTTGTGAAGAGTTGTGTTTATTGGTTCAAAGTTAATTTCTTGGTGTAGATCTTGCTGTCTACGGTTTTCTCTTCGTCTCCTATTTGTAAGTAATAATACTCCTCTGTTTTTTACCCTCTGAAGCTTGACTATAAGGACTATTGTTAATTATTGACATATCATCCGCGAATTGTATATATATAGTATTTTCAAAAATAGGCTCTGGCAAATCCCTTGTGTATATGCTATATAGTAACGGACTAAGGCATCCTCTTTCGGGGACTCCCTGATATATCTCGAATTCGGGTCCCCAGTGGTCTTCTCCTTCGATATGTGTTTGTGATCTGTTACGTAATCGTATAAACATTTGTTTTTAATTCTGGGAAGTCCTAGCCTTTTAATCTTATATTTAAGTCCGATTCGCCATACCTTGTCAAATGCTATATATACGTTTCTTAGGAGCAGGTTTATGTATATCTTTTCATATTTAGCCTTAGCGATCGCTTGTACAAGTATGGCCAGTGTTGTTTCGGTACCTCTTCTTTTTCTAACCCCGTGTTGGTGTTGTGAGATTAAATTTTTATACTCGAGAGATTGGCTGAGTCTCTTTCCATTTATTTTCTCTAAAAGTTTAGCTATGGATTCGAATAAAGTTATGGGTCGAAAGTTTCCGGGTTGATTGGGGAGTTCGCCTGGTTTGTGTAGGAATATTATTTTTCCTCTTTTTAATGCATCTGGGAAGTAACCTGCGTTGATTGACGCGTTGAAAATGTCTTTTAATTTTTTCTAGAAAGATATTCGGGGCTCTTATTAAATTTCCACGTGAAATCACGTAATCACCTGGGACCATTTGTTTAGTAGCGATTATAGTAGCTTTTTGTTCTTTCAAGGTTATTGGTTCCACTCCTTGCTCTTCCATATTGTAGGAGAGGCCCTATAGTGTTTTCATGTTCGCGGTCGAAATCCATATTTTCCTCAGGGGATATGTTAAAAATCTCCCTCCAATGTTCTCTGAATGTCATTTCTATTTGTTGCGGTTCTTGTATGTCTTCTCCGTTATGATTAATTGATATCTTTGTTATCTGTTTTCTATTTCCTCTTATCATGTTGATTTTTTGCCAAAACTTCTTTGGACTTAATTCCTCGTCAATCGTCTACACTAGCTGGTCCCATCTAGCGCCCCTCTCTGCCAAAATTGCCGCAGTTACTTCATTTTTAATATTAAGGCAACGTCTCATATCGCCTCTAAGTGGACCAATTTGTTCTATTCTATCTCCTAAGTTTTTATAATTGTTTTCTAGTTCTGTAATTAATGAAGTACGGGCATGGTGTGGTAAGGTTTTAAATGTTGTTCTCGGGATATGTAATGCATCTGCTTCGATTAGTGCCTTCATTAATTTATGTATAGCTTCATCTATTTCATCGAGAGTAGCTTCGCTTAGATCTGGTTGTTGAACTTTTTCTAGATCTTCGGCGTATCGGCGCCAGTTTGCATTTTGGTCATTTTTCCTGATAGGGTACTTCACTTGTATAGGATCGGCTGAAATCTTTACAACCACCATTTTATGGTTGCTATTAGATGGTGGGCCTCTTTCAATTAGATAGTTATAGCGGAGCCTAGGGGACGCGAGTACAATGTCCGGTTTTGTTGCTCTTGTTCTTCCAATATATGTCGGAAAGTCCGGATCTATTCTTTCTAATATTCCTCTTTCCATTATTAAATCCAGATTTTTGCCTACGTTATTGAAGTTCCTGGTATACCCTGAGATTCTCGTGTGGGCATTCAGATCTCCTATGAAGAAGACTAGGTTATTTTGCCCAAATCTCTCCATAAAGTTGTGCATGGGTAAATATCCTCTTCTTGGGGGTTGGTATCCCGTCATAATGTCTATGTTGCCTGTTTCCGGTTTGATCTTAATAGCTAGCTAGGTATGCTTCATTGAGTTCTTTTAACTAGTAAATTCTAATCCCTTCTTTACAGCCATAGCTACCCCGTGGTGGGTTTATATATTATTGTATAGTTATATATTTTGATGGGGGTGTTTCGGGATTGTCATTTATTTCGTTTAATATGATAATAATGTCTCGGTCTATTTTTAGATACATATTATTGACATATTATTTTTAGTTTTCGTTTGATTTCCATTGTTTCGTGATATTCTATTGTTCCAGTGCCTTCACTACGTCTTCTTAAGCTCTCTTTCGCAGGGGGATTTTGTTCTTCCACAACGCTTCTTTTTTAATTCTTCCCTTTTGATATTGTAACACATTTCTTTGGTGATCTTGATACCTCCGTTTAGGATGAATCTATGTATTTAGCTGGCGGAATAAGGGCCTTCAAATTCATATTTATACATTCCTTTTTTTTTATTCCCAGTATGATTTCTTTTGAATTTCCCATAGGGATGGATCTATCTTCTGGAGCGTAGAATCTTAAGTTCAATACTTTTTCTTCTTTGTTGTTTTTTGTGTCTAACATTGAGAAATCTTGTTCACTGTCTCTTCCTCTTCCGTTATTTCTCATTTTTGTTAGGTTTCTGAGTAGCTAGCAATATTCGTTGGTTGTTCCACATCCATTGTTTCTTCTGGTGTTTGGCTTGTCATCTGCCTGATACTTGTATCCAACAGTAATCCCTTTTGATCTGGCTTGGGGATTCTATTTCATTAGTTCTTGTTTGAGTTCCTGATTTCGTTGGTTTATATTGTATGTTTAAAACGTCAGCCGAAAATGAGTTCTCTGGAAACCACATCAGTTACTAGCCATTATTGCTTAGCATTTTTTTTAGTTCAATTGAGTATGTGCTTGGGTTTGCAACATTCATTACATGTGCGTGTATAATACACGTTACTATATTTAATGATATTTCTTGTTTTAGCTCTATGATGTTTTTAGCTGGTTGAAGTTACTCAGCTGTGGCTTTGGTTACCTTAGCATATGTTTGGTTCCTCCTCTCCTTCCTCTCTTTCGTCTTTTCATTCCTCTTTCTTTCAATGATTTTTTCTGTATTTGGCAAGCCATTGCCATTTTACGATGGCTCCCTCCACAGTTTACACATTTTATCTTGGAGCTCTTGCAATCTCTCCAGGTATGTGTGTTAGAGCTTCATTCAGAGTATTTCTTTTTCTCTTTTTTCAGACAATCCTTTGTTATGTGTTGGTCTAGTGCACAGCAGTTGAAGCACGTCAATACATTGATGAATTCATCGCTCTTTATCTGCCTCGGTGTTATTTTTAAATTAAACGCTAGTAGCCCGTTTTTATTAGCTTTGCAAGCCCTACCTGTCTCTGTCTCTTTAAATGTCACCTTAAAGACAGCTACATATATAACATGCAAGTTGATTGTATTTGAATATTTTGTATTTAAATAGTGTATTTAAATACATTTATGTATTTAAAATTGTATTGTAAATACATTTGAAATCATGTATATAAATAATTTTGAAAGTATTTAAATAAAATATATTTAAATACTTTTTGCAAATACTTTACTGATAATAGGTTTATATAGCTGTTAAGAACATGTAATGCATGTTTTAGCCTGTCAAGCTTTCATAAAGTAAACGGTTGATTGCGTGAGCCGGTGAGGGAAGATTGCTTGCAACAGTTCAAATTCAGTTAACAGATGGTCACAGTTGTGTTCGGTTATATAGTGAGAGCGCTCAGCGGTATTTCAACTGCTGCATGGCGACTTCAGCTTCTTCGAAAGAGTGTGAAATGGAGAGATTAGACAATAATAAAGACAAGGAAGATAAAGAATCATGTAATTATAATCATCCATTACTAGATGGTAAATTTTTCGGAGTGAAATCTTCTGACGAAAAAAAGTAAAGTCTGTATGTACATCATGCAATAGTGAAATCTTTGCGGCGAGCAATGCTACTTCCAATCTACGCATTCATTTGAAGGTAAGAATTTATTAAAGCTGATTATATGATAATTAATTAAGTTGACAAGTTTCACTATTTCTTATTTTTTAAAAATGGCAAAATTGATAGTAGCTAGCGATAATGTTAAGTAGAGTAGGTTTATCATGCACGAACATACCTGCTTTCTTTTGCAACATCTTTATTCATAGTATATGCTGATTGAATTTAACCTTAAACAAATGTCCTTCAATTATCTGATCATGTACATGTATCAACAAAGAAAGCATCCTGCTTTGGTGCAAAAAGCGGATAACTGCGTGACAGCTCACAGAAAAGATTAAAAAAGAAAATGTTCAGTATTAGACTATGGTCCTTCATGCAGCGGTGATAAAGTAAAAAAATTATCGAGTGTTTTGCAGTGAATACTAAGAATGTCAAACAATCTGTTGTTGATAAGATGAATGCATATTTTATCATACAAGGTGTACATCCCCTATCAACCATGGAGCAACCAACTTTGGTGAGATTAATTAAAGGTGAGTTCTAAGTTACAAATGCTGTTTACAATTATAGTATTAGTTGTACAAATTGAGCTCTTATAACGACCGAATACTAAAGCGTTCGAATCATTGCTCACTACGTAGGCTATATAACGAAGTTAAATAAAGGAAGACATATACAAACAACAGAGGTAATATATTTCAATAATTTCATGAGAATCTACATACATATATTCTTAAAGCGCGTTATCATTTACTTGAAGATATCATTGAATACAAAATTTTCATGAATAATTAGTACAATTATTGATCGATTATATGTAGTTATTAGATGAATTCCTATAACGATGTATTTCGTTATAGTAACAATACCTGTATATCATTATGTCAAAACTAGCATGCCCGCCCGTCAAAAATGTAGGAAATAAAGTTTGATAAAATATATATTCCTAACAATACTGAAAGTCAATATTTTACTAAGTAATTCTGAATATAAATGACTAATAATACATTTATAAATTAATGTCCTAGTCATATATAGCTATAGGATATTCATATGGCTACATTTTATATATAAAATTTTATATGCATACCATATATTCTCACTTCACTCACAATAATCACACATTCCACTACCATAGGTCTAAATTCTTCGGTTGACGTCATTTCAAGGCGGACGCTAGGCCGAAATCTTATAGAAGAAGAGAAAGTGACAAGAGCTCTACTGAAGAATAAACTAGACAGTAGCTCTTACTTATGTCTTACTGCAGATATTTGGTCAACTCGTCACCGTAGTTTATTGGGCGTGTCAGTTCATTTGGAATGTTAAGATTTTGCTCTTTTTCAAATATGAAATTGAAAATGTCCTTACAGTTATGGAGTTATCAGCTCTTGACTGAAAGCAGAACTATTTTCGGGTGGAATTTATGTCGATGATATTTATATGTAAAATTTATGGAAACATTTATGAGACAAACATTGGACTGCTATTTCATTTTATTCAGGTTAAGAAAGCTGCTCTTGTCCGTCACAGTGGAGTATTGGCATGCTATCAAAGAAGAACATAACTTTATCAAGATTGCTGAACACATGGAGAATATCATCAATGAATACGATTTCCCCCTGCAGAAAATCACGAGCACCGTCGCTGATAATGGCTCTAATTTTGTTAAAGCGTTTAAGGAATTTGAGGTCACTACTGCAAATGTATCCACAGATTCAGAAGATGGAATCCAGGTAGGTGAAGAAGATCAGGGTGAGCACGAGCTGGAGAATAGTTTCTTAATAACAAGTGCCTTAGATCAGGAAGAAGACTTTTCGTCTGACTAATGCAGCTTCAGCCTACCTAAGCATGTGCGCTGTGCTTCACACATACTCAGTCTCGTCGCCACAACTGATGCAAAACAGACACTGAAAATATCTTATTTTGCAAATATTAATCATGCTGTGATAGGGAAATGATCAGCATTATGGAACAAAAGTGGTCGTACAAAATCAGCAGAGATTATCAAAACTGTTATCAACTGCTCATTAAAGGTGCCTTGCATTACAAGGTGGAACTCTCTTTAAGATGCATTGTCATTATTTTTTTTAACACAAGGACAGATTACCTCAACCCATGACGCCCCTTGAACTTCCAGTGTTCAGAAGTCATGAAATTGAATTTCTTGGGGAGTATGTTTCAGTTTTGACTCCTATTGCAGTGGCAATTGATCGCCTGCAAGGAGAACAAAACTGTTTTTATGGAGAATCTCTCCCTACCTTGATCACTGTGGAGAAAAAGCTGAAAAACCTTCAGTCACGTTCTCTGAAATTTTGCCAACCTCTTCTAAGTGCAGTCATTAAGGGCCTTATAAAGCACTACCAATTTTATTTGACCTTGGCAAATGAAGCCAGCGTTACAGATGCCATTATTGCATCAACAAGCCATCCATTCTTCAAACTTCGCTGGTTAGATATCAGTATTTCATGGGAGAGTTCAAGTAGAGGGACCCGAAGCTGAATTATCCAGTGGTGTATCGGACAATGACGATTATTTTAGATTTACAAAACCCACTCAAACACGATCAACTTCAGATTTATAATTACCTGCAGGATTAAAATTAAACACTTCAAAGTTTAGCTAGATATCCAAACATAAAAATGTTATTTATAAAATACAACACCACCCTTCCGTCTTCAGCTCCTGCGGAACGGCTCTTCTCTTTAGGAGGATTGACCTTATCTCCAAAACGGAGTTCTTTATCTGACGAAACATTTCAGCAACTGATATTACTTAAATATTGTTGTTGTTGTTATTGTTATAGCTGTCCTTCGGATACGAAGACGACTCAATATTCACTCGATGATGAAGGTGGAGATGAATTTATGGGTATGATGATAAAGGGTCAATGAAGGGATGAGTGTGTGAATTGGATTATTGAATGAAAGAGGGAGTGAGAGGGATGAGAGATCAGAAAAAGAAAAAGATGAAAGATGAGTGAAGCTATGCTTGCGCAGTGAGTGGATTTATGTGGAGAGGGGCTTGCGTTGGGCCTATCCCCACAGCTTAGCCTCACCCAGAATTGATGGTGACAAGAATTAATCAGGACGACCATCGACTGTGAGAGGTTGCAGAGGTCTGCCGGGCATCCTGTTTGTCGAAAGCCGCACAATGTGGGACCCCACTCACAGCTTTTTCATTCGGGGTTGTGCTCCCATAAACCTATCGAACTTTCTATTTTTTTTGTAGGTCCTAAGTCCAATTGTCATAAAATCCTACATTAGTAATTATAATATACAATTTCATTTTAATAATATTTTTTGTTGTGATACTAATGGTCCTTATCGATTGTCATTATACATCATGTATTTGAAATGTATTTAAAAATGTATCTAAATATATTTAATGTATTTAAATACCAAATACATTTTCAAAATATATTTAGTATTTAAATACATTTTCAAAATGTATTTAGTATTTAAATACATTTTTCTCATGTATTTAATATTTAGTATTTAAATACTTTAAATGTATTAAGTGACCACCTCTGCCATATGCTCCGCTATCCAGGGGAGTATATAGCTTTGTGAGATTCTATTTGAGGTGGTACTCTGGCCTCTAGCCCTTTAGTCTTAAGACTGTTGTTGCTCTTTAGCTGAAAAATTTATCGACGTCCTTTTTCTGTTTGACATTTCGCAACGTAATTTGAGGTATGGTCAAGTAATCTAATTAGAACTATTTCCAGTTTTCCATATATTATTTTGAACACAGATGTTCTCTCTGATGTTTGCTCACCTTTAAGGGTGCGCAAAGAGACCCTTTTCGTTGATTCCATTTATTTCTGCCCTCTTTCTTTTCTTCATTGAAAGCTCCTAGGCTGAGAAAAGGGGAGAGAAGAAAAAGAAAAAAGGAAGAATAGATAGATATAAGGTCCGGCTCAGATCCAATTATTGCTCTGGCTTATTCCACTGACGTGTCGGTAAATCCCTGCCTACCTGCCTGTCGCCTAACCCTATCAGAGTTTGCTTCCCTAAAAAGGATCCGTCTCGGGCTAAGCCTCGGCCTTCGCCGAGTAAGCCGCCCGTTTAAGATATAGCCCCTGTTCTGTATCAGTATCTATGGAGGCTCAGCTTCCCTAACCGACACGCCCTATTACAGGTGGATAGAGAAGCAGAGTTATCCATCTGTAGTCAGATCTAGGTCCAGTTAAGTCCTGTTGAGTCTTTTCTCGGTTGAATGATCTTGGTCTTCTTCGTGAACAATTGGTTAAGGCTTTCTGGGGTTGATCACTTTCTCTTCGCAGGTAAGTAATAATAAATCAACTGTCATCCGTCTCTTTTTCATTGGACATATATAGGTGAGGAATATAGTAATAGAGGTGTTTAGTAGCAGAAAAATAGTGGGGAAAATAATAGGAAAGTGAAATGAAAATAAAATGAAAGTACAGATCCCTGGTGAAAGGGTACCTCTGGCTTTCTTTGCGTTTTATTTGTATTAAGTATATAATATATATATATATATATATATATATATATATATATATATATACGAAAGGCTTTCAAGCTTGTATAGCAGAGAGGTTTTTGGCTCCTACTGCTGGTGAAGAATCTTTAATCTAGGTTTTTAGGTCCTGATTTTGCGTTTATTTTGTTGTTGTTATTGTTGTTGTTTTATTTGGGGGAGTTTTACTAATTCAAGGGAAATTAAAAAAAAAATAAAATGGGTTTTAAAATGTTGGCTTTGTTTGTATTTGTTTCGTGAATGGAATTCTACATGAACGTTGGGTTTATGTCGTTGTTGATGAGCAGTCTGTTACTTGTAAATGATTTTCTGTGTCTTGCATCATTAAAGTTCATGTCCTCGAGCAAAAACTAGAGAGGGAGGTGCCGGTGTACGGCATCTAAGCTATGTATGACTCTTTTGTGAAGCTCAACGTTTATGGGAGTCAACCCTAGTTAACCATCGAGCTCACTCTGCCTTCTCCTCTCTCTCGATTTGGTTGTCGTTATAATTAAGACAGCCTAATTCTGAACGCTTTGCAGTTTAAGGATCTGAGCCTTGAGACTCGCGTTTATAGGGACCAGGGGATACAAGAGTTTGGATCGGATGCACCCATTGTATATTTTGAGTTTGTTGGAGGATCTTAGGTCCATGAATCTGTAGAATTCACCCAAGTTCCCTTCGAGCATTTGCCGAGATCCTTTTCACATGACTCCCATACCCACTAGTCGTATTGTGGAGTCCCAGAACCGTGCACTCCGTGCGGTATGCGATGCGTACACCTTACATACGGATGTCTGCGAGGATCCGTTGAAATATTGGGATTATCTGAAACTTTTTGGCATTGGTAGATATCTTCCATCTCCTCTCGAAAGAGTTGATATTTTCGATTTCTACCGCCGTACTCGGTGCCATATAATTCACATTCTGATAAGATGTCGTGCAGATCATCGATACGTCGTCCGCAAATTGGACGTATAACGAGCCTTCTGACAGAGGTTGGGGAAGGTCGATTGTATATATATATATTATAAAGCATGGGGCTTATACACCCGCCTAGTGGCACCCCCACCTCGAGTTTGAACTCGGGGCCATTAAAGCCTTTTACGTGAACATACGCTCTCTTCTCCATCACGTAAACGCAGAGTATCCTTTCAAGTATGGGGTCGAGGCCCAGGTGTAAGATCTTGTATTGTAGGCCTTTTCTCCATACTTTTTCAAAGGCCTTTTTGACGTCTTGGAGTACCAGATTTGTGTCGTGTCTTTCTGCTTTTACTTTTGCTAACTTCTCGGTGATCACGGCTTGCGCTGTGTGCGTTCCTCTCTTCTTTCGGAAGCCATCTTGTTGGTCGTTATGCAAATTATTTTATTCGAGGAACGTATTCACCCTGTTGGCCAATATCTTCTCGAAGACTTTCCCTGCAAGTTAGCTAGCCTGTCCAGTGGCTTACCGGCTTTGGGAATGAATATTATTTTTGCTACCTACCAGTGATCAGGCAAGTAACCCACGTTCAGTTAAGCATTCATGATATCCAAAAGCCCCATTAGGATGTTAGGTAGGGTTCTTAAAATAATTTTCCGTGTCAGTCTTGTAAGCCGAGCTGCTCGTTGACGAAAGGATTTTAAAGTTTTCGAGAGTTTCTCGGCAGTAATTTTACCGCCGTATCCTCCATATTCCTTTCTTGCGTCACGTAATGATGATGATAGTTTCTGTGAATCTGGCCGTTTAGTTCGTCAATGATTTTGTCTTCGAAGTCCAAGTCAAAGTTTTCATTCTCCTCCGGGGATATCTTAAAAATAGATGCCCAGAAGAGTCTGAATTCTTCCTCCATTTTATCAGTCTCAGTAATTTCCGTGTTGTCTTGTGTGATTTTTATTGACGTCTGTGTCTGTCTGCCTTTTGGTCTTTTCATAGTCTGCCAGAATGTACGCGAGTCGTTTTCTAGGTCAAGTTTGCCTATTAAATTGTCTCAAAGTACATTTTTCTGTTCCCTAATGAGTGTCATTAGTTCTTCAGGCATCTGTCATGTTCGTCTGTGTGGAGTGATGTTGGGGCTAATGAGGTTCACTTCATTGATCCGTTTTCCGTATTTCCTACCGAGAGATCTCATTCTAGGGGTGACAAGAATGGGCCAGGAGAGTTTTAAACTTTAATCGGGAATGGCTTCCTTATCGGCATTTATTAGTTGATTGGTAATTTTATCCAACTCCTCGTCGATTTCTTCCAAATTTGCAGCAATTAAGGGGTCTGGAATGTAGCTTTCGAGGAGTTGTTTATACGTATCCCAGTTGGCGCGAGCGTAGCTCTTGTGTTCTGAGATGGGCATCTGAAAAGGGTCGGTGGAGATTTTAATAAGGATAGCTGCTTATAATAAGCAACAACCGTTTCTATCAAGGATTTGAATACATTCTCTAACAACTCAAAATAACCGTCTGAATTGAGCCAAGTCCCTGCTTAAAGATATGGGGCGGCTTGGTGATTCCCTCACTGGAGATACACCCACTGATCATCACATTTAGATGGAACTTTGTCTTCATGATACGTGGAACGTTACATGGATTATAGGCAAACCACCTGTTGTTTTTTGTGATGCGCAACTGGTCTTGGCAGAAGTTCTTTGTATCTTAGAAGAACCAGATGGCCCCCATTCAGCAGGTTGTTTTAACTTTTTTAGGAGCTTATTTGCTTTGGTCAAGTGGTTCTCCATGGCCTTCTCTGTCAGAATCTGTCATTTGCACATCCTTTACCAGTGCTAGCGAAGATCCTCATTCAGGACCAGCTACAGGGTAGCGACTACAACACCCACCTCTCTTACCAAAGGCCAGATTCTATTACTCGGGAGATCCATCACCTTGTCCTACAGTTTGGAGATGAATTCCAGCATGCAGACGCAGTCAGAACGCCTGTTGTGTTCCTTCATGCTGGCTAAGGCTTAATAGTCCCCTTTTCATCTGCCCATGTCACGTCTCACAGAGAATTGAGCACCAGTTATGATGTCGACATTTTGATATAGGGCGCGATCGTCGTCATGATGCAGGTAACTCTTTTCCAATATTCAGATGGCTTCAAGTTCTCCAGTCCAGCTAAACTAAAACTTTACTCTGTATACTCTCCGATGCCGTTGAATGTTCACTGATCCGTCGAACTTTTAACAAAAAAGGAGACATTAAATATCGTCAAATTTAGCCCAAACGCCACCCTATATATAAATATATATATATATATATATATATATATATATATATATATATATATATATATATGGGGTGGCCAGCCGAAATGACGCATTTTTTAAAAATTAATATCTAAGTAACCTTCCAATTCATGACAATTTTCATACGCAAGATACTTTCAATCTTCCTTTCAAGAATGCAAAATACGAAATTGAATTGAATGTTTAGCTTAGGTTTTTTTCTTGTATATGGATGGCTTCCAGGAAAAACAGTTGTCGGCAATCTGGTGCTAAGTCAATAATTTTGGTCTTGTCTTCCATCATTTTTCTGCTGAAAATGGTTCCATGGTTTTGACTTGTATAGGTTTTGGGGGCTCCGTTGCTTAGGTGATATGTCATTATTCCTGATAATTTTGTTTCCGTCATTCTAATATATGAGTAGGAGAGTAGATGCCAGTCTCGTAGCTGGCAATTATACTCATATATCAGATGAGTCCTTTGTTTAGGTTCGGTCATGGGCTTCTGGTTGATTTTCGTAATGAGGCTGGCGGTGCGTTTAGTTTGATAATATTTAGTTAACAATATTTTTCTTCCGTATTTGGAGGCTTTATTGATCAGTTAATAATTTTCTTAATTACTCTTTCATCTGCTCGGTACGCCCTGTTCACGTTGTTCTTGTAGAAGAATATTGTTATTTTCTATGTTGTTATTTCCGGTGTTATGCTGATCTGTGAAGTAAGATTGATCCACTTTGTTCTTGATAACTAGCTGTACATCGTGGTTGCTGGGTCCATTGTTGATGAGTACTTGTGTTGCCCAACTTGATACGTCAAAGGAAGTGAATAAGTTAACCATAATCTGAATTTGGATCTGGATCTACACAAAATCCAGTAAACTATCAAAATATGGTTGTTGGGTTCCACATATAACACTGGACGAGAGAGGAATTTCTTTCCAACCAAATATAAAATATATTCATCAAAAATCAATTGAAATTTAAATGATTATAATTTAAAAAGAATTCTTGATTTTTTCATCTGTAAACGCTCATTTGTTGTGAAGCTCTCTGTAAATGATAAAATTTTGGATCAATGATAAAACTTTGCTGCATTGACGCCAGCGAAAGTAATCAAATATTGTGTTTGCACAAATAAAATGGATTAAACAAATGATATGATATTTGAATCAAGTAATAAATGTAAAATACAATAATCCATAAATTCTATTCAGCTCACATGTTCATCATTTCTCTCCAGTCGAGCTTAACTTTTATCATTAATTGTGTTTTCCTTGAGCAAGTTGGCTTTATAATTTATTCTTTCTCTCAATTTCTATTTGGAGGCAAGATGGAATACATATTCTTCAAATGTCCCCAAAAAATAAAATCGCGTGTTGTTAACCCCTTTGCATGCGTCGTTTTTCAACAAAACGTTTCAAATTGAGCGGATTTTTTTTATTTTAAAACAGAACAATGATATTTATTATATAAAAAAACTGGAATAAAAATCTTCATCACAAAAACACGAGTAACTTTCGGACCTATGATTCATTACATACATATATATCTTTAATTCTAATTTTTAGTATAACATTATAACTGACGAAAATAATCTTTCAAACACGTCGAGCTTAAGTTAGGCAAACTTTGACATAAAAATGCCTGAGCAGTAAATGAAAACTAAATGGCTTTTCTTCAAGTAAAAACATATAACTACATGTGCTGGCAGCTCGGTATGTCGGCTTTTAGTTCCCTTTGCCCGCATGTGTATAACATTGTGCCCATTTATTTTGTCAGATTGTTAAAAAAGTGAATCTCTGTGAAGGTGAATATTTTCTGCTCGCTTGGAGTAGGGAATATAAATTTGGTGAAAGCGATAAAGCACGATTTCGTTCTTTCAGACAGCATGTATTTCTCCCCTACTTCTTCAGCTCCCCTACAACCTCTCCCACAACTTTCTCTGGTCGGGCTCTATTTTCACAGGGTAGATGCTGAACTTCTTCTCAGCCAACTATCCCGGATCGGGGCTGAGGGGGGAGGAGACAATGTTCCCTAACCCCTAAGCTCTGGTTTGGGATGGTGGGATTTTAACAACCTGCTTCAATCCCCACCCATACCTTCCTCACATCCCTTTTCTTCTCTCTTCACTATCTATCTTTTTACGCCGTGCCTAAGGTGGAGCCGCCATGCCGAAGGGCTACCAGGTCAACGGGGTGGAAGGATGGCCTTGAATGGCGGCACCTGGCTCTGTGAGCCCTATATGCACCCTTTGCAGGGCGGGCTAATGCGAGGGGTAATAAGCGTTTGCTTCCCGTAAAAAAATAGGGTCACCATGCCCAATGATAAGAAAATAAAAAATCTTTCCTGAATTTCACCTCGTCTATCGTCGGAGCCGCCCTCGGGCAGTTCCACAAAGAAATGGAGACACCCCCTCCCCCCTGTGCTCTCTCAGGTGACACTCCAAATCTTCCTAACCGGAGAGGAGGCTTACTCCTCTCCTACACCTACGAGTGTAGGGGAATCCCCGTCACCCCCTTGTCTGGAGGTGCCGTCGGACAGCTGCCTCTTTCTAGCGGCAGTCCCTCCTTTTTTTTCCAAGGGAACTGTCAAGAAAGCTAGCAGGCAACCCATAGCCGGCCACTCCCCATTGAAGCGGCTCGGTAGGGCAAATCCCCTTAGGATGAAGAAGGATGTGCTGGGCGTTGGTGGCCAACTGGAGCCCACCTTCCTCGAGATAGACATGGTCCTTGAGGCAACTCAGCCTCAGACGGTTGGGCCTTCCATGGAAGCAAATCTGAGCTCGACACCAAGGACCGAACTCGAATCCGCCCCTATGCAAGGTTCTCCTCAAACGGCTAGGGTTTCCAAAGCAGTACAAGGATGGGAGGGATCTCCTCCTCCGCTCGGTGCCTCTGCGACTGCCAGGACCTTCCTTAACTCGGAGAAGGACCTTGCTGAAGCCGGTCCATCCGGCCTGGGAGCTCCTGCCGGCGGAGGGGATAAGCGGGTCCATCCCCCCCTTCTCTCAAAAAAAGAGTAAAAAGACTTGGTGCCCCTCTCTATCCGCGGGGGATTCGAGGACGGACGGGTTTGCTACCAGTTCGGTAAGCGACCAAGCCAAGATCGGCACCTCCAGCCCCTCTGCCCCCCTCCCCGGGTGCAGAGCCCCTGATTAAGACCAAAAGTGCTAGTACGCAGAGCGGAGCCTCGATTACATCGGGGCCCCTCATTCAGAGATTACCCGGCGTTTTCGAGCGCGCTGAATTCAAGCTCTTCCTCGTTATTCGCTCCACTAATGGCACCATGTCGGCTAAAGGTAACATGATCCATCAGAGGAGAGCTTTAGCTAGGGTGATTGGTAGAGAGCTGAAGGTGACCCGTTCCTCGGCGCTACCCGGGATGTCCTATGCCTCAATGTTGAAAAAGACACCCTCTGCTCCTGGCCCCTTCAGGGCTAGGAGTAGGGTCATTTCTGCGCCCATTCGGAAACCTTCTGCGGGTTCTACACACCCTGGGCGCTCCCATGGTAAAGCTGGCGATACAAAGGGTTCACACCCAGCCCCGGCTAAAACCAGGGTTACCCCCCTTTCCCCAGCGTGACCGTTTCCCGTAAGGAGAAACGGCCACGCGCCTCAATCGCGTCGTTAGACTGAGTGGAGGCAACACCCTTGAAGTTGGTCGCTAGGCCATCTTCCGGGGTTCCTAAAGCTGCCCCCCAAAAGAAGGACAGCAACAAAGGAGCTCCGGCTCCTTCGTTCACGCCCAGTAGTGGGCTGGGCAGCTCGGAGACGGTGGATCCTCGGAAAAAGGCCCCCCTGCCTCCGAAAAAGACTCACATGGGCAGCGCAACCTCCTCCAATATGTCCTCGAAGGCGACAGCGCCTTCAGTGCATTGTCCGGCCAACAGCGCCCGGAGTTCTGACTCTGGGAAGCGTACGGCCATTCCCGTGAGGGTCTTGTCTTCGAAGAGGGCCCTCACGTCTCCTCTGACCTAGGCCTAGAGGGCATATTCCTTTAATGGAATTGCCGTGGACTCCGTGCCAACTGGGAGGACCTGCGTAAGCTCGTCTCCTACCGTTCCTCGTTAGCTATCTTTTTGTAGGGGACCATACAGGGTGCATGATTTCTGCCTACCCTCCCGGGCTTTAATGGTTTTGCCACCTCCCTACCACGGGGTGGGAGTCAGGCGGCAGGATGTGCGATTTAAACCCAGCATGATGTCTTCGTTCTTCTCTCCGCTTGAAATACCTCCTTTCAGGCAGTGGCTGTGCAGTTGCACGTTGATAGGAACTATGCTGTTATTTCCGCGTACATTCCACCGTCAGCCAACTTCGACTCGAGGAAATTCTGCCGCGTCGGGAAATGGTTGCTGAGGCCCTTTCTCTTGCTCGGAGATCTAAACGGTAGACACCTCCTCTGGGAGACCACCTCATTAATCCCCGTGGTAAAGTCCTTGCCAAACTGATCGACGAGCTTGAGATAGGTGTCCTAAATGTGGATGAGTATACGCATCACTGCCCGAGAACCACTTCATTTTCTTGCCTCGATCAATCTTTGTGCTCTCCGAATGCACAGCCCGATTTTGGGGGAGGAGAGTGGTCGATGACCTCCATGGTAGTGATCAATTTCCCATTTAAATATCATTTTCTGGACCACTGCCACACGAGAGCCCGCCCCGGTAGTGCTTGCCGCGGGCGCGGTGGTTTGCATTTCAAGAACTGAATGAATTCTCTAATTCCTTCAAATTTAGGTCGGTAGATGAGACCGTTAAGTTCTTCTCCGGCAACCGCATTGCCGCGGGCCTAGCTACTATTCCTCGAAGTTCTTGCCGTTTTGCACGCAGACCACTTCCGTGGTGGTCAGCCGCGTGTGAGACGTCTCTCAAGAAGAAGCGTTATGCCTACATGCCCTATAAGGCCGCCCGAACAATTTCACTGTCGCTGAAATTCGTCGGGCTAGGGCTATGTTCTAGTATATTTTGAAGCACGCCCGCCGATCTTTTTTGGGGGGAATACGTGTCTTTACTTAACGGGAAGACCCCTTTAGCAGAGGTGTGGAAGCGAGTCAAAAGGATTCGGGGCAAGTTCTCGCAGGACCCCCCTCCCGTTCTCCAGGAGAATGGGACCGCAATCTCGAACCCCGCGTCAGTGGCGGAATCCTTGGCGACCGCTTTCTCCACATTCTCTAGCCGGGATGCTGCTCCGCCAGCATTCAATGCACGTCGTGATGTCGCGGAAGGCCGCCGGCTGGACTTTACCTCCAGATGCGGAGAACCCTTCAACGACAGGCTTACTGGGAGTGAGCTGCGCTCCACTCTTGCTTCGTGCGCGGACACCGCCCATCGTCCGAACGATGTCCCGTGCGCCATGCTTCGACACTTAGGTGAGCAAGACATGGCTTTTCTGTTATATTTGTTCAACAGGATCTGGATGGAGGGTCTCCTCCCAGATTCCTGGTAAATCACTACTGTACTCGCCTTTCGCAAACTGGGGAGAGATCACTGTATTCCGAAAGTTGTTCGTCCAATCTCTCTAACCTCTTGCGTGTGCAAGTTGATGGAGAAATTGGTAAATGTTAGATTAGCCTTTTTCCTGGACAGCGGAGGCCATCTGTCTTCTGCACAGTGCGGCTTCCGCAAGTTCCACTCCATGTCAGATGCTCTGTTTTGACTGGAAAATGCCGTTTGCGAGGCTTTCCTTCGTAGACAGCCCTACGCCACGGTGTTTTTCGATCTGGAGAAGGCCTATGATATCGCATGGCGATACGGTATCATGGAGCCTCTCCACAGGATGGGGTCGAGTGGACGCCTCCCAATCTTTATATCATAATTTTTGCGAGATCGCCGATTCTGCGTACTGGTGGGGAGAGCCCTTTCCGGTCCAATGGAGCAGGAAGAGGGTGTCCCGCAGGGAAGTGTCCTCAGTGCCATACTCTTTGCATTAAGTGTCAACGGCATCACCTCGTTGCTGCCGGATGCCAACTCTGGAGCGTCGACTCCAACAGGCATTGAACCGCGTCTCTCGCTATGCTGAAGCGCACAGGTTTCGGTTTTTCTTCGCTAATACTAAGGTGGTGCAATTCTGCAGCCATCCATGGCTCCATCCTGACCCAAACTTTTTTTCTTAATAGGGTAGGTCTGGAAGTCGTTGAATCGCACCTTATCCTTGGTCTTGTATTTGACCAACACCTCACCTGGGAGGCTCATATTTGCAGCCTTAGGGTCTTTTGTAGCCGCGCCATGTATATTTTCCGTTCCGTGACGTCCAGAGCTTGGGGCGCTAATAGGGCTACTGCCTTACTTTTTATCGATCCTTTGTTCGTTCGAAGCTCGACTACGGACGCGAATTTAATGCATTCGCAGCCGAGCGTGTATTGCGGAAGGTGGACTCGAGTTACCATACCGCGCTTTGCTTGGTGACCGGTGCCTTCCGCACTTCCCCTATTGAAAGCCTACTAGTCGAGGCTGGGACGATGCCACTCGCTCTACGCCGTGCACAATGCATTATTGGCCTGTAGGCGTGAGCCTGGCGCCCCTCTCAGTCGCGAACAGCTCTCCCTGCACCCGCAGCTGATTCCAACGGTGCCTCTCCTGCTGAGAGATCCCAGTCATACCTTAAGCCCTTTGGGTTTAGGGCCAGGAAACTCCTTCGAGAGGTAGATATAGCTCTCGGGCCGGTGGCGCCCCTGGTTCTGCCCAGGACGCCACCTTGGAGGGTACCACATTTGGCTATTTGTCGCCATGCCTCTGCTCCCAAAGCTTGTACAGCGCCAGGAGTATTGCGTTCGACCTTTTTAGAGCCCACCGTGTGCCACGCTGGAACCATGCAGGTGCATACGAATGGCCGCAAGTCCCAAGAAGGGGTCGGCTTCCTCGCCGTATCCCCTCGAATTAAAGTCAGCGGGGCTCAGCCAAGCTGGTGGCAATACACCACTCGGTACGGGAGATTACGCGACATGCCCGGTTTGAGGACCGGATTATGATCTATGGCGACTCACAAAGCGCCCTGAGTGCTCTTGGGGCATTGGAATCTCTGCATCCCCTGGTTTGCGATATCCGTGACACCACGGTTTTGGCAAGCCATTGCGGATTTCGAGATTATCTTCTGCTGGGTTCCTGGACATATAGGAATTGCAGGGAATGAGCGCGCTGATCAGGGCGCCAAAGAGTCCGCGAGGACTCTGTGACCACACCAGCGTTTTGCTCTTCCTCACCCCTACTACATGTCAAGAATACGGGCAGATGTCGGGCTGGTTGGCAAAGAAGATGGGAGACGGTCGAAGGGAACTTAAAGTTGCGTGCCATTGCGCCGCGACTGTTCCCATGGACATACCCCCCCCCCCTTCCCAATGCCACGAAGGCTTCAGGTTGCTTTCTGTCATCTCTTAATTTAGCACACTCGCGAGACGCACCGCCATTTGATGGAGCACTCGTCGTGGCCCTACTATGGATACTGCGTTGTCTCCCAGACTGTTCGGCACATTCTTGTTGAATTCCCCAGTCTGGGCGATCTCCGCGCACGTAACCTGTCGCGGTGTCGGGATGGGCGGGGTCGCTACCGCCTGTCCTTTGTACTCGGCACGAGTTCAGGCTCATTGCCTCGTGGACTTATAGACTTTTTAGGGGTAAGGGTTGTTTTTTTGTTGTTTTTTGTTATGTTCTTAGGTCACACATTCCTGCGCCGAGAGGGGAGGCGGACCTTCGCCCGATGCCAGAGCTTGCTTCCTGCCTATTGACTTTTTTCTGTTTTATTTTTTTGGTGTTTTTTTATTTGTTTTTTTTAGCATCTTCTTTTAAAGATGCCTAATATTAGGCAATGTTGAATACGGCGACTAATGCCCAAGTGGGCAGTCGCCAAATGAGCTCTTAAAATAAAAAAAAAATCATTCTCTCACTCTTTTCCCCTTCTCTACTTATTTTCAAACAAAATCTAGTAGACATATAATTTCATCATTACTCCACTATTAGGAGGTTCTTCTCCTATCTTGTGCAAATATCTCAGGATCACATGCAAGAGAAATGAGAGAGACCCTCTGTAAAGGAATCGATACCCCCACCCTCACAATCGAGTCGCTGTTCTGTAACCACAACGTCCTGTCAGTAGAGACGGCGTAGCCCCATCACTTAGCCTCCTCCCCTCTCTCCCCTCGTCTCGAAGAGAAGCTGAACAGCCGCCCCAAGACCACCTAATGCAATAATTAGCTCAGTTCGGATCCGTGACCCTAACACGGGTTAAAACAGCAAGATTTCCCCTAAGATTTGATATTCAATTTCACCGCATATGCGAAATTAGACGAGCGTCGTCCTAAAGCCAGAAGGTCCCTCAGGGCTAGCTGAGGGACGCCCTGAGAAAAACCGTTAGAGGAGGAGACGTAATGCAGCCTGTCCACGCCCCCCCCCCCTCCTTCCTCTACCCCCAGTGGGCTGGCGAAGTATAAAATCAAATAACTTTGGAAAAACGTGGTAGATTAGGTTAGTCACCAAGGCGACAAAGACCGGCAAGAGGCCCGGCTACCAACAGAAGGGACTTGAAGAAGCTCATCCGGAGCCAGTTCCTGGTGGTCACACCGAACTTTAAGTTAACTTTATTTATGAAGCAAGTTTAACTAACTTTCGTCAGAGAAACTCCTATCCTGGTGTATCCCAAAACACAGAAATAGTCTCACCCTAGAGGAATACCCCAAGTGAACTCCCTCCTGCACTCCCTTGAGTCAAAGGATTCACGCATTGGCTCATCGCTAGCCAGTGCGCATTATTCCCAAAATAATTCGAAGAGAAGAAGAAACATTCTTTCCCTGTCTCGTGGTTAGATCATTTCCTCCAGGAGGCGTGCGTCTTTCCATCTGCCACACTCTCCGAAGTCCTCTGTGGCTTTAAAGAATTTCCCCCTGTAACCGCCGATCCACGCGCGCCAGCCCGGAAACAACATTATTGAGGTGACAACAATTGTTCAAGGTCAGACTCAAATCCGATTCTCGTGAAATCTCGTAAGGTATTTAAACTCCTGGTATATGTTTCGTCGAGGTTAGTTGCAGTTAATATTAAAATTAGCTGTGGGTTAACCTTTACTATAAACTCAAGTATGTAATTTAGAAAGCCTCACTTAAAATTTGTTTAATTCAGTTCTGTGTATTTAGTTGGTTAAATTTCATTGGTTCATGTTTTTAATTAAAGTTCTAGTTTTCTTAGAAACAATTTTTTTACTCAATTCTCGAAACACTGAGCAAGGCAGTAGGAACCTTCAAAGATTAACATAATAAGAATAATAATAATAATCGATAATAATCTAATATAGCACTCTTAGAGAGAAAACGTAATCACGGAGTTTTGTAGAACGTAAACAAACCCTACGTACAAACATCCATAAATCGGTCCTTTCTATACCACGACACCCTCCGTATCACTCTCCGGGCCCTCTCGGAGGGCCCCAAACGGGATCTAGGTCAGGTTTTGGAAAAAGTTTTTGGTACATTGAGCATTGCGCTGGTCAAACTCATTGACATGCACAACGGTTACTCGGCCATCTGTGCAAGGGAGGCCGACTGCAAAGCCTTGACCTCAAGCAAGGCAGTTGACTGCCTGAAATCGATTAACCCTAAACCTAGAACAGCTCCACAAATACGATCACACCGTAGCTTAATCTGCAGGCGTCTTGACTCCTGGGTTGGATGCCATTCGGCAGAAGAAATGCAAGCAGCGATCGAAATGAACCATCCATGGGCGAAGTTAGCGGAGGTAATTAAATTAAAAAATTACACGCACGTCTTCAATGTTATTTTTGAAGGTACGGCAATGGCACAAAAAGCAAAGGAGAATGGCCTGCTTCTCCTTAGCGTAAGAGTCTGCCCGGAGCAGATGGAAGCGAGGAGTTTGTCTATTTACAAATGTGTTTCCGATGCTATAAATACGACAAACACACCGCGGCCACCTGCACGGACAAAAATCTTACACTTATCTGTGCCAGCCGCAATCATTTTTGGCGTGATTGCAAAAGCAGCACCCCAAAATGCCTTAATTGCGAAGGAAATCACAGGGCTATGTCTACGGCATGTCCGATTAAAAAGAGAAGATACAGAAGCAGACACAAAACAAGCACAAAAAAGGAGGAGATAAAAGCCAATACGACCTATGGTAAAGTTGCAAAAGCCGCTATCGCCGAAAGTAATAACCAACGAACATACCTACACATAGAAACGAAAAGTCTAAAAAAATAATGTGCTGCATTTATTATGCACACATTGCAAACAATACACGTCTGGGTACCTTCGCCACGGAAGTCAACCGCATGCTGTTTAAAAACGGCTTGCAAGAGATGTGGTTTCTGGAAAACCCACCATCGGAGGAGGTTATGCGCATTAGTGTAGCCCCTCAGTGCGAAAATTCGTGTAAAAAAATTCCCACGCCTTAAATATCAGCCAGTGTACGCGCCGCGTGTCTAAATAGACAAATAAACTCACAAACTCCAGAGTAAGCGCCCATAACATCCAAGAATAGTACCGCCGAAACAAAAGAGACAAACGACACACCCAACTCAGAAGCAGTGCGACCTAAGGAGGCCAGGTCTCCACGATCAAGGAAAACCTCCAAAACGCGCCTCCCAAGGTCAACCTCCTCCTCATCGCAAGGTAGAGAGCACCAGTTCAAATACCACGCGAGGGGATTCAACCTCAAAATATTTGTCCATGAATCAACTCACTTCCCAATGGAGCTGGATTCTCGCGAAGTAACGGAAAGTCTCAAGACCCAAAGGTACAAGTGGGAATGTTCAGATGAGGTTCCCGAGCGTCAGGTCCAAGATGCTCTCTCGCTCAAAATATGGTTAAACTGACCTTGGAATGCTTCCACACGATTACGGACACGGAATATAAAAAAAAGAAACGAGGGGGACCACACCCCGCTCAGTACACCACAAGGGGCTAAAGTAGAACGCGAATAAGTCTACTTTAATCCCACCTACTAAAGAACCTAAACTACACAAAATGGTAGACAGACTTACTTTACTACACTTGAACGTCAATTCGTAGGACGGAAAAGGTTCCACCTATGGCAATATATTACGATAGAGTGACCCTGACCTAATACTCATATTGGAACACGGACTGACTCCACAAAAACACTTAAAATCTTTTCAGTACGACGTCATTAGAAAAAAACAGTCAGGAACGGTATGACGGATGTGAAATAGCCGTCAAAAAAGGACTAAAATAAAAACCCTTAGGAGAAATAGATGAATCTTACCTCGCTATTAAGGTGGGTACTGCCCTAGGGGGACTGGTTGTTGGCACGGGGTACCACCCCGAGACGCAGATATGTACCCATGCACAATATATTGCGATAACAGCCAAAATACCTGAAATAGTTTTTTCTAGCTTCAGGTTTCCTTTCAACTATTACATTTAACCGGTCCCCATTATTCCAAGCACCACCAGACTATTCAAATTACGGTAGCAGTAAACCCCATACAAATCCCAATCCCAGAAAGCAAAAGCTACAAGCAAGTGAACTGGGAAAATTACGTAAATTCCCTTAAGAATTACATCCCCGACCCGTTGTATGACTCAAACTTAGAAGAAATAGATGATAAGCTGGATAAACTCACCAATTACCTAATAGAAGCATATTTAAAGAGTATTCCCTGTATTTAATATAAAACTTTAACAGCTCCCTCTTGGACCCCTTCCATGAGAGCCCTGGCCCAAGAATATAGAGACTTGTTTAATGAAGTAGCGTTGATAGGCCACAACCACGATGCCTACAGAAGATTAAGAGAAATAAGATACGAACTACGGACGCTAATCACGGACCAACAAACACTACTACGGGACAGACTTATAGGCAGGCTTGACATAAAAAAGTACTATCATACTTTCTGGCAGACATTAAATCGTCTAAAAGGAAAACCTCAACGCACAAATTAGACGATTAAACATAACAACCCAACATTGATGGAGACAGAAGAAATTGAAGAAAACTTTAGAATTTTCTGGTCTTCAATCTTTAAAATTACCCCAGAAGAAAAGGACAAACATGACCTTGAATTTAAAGAAGACGTTATACAACAAGTAAACACACAAATACATAAAACCTCTCCTCATCATTGTGTGTCGCAAGAAAGATTAATGGAGGGCTATGGTAGCAAAATCACTGCCCTAGAACTCTCTGTTGTTCTAAAATTCTTTCATCAAAAAGCACCGGGTTACACGGGACCGACCCGCGAAAATTATATCCAGGCCCCGCCTAACGTTTGGAGAGGCTTACTAAACATCATGAATGCCACTCTGAACACGGGCTATTTCCCCGACCACTGGAAATGGCCAAGATGATTTTCATCCCAAAAGCGAGAAAGCCGACTGACTGCCAAGCCAGTTTTCCCCCAATATCTCTCTTGGATTTTGCTAGCAAGGTCTTTAAGAAGATATTGGCTCAGAGGGTTAACGCTTTTCTGGATGAAGCCAACTGGAATAACGAGCATCAACACGGCTTCAGATGGAAAATAGGGACTGACACGGCACTAGCTCTTGTCACAGAAAAGCTCGCTAAGATCAAGGCAGATAAAAATCATGCCGATCTAGTGCTCAGTGATGTCAAAAAAGCTTTCGAAAAGGTTTGGAAGAGAGGCCTACAATTTAAGATCCTTCAGGTAGGTCTCAACCTCATTCTTGAGAGGATTTTGTGCGACTACATAATGGAGAGGAGAGCATACATACAAATCAGAGAACACAAAGGCCCTAAATTCGAACTCGAAGCAGGGGTCCCTCAAGGGGACTGTCTCATTTCCCTTTTATACAACATTACTACATTTATACACGAGACTTACCACGACGACTCTCCGAGGGTTCGGTATACGTTTAGTTCGCTGACGATATATCGCAAATTTGTACCTCCACTTATGTTCACAGGGAATTCATGGCGAGAAAAACGGCTAGGGGTATAGCTAACATCAACTCTTTCGAGAGGAGATGGAAGATATAACCCAATGCCTCAAAATTCAAAATTAATCCCATGTTTCGCAAGACCTTCAACGATATACGTGTGGACGCGAATAGAATCCTTTACTGCACAGAAGGAACGATTCTAGGGCTCAACATCAGCGCAAGGGGTTACACCAGTGATATCGAGCGTACAGTCACGAATGCCAAGAGAGATTTGAAAGAATTCTATAGGTCTCGTACCTTAAATCTCTCAAATAAACTCAGGATATTCAATGCGTGCATCCGTTCGAGACCCCTGTACCACTAAACGCGAGCGCCGAAACCCAAATTGTAAAACTAAAAAGAATCCAGAACAAAGCGGTGCTTATCATCCCAAACACCCGAAGAAGTGAATACAAAAGACAGAGGGAGCTCCACGCCTCGGTTGGATTATCTCCGATCAACGTGGCGCTCCACGAGAGAGAAAAGAGGATCTGGCAAGCCATTGGCACCCGCCTGTCCCCCGAGTTCTCTTGTACACACTTGAACATCGAGGTCGCTGGACAAATAAGACCTTTTAAAAGCAGCAAGGCTTTGACAGACGACGACGTAACTCCAAAGTACACATGACAAAGTCGACAAAATACAACAAATGACAAGTGCAATGTTCTGGTTTCTTTGGTATTAATCACTTAACAACACTAAAGTTACATTTTTTTACTATTTTTTTCTAAATAAAATCAAAAGCTGAAAATCCCTTTTATAAAACTTTCTCAAAAACTCATAGTGGGAACAAAAACGCCGCACCAGATAAAGGCTTGAATGCCTATCTGATCAAATCTAGCCTAATTAAATTAACAGGCTTAATTTAATTAGTGTAAGCTATAAATTTTATAGTTTATAAAATAAAATCACAAAAAAACATAAAAACTTAAACAAAACAGAAAAACTCTTTCACCAGGGACCTATTTATTCTGTCTCCCAAACCACCTCTATTCTTTAAACTCGCCCAATTTCACCACTTTACTCTGTCACTATCTCTCTCATATTTTCACCAACCTTTTAAGTCCAAGTCCACGTCCTGGCGCATCTGGGGTAGCATTCTGATTCAACCGGTCTATCGAGTCTAATGTGATAATTGCATTGTAGTGCCGAAACTATTTGTTCGTTCATCAGTTTCAGGTAGAGGGCATCTTTTATTTTATTCTCTTAAAACAAACTTCAATAAAACTGATCTTCCAGCATATCTCGATCCACAGAGACACCTTCTACTTTCACATAGCAGTGTCAACTGAATCCAGGGCGGTTGTTCAGTTGTCCTTAATTTAGAGTATTATGGTTATTCAATGTCCAATTGCTAAAAAAATCCTAACCCTTCCCCAAAATTGTCCATAAAACCGATTGGAATGATGAAGAAGACATTAAATGATTTTCATTTTTGCATTCCATTCATTCCTTCTGGCAGATCAATTTGGGTTTTTGAGAATTTTCTTTTTACGTCTTCAATAATTTCCTCGGTTCTTTCTGAGGAACGAGAACCTGAGCGATCTTTGTATAAGTTTATACTACTACACTCCAGTCGTATTTATGAAGATTGTTAGAAATAGTGGATTTAGTTGTGGAATGTATATTATCAAAATGTAGTTCACACAAATCCTGTTTAATGCATTTAGACTTCATATGGTTTGTGACCACGAAAATCCCTGCTTCTTTTGTTAACTGCTTGGCACAAGGGTTCTTGTAAGAGAGTAGAATTAACATCTTTTATACTTAGTAATTGAAAGTGAAATATAATCATATTTACATTTAAGAAAAGTGAGATAGAAAGTAGAAGGATAATAGTAATAAGTATAAGTTGGAAAGATAATTTAATGGAAAGTTTATAAGTTATGTAGATATTTCCAACAAACAAAATCGCGTTTACACAATGAAATAATGACTAATAATTTTCAATTATAATCAATTATGTGTTGGTTGGCCTTTTCGTAGGACATCCGATATATGAACCATGTAATTATGACATGTTTTAATTTTAAAAAATATGCAGTCATTTTAGAGAGTTTATGTAAGTCATAATTTTTTACACTATAAAAATATAAAAGACTGTTTCTTTTACTAACAATATGCATTGTTAATTATATTTTGAAGTACTCTCCATGTTACCTTGATGTGAAGTGAGAATAATATATTTATGAAGGGACCTCTTTCAGATTAAAAACATGTTCATGTCGTTCGAACACGTTTGATGCACGTTTCGTTAGTGCAAAATCTCATAATTGGAACGAAAAATGCTGAGATCAAAGCGGGATAATAAAGCAAGATATTTAGTGTGTTAAGAATTAGTCTTTAGCAAGCAATGCTCGGGGCTTACTCCTGAATAAAGGCCCTTGTGAATTACCCTGACTAGCCAGGAGTGCAAAGGAGTAGGCAGAAAACAAGGCTGAGATTGGCAAGTGCTGTGTTAATTTTGAGATAATTCATTTTACTTAGTTTCAAGTACTTTGCTACCACGCCATGGAACTCTATATTAATTCAGATTATGCAAAACATTAACGAAAGTGGTCGTAATTCTTTTATGGTAAATATGGAAGAACAAACATAGATAACAAAATTAATTGGAAGTAATCAAGCTCTCCATAGGAATGCAAATACCAGGCAGAATTCTTGTTTGGATTCAAATCCTTTCCTGCGATGACGAGACAGGTCAAGGTGGCTCTGAACTAACGCTTTGTAATGTCTCAATAAACCTGGCTTTAATAAAAGGATTTACCATATATATCATGACTGGTAGAAAGAGTATTAAAGGCTCAATTTGATCGGCCAAAAATCCTGAGCTAAAATTGAACGTTGTTATTGTTGTTATTAGATCCCCAGGACCATATGACTTCTGCTCCCTCCACCCGCTTGGGAGGTAATATAAACTTCGAGTCAGGCCATGTTCTGAATATAAGTAAATTCCAGGTTAAGAAGCCGTTTTCTTCTCTAATTATACGTCTGCATAGGTGGGCGCGATAACGAAAAAATGTATCACGATAACCGCTAAATCGATAAGAATAACCTTATCGGCGATAACCGATAATTCGATAAGCATAACCTTATCGGCGATAACCGATAATCGATAACTGGTGATAAATTTATGGCCTAATAAGGTGATGATCGATAAATCTATAAATCCAAAATTATAATACAATATTGATTATTGACTATATATAGCGTTATTTTATAATACAATAGTAAGAATATTTGAATACCCTTTCTTAGTTTCTTAACTGGTGAGGCTCTCCTTCATCTCCTCATAGGTTTTGAGGATTCTCCTCCCAGCTCGAGTCTACCTATTTCTGCCTCCAAGGCACTCGCGGCTCGCTCCTGTGCTAAATTGGAACCAAAAACTGAAATTATCGATTATCGCTAGTTTGGAACCAAAAGAATCGGCGATACCAATGAATCGATAACGCGGAAAAAAAATTGGATAACCAATAACCCAATATCGCTATCGCGATAACGCCCAACTATGAACGTCTGATTGTGTAACTTTTGTGGAATGATTACAGAAAAAGAAGAGGAAAACTATAAAGAACTCCGGCCGATACTTCAAATGAATATCAGCCTTAATTTTCTTCACATCTTAGAGGGTAGATTAATGGAATACTTGACCATCATACGTTAAACTAATTTATCAGTGGACATATGCAAAGCCTATCAAGGTAAATACAGACTGCATATTGTGGCCTTTTGTCCATCTGTTTGAGGAAGGACCCTCAGGTAATTTGCCTCAATGGTGAAGATTGGACACATCATGGAGAGTTGCGAGCTCTCTATAGCAAACGCCCTATTTTACATAGCTTGATCTCGCAATTTTCTTTAGGAACGTCGCTTCCGAACCTTTTTGGCGGCTACGCCCTCATACCTAGTGTAGACTTGTTCACCTGGTGCCTGGGGAGCTGCCCATCCTCCTATCCTGAGTGGCACTTAGGGAGGCCACGTCACCCTCTTCATTTGAAATCTCTGAGGGGAACTGGGAAGTTGTTGGTTCGCTTTTCCCTCGCCTCCACTAAGCACCACTTTATTCTTATTGATACATATTATTTTTGTATTTATTATTATTATGTATTATTAGTTTTACAATCGGTATTATAATTATTGTGTATTACTATTACTCTATATTATTATCATTATGAATTATATTTTTTTAGTAGTAGTAGCAGTAGAATTTATTAGTAATAGTATAAATTATTATTATTTGGATTAGTAATTCCCTTAATTAATAATATCTATTATTATTATTGATAATATTAGTATAATTATTATATTATTAGTAGTATTTATTATTATTAGGGCTATCCCCTCAACCATTTCTACCTGCACTTTGAACCAGGAGGACCATTCCCACCTGGACAGAGTTTGGTCCAGTATCCATGGTGCCTTGGTGGACTGCATGTCATCCTGGGATCACCTAGCACCAGGGTATGATAATAAGAGCTGATCACTTACCCTCCTTGTTAGGGACCAGCCTATCTCTAGCTCTCTTTATTACATACCCTCCTAGCCCTTTGCACACTTGCTCTTCTATCTACAGAGATTCTGGTTTCCGGGGGCACTTTCGTCCTCTGATGAGCCTCAGTCGAGTGACAGTATATACCGTGAGGTCACTACCTGCTGTGAGGGCCAAAGTCCGTTGGCTAGGGAAAGTACTAGGTACGGGGTGTGCTGTCGCGTCGACTCTGTTTCTCTTCCTCCAGTACACCTAGAAGGTGGCGACGCCAGCAGAATCATTTATTGTTAAAGGTCGAGGACAATTTCGCCTTAGTGGCGGGCCAGGCTGCAAAGCCCATCAACGCTGTACCGGGACCGATTATGTGGAAATGACTTTCCCCTTAGCTTCCCAAGTCATTGGGGGAGGGGGGTTATAGTATCTACATTCATGTGACCTTTTTTTCTTTTTCTACAAATTGTGTGACAATGAAATGAAATAGTAGGACTTCGCATTGGGATCCGCTTTCAAGGGCGGCCTCGCCCTCCCTAAGTGCTGCGGGGAATGAGGTAACAGAAGACTCCCCTTCGAAGGGGAAAGGGCTTCTCCTTTGCTATCTTTAGAGCTGCTCTCAGTCTGCTTCACCTCTTTCTCAGGGGGCCCCTCCACCCCTCTTCTAACGAAGAAGAGGATTACTGCTTTCCTAGACCTACGGGTGCATGGGTTTCCCTCCTCACCCACTTTTGTAGAGTCGCCCATGGACGAGTCCATTTTCCGACCGATGTCAGTCCCCTTTTTCCTATCACAAGTGAATTTCAAGGCAGGTGGACAAAATCGACCGCTCCAGGTGTGGGAGACTCGTTTCGGCCCCCTCCCTTAGATGGGCAATTCAAGCGTGGCCCGTTGGGCCGTTCCTCACGCAGTCATGTATTTCGATTTTGCGGTTGGTCCGCGTTGCCTGCGACCCTCTCTTCCCCGAAGGGTGGTTCGCCGGTCAGACACTTGAATGCGACTGAAAGTACCTCAAATAGGATCCGTGATGCCTTGTGGAGGGATGCCACATGGAGGACCCCTTAAAGTAGACATGATCCTGGTCGTGACCCAGCTACAGATGGCAGGTTCTTATATTGGGACGAACATGGGTTCGGTGTCAAAACACCGAAAGTGAATCCATCCCTGTGCAAGGTTTCTTTCACGTGGCTTGGGCCCCCGAGGAATCGCAAGGAGAAGAAGGACTTTCTCCTAGGTCTGGTATTAGGCCGGTCCGTCCGGCCTCGGGGCTCCTTCCGTCGGTGAAGAGAAGCGGATTCATTCCCCCTCCCCCCTCCTCTCCTAAAAATAAAAGAATTAAGAGGAAGACAAAGAGGACGACTAAAGGTTCCTCTCCTTCCGCGAGAGCTCCGGGGACGGACAGGTCCACTTCCGTTTCGGCAAGCGACCAGGTTAATATCGGTACGTCCGTCCCCGAGGCGCCTTCGGGTGGGGGGCACAGACCAAGATTAAATTCGAAAGTTAGCTGAGCCGATCCTCGATTACGTCATGGCCCCTCATTGAGAGACTAACTGGTGTTTTCGAGTCCGAGGACTTCAAATAATAATAATAATAAGTATTTATAATGCGCCCTTCAGGGCTGTTAGCCCTCACAGAGCGCAGGTTGTGTAGTTAGTGCAGAGAAAGTTTACAGGGGAGAGAAGGCAATTTTGAAGAGATGAGTTTTCAGGAGACGTTTAAAAGTAGCAAGGGAGGGAGGGAATCGAACTTCGGCAGTCAGAGCATTCCACAGTCTAGGAGCACAAACAGAAGGAACGGTAACCCATCGAGCAGAGGACAAAACTAGGAGTGTTCAGGATGGGAGCGAGGTTAGACCGGAGTGTCCGAGGAGTTTGACGACGGGAGAGGGTAGACAAGATATAAGGTGAAACCTCGAGGTTTAGGGCCTTGTAGGTGATGAGAAGAATTTTATAGTGGGTACGGAAGTGAATAAGTAACCAGTGTAGTTCATGTAACAGAGGCATCGAAAGAGAAAACTGGGGAGCGGCGAAGGAGGAGCCGAGCAGCATAGTTTTGAACTAGTTGTAAGGGGCGAAGTGACGAAGAAGGGAGATTCACTAGAAGAGAATTACAGTAGTCTAAGCGTGAGGTGTCGAAGGCATGAATAGCAGTCTCAAGGCTTGGTTGATCAAAATGGGATCAAACACGTGAAAATCTGCGGCGGAAACCGAGGGAAGACTTATAGATAAGATGGATATGCGGTTTAAACGAGAATTGCTCGTCGAAAATAACACCAAGATTACTGACGGAATCATAGAAGGGGACATTAGTTTTCAGATCGTTCAGAGGGGTTAAGGTGTGTTTTTAAGGATAGGTCGAATTGAGGCATGTTTGAAGGAAGAAGTGTTAAAGAGATGAAGAATCAGTGGGAGAAAAGCAGGGAGAATTTGGCGGAGGAGTTTGGGTGGAAAGACGTCCTTTGGGGATCCAGATTTGTTAGAGCGTGAGATCTGGGTGGTTACTTCCTCAGAGGACTCCCGAGTGAGGACGTTAAGCGGCAATGGAGTATGACCGGGGAGAACAGCATGGACTTGTTCAGACGATTGAGGTAATACGACGCGAAGGTTACTAACTTTATCAGAGAAAAAATTAGAAAGAGTAGATGGGGTTGATGGGAGGAGATGTGGGGGAAATAGGGCTAGGCGAGGAAAGACCACAGAGGAGACGAAATATAGTCCGGGGGTCATTCTTGCTTTCAGACAAAGGTTTGCGTGAATGAGCCTCACGCGCTGATTTTAGTTTGGAGGAATAAGTCGAAGTATCAAGGCGATAGGCAAGTGAAAGGGAGGTCATGTCCTGCCCACGGGAGCGTGCTTTACGAAGGGCACTTTCATGGGCATGTAAAGACCTCCTTGAACGAAGGAGTTCCATGGTGACCCTTTTGGCTGCAGTGATGGCGGTTTGAAGAAGAAGCGATAAGTGGGGCTTGCACGTCAAGGCAGGCGAGTAATGATTGGTGCAGTGAGTTTAAGGTTTGGTCAGGTGAAGCAATAGTATCAATAGGAGGTAGGGCAAAAACAACATCGTTACAGAGAGAAGTAGTATCAATTTACAATAGTCACCGGAAAGGAGTAGGATCTCAGGACGAGCAAGTAGGTAGGTGGTAGGGAATATAGAATTTAAAATTGACCAAGAAGTGGTTGGAACTCGTATTAGAAATGTCAGTTACTATTAGATTAGATATATGGAGGTTCGATATGACTAAGTCAAGGATATTACCATGTATATGTGTTGTGGATGACACATGTTGTATAAAAGAGAAGAGGTCGATGATGTCCATTAATGCGCGAAAAGTCTAATTGTGGCTAGGAAGATTGAAGTCACCGATAATAAGGAGAGAACCAGTAGATGATAGTTCAGAGAGTAGGTTACTGAACTCTTCGAGAAATAAGACCGGAGACGAGCTGGGAGGGCGGTAAAGGACCACAATAGTTAGAGCTGCACAGCATTGAGAGCCTCAAATGAGGCTAGAGGGGGAAGGTGAGAAGATTCAGGAAGAAGGATGAGTTGGAAATCAGTGCAACTCCCCCTCCACGGTGGTTACGAGGAACATGCAGGAAAGAATGACCCGGATGGGTTGCAAGGGCAGGGCATGAACCAGGGTCAGACTTTAGCCAGGTTTCTGTAAGGCCAAGGAAGGAAACTCCAGTGCGAATAACGAGGTCATGGACATACTCCGACTTATTGGTCAGGCTCTTAATGTTCAGATACGCCAACAGCACCTGCTAATAAGCACAGGAGGAAGGGGGAGATTTGGAGGTGTTGGGTAAAGGAAGAATGGTATGGCAAAGTAGGTTCCAGAGGGACGCCGAAAGTCTCGGCCCCTTCCTAGTTAGACGAGTTGGGGGGATACCAGCCCCCTTTATCTTCGCGTATGTGACTGGAGAAAGACGATAATTTAAAGAGTTGAGTGAGGGGATTGAGTTCCCATTATACGTAGAGGGTGAAAAAGTAGGGAGCAAAGGCGAGAATTATGAAGAGCGCCGAAGACGGGAAAACTTAACCCTAACTTGACTCTTGAAAGTGGGGGAGAGCAGGCGAGCGTGGGTGTGGAGGTGGATTCACCGACACAAGGCGTGGGAGTGGGGGAGAGTTAGCCAGGAAGTATACACAGAGCAGCATGTGACAACAAATGAATCAAAGGAGTGATAAGGAAGTTAATATTGAAGCCGAAATGAGCAATGAGTAACAAGTAAAATTTGGTACTTGCAAGCGAGACTACCAGTGAATGCGGAGCACCGCATTAACTAGTTTAAAAGAATTAAACACAATGCGGTAATTTTTGTTTTCAGAATGAAATTAATTAAAAAACACTAAGATCACAACGCGACAACACTGATTAAAGAGCACTAAATAACAGAAGAACGATGAATCAGGAGACGGATGATAAGAATGCCGATCAAGAGCATTGGGAATGGAATTGATCTTCGGGGAAATCGAAGAGGGTTACACAACAACCTTCCGGGAAGGGCTTTCTGGTTATTCGCTACACTAATGGCAACATATTGGCAAAGGGCAACATGAACAATCGATGAAGAGCATTTGCTAGTTTGATTGGTAAAGAGACGGAGGTGACCCGTTTCTTGGACGGAAGCATTCTGGCGAATGCATTATATCCCTTTGAGGCGGACATGATTTGTGCCATTGGGACACTTAATCGCTCGCTGGTGAGTGTGATGCCACACTCTACTAGAACAGACCGTGACAGGCTCCTTGAGTCAATGCGTGCTGGTTAGTAACGCTACCGCGTAAAGAATTCGTGCCATTGCTACTACTGCCACCTCTTCGGCCCTCCGAATCGCTCGTTAGATATGCAAAGTTGGGTTTATCCGAAGGCTGTGTATTAGGGTAACCCTTATTTGATGGTAATTTTTATTTTCCTATATTTTACCAAGGACGGGCAGTTAAAATGTTCCATTTGCTCCAAAAACAATGTAATCAAAGTTATTTTTTAAAAAAATTAATATTTAAGGGTAGCTCAACGAGTTTGAAGTTTCTTATTTTTTTAAGAGAATGGACTTTTTTTGTGCCGTCATAGGTGATTTAGAAATCTGTTTGACACTAACAATTTAAAAGTCACCTTATTTGTGCAATAAACATAGTTGCAAACCCCTTTCATTTCACAGTACTGATTCTAGGTCACCCTCTTCTCGCGTATTATCCCCTCAAATGGGGGCAGAGCTCTCATGGGCAGCCATCTCCCACTCATTGTAGCCTAGTTTGAAGACACTGTGGACTTGTGGGCGCCAGGGTAATTCCTCTGGCATTTCTCCACTACTTAGAATAGGAACTGCCTCTGCTCTTCGTCTTTTGTGAGGGCCAAGTTGAAGTCCTGCATCAGGGTGATTCCCCGCTCAGCGAACTCGTTTACAGTGTGCAGTTCCTTGACGCAGAAGGCGGCGAGGGAGTATCCCTGATTATTGGGCCACTCCGTTGGGTCAAGTGCCAGGAAACTTGCATCAAACCCAAGGATTTCAAAGAAGGATGGCGTGGCAAACGTCAAAAAACTTGCAACAGTTTTCTCTGCAAGTGCAGTAGATGTTAGCTCGACCATTGCTCGTCGAGGAGGATCGTCAGAGCTCTCTGCCTCCTGCAAAGCATTCGACATCTCTCTCTTCATCTCAATGGCCAGGTGATCATCAAAATATGCAAGAGCAACCAGCCTCTCACTCAAGTACCAGAGATGGATCCCAAAGACTGTAGCTGTCGTCTTGGCCATTGCCTTTCGGGGTAGGACACAGGCATCTTAAGCAGTTAGAGGTCTTGTGCCGGAGCTGCAGGTGGAGATGTCGCGCGGAACCAAGACACAATGTACGTCGAGATGTTGAAAATGACGAATCGTTGAACTCCAGATTTTTTGCTTGCAGTGAGGTGGAATTGCTCTGAATCTCCGAACAGGTAGATCTTGATGGCGTAGATGATTTTTTCCATCTAGCGAGCATGGTAGAGGGCACCAGTACGCAATACTTTGATCCCATGCTTCGGCTGTTCAACCAAGACGATTATAAACAGCTCTAGTAGCTCCCTGTAGTCGTCACGTGGCGTGTGTTCTTCCAGTAGTCGGTTGAACTCAATCATGAGGTCATTGCAACGCGCAAGGAGGTTTAGCGGTATGTCTTTCTCTGTGAATGGCTGAGGTAGAGATTTGTCCAAGTTCTTCAACTTGGTCTGAAATCGCTTGAAGAGAGCAATATCAGGCTCAGAAGAAGGGCCTATGCATGTTGTAAATGCCTTCTCACACACTGGTTCCAAGATGTGATGACGACAAGCGAGGTGAAGAACTTTTTGATTGAGCCGTTGCTCGATTATTGCACATGCTCCTGGCGAACTCCCTGTGTTCAAAGCTGTGGTGCCAAAGGATAGGGCAGAAATGCGATCCGTCACTCCCCAGTCTTCGAGGGCAGTCATCACGGCATCGGCCATTGCTTGGCCAGTGCCACTTGGAAGAACTAGGACTCCCAATAGCTTTCCAATGCTATGCCCTGAAACCAAAACAGAAATTCAGTCGTCTATAGCTGCAGCACCACCGGCCGCTGCCTGCACCATTTTGCCATCCCAGTGAACAACCAGCTGCATCAAAGGTCTGAACAAGTTTTTAATTTTCTTGGCGGCTTCTGCACTAAACTTCATCCGGTCTCTCCGGGAGGACTCGCGGTTTAACGCCAGCTTTGAGGATCATGACCAAGGCTTTTTCAGCTGCTGCAAGTATATGGACTCCTGCACGAACAATTATCTTGGCCCTATCCATCGTGGCTGAGAGTTGTGGATTCATGATTTTCTTCGAGCTCTTGGTGCGCTTTATTCGGGGTATGCTGACTGAGGATGGCCCTGCAACACAACCGTGAGCATCATTTTCTGCACCACGACACTGAAAAAGGGAATGAGTGGCACTGGAACTGCTATAACTTGATGTAGAGCTTGATGCGATTTCAGTGATTTCTTCCAGTTTACGCTCTTCAGCTTGAGAGCGCTTCATACGCTGTTTGTTCTTCTATTCATCCCTCTGTTGTTGTTGTTCTCGACGTGCAAGAGACATGTCCCGTGTTGTTGACATTGTGCCCCAGCGCACCACTTCCTTCATCTGGGTTCGTATAAACTCCCTGTCCTCGGCGATTGTAATCATTGTTATCACATCTTCATGTGCGATGTCAAAGAGGCGATCAAGGGACAGAAGGAAATCATTATCGTTCTTCTGTTGTTTTTCTGTTTGCCTGATTTTGTTCTTCTTTAAACTTTTCCAGTTATCATGTAGTCGTACAACTTTTTCTCTTGCTTGCTGCACTTTCTGCATTGGAATACGTGCGCGATCCCAGAAGGTACTCACTAGTTTGACCGTTTCCACTGCTGCTTCCTTTGTCGTCATCTTCTGGTTAAGATGGAGGTAGAGGTAGTATTGAAGCATCTGTTTGCGTGATGCTAGCATGCTCTCAATTATAGTGGGCTCGACTGAATCAAGTAGGTAGACACTTGTTATATCTCTGATTACGAGGCCATAGTACCTGTAACAAATAAAAAAATAAAGAAAATGGCCCTTATTGTCTAGGCGCACTGTATAACTGCATGTATTAGAGAGGGAAACAACTCAGTGCGTCCGTCTCTCACAGCATCACCCAAACAACTAGTCACCACAGCATAGCGGAAGCGGTAGTGAGTCAGTGTTGGGCAATTGCCATATTCTGCCAGATGTTTATGACTCTAATGAAACCTTATTAATGCTGCGCCTTATTTTAATTTTATTTAGTTAGTTTTTGTGCATAAATTGGTATTTCTATTGTGTTGATTAGTCTTCCACTTAAGATACCAGCCAAAATTTAATGTATGAACTATAATAAAAACCAAAAACCATAGTAACATAATTGTGAAAAATGTCAAACTTTAAGCTCATTGAGCGACCTCTAAATATAAATATTTTTCAAAAAGTATTTTACACACTGTGTTTTTTGAGCAAATGGAACATTCTGACTGCCGGTCCCAGTTGAAATTCAAAAATCGCCAAATAAGGGTCACTCTACAGTGTGTATGTTGTTTCAAGACCCTAAATGATAACTTGTTATTTTGTATGGCCAAGGGTGTCAATTGTAGAGAACCGCCCCCCGCGTCTTCGAAGCATTGTGGTGCGTATACCCTGGAGGAGGAAATCATGACCGTTCAAGCTATGGATCGTATCTCATTTTGCGAGGCTAAGGACTTGGTCCTGGCGCACCAGGTGCTGCCTGGTACCTCTTATCCCTCAATTTTTTTAAAAAAAGGTGCCCTCTGCTCTTGGCCTCTCTAGGACTACGAGCACGGTTGTTTCTGCCCCAATTTTGAACCCTTCTGGGAGTTTTACTCACTCCGGGCGCTCCTCTGGCGGCACAAAGGGTTCACAGCCAGCTTCGGCTAAAATCAAGCAACCCCTCTCCTCCCCCGGCGTGACTGTTTCCCGTAAGGCAAAAGGCCGCGCGCGTCTCCCCTGAGTTGTTAGACTCAGGGGAAACATAACCCATGAAGGTGGTCGTTAGGCCGTCTTCCTGGATTCTTAAAGCTGCCCCCCGAAACGAGGACAGCACCAAATGTGCTTCGGCTCTCACGCCCCCACTCAAGGCTGGGCTTGGTGGCTCGGAGACGTTTGATCCTCCAAAGGAGGGACCCCGTCCTCAGAAGCTGCCCCACCCGCCGATGGTTTTGAGGTAGAGGGAGAAAAAGATTCTTACAGCGAGCATAACATCTCCGGAGAGTCCCCGAAGGCGATAGCGCCTTCCCTGGCTCCGAGAAGCGCACGGACATTCCCGTGAGGGTCTTCTCGTTGAAGAGGGCCCCCGTATCTCCTCCGAGCTAGACCTGGAGCGCATATTCCTTCAATGGAATTGCTGGGCACGCTGAACCAACTGGGAGAAGCTGCGGAGGCTCGTCTCCCCCCGTTCCCCGTTATCTATCTTTTTGCAAGAGACCCTGCTGAGCACCTGCCCCCTACCCACTATCTCGAGGTATAAGGGTTTTGCGATCACACGACCACAGGATGTGGTCCGGGCTGGATAATACGCAATTCATACCGAATTTCTTTGCTTTAAGTATCTTCTTCCAGGCGGTGGCAGTGCAGCTGATGTTGGATAAGAAGTGTAGTGTTATTTCTGAGTACATCCCACCGTCAACCGACTTTGACGAAGGTGACCTTCTCCGCATCGCAGCACGGTTGGCAAGGCCCTTTTACTGCTCGGGGATTTGAACGGTATAGAACCTCCTCTGGGGATGTGACACGTTTAATCCCATGTGTTAGTTCCTTGCTGAACTCATCGAAGTATTAGAGATGAGGTTTTTACACGAGGATGAGTTTACACATATCTGTCCGAGAATGGTTTCATTTTCCTGCTTTGATCTATCGTTGTGTTCTCCGGATGCCCAGCTGATTTTGAGTAAGAGGTAGTCGATGACCTCCATGGTAATGTTAATTTTCCCAAGCTAGGTCACATGTTCCTGCGCCGGGGGCAGATGGGCCTTCCCCTCTACGCCGAAGCGTGCTACCTTCTTCCTTTTTTTTGCCTTTGTTATTTGTCTTTTTTTTTTTTTTTTGGTCATTTAAATATTTGATTTTGGTCTTTTGCATATTTGTTTTTTATTAATCTAACCTAGCATTAGGCTGTAAGGTGATTACAGCGATTTTCATCCTAGTAGGCAGTCGCCAGATGAACTCTTTAAAAAAAAGCTATGGCATCTTTGGGTTTTGCTTTTTAATTTTAAATGAAGATTAACGATCGCTGTTGTATAGAGGAACTTGGTTCACGAGGGTGAGTAGAGTTTCCAAGGTATAACCAAAGATACAGATAAAATGACTAAGCATTTCTATTCCAACCACAAACTGGTGCTTTCCGAGACGGAAATAAACATTTCTCTCAGTAATTAATTACAAAAGTCTCTGTCCCTCTATCTACCTCTATCCTTCTATTTCTTCTGTGTACTAGCAAAGTTGAATTTCTATTTGTAAGTACTTAACTCTCAGTTCGAACTTGTTTTTAATTTCTATAAGATACCCTAAGGGACCCAAAGCTTTTTGGATTTCGACATTTTTATTACATTTGGATTACACTGGAGTGGATTGCATTTTTTCGACTTAAAATGACATTTTCAGCATTTTTTAGTCGAGTGCAATCAACTCTATAAGTTACTATGTCGGTCAGTAGGTTGTTCGGGCGAATGGTAGCTGTTTTACTTTCCAATGGGTTTTTTGGCAATAACATCGTAACTATTCAGCCGATTCTATTAAAATTTGAAACCCTTATGTAGTTTTACATTCTCTTTCGAATGATATAATTACCAAGGTTATTAAGGATAATAATTTAAAGTTCTGAAGGTCGTAAGATCATATGGTCATAAGTCAGAATAATTGAGAGCACGCGACCTAGGTCCGTTGACCTTGTTTTAGTTTTAGTTTGTTTATGTCTAATCTCTTTGCGAGGTCTGTATCTCCCTCGCCACTGTTTGTCGCTCCGTTCGCCTATGTATTAATTGAGTCGCATCAAAAGATGGCGGATGAAAGTCGTCATCGAATGCAATTGGTGGATGCAACAGACCCGCCCTCGAACCCATCCCTAATAAACCAGCAGCTAATCTTCCCCTCGTGATTCACTCCTACAAATTTGGTGATCTGAGATATAGCAACAAATCGCAGAGAGGCGGCGAAGAAGAGACTGTCTCTGTAGCCTCACACCGGCACACAAAAAGCAATCAAATGTTGCCCTGTACCAGATTATCACATTCCTATTCTCTCCTACGCAGAATTCACACCACCTCGTGTAAGAGGGAGTGTCTTAAGAAAGTATCTCTCGCATCTTTCCTTCCTCCCACCCACACAGGCAGGCATATACACATACACTTTTAACTTTAATCTTCTTTTATTAGAATTTGTAATTATTTTCGCGCGGTGTGCTTCTTTCTCCCATCATCTTCACTCTCTGAGACAATTTAGTAACTGATCTTATTTCGAAACGAAAATTTGATAATTTCACCGGGAAAAATGGAAATATACCAATATATTTTTAGGATTTGAACGTATTAATTTATTATTCGTTTTTTTACTTGAGTGTTTGTTTCCCAAGTAAATACTTTTGTCTGTGCTTACTGTTTCTTTAAATTATTTCCCTACTTCTTACGGAGATGAAAAGTGAAAAACACAGTAGAGAAATATCTAATCTGAATACTTGGACACGTTTCAACGCACAGCAATTTCACTCAAACCACCTGCAGCCTTCTGGTTTTTCACCCAAACCACCTGCCGCCTTCTGGTTTTTCACCTAAACCACCAGCTGCCTTCTGGTTTTTCATGGAAACTACCGACTGCTTCTGGTTTTTCAGGAAAACTCGGAGTGATTCTGTACCAGAAAGAGTTACAGGAAGTTCCAAGAAATTCACAATAGTCCAGAAGGCTTTTCAGCCCATTATGCAGGAGTATTGTAGACCAATTATAAATATGCATACTATGACTTAAACAGACCAAAAGCCTTTGCATGTCCTTGACAAAACGGTTCTTAAACTGCTCCATAATATGGCTGTTAATGACTTTTACGGGGAGATCGTTCCACTAATTACAAATCTTGTAGGGGAAAGGTTTCCGCAGTATCTCAATGTTAACTGCTACAAAGACGGTTTTAACAATTACAGATGACTCTAATTGGGTTGAAATAATAATAGGATACAAAGATTATGTGAGGAGTAGTTCTCAAATTGGGTTACCAAGAGTTAGTAGATTAATTAGAAAGATATTCAGGTGTTTAGCGGGTGGTGACTATGGATGATTCACCATTGTTCTATTTGTATGACTGTTCCTGGAGGCTTATATTATCCACTGGAGCTCCAATACTTACAGAATTAAAGACTAGCAAAGACCCCAAATCAAACTTAAGACCAGTCTAAGAGAGAAAATGTAAAGGGGATGAGAAGTAATTTTTATCGATTTTATTTTCAAACATATTTACTTAAGTACTTTCAACAACTTGCGAAGGGAAATTATTTTATATCAGAATAAGTTATAATTGAAAGTTTAATGTTAAATGTTTTATTAATAAGCTATAAACTCTTATATTTAATGTTCGTCCGGTTATCTAACTCTTTATTGTGGTAGGAGAGAAGGAATCTTCCCTCCCCACCTGACTTTTCCAGTTCGCCGTTGACCGCTCTAAATTCGTCTGCCTTATATACTGCGAAAATTAGAACAATGAAAAGACCATTAATGGGCCATCGCGGTTTCTCGATATGTGCCCTTATCACGACCCAAGGCAATTGAGGAAATCTGTTGGCAAAGAATCTCTCTCCCCATCTAGATAATTTCGGAGTATATATTCGAGACTTCGAAGTTCATATGCAGATTGTGTCTGAAGCCGCCCTCCAGTACGTTAGCCGTAACGTCTTCGTTCATCGAGGAGAAATCGACTGCATTGTCGTCTAGAGATGAATTGAGTGATTGTCGAAGAGTCAAGGAACAGCTAGTCGTCACTCAGTGTTCGTGGAAATAATTATGCTCGCTTCAACCCTTCTCACCACGTGTTCGGATTTTAAGGATCGGAAAAGCCATCCCCGAAGCACCCTCCGTTTGCCTCTTAAAGATAAGAGGCCTCCAACTTCAGTTTTTCCAAGTTGGATAGGGGGTCTCGTGGGACGCCCACAAGTTCAAGGTCGAACTTACCTACCTAGTCCTACTCGCCGCACATCAAGGTAAAAGGGATTTAACCCCCGCTTCGTCACGCTCCTCCCACCTTTACCGTGTCGAACTTCAAGGATCCCCTTTGCTCTAGAACTTGCATAATTTTAAAATCATTTCTTATTTAATTATCTTTCGGTTCAAACTTAATTGATAGTGTTAATCATCTTAGCCGTGAACGCCAATATTTAATTGCATTGCCATTTAATTTGCTCTATATGTATATCTAAACTTTAGTCTAGTTAAAGTATATTTTTCTAGCTGTGTTTGAGTATTCCTTGGCCTAGCAACTGTGTATTTAAAGCACTCTTAAAGCCATCCCCCGGTGGAGCATTAATTTCGGTCGGCCAGTAGACCAGTGTGCATATAACATGCGTAAACCTGATCATACCACGACATTTATATTAGTAAAACCATTTAGTATTTTATAGACTACGATGAGTAGACTGAGCAAATGATCATTCTCTGATGAAAGCAAATTGAGATCTTTTAGTCTTACTTTATATAATTTCGAACTTCAAAGATTAATTTCTTTGCTCTACATTGAAATAGCTACTGGCCTGTGGGGAGCACATCGATGCATCAGCTCTAGAGAAACGCTAAATGTAGCAGGTGCTGGTGCGCCTGCCTTTCAACTCTCTTCCCATATTGGCGTCAACTCAGTGGGCAAAATCCCGCTAGTCACTGCATCGAGCTTGCAGAAAGGAGAGCGAACACCCACCGTTCCCTACTCCAGGAGAAGAAATTAAACCTACGAGAGGTATAGCAGCTGATGCGTCTTGGAAGCGCTCGGCTCGCGGACGAGCATTCGATGCGTCGACGTGCCAACTGGAAGTGAAGATCAGGTCTAGTTAGATGGCCACTGCGGAAAATCCCCAACGGCGGAGGAGTGAGCGGACGAACCTACTCGATTTTGGCGGAGGAGGGTTGCAATCAGATCAATGGTTCAGTCGATTCGATCTTTCGTGCCACTGAAACAACCGCTGTTCTGATGAAGATCGTGGGTCTCTGAGAGTGCTGCAGGTTCCCACGTAAAGCGTATCTTCACTCCCAGAGTGTACCCAGGACTTCAGATACCCGGTTTGCGATCGAGCATGCAGCTCTTGCATGGGGTTAATAAGTCATGAACGCGTTCACCGCATAAAATAAAGTCCTTTTAATACTCTTTAGAGAGAAAGCCATGAAAATCATTAAACGGTTTTTAAAATTAATGTCTTTGCACAAGAAAATACCAAAATTAACCGCATACTTTAAGTCAAATCTAACAAGCGCCAATTTACGCCAATTTATCCCACTTTACTCCGCCGCCGTACACCGCTCTAAAGGGTGTCTACCAATCCAAGGACTCCCATCGGGAACAAATGATTTGGTGCTGCCGGTTGCACATGGAGTTTATAGCTTTTTAGCGGGAATCGGTGAACGAAAATCTTGAAGGCATTACAGGTTCAGAAAGAATAAGGGTGGAATGGAGAATTTTTTTTATTATTATTATTAAAGAGCTCATCTGGCGACTGCCTACTTGGGCATTAGTCGCCGTATTAAAAACTGGGTGGAATGGAGAAGCTTCCTTACTCGAGACAACGGAGAGTGGGACGCCTCCTCTTCGCTAAAGGAATCTTGGTGGGTCTCAGGAAAAATTGAAGGGGACCTTCATCCATTTTAGTGGTGGAACTGCCCGAAAAGGGGGGCTCTAGAAGCGTCAAAAGGAAACCCCTTTCCCAATAATGAGTGATGAGAAGGGAGTAGCACTCCTTAAAGAAGAAGTGTGTTGCTTGGTCATTCGCCAACCCCAACACAAAGTATGGGTTGAGGTTTTGCTATTAGGGAGGTAATCCAAAATTATGAACAGACTGAATCAATTACTAAGTCGTACTAGTTGTTGACAAGATGGCCAGGTTCTGAAGATGTGTCAAGTAACAGAACTAGAGAGGGGACCAGAGACTTTTAAATGACCTAGTAGCCACACAATGAAGGAAAGCCTATCATCGTAAACAGTACAACCTTATGTAACCGAGAACCATAGCAGGTAAATTGGTCAACCCTTTAGGTATAGGGAAGAGGTTATTGGAGCAGAACCGATCTTCCCATTATTCGCACCGCAACGCCCATGACCTGTCAAACTTGGTTTCTTCTGCTGCGATATCTAGTCGAGTTCTTAAAACAAGATAGATGAAGAGACAAGGGGATAAAGGGGGATAAATGTAGTACATAGTGGTAAGTTGGAACGCACCAACTTCTCCAGGCACTCTTAAAGACTTGAAGTCAGTTCAGTGTGCCAGGCCTTCCCTATAGACACTCAGATTGAGAGAGAATGCACTTCTCCAGTTACCATTGCGGCAGTCTACAGACAGACTGAAAATAGTAGAAGAAATAAAACCACTGGTCGTGTAAACTGGTGGTACGGAGAGTATACAGCTGTGGCACAGTGACCGGGCGGCCGTGCCGGTAAGTGCTTAACTGCGGGCACTTAAGCCAGGAGGACGTGGCTCTCCTCCAGGTACTAAATGTTGCAATCTACACAGAGTACCATCATACGGGGTGGCTCACTTAGGGTTATTCACAGACCATTAACAAAGGTTTCGCTTTCGACCAAGTCACTCAACCCAAAGTGAATCTCATCTGACAGCCAAACAATTTCAACCATACCAGGATCTACATTCGCCCTGTTAAAAAGTATTCTATATTCTCTTTCATTTCCATCTGTCAATTGTTGGCGAAGACGAATTTTGTATGAAAGTTTACCTCACCATACAGAATCCGGTGTAGGGTTCTAAGTCTAATACCAAGTGTCGATTGGAATGAAATGAAGTTCATTAGCTTTCCCGGATTCCATGTTGAACAGGCATGACGTTCTCATGTGAACATCACAATTAAGTCCCATACATAACCCTCTTCAGGTCACTTCTTTAACAACACAGGTGAATCGTTCCAACAAGGCGAGAGTTTTTCTTTAAAATAGCGGCTAACCTTATGTTTTTAAACCCTCTTTTTTGAAGAGGTGTTTAAAAGTCTAGAAGAACGTTTCTACTGCCAAAATGAGTTGTAACGATCATGCTGAAGTTAAAGTTGTGTATTTTTAGATCATGAGTAAACTACCAGTGAAAGCAACCTGCTACGATAATTTTATAGGTGTCAAGTGTTTCTTGATCACCGTGTATACAATATACATCAGTATTTTACAGGCGTGTTTGTCCTTTCATTCATGTATAGGTGCGTTGTTTGGCTCCAAAATCTATATTCTCTGAACTAAGGCACTACTTTTATACGTCGCCATTTTATATTGTTAGAAAGAGTAATTAATTTAGTTGTCATTCAAATGTGTTTTATTTAAGGGAATCCGGGTTCGAATAGCAATGGGTTTTGAAAGAAAAAAAATTATCCTCATATCTATGACTCACTCATCCACAAGTACTCATTCTTTCATAACTGGGCTGAGAAATAAGCGTTAGTGTTCAGATTTATGAGTATTTGTTTGTACGAAGGAGTTCATGGAAATTTGGATGAGATATGAGGAAGTTTCTGATGCAGGAAAACCTCCTTTTATGAAAACTTCCACTTAAAGCATTTGTGGTTTTTCCTTCATTCATTCATTCTTTATTTCTCTCTTTTTTCTCTCTCTTTATCTCTATCTCTGTGGCACCGCAAGAAACTACCGACCAATAAGTCTCACTTCAATAGTAGGCAAAGTACTAGAAGGCATCATAAGGGATAGGATAATGAATCATTTAGAGTCTCGTAACCTGTTGAGAGACACCCAGCATGGCTTCCGAAGAAAGCGCTCGTGCTTCACGAACTTGCTTGAATTCTTTCATGGGATAATGAGTGAGTTTGACAGAAGTTGAGCGGTGGACATACTTTATTTGGATTTTCAAAAGGCTTTGGATAAAGTCCCCCACCGCCGACTGATGGTGAAAGTACGTGCCCTGGAAATCAGAGAAAAGGTAGCAAAATGGTTAGAAAGTTAGTTGTCGGACAGGCGACAGAGGGTTACCATTGAGGGCCACACCTCTCAGGGGTCGTCAGTAACGAGCGGAGTCCCTCATGGTTCCGTGCTATGCACTTTATTATTCATCATCTACATCAACGATATAGATGGAGGACTGGTGAATCGTCTAGCGAAATTTGCCGACGACACAAAACTTGGAGCTAACGTAGTGAATCCCGAAAACATCGAGATGTTGAGAGGTGACTTACGGATGATCAGCGATTGGGCTGACAAATGACAGATGCCTTTCAACTTAGACAAGTGTAAGGTGGTGCACATCGGGTATGCAAACACCCGGTTGGGCTACGAGCTACAAGGTATGCGTTTTGAGTCTACTGATGTCGAGAAGGACTTAGGTGTGCTGATTAGCAGCGATCTCAAATTCTCGAAGCAGTGCTTGCAGGTGGAGAAAAAGGGTTCAGCGCCTGTTGGGTTACATCAAGAGGCAATTCAGCTTTCGAACAAAAGAGGTTGTTTTGTCCTTGTTTAGCTTAGGCTACGTCTTAAAGTTGAGTAATAAATCATTGTGGTTTATTTAAAAGCTGTGTTAATTTAATTTTTGTTTTGTACCCTCAAAATCGAATGTCAAATTGAAAGAAAGGCGCATTTTCGACACTTGTTGTTATTCATTTTCAATCGAGACGGGAACAATGCAAACGCAGCCAAAGCTCGTTTCGATATTTTTGTTGTGTACGGTGAAAATGCTTGATCAGAAAACACATCTCAATGGTGGTTTTCACGTTTCAAAAACGGTCATTTCAATCTTAATGGCGAAGAACGTTCTGGTCGCCCCATTAAGTTGGATGAAGATCGATTGAACGACCTTCTTCATGAAAATCCTCGTCAATCGACTAGAGAATTAGCTGTACAATTGGCGTGTGATCAGAAAACTGTAGTGAATTACCTTCGTTTGATGGGAAAAGTTAAAAAACTCGGTGCATGGGCTCCGCACGCTTAGAGCGAAAGCAACAATCTTCAACGCTCCACGATTAGCGCAGGTTTGCTTGCTCGTCACAAGGCTACTCGTGGATATAAGGACATATTTCTTCACCGCATCATCACTGGCGACGAAAAGTAGTGTGTTTATGTCAACATGAACCTTCGAAAACAATGGCTTAGCCCCAATAAAAAAAAACACTTCCGCGATCAAAGCAAGGACTTCATCCATGAAAGACGATGCTGTGTGTAGTGGTATTGTGAAGGCATCATTCTTTATGAGCTCCTTGCGAACAACGAGATTGTCAATGCAGAACTCTACGTTTAATAAATGTATCGACTCGCCGAAGCTATTCGTGAAAAGCGACCTCATCGATGTTATGGAGTCCTTCTGCAGCACGACAATGCTCGTCCTCACATTGCCAATATGACAAAAGACGCCACCAAACGCATAATTGGGAAATCCTGCCGCATCCTCCATATTCGCCAGACTTGGCTCCATCGGATTTCCAACTGTTCCGATCGCTCTCCAACAATTTACGCGGCGTTTCGTTCAATACTGATGTGGAATTAAGTACTTGGTTAGACGAATTCTTCGAGTCAAAATCCAGAGGTTTTTATTGCAGAGGCATCGAAAAACTAGTTGAATGTTAGGAAGAAGTCGTAAATATCAACGGATAATACATTATTGATTAAATTGCATATTTTTATCAATTAAAAATAAAGTTTTTCTAAAATTGTTAATAGTAATGAATAAGTTTGATAAAACCGGAAGAACTTATTCCTCAACTCATTATATGCGCGAATCGGACTGATTGGAGAGACCTCCTGTTTCTGATTCGCGGGAAATCTCTCTCAAACGGTGATATCCTTATTTTTTTCCTATTTTATACTATACCTTTTTATACCTGAAACTCTCCTACTTTATTTCCATCTAGCACAGTATAACCTGACCACCAGCAAGGTCTCAGAAGCAGTCAGTAGTAGGGTTTAGTGAACTCCCGAAGCAGACCACGTTAGTGGGCCAGCCGAGCCTGGTTATGGTTGACGAGCCCAAATCTGACTGCAGGACCTCTTATAGGGCTTGGTCTAATTACGAAGGGTGGTCAGGGAGTGTGCGCTCCAGAGCAGGCAGGCGAGATTGTATTAAGAACAGATAGGGGATTTCTCCCACTAGTGGAGTGAGGTAAATAATCTACTACCTTATTTTTCCAGAGAACCCCCCACCCCTTTGGGGGGGCATGAAAAATTGAACGTGGAACTACAGGACTTCACCAAAAGGCTCTCACTTCGGCTAAATCAGAACGGGATAAAAGGGAAACCACAGGATGCAGCACAAAGCATTTTCAAGGATTTACAAATCGCCCTGATCAAATGCATAGAAACAGTTAATGGATTTGTTGTCATCTGTGCGGAAAACAACGATGTCGATCGGTTACTTTCATCGGTAGGAACCATGACTTTAAGGAAAATCGACTTAGAAGATAAAGTACCACCCCAGATTATTGCCAACCGAAGCATTTTATGCCGTAAGGTAGAATAATGGGTGGGGGAACACTCCCAGATGAAATAAAACATGAAATAATGGAACAAAAACCTTGAATAAAGATACATGACATAATCAAATTTAAGAAACACACAGATGTGTTCAAGATAGTGTGCGAGTCAACCGAGATTGCAACAAAGGCCCTGCAGAAGGGAATCCTCGCATACAGTGTGAGAATGTCCGAAGCGAAAAGAAATAATAAAGAGAAAATAAACTGAAACACAACAAAGAAAAGAAGGAACAAGAATCACCTCATATTTGGCGGCAGCACCAACGGAAGTCAATGGAACAACCAGTCAAATGACGCTTGACGGAACTCTGAACGTAAAATCCTGACATGCATTCTCCCACTTTCCCTTTGATTTAATTTCATTTCACATTATTTCATTTCATTTTTTTTTTTTATTCATGCAAATTCTGACTTCAACACAGTTCATCGGTAAGGGAGGAAAGAAGACATAAAGACGCTGCGAAGATGATCGAATAAGATCGAAAGCTCAGCAATTTAGTTTGTTGTTTATCAAACCCATTCATTTAAAAGAGAGACATATGTGTATGTGTTTGTGTGTGAGAGAGAGAGGGAGAGAGAAGAGAGATAGCTCTTTTAATATTCCATCCTTCTAAAGTTAACTCATAATTTTCCTTTATCACCCATAACAAATTGAATTTTCTGTGGCTGTTCTTTCCATCTCCTACACTTTCTTTAACTCCACACCATAAACCAGCCTTCACACTTCGCGGTATCCCACAACTTGTCTTCCCTTCACTCCCACTGACACACATACAGGCGACTACCCTTTTCCCCAAATGGTGTCTTTCTTATAAAAACAATAGTTTGCTGACTCATTCTTTTCCAAAACTTCCAAATGGGAGCGAATACGAAAAAATAAGAAGAAAAGAATTAACAATAAAAGAACGCCGTCACAATAAGCCGAGGCCTCCCTTTTGCTGACTGACTTTCGCAGAGCCAAGGCACATTTTTACCTTGCAAGTTTTTTCGTAGCCCTGATTCATCAACGTATCCTTAACTACAATTTAAAGCAGTTTGTTTATATATATATATATATATATATATATATATATATATATATATATATATATATATATATATATATATATATAACTGAATCACGAAAATAAGGAACGTTATTCATATATATATATATATATATATATATATATATATATATAGTATAGTATAGTATGTGCAATGACTGCACACACACAAAGAATGAGAGAGGGAGAGAGAGAGAGAGAGAAGGACAAATATACATTTTGCCAGGTCGAAGTGTCAAAGATGAAATGGTAGAAGCAATAAAAGAAGGTCGTTTGGAGACAGTTTGTGAACCAGTGAAATATGATTAGAATATCTGAATGGAGACACGAATACCATTAAGGCTATTGCACTCCAGTGTGTAAGCAGATAGGCAAACAGAGTAATTAGAGCTGTCTGAAATTGGGACAGAACCGGCGACAAAAGATGTTTCGCCTTAATGTAAAATTTGATAAAGAGCATCTTCGCTTTAAGCAAACGGAGTCTCTGTGATAAACTCGCAAGGAAGAGAACCCCAAATTAAGACACGAAGTGGCGAATTTTAGCCAATCACATGCTAGACTCAAACCAATCACAGGCTCCGCAAGGCTGACAGGTAGCTAAGCACCGCCTCTGCGATCAAAGGGAGGCGGAGCTACGCGTCGCCTCCAGAATGATTCCCAGTATAAATAAGAGAACATTTTCATTCAAAGATTATTATCATAATTATTATTATTATTATTATTATTATTATTATTATAGATTATTATTGACCCATTCATTGATTGATTACTCTGTCCAACAATGATTTTGCTACAGAAATGAGAAAGTAGTTTTTTATTGTAGTTTTTTGCGTAGATTACGAAAATGATCTTTATTTTTCATGAAATGACTTCAGTTTTTTGTAATCTGCACATTTATTTTTTTTATTAATATTAGATTATTCAGTATATAGAGGTATGTAATATTTGTTATTATTTTTATTTTATTTGACAAAAATTACAAAGATAAGTGGAAACAAAAAGTTTATTCATCAAAAGAAATTAATAAGACTTTTAATACATTTCAAAGTGTGGTATTATAAAAATATATTTAAAAAAATAATGAAGATTTAAAATTTTTTCAAAATTGCTGAAATCTATACAATAGTCATATATTTTTAGAATATTTAGGCTTCATTTTATGTACAAAATCTTGTCTCTCTCTGTGAAGGACCCAGCAGAAGTCAGCAAGCATTGTAGGACTCTATTTTCCTTTATACCGATTTTCTATAGTAGCATTATATTGGTGGAATATTTCACCATGCTCATCGCTGATGTCTGCTGGATTCTCTGGAAAGAAAGACAGATGGGAATGCAAAATTGCACCTTTAGTGACATACTACATCTCAACTCATTATAAGATCTAATCAAATTCTGAACAAAAATGTGATAATTTTATGATTTGTGCCTTCCAAGGAGACCATTACATACACCTTTGAAACTATGCCAGGGCTCAAATTCTGGCTTGCTCAATTTTGCCTTAAACTCACTATCTACCATAAGTTGTTGAATCTGAGGTCCAACAAAGATTCCTTCTTTAATTTTAGCATCACTAATCTTAGAAAATTTCGTTTTTAAATATAAGAAGGATGGTTGGTCATGCTTTAAGGCTTTCACAAATTGTTTCATTAAACCTAATTTTATGTGAAGTGGTGGCAAAATTATGTTTTCCTTAGGAACAAATGGTTCACGTATGACATTATAACAACCTACTTTTGTCTCTTCTCTTAAAGGCCATTCTGAGCGTATGTAATGTTCTCCCCGAGCTCTACTGTCTCACTGGCACAATAAAAACACATGAATTTTGTGTAACCTGACTGAAAGCCATTTGAAATGGCTACTACCCCCATTGAATGGACCGTAAGGTCTTCTAGGGTACTTTATTTCCTTGTTACTCCTTGTTACCTTAAGTTCAGCACAAATAAACCATTTATGTTCACTGTATTTAATGCTTTTTAAAATGAAATCTAAATTTTCATAAGTTTCTCTTAAAACGACAGAGTGAGCTACTGGTATTGATGGTAGTTTATTTCCATTATGCAGAAGCACGGCTTTACTACTACATATATAAAGAAGCGTTGATGAAAAGTCTCAATTGACTGGGTTCATAATGTATATCTAATTCTTCAAAGAGACGTGGAATATTATTACAGTAGCATAAATTGTTGTCAAATGAAAATTTGTCTTGTAAATTGTTTGATCGAATGCGAAACCTAATAATTCGAACATTTTCTGCTACGAAATTTCTTTCTTTCAGTCTCGAGGCCAGTAATTCACTATGTTGCTTTGTTAAGTTTAGATCTCTTACAAGATCATCTAGATAAAGTTGTGAGAAATATTTTGGAGTAGTATCAACAGTTTCAGGAACATAAATTTCAGATTCTGGTTTACATGATTCCATATCTGATTCATCAGAGTTAGACAAAACAATTTCTGCAGGTGGTTCAGGTACTGCAATGTCTTTTGAGTGAGGTAGAGGCCGAATAGCAGATCTAAGGTAGGGATATACGACAGCTGAAGCGCGCTTCGTTGTTTTACTTAAAAGTATGGAAATTATATGCATAAAATTTAAAGTTATGTACATATGTGTGATTACAATAAAGTGGTTCTAAACTTAATTAATATTATATTTAAAAAAAATAATATTACACTATACTACTTCAAAATATAAGTACAGTGGACAATAAACAATTACTTAGTTTGTATGTCTACCAAACAGAAATAGAAGTCAGTGGCATGATCTTGGGGCTCTCGCCATACCATTGGAACACCAAATTGAAGGCTTTTTATTTTTTCTTTAGACCATTTTGATAAAGAATTAAAGCATGTCGTACAACAGATATGTGGTACCCATGGTTTATCTTGGTCGCCAGTTTTACATACAAAATATAAATTATATAGTTTTTTTTACTAAAAAAGAATTATATATTTGATTTTGTTTAAATGTTAATGAACCACATATGTAGCAGAATTTATCTGTCCTCTTGACATTTTAATTAAAATTGTTGCTTTTATTTAAAATTTTATTGAGTTAAATAACCTTAAAATAAGAAATAAAAGAATGAAATTTGTTAAAATCTTCAAAATTCGACAAAAATAGTAATTGGCAACTAACAAAAACTAGAGTAATTTCGATAAAAAATTACTTCCATTTTTATATCTATACATAATACTACATTAACAAAATGTTATTCCGTTGCGAAAATTAAATCTTTACCGTAAGTGTAAACATTTCAATGTGATATAAAAATACAAGTGTTTAATTCCTTGCACAAAGGAGCATTTTACTTACAAACCTTGATTGGTTAATACCCGTCGGACCGTACGTCAAGAAACCAGTAAGAAAGCCACTTTACCAAACCCTTATAGGATCGCCTTGCAATCAAAACAAGGCCTACTTACGCCAAACCTATAACTGGCGCCCCCTTATAATTGGCGACATATATATATATATATATATATATATATATATGTTCCCAGTAACTAGTACAGCCGGGGCCGTTGACGCCCAGTGATCACATCCCTATGTTGATAACAGTAGCAGCTGCTCCTATTCTAGTTCCTGCTGCACCCAGGAAAGAATTCACCAAAGCTGACTGTGACGCATACATGAGAGCCTTCCCGTTAGATCTCGATGATTTGAGCGGCGCATCCAAAGAAGATCTCCACAACGAATTGACCAATATCAACAGCTGCAAATCCAATACAGACGCTATTGCAATCCCGAAAATCTCATACAAAAAAGATACTGTCTAACATCTCTGCACAAAGAGAGTGGTGTTCCAAGAGCATCTTTGACATGGGCTACACGAGAACCATGGACTTTCAGATTGTTCAGCAACTCAGGGGGCAGCTTAACCCTGCGCTGTCTAACGAACTGAGGGAGAAATGGAACCATCTTATCGAAAGAATAGACAGAAATCCAAAGTCTTTCTGGTCATCCATCCGCAGGTTCCAAAGGACTACCGAAACACACGGTACCACCGCAGCTTTACACACTGGAATCACGGCGACTAGCCCCTGTGAAAAGGAAAAACAGTTTCGCAAAGTCTGGAAGGATGTCTTCAAAATCTTCGATGAATATGAGGAAGACTTCGACCTAGCCATCGAGGATCAGGTCCTCAAATAGATGGAGGGGGAGGGAGGGCAGGTTAATTCCTCACGGAACAGTGAACCTCATTCGTCCTAATGATAACTTACAGGAAGAAAATATCATCACTAGTGCAGAATTGTGGGTGGGTATATCATAGTTGCAACCCAAAGCCCCAGGCCTCAGCCAAATTAACATCAGGCACCTGAATGACTCCCGACTAGATTGATGAACCTTTTCAACGCGTCCCCGTCAATTGGATACTTCCCAGATGGCCTGAAAACTTCAAAGATGATATTTATCGCGATGCCTGGGAAACCTGCGAACTAGGGCATGAACCTTAGGCCTATCTCTTTGCTAGAGACCGTTGGGAAGGTGTTCGAGAATATCCTTAACCGCAGGCTAACTACAAACCTATCGGACCATTCTCTGCTGAACGAAGAACAACATGGATTTAGAAAACACTGCGGCAAGGAGACAGAAATATCCCACAAGCTTCAACATGCAGCAATAGGACGAGCTAATGGATGCTGGACAGACGTGGTAAATAGAGATGTAAAGAAGTCCTTCGGTAAAGTCTCGATCGATGGCCTAAAATAAAGAATCTCGAGACTGAGACTCACGCCACATTTTGACTGGCAGGCAAGCTGTTATTGCTTTCGAGGAGCACACAGGGGAGACTTTAGAGCTCCTGTCCGATGTATCACAAGAAGCATGCCTCAGCCCCACTCTCTTCACCATCTTCATGAGAGATATACATAAAACTATAGACGGAAGAACGCCCAACATCCAGTACGCGGACGATGTCACTTAAATCGTGGTTCGTCGGACAAAATCCGCAAGGATGATGGCCAAAGCCACGGATGCGGAAGCTGAAAGGATTTCCAGCTTTGAAAGGAGCTGGAAAATCCGGACAAACATAGCAAAATTCAAAGCGACCGCGATCGGGAGACATCGGACCATCATTCTCAAAATAGACGCGACCGACAATGAATACTCGCAAAGTGTGTCCGTACTCGGCTTCAAGCTTGCCAGCACGGGCATGAGCGGACACTTCGGCTTCGGCCCAAAAATTTAAATACCAAACACGAAACTAAACAAAATTCAAAGATTTAAAGACCTTAACCAAGCAAATAAGAAGAAATTATACACCAGTTTAGTTAGATCTAAACTGGTATATCCTGAAGCCTCATCAGCAACAAGTCAAAACTTCAGCGGGTGCAAAATCGAGGACTCCGGTTCATCACCAACGCAAGATGGCAATAGTCCCGGACCTCGAGAAACCTCCATGAAGAGATCGGCATTGATCCGATCAACGTCTTCCTTCACAAACGAGGACAAGACATATGGGCAAGACTCGAAACAATTCTCCGCAGGAAGATCCTGGACACTCTTGACCCAGAAGCAGAAGGATTTGGATTTAAAAACTACCTTTCCAACACCAGAACGATTGCACCTATATCTAAATACAAATAACTCGAAAAATAAAATAAGAAAATAAGTAAACAACAAACATGACAAAAGATCCCGTATTTAGAGAAAGAAAATTAAAAATAATAAATAAAAAAGATCCCACAGTGGGACACCCAAAACTAACACAAAATAAATAAAAAAGATCCTGTAGTGGGACACCAATACCCAAAAGGGAGAATGCCAGATCACTAGGCAACATTCATTTAATTCTACTACTTCCTTCGTCCTCTATCTATTTTGCTCTCCCCTCTCTCTATTACTTGTTCCACCTCTTATTCTATCTTTCTAACTGAAATCAAATCCAAAAGCCAGAGACGTCAGTTGGTCCTCGTCTTTCGAAGCGTGCACACCTTAAGTTTCCCCTATCCTGGCCCTCTGTGTTCTCATTTAGTTAAATGATGTTTAACTTTTCTTTTAAACAAATTTTAAGACTTGTGATTATAAAATGTCTTGTTTCACTTAACATATTCTATGATATCCTATTTTGTATTTATCAATTCCACCATGTTTTACATTTTCACATTTTTTGTATGTATTTGATAAATAAAAAAAAATAAAAAATTGAGTAAATCTAGTCACTTTTTGGACTAGATAAACAAAAAATTAATATCAATGAAAGTGACCGGGCAGTGTTATTTGTCGATCAAAGTGCTGTAATTCCTCAACATCGGGCATTATCTTCTAACGCTAATAACCGGGCTCTAAATAGGCTTCAGACTTTCTTTGAAACCAATGCTCAGGACTTAGGGGCACTGAATATCATTGAACAATTACATCAAATGCGGAAGTGGGTCTTTTATCTGTTCCAAATCTTCAGCCCTTAGATTGCGAAGACTCCTCTATCGTCGAATCCTCAGCAACATCGACACAATCTTTTGAAATACCAGCTATCATGAGCGGCTCGCCGGACTTTTTTGATCCACATAGAGGTAATCGGGGAAATAATAACGATAACATAATGAAAACAATAGTAATCAAAATGCTAATAATAATAATAATCAAAGGAGCAATAATAATAATTTTAATGATGAAGTAGTCTCCCCTCTCATAGATACTCGTATGCTAAAAACTAAACAACCAAAAATGGGCTGGTTGTTTAGCTCTTCAAACAGGGACTAGATTTACTCATTTAAAAAAATATATATTTACCAAATACATACATAAATGTAAAAATGTAGAACATGGTAGAATTGATAAATAAAAAAAAGGATTTCCTAGAAAAAGTTAAGTCAAACAAGAAATTTTAAAATCACAAGTTTAAATTTGTTTACAAGAAAAGTTAAACATCATTTAGCTAAATGATAACACGGGACGCCAGGGTGGGGAAACTTGAGGTGTGCATGTTCGGAAGATGAGGAGCAACTGAGGTCTCTCGATGATGATGATGTGTGTATAAAAAGGACAGAGAGGGATCACTGTGTAATACAGGCGAACACGCAGTCGTAGAGAAAAAGGTTGCGGAAATAACATGAGAGTGGATATAGGAATAGTTGATAGGTCGGTGGCTAGACACCGATGCGTGATGTGGTTGGATGAATCTCGAGGTGTTCGTGACTAGACGACGGTTGGAGGGTGGTCAGGAAGGAGAGCGTGTCTGCTTAGTCGGAAACGCGTTATTCATGATGCCTTTAGCTTATGCGAAGAACGGTGTGGGTTGCGGGTGATCATGGGCCGCGGGGTATCGCGGTGCTATCGCATACCGTTTTACATGTAGTGCTGTGTATAATGGGTCTCTAGCGAGTTTCCCAAGTTGTTTTGTGAGTCTGGTGTGAGCGAATGTGTTGAGGGGTGCTAATTTGTTGTTGTCGTGTAGTGTGGACATACTCGTGTACAGGGGAAAGCGGCAAGCGCGCTTCAGAGCAGAGTACTGAATGCGCTGAGCCTACGAGTGACGAGTGTTTTGTATAGGTGTAACTGAAGTTTAATGCCGGCAGGTGAGAACCTGCCTAGCGATGTGTTTGTACGTGAGGCTCTTGCTTGTGTTATGTTCTGGTGTATATTGAACCTGAGAGTCTTGTCAGAAGTTACCCCAAGAATTTTTGTACGTTGTGTGTATTCGGACCTTGTTGGGTTTAGATGGTTCATGTCTGATGTGTGTAAGAAGATTTGTAGGTTATGCATGAAGTGATCTCTTGCGCCGTAGAGTGTCATCTGTGCCTTCTGAGGATCGTGGCAATCATCCATTTATCCTCGTAATCTGTCTTAGCGTCTAGTATTGTTTGTGCGTAAAGCGCGATTTCTTCTGGTCCACGGCCGCTGACGAGAATGGTCTCGTCATCGGCGTAGGACACTGTGTATGTGTGACAGCAGTTTTTGGGTGGGCGTGGGGTGTCGTTTGTGTACATGATGTATAGTGTAAGTGCCAGTACGCTTCCTTGGGGAGCGCCTGAGCGTTGTGTGAAGGGTTGGGAGAGGGTATTGTTGTATTTTATGTGGCATCTCCGTTCAGTGAGGTATGCGAGAGGAGCTTTCTGGTGCAGAGAGGTAACTCCGTATTGTTGGCGAGTTTCCAACGGAGTCCCTCGTGCCACAATTTATCAAAGGCCTTCTCCACGTCATTGCTGATGGAGAGTGTCTTTTGATGTACCTGGCGTTTTTTTCTGTATTCTGTCATGAACGATGGTCACAGCCGCCTGAGTGGACCGACCCCTCCTGAACCCATATTGGTGCGGAGAGAACCAGTCCCTCACTTCCAGCAATTCCGTAGGCGGCAGTTGATCATGCGTTCGAGTATTTTGCCTAGGTGCTCTAACAGAGCAATAAGCCTGAAATTGTTTGGGTGTTTGGGGTCTTTGTTCGTTTTGTGTAGAAGTATATTGTGAGAGACTTTGAATATTTTAGGGAAGTGGCCTGAGGCTAGTGAGGCGTTGAATATGTGTGTAAGTGTAGAGTATATGTTTGCGGATAGGTTGTGTATTAGTGTGGCTGGTAACCCGGAAGGGCCGGGGTACGTTTTGGTGTTTTTTTTAATGTAGTGTTTTGTTTCCTCGACGGTAATGGAAGTGGTCATTGTGGATGTGTAGTCAAGCAGCTCCATTCGTATCAGGGGGGCGGGCCTTAGCTTGTGAACGTGGGCCCGACACCACTCCTGGACTTCCTGGAAGTGCTCCCGCGGGTGTGGTTTAGGTGGGTTGTGTGTATGTACTGTGTTCCAGTGGGACCTAAATGCGTCGAGGATGACGTTAGTGTGTATAAGTGTTTGGTTGTTTACTTAGAGGGTGATGGGTTTGGGTGGGTCACTGCCTAGCAACCTTTTTACGTGCCGCCAGAAGAAGGAGGGGTTAGTGCAACGGGAGTCGTCCGCAATGAGGACGACCTCTAGCCACTGCCGGTTCCTATGTAGCTGCACGCACTGTAGGATGCGAGCACTTAAGTGATTGATGTTGTGTTGTCGTGGGCCTCTAGTGTAGTGATTGTTGTACTGTGTGATGAGTCTCTGAGTGTGTATGGAATATGTGAAATGTTTTATGCAAGTGTAGGTTTTATGTGGTGAGTGTAGGTCGCGTGCTGTGGTTATAGTGTTTAAGATTGAGCACCAGTGGTCATCTAACATGTCTGGATCGGTGTGGTCCAAGTCGAGGTTTGGGGTGTGTTATGTGTTTTGTGTCTCTTGATCTATTTCCAGTTCGTGTTTTTGTAGTCGAAGAGAGGTGGCGTGGGTATGAGTATGGGAGATGTGGATATGATAAGGCATATCGGTATGTGGTCAGAGAGTACGTTGGGACCCGGTGAGATGTGCGTGTAGAAGCGTGTAGCGTGGTCGTTGCGGAAGACCACGTCCGGATACGTGGTACCTCCACGAGTACCGAAGAATGTGGGGAAGGCCGGGCTGATGTGCTCGTTGCGTGGTCCATTATATAGGCAAAGTCTAAGAGTCCCGGCAGGACGTCACCCAAAGTTCCTTCTTCCGTCCGGGGCAGAAGTTCCAGGAGACTCTATCGTCCTTGTTGTTTTCGGAGCGCACGAATCTCAAGTTAATGGCGGAGGGAGAAAAACACCTTGGCAAATTCAAAAGGGTGTGCTCTGAAAGGAGATAAAAAATTCTAAAGGGGATTTTTCCCCTTTTGGTATTATACAGCGCAGGTAAGTTATCAGAATAAATTTGAGCCTTGGGAAAAAGTAACATAGTAAACCATAGAACAATCGACTCCAAGTAAAATATATTTGAGGTAAAGAAGAAGTTAGGGATCACCCAGCCGCATCTGCCCCACCGCAGCTCGATCGCCTCGGCTAAAGCATCACAATATACGAATATAGAGGAAGCTCGGGCACAAGCCCAAGGGACCGACCTACAATGGACCAGCCCAGCTATGGCAGGCACCTTTACATTACAATTAGGGAAGAAAAAGTTATCATAAGCTAATTGTACTCAGAAAAAGGGAAATTTCAAAATAGGTGCAAGAAGTTAAGTAGGCCAGCAAGCTTTTACCAAAATAATCTTTTAATTTTAAAAAGGGGATAGTTTTAATTAACAACAAGGCCTTTTGGAGTTTTTTTTTAAATCCTTATTTAGTTGTACAAAGTATTCATGAATAGTGAGGGTGATATCCATATAATTAATGACTGTGGCAGGAGTGAGGACAGATTTATCCTGGTCAATAAGTAGACTCTAGACTAGAAAATCATCTAAAAAGCTCAGAACATCATTGAGTGGGCCTATAATGATGAAGTCATCCAGATAAACGTAGCTATACAAATTCTAGCTATGATGGATTTCCTAATGAAAGGAGATCGATAGAAACCCATCAGTAATTTTTAAACCTAAATGTTTTACCACTCTTAGTTAGTTTAATTCCAAAATTTGCCCTAGCTTTCTCGTGGAGGCTAATATGGTAGAAACCGGTTCTAAGGACAAGCTTGATTGTGACATCTGAAGGGTCTAGATTTATAAATACCTGTACAACATTCGTGAGGCTAAATCTGGGAGGTTTAAATTTACTAGTTAGGGAAGACATATCATAAATAGATCGTATTTTTTTGTTAACAATAAAGAGGTTATGACAAAACCTAATGACTTTTGAATCCTCTAAAATATCTGCCTTTACCATTTCGCTTATTATAGGGAGCATTTTTTCGTTCGTGGTATTAAAATTATTATTTCCCTTAGGAAAGAGGATTTTTAAACCATTTCCCTGACAGACTTAAATGAGGTTACTAGTTCTGGGTACGTTAGTAGAGGAGCCTGTATTTAAATTTCCTGCCCTTAGTTTGCTTTTAAAGAAATCCGTAATTTTTTTCTTGTCTCGTTTCTAGTATATCTGTGAGAAGGGAGACTACTTCATCATTATTATCATCATTATTATTATTGCCCCTTTGATTATTATTATTAGCATTTTGATTATTATTGTCTTTATTATTGTTATCTTTATCATTTCCCCGGTTACCTCTACGTGGATTCTAAAAGTCCAGCGAGCCGCTCATGATATCTGGTATTTCAAAAAGATTGTGTTGATGTTGTTGAGGATTCGACGATAAAGGAGTCTTTGCGATCCAAGGGCTGAAGATTTGGAACAAGCAAAAGACCCACTTCCGGAATTTGTTCAATGATATTAAGTGCTCCTAAGTCCTGGGCATTGGTTTCAAAGAAGGTCTGAGGCCTATTTACAGCCGAGTCGTTAGCGTTAGAGGATAATGCCCGATGTTGAGGAATTACAGCACTTTAATCGACAAATAACACTTCCCGGTCACTTTCATTGATATTAATATACTGAGAAATATTAACTCTTAGAGTTGTGAGATTTAAATCAAGCAAACACAATCTAGCACCGAGAGAAATTATCATTAAAAACACTAACATCTGGATAAAGAAGTGACACAGGGCTGCGAATTTGTTGTAGACACTTAGTAAAAATATTTATATCACTGAGCGAGGCACGAGAAGCAGTGGGGGAAATATTAAAAGAAACAATAGGAAACATTGATGAAGAAAGTTGATGAAGCCGAGTTGGAGGAAGAGAAGGCTTGATTGGAGATGAGAAGGGGAACCGGAAGGAGCTGGATCCAGATACCACTGAGAGAGTGGTTGAATCGGTCGAAAGTGTTTGTTATCTTGTTTTCAACTTATACAATTTTGATAGTCTTGGAAAGAAATGACACATTGGGGCATTTAAAGATTTCAGAAATATCACTAAAATTCGTTTTTTTCATTCTCGAGGCAGACAAAAATTTGAGATCAACATCTTCTCACAGCGTCGAAGCACTTAAACATTCGAACACACTCGACAATCCCATCATATATCTGTATGTTGGACAAACACGTCTTCAGGTATTCTGAAGACCACAAGACACTCACATACGCTCAACCCATTTAAACCCAACACAACATCAGACCATGCCAAAGCCTACGCTGCTATAGGACTGTTCCAAGTGCCGTGCAAACGGTTACTTTTACGCCGAATATACCAGTAACATCTTCCGCGGCTGCCTCTATAGATCTAAGGAAGCCACAATACACCTCCTACTCACTCCTCCACTTCACTTATCTTCACCACTAACCACGTCCTATCCACCATTACAAGAACATACGCCATAGCTGCCGGTGCTCCAGGGGTTATCTAACTCCACCCCACCTCTCTCTTCAGCTCCTCTTCTCCCATCACACACCTCCTTCAAATGTCCCTAGCCCCCTTTCCACTGCACCCACTCTCCTTCCATTATTTTCACCCTCCTTTTCAATACTCACACACCCTTTTCTGATCCCCCCCCCCTCTACCCCCTTTGTCCCTTCCTGCCCTGATGTCAATCTACCTAGATCATGGTCGGCTGAACATGGTACAATTAGACGTGCGCAGTTGCCGTGTTTCTCGCCTCACCATGTCTAACTGGATACTCAATACATAAAGGTCATACATTGTACTTTTTCGCAAACAACACCAGTGTACATCCTCCAAATCCATGACGTTGCATTGCAGGTTATCACACATACCTCACTCCACAGGCGCTCCATCTGGGAGCAGCAATCCTTGTTAAGCGCTGTATAATCACACTCATAGATAAACACACAAGACAACTCTTTTTTAGCTTGCGAAATCCACACCAACACCGACCCAATTCTAGTAGCCACACACTAGAGTCCACCAGGACACTAATTACACGTTGAGGTCCCTCTCCGGGCTTTATTCAACCACAACCTTAGACTCTTCTTTATGGGACCTGAACACCATCTTCACTGCATTCTAACCACATGAACAACGTGGGTAGGTACCTGATCGCTGCCGTGAAGCGATTTCGCTTCCATTACATAGATCCGACCTTCCACATATTCTGTGGACACCACGGAGGGACCTCGTCCTCACAGAAATAGACCCAGGCCGCCACCTACTTCCTGACCATATCCTTATATGCCTCCTCCATTTTTCTTCCCCTCTCCTCATACCCATACTACCTTCCAGAACACTGACCCTGCAAAATTAAAGACCCACTGGAGCACACTCATGGACACGATAAACAGATATTTTTACATACCACGGGAAACACCTTCAACAAACACTTTATATTTACCATACACGTGCGTTTGAGCCGTCCTTGCGATAAGGTGCTTTTTGTGTTTCGCCAACAATTTGTTGCTTAAAGTGTTTTTGACTTTGCCATTTGTATATTAATAAGTTATACTTCTTTATTTTCCCTCATTTAATTACTCTCTCTGTGATACAAGTGATTTCCTTCAAATTTAATATATATATAATAGTTGACCGCTTAAATTTACCCTTTCACGTGGTCATTTTGACCAATCTTCACACCGCCATTTTTACCCCCAAAACGAGAACTGTAAGTACTATTTTCACCATTACTATTTGATCTGACAAGGTTTGTTTGGTTTACAAGATTTAGCTCATAATAATTCCTTTCTTTTTGTCTCTGTGTCCGTGCACTTACTTGAAATTTCTGTTATCTCCTTGTCATATCGGCGGGAGCTTTCATGTTTAGCATTGTTTTTTCTTGTTTCTGATTTCTAACAAGCAAATTAATACCTATATTTCCCTTTCAATAAATAATTACTATTTCTCCATTGCAGTAAATTAATATTTTTACCCCTTTCAGGCATATTAAAATTTTCTGTTTTCTTACAGGCGATTTAAATACCTTTATTTCCCTTCTAGACTATATATGTAAGTGGAGGCCATCTTGTTTTGTATTGTTTTTTTTATTGTTTTTAATTTCTAACAGGCGATTTTTTTGCTTACATTTCCCTTGCAATAAATAATCAATACTTCTTTGTTCCAGTAAATTAATATTCTGACCTCTTTCAGGGATAAGATTTTTTTGTTTTCTTACAGGCAATTTATATATTGTTCGTCTGTCCATATATAATTTTTTTCCAGAAAATTAATATTCTGATCTTCTAAGGGTACCAAAATTTTATTTTACTTACAGGCGATTAAATACTCTTATTTCCCTTTTCCGTAACTACAGGTCAACCATGTCCATCGCACCGCCCGACGATCTTCGCTAATAGAGACGTTCTCATTTGCAGATTCTGGCAAACAAGCAGAGTGTTGACGGATGAGCGGAATACAGCACTACGCAAGATTGATGCTTTGGCAGAGAAGCTGGAATCGTTGCAGGAATTCGTTACTCTTAATATCGGGGCGACGCAGACCCCTGCTTCATCTGCCGTCATACTCCCTGTCCCGGCTAGCCCCGAACCCTCCACTAACCCTCTTCTCCCACAGGATGATTTCCAGGTAGTTAGGAATAACGTGTGTCCCAGGGTCAATGCAAAGAGGTTCATAACCACTACCACTTGTCATAACCTTTTCCAGGTTCTTTCACAGGGAAATGAAGAGGAGAACAACGATGAGGTTAGGCTTGTGGGTGACTCCATCGTGAAAGGGCAACTCACGGTGTTCTGTGGTAGGGCACCCAGGACTCGGAAACTTTTCTGTATTCCTGGTGGCGGCCTGGACTACGTGATTGATACTGTAGAGGAAGTAGCAAGCCTGGCCTCCACCAACACGACGTACATCATACACGTAGGAACTAACGATATACATAGAACCAGATCGGAAGAACTCCTGGTCAGTATCGTCGAATGATAAGACGGTTTAAAGGAAAATCTAGCAAAATTATCCTTTCATGTATCATTTTCCGTAGACAGGCTCTCGACCGATTCTATAACATCGCCATTAGTGTCAACCGTCGACTAGCTAACATCTGTAGTGAAGAGAATATCGGTTTTGTCGACACCTGAAACAGTTTGTACTATGACAAATCCTTGTTTTCAGAAGACGGTGTCCACCTAAAACAAATAGGCGCTGCCCGCTTTGGTAGGCTACTCAACGACGCAGTAAAGGACTACAGAGCAAAAAACAGGGCTGCTAACGTTCCGCAGGGACAAGTACCGTAGGATGTGTTCGATTAAGAACTGGGAATAACACGAGGACATCCATCCATCACAATCTGAAGGTTTTCCATGTCAACGCTCGTAGCATTCGTAACAAATTTTCAGATATAGAGGAAATTGCGTTAACAGATAATTATGATATAATCGGCATTAAAGAATCATGGTTAAATATTGAAAACAGAGATTTCATAGCAGAATATAATCTATCTGGATACAAATTGTTTGAAAAAAGTCGAATTGACAAAATAGAAGTGGTGCCCTATTCTACATCAAAGAAAATCTCAACCCGATCAAATTAACAAAGCCACAGATCGCAAACAAAGACATATCGTACATATCTTAAAAACAACTTCGGGACGAAAATAGTGCTGGCTCTAATATATAGACCACCAGCTCAGCCAACGCAAAACGACAGCGATTTCTTTGAACAAATCAGCGAAATAAGTAACGCCCACGATACCGTAATTTTGGTGGATCTTAATTCACCAGTACCAAAGTGGCGTGAACCGATATCCGCTCATTATGATAACGAACTCTATACTAACTTTCAAGAAAGTTTACTAACTCAGTTTGTACTATGCCCTACTCGTGGAAATAATATACTCGACCTAATTTTGCAACAAGAGAAGATTTGATAGAGAATATTAATATCGGAGAGTAATTTTGTAATAGCGACCACCGTGCAATCACATTTAGTATAAATTTCAATCATAACTATATAATTAGTAGCAACGAAAGAGTCCCAGACTTTAGAAAAGCGAATTTTACTAAGCTCAGAACAAAACTCAAGCAAAAAGATTGGAGCAACCTGCGTGACATAAACGATATAAATGATAAACGGACATTTTTTTACTAGCTCGTACTTCGATGTGGTGAAAGAATGTATTTCTTTTAAAAATTGTCGTTCGCCACACGAAAATAAACCTAAATGGTGGAGTAGCGAGATAGCTAACTGTCTACGAGACAAGAGGAATGCCCATATTAGATCAAAAACTTCTAACGATGAGACAGCAAGCGCTAAATATTCAGACTTACGACGTAAATCCAAAAGGTTAATTAAACAGAGTAAAAAGTCCTTGGAATCACATACGGAAAATCAAAGTAAAACCAACCCGAAAGAGTTCTATAGTTACATACGACAAAAGAGAAAAACATCTACATCTATAGGACCGCTAATTGACGAGAGCGCAAAATTTACCACGAACGATGAACAAACCAGCTGTATTTTAAATACATTTTTTACATCAGTCTTTACTACAGAAGATCTTAGCGAAATCCCAACACCGACAGCTATCCAAATAGGTTACAACGAGGCGTTTAGTAGTATCACCGTTACAGAAAGAGACGTACTGAGATGCATTGAAAAGCTTAAAGTAAATAAGTCACCCGGCCCGGATATGGTCTTCCCTCGAATATTAAAAGAAGCCAAAAGTGAACTAGCCAAACCGCTGTCGTTATTGTTTAATTATTCGTTAGAGACCGGGACTATACCCGATGAGTGGAAGCTTGCTAACATAACACCAATATTTAAAAAAGGCAGTAGATCTCTACCTAGTAATTATCGTCCAATTAGTTTAACCTCGGTCGTTTGCAAAATGTTAAGAGACACTTATACGTGACGAACTCGTTAACCACTTGGAAGAAAAGAAGCTACTTAGACATACCCAACACGGCTTTCGAAATAAACGCTCTTGTCTAACGGATCTATTAGACTTCTTCAATGACATTTCAAGTGAATACGAAGAAAGTAAAGCAGTCGACATAATTTACTTGGACTTTAAAAAGGCATTCGATAAAGTTCCACATAAACGTTTACTAACTAAATTAAAAGCACACGGAATTGAAGGCGCTATAACAAGGTGGATAGAAAACTGGCTAAGTAATCGTAGGCAACGAGTAGTTATAAATGGAAAATCATCTAGCTGGACCAACGTCACTATCGGAGTACCTCAGGGGTCTGTTCTAGGACCAGTTATTTTTTTAGTATACATTAACAGCTTAGACGAAGGCATTTCAGGCATAATATCGAAGTTTGCTGAAGACACCAAAATCGCGAATTCAGTACTCACTAACGCACAGATTAATGGAATGCAGAACAACCTCAATAAATTATCGAACTGAGCTCAAACGTGACGAATGCCTTATAACACCGACAAATGCAAAGTGCTCCATATCGGATACCGAAATATCTAAGCAAATTACTCATCAAATTGTACTAAACTCGTAAGCGTAGACAGAGAGACAGACCTAGAATTAACAATATCGAGCGATCTAAAGCCCACTCAACAATGCTCAGATGTCATTAAAAAAGCGAATAAAATAGTTGGATTCATTGGAGCGTTCGAGTATTAGTCGAAAAATACAATCCTTACTCTCTATAATTCCTTGGTCCGTTCCATTATGGAATACTGCGTCCAAGCCTAGTGCCCGTACTATTAGAAAGATATAGTGAAATTAGAACGAGTCCAACGAAGGCTCACTAAAATGATACCAAGTCTAAGGAACAAAACCTACGAAGAGCGACTTAGAGAACGGAATCTCTTTCCGTTAAATCACCGTAGATTAAGAGGGGACTTAATTCAGGTCTTTAAATTTATCAAAAGCATAGACAATATGGACTGCAATAAATATTTGACTATCGATCATTCAAATTACACGAGAGGAAACGGCTGTAAAATTATAGGTAATCATTTTAACTCGCACGAATCTAAGAATTTCTTTTTTAACCGAATCGTTAGCTTATGGAATGGACTTCCTCGTAAAGTAATAGAGTGCAACACCATAGATACTTTAAAATGCCGTATAGATAAATACTTGGAATTAAATATCCGACTAACAGCGTTTTATAGCGATTAACTAAATAAATTTCACTTCGGGATCTCTCCCATGTTTCCTGTACAGCTTTCTCTCCCTGACAAAACATTGTGTTGTTAAAAATAAAAAGAAAGAGTGTTCTAAGCCTAGATGAGAAAGATAATTTGATTCTACATCTATATAAAATGTAAATACGTTTCTGTCATCTTTTTCAGAACACATAAATCCTAGATATGTATATGAATAAATACATTTAAAAATATCCAACAGAAAATTTGCATCTCCAAACGATACTAGCAGTGTCCAATAAGTCAAAATGTTTTAAAATAAGAACGGAAGTAGTAGATGGATCTAATAGATAATAAGCATCAAAATATAAAAATTTGCATGCTAATAAAAAAGAAGAAAAAAGAGCATAATCTAATATAAGATTATTAAGATAGGTCATATTTTTGTTTATTTTTTGTGTATATTAATGTGTTCCCGCTCTCCTGTTAAAATTTCCTGGTTGCCTCTATTTTCTAACAGTATCAGGTATATATTTTCACTATTCCAAGCCCTAAAACGGGTGGGAGAGGTGGGTGGGGAGAGACTTCATCTTTACTATCCTATGCCTTACACGAAGTATTGTATATAGTTAGAATTTAGGATAAAAATAAAGGTACTTCCATTGTAATGGACCGAACGGTCTCTTAAGGTAGTTACTTCCCTTGTAACATCTCTTTAATAAAAGGTGTACTATCTTCCTCATTATATTTTATCTCAGGCAACCTAGTTTGGACCACAAGGTCTGTTGTGGCCTGTTCATCTATGTAACTCTATGTAAAACAACCACTACGGCCAAGGCTTACGCCAACACAACATTGCACTCCTACCTGCTTCATCTCAAAATGCGTGCAGCTATATCAGCATCGTTAATGACGCAAGGTGACCAGCATATAGGATGATTGCCACTGCATTGAACATTCCTTTTTCTGGCGGTGATCAAAGATGATGTTGGGCATGGACTCCCTAAAACCAGTTACCCTACAACATAACAACCGCACCCTCACTCACACTACTGAGACCATCAACGTATTCAAGTACCATTGGGATATCATCCACACGCAAAATATCCCAAGCCACATGCACAAGAGCACTTCCTAGCAGGAAGTCCAGGAATGGTGTCGGCTCCACTCGGCAGAGCTTGGACTCGCCCACTGGTATGTTTGGAGGTGCTAGACAATCCACCACACTGACCGCCTCTATCACCGGTGGGGAAACAACCTATACATTCAAACAATTCTTAAACGCGCCTCCTGCCCATCCATCCTACAAGCTACAAAATTTCAACACATACTCTAAAACATGATCCAAAAACTAACACAAGTGTACAACGCCTCACTCTTCTCTGGCCACTTACCACACATCTTCAAAACCACTTGAACGCTTGGTTTAAACCTATTTCTGGGAATTTGTAGAGAAGATTAACTGGTTTTCCCCCTGCCAATATGGCTATAGGCGAGGCCGGTCCACGCAAGCGGTTGTGACCATCGTTCATAAAATAATACAGAAAGCAAGACACTGACTATCAGAAAAGATGAGTAAATAAAATGTGGGTACGAAGGAATTCTTTGGAAACTAGCCAAAAATACGGAGCTGCCTCTCAGCACTACATTTGCGACAGGAGATGTTACATAAAATACAATAACACAGCAAAACAACCATTGAGATCACGTGCCGGCTTACCCCAAGGTAGCGTGCTGGCGCATACACTTTGCATCATGCACAAAACGACATCCCACGGCCTCCAGAAAACTGGAGTTAGAATTTAGGATACCACTCTTTACCACTCTAATCCAATACCACAACAAACAGGCACGATACGCATCGGTGTCTAGCCACAGACTTTTAACCTTATCTATCCCATTCTGAGTTTTTCCTTGCCATTTCCCTTTCACACTTACTGATTTCTGTGTCCCACCAGTTCCCCCTCTGTTTTTCTTTCTATTCAAACATGCCAATTTTTGTATTAACTTACCTACCTATTATTGTTATTAATAATTAATTGCTACCATCACTATTCAATACCCATTAATTATTGTGCATTAGTTATTCCGCCTTTATCTACCTCCGTTAAATTAACTTAGAATGTAATGGTCCGTCAGTCTTGTTTAATGCATTAGTAGCTTCGCTGTAAACTCATAATTGTGATTTGTTAATTAGAGGTTATTTTCCTGTTAAACCCTTTTTGAAACCTGCTAGGCCTTTATTTTCCATGCCACGAAATTTGTCGAGGAAGTGTGTGTGTATGTATAAAATAAAACCGAAGGGCGCTTCCTAAGGTACATGATCATAGATGTTGACGTGAAGGAATCTTTGCCAACTTTGAACAGCCTGGGCTTAAGTACCCGACGTGTAGTCAGTATAGTAGTAACGAAGGTGAACTGACTCCGGGCTAAGAGGAAAATCGGGTAGAGGAAGTATATAATTGGGAAAATTGTTTTAAAATAGTATCTAAGAAAGCTATAAGTACAAATAGGTAAATTAATAATTTAGAAGAAAATGAAATATCATTATAAACAAAATTATGACAAACCAATAAATAATAAAATAATTGCAGGACAAAGATAAATCACAAGGTAACAGCGCTATGATAGAGTGCAAAGCCATTGAGAAATGGTCCCTCAGAAAGCAGCATATACAAATAAATATATGAAAAACAAACAAATAACAAGAAAATGAAAATATGAATTTAAAACAATGAGAATTAAATGAATTATGAAATAATTACGGGGAAATGTTACTTTAAGTAATCATCAACAATATCAGATTTATGCAGTCTCATTCTGAGAGCAAGGCTTTTAAAAATTCCCTACACTTATTTCCTCCTCTCCCTACGATTCAAGTCCCTTCCTCGTGACCCTCATGAGTGAAATGAGATATAATGGCCGAGACGGAAAAGATTCATCCTCTTCTATGTTCGTCAGTCCTAGTTTGTAGTCTTAATCTCAGGATAGAGTCTCAATTCGGGTCTAGGTCATGGCACCTATCATATTCTGTAAAGTGGATCGGATCCCAAGTTAAACTGTGGAGTCCATTTGAGGGATAAAAAGGTGCAAATCGATGTTAAAATCCCTACCAATTTTAAATGTGTGAGAGATGATCTTTTATCGTTGTTATTTAACAGTCTAAAAGTTTGTTATATTTTGAGTAACTGCGGTTGCTACTTTTGAGATAGGTGGTTATCTGATATCTTATTTAATAATATTAACGCGTGTGTCCGTCTGTGCATTAAAAAATAAAAAATAGAACAGGAATTTTTTGGTAACACTTCAGTTTCGGGGCGCACGGTAGGTGGCGCTGTTTATAGGCTACAATTTGGGGCTACAATATATGTCTTATGACGTCAGATATGAACAATTACGGCGTTATATATTTTGGTATATGAGTATATAGTGGGGGCTGCGCCCGCCAAACCCCCCTCCCAATTGATTGAAACTCAGAATCATCGCAGGGTGATACCTCCGCAGTGATATCTCCCCCACGAGCAGTCCCCTTGAATTTACTGGGGGATTTTCCCCCACAGCTTTTTAATGGCAGAAAAACCTAACCTAATAACAAACAATACTTACTTTTATAGGTTTCTTGATTAGTTTATGCGCCTCTAAATAATCTAAAAGTTTTTCGCGGTCATGCAAAATAAACCCGAATTCGAATAACGACGAAGAAGCACAACTAGAGCACAAAAAAAGCCATAACGAAACAGAAAAAAATGCTAAGCGGGTTAAATTTATAGCTACGACGTTGCCAGTAAGAAGCTGTTATCGTTCACTGCGAAACAAAAAATACGAAAACAAAAAAAAACAAACAATAAAAGACATCAAGAAACCTTACCTAACTTAGAAAAAACTATAAACGAGTAGAGGCGGAGAAATTTAGTAAATAATGCACACTAAAAGTTACAAATCCCCAAAACAAAAAAAAAAATATAACGCCGTGATTAGTCACATGTGAAGCTACCGTCTGACGTCATAAGAGATATATTGTAGCCCAAAATTGTAGCCTACTAACAGCGCCACATACCGTGCACCCCAAATCTGAAGTATTACCGATTTTTTTTCTTGCACACAAATTTTGAATGTTTGTGAAATAGAAAAACAACTCGTGGGACGCACCGCCATTTGATGGACACTCGCTAGCGCCCTACTGTGAAGACTGCGTCGTACCCCAGACTGTTCGGCACAATCTTGTTGAATGTTCAAGTCTGGGCGATCTCCGCGCACGTTACCTGTCCCGGCACCGGGATGGGCGGGGTCGCTACCGCCTGTCCCTTTTACTCGGGACGAGTTCGTACACAGTAACTGGTGGACTTTGAGACTTTTGGAGGAGGCCGGCCTTCTCCCCTCTATTTAACTAGTTTTTTTGTTGTTTTCTTTGTAGGTCGCACGTTCCTGCGCCGTGGGGGGGGAGGGGGAGGCGGCCTTACCCCCGACGCCGGAGCTTGCTTCCTCCTTGTTGCCACTTTCCCTTTTTTATTGTCGTTGTTGTTTTGGGCATTTTCTTATTTTAAAGTAGCCTAGTTCTATGCTGTCGTGAGTGTGGTGGCTTGTGCCCAAGTGGGTAGTGGCCAGATAGTCTCCTAAAATTTTTAAAAATGTGCTCACGAGCTTACATGCCCGATGCCCAGAGTAGGAGGTCGTTAACCTCCGGTGAATGAGGAGTGAGTTTTGCAGGGAACTTTATAGAAGTGGGCACGAGAAGTCACAGAGTGTGTGAGTTTTATGGCTGGCCAAACAAGTGCGTTCTCTAATGTAAAATACCAATTATTTTGGCCCAAACTGTGATAACAATATTTATTTGCAGTTGAATTTAATGAAGCTTTGAACTCTCGCCAACAAATGTGTCCTTCATTTGTGTCATTTGAACAGGAAAATATTTTCATTTCAGTTTTATTCTCATAACGACCTTGGCCCGCCTGTTAAAATCTGTTGTTGTGAATTCAAAACCCGGTTCATTTCCTTGTTTGTTAATGTGTTTTCTCATTTAGTTTTGTTTGATATATTTGTTTGGTCATTTTTAAAAAAGAATAAAACAGATTTTACCCCTATCGATACGAAAGAATTCCTTCTTGTTGATAGCAGGCAAGGACTCTACCTGCTATGAACACAGAGGCAGTGTGTAAATGTCATTAAGAAATTTAGCATCATGTAATACTTTCACTTCTTGATCGATTAAACTTGTGACAAATTGTTAATCTCAATTTTGTGTCTGCCTCGAGTATAAGAAAACGAATTTTAGTGATATTTCTGAAATCTTTATATGCACCAATGTGCCATTTCTTTCGAAGACTATAAAAATTGTATAAGTTAAAAACAAGATTAAAAACACTTTAATTTGGTTCCCATTTTGTTGTTCTATGTTGTTTAGATCAAAAGTTATAGTGAAAAACATGGTTCAAGAAACTCGGAACTAATGCTTTTTCCCCGATTTCAAAGCAGAAAATTTAAAGCCTTATGTAGCAATGTCTCTCAACTTCCAAGGTAAAAATAAATTTGGTTTGGGGCTTTTGCGTGTCAGAAATCATGGGAAAATGTACAGAAACCTTGAAAATAAAAAAGGGCTTTCTCTGATCACAGTCATGTATACTCCATGCTACATACAAGTTCCTCGATGGTTAGCATGCCACTTCAAGTTTACTTTTTAGGAAAGAATTCATCCCTCCCCTTTTCACACTTCAGGTTGTTTCCTTTGAACTAACCCATCAAGGATGCGGAAGCTGGTAAGCTCTGCACTCAAGATAAAATCGAAGGAAAAGTGTAATGCTGATTAGTGACTAATTTTCAGATCTGAGTGCAGCCACTAGAAGTAAGGATGGTACTGTGCTATTTAACAAATGAAAAGTATGTTTCACAACATTGGTTGCTTAATAAAGTCCCCCATAGAAAAATAGCATAACATTGGCCAAAAGATTACTAAATTCAGAAACTTTTAGAATCCATCGTACTTTGTTAGGATTAATTTATTCTATGTTTATTAAATCACCCATGAAAAATACGTTCCGTACTTTCCTGCTGAACAATTGCTTCATCTTCACTATGAAAATCAATGAATGTTATATAATACAAGTTTATCTACGTAATTACTTGAGTAGTAAATACAAAAAACAATATTACATAATTTGAACTAATCACTTTACCAGTGCGAGGACTAATGCGCACATTGAACTAAATACTAGTCATGAGTGAGTGAAACGCGCTGAAGACGTGGATTCCTTAGAGACTGCGTGGCAACTTATTTCGTAGACGTTGTAGCTGCTTAACTCGCAGTGGAGTTTGTCCGCGAGGGACTAGAAACTCGAGGAAGTTCTTTTGTTAATCAAGGTAATGCGGAAGTAAACATGGAAATAAAAATATTTATGTATTTTAGATATTTTTTAAACCCTGGAATTAAAAGAACAAAGAAAGGAAGCAGAAAATATTTCGTATCTTTGGAGACATGAAAAATAAATTAAGGTGACATACAATGGAAAATAGAATTAGAGATACAACTGCGTGCATAAGTAACGGGTGTTCCAATAACTTGGAGCGATTTTAAATGTAAGTTAAGTTTAAGCGTCTAAGGATTTTTCTTTTCTTTCCGATTTAATAACTACAGTTTTGGCAATTTCAACCATGGAAAGATTAACAATCGAACAACGTGTTAAAGTTATCGAAGCGCAAAAGTATCGGCATCATGGATAGCTTTGGTGCTCCAATGATTACACTTATTCGGTTATATCATTTTTTAAACAATCTTCTTTGTGATTGATGCACATTTATTATTTAATATCATTTGTATTCAACATTCCCCTCGCCTTTTTAGATAGTTTTTATCATTTTGTTTTTATTATATCTATTATTTTTTAATAAAGGTTTGCGCGGATTTTTAACATGAAGTGTTGTTTTTTTTTTTTACATCAATATTTGTTCTCCTCAAAATGTAAAGTGAAAAGTAACGAGGCCGTCTAGAAGGGAAAAATAGTGAAGATAGAAGTGAAAATGTGAGAGGAATATATATATATATATATATATATATATATATATATATATATATATATATATATATATATATATATATATATATATATATGTATAACTGAATCACGAAAATAAGGAACGTGAGGAATTTATGAATAACGTTATAGCCACGAGGAAAATGAAACAACGGAGAACTGCGAGGCCTTTCGACTAATGGTCCTTTACTGAGCAGACTACAGGACCATTAGTCGAAAGGCCTCGCAGTTCTCCGTTGTTTCATTTTCCTCGTGGCTATAACGTTATTCATATATATATATATATATATATATATATATATATATATATATATATATATATATATATATATATATATATATATATATATATATATATATATATGAATCCAGCAAACCGCAAGAAACAGAAAAACAGGATAATTTTTTTGCAAAAATTCCGTACAGGGGTGGGATTGTCCTTTGAATTCCGTATTAATTTCTTTCTCTTCCATAGTCCCGATCGACCTTGCGAAGCGTACCTTAAAAGCTTGTTTATTAGGAATATTTTTGTCTTCCGAGTAGCCGAGTGGTCTAAGGGACTATTTAATTGAGATCAAAGCGGTTGCTCGCTGCCTCAGTGTGCACGGTTCGAATTCCACCCCTGTACGGAATTTTTTCGAATTAGGAAATAACATTTCCGAAGAAAAGTTACCATGTTTTTCTGTGTCTTGCCGTTTGCTGGATTTATTTCAACATTCTTTCGCGTTCATGAAAGATTTATACATATATATATATATATATATATATATATATATATATATATATATATATATATATATATATATATAGCTGCAGATCCCCCTATAGAAATTGGGGACGAGAGGGAACGTACTTTTTAGATTTAGATTACCAGGGTCCCACGAGCCTTGCGTGCCTATCCTTTTGGAGCGAGGTGTACAAGTCTACACGGATCCTCCTCCACATTGCATCATGAATTATAAACATATTGTCAAAGATGTACTGATACAATTACATCTTTGTCGCAGATTCAATGTAAATAGACTGCAATTACAGGTGTTTGTTCATCCTTGTATACTCTTCAGCGGCAATGGTATATCTAGCCCCTAAATTAGGCTAGTTTTCTAGTACAAATTCAAATTAGGTTGTACTACCGTTCAAGCTACTGAAAACATCAACTAAGCATTACTAGATGCGGCTTAATTGAGAACTGAATAACGTAGGTTCAAAATGATGAGGTCTAGAGACATGAGCACCAATAATGAACATCCAGAGTGGAAGGCACAAAGATGCTCTTAAGGATGAAGATAATTATAATTGTCTACAATGGGCAGTAACCGTCGAACAACAGTGCGGGCAATTGCTGGAGACTTTAGGACTTTAACAGCCACACCGTATCGCGTCATCTTAAGGTAAATGGAAGAATAGAGATCGATTTTTGAAGAGAATTGTGACCTGGAAGAAAGGATATATCCTATATGATAACAAATAGATCTGTGGAATCGCTAGACAACAATAAAAAAGTCATAATCGCAAGTCTTTGTTGCACCCAACGACTGTTATGCTTACAGTTTGGTTGAAAATTGAAGGAATCATCCTTTCTCACTTTTTGGAACCATGGTAAAAGGATGGCAGCCTAATCATTACTATTTGGAACAAGGGAAAACGATACCAGCCTAATGGTATTGTTGACAGATGGTTAAAATGCATTCGAAGTCAGTCGTCAAATGGCTACCATCGGTCAATATGGAGCAAACCTGCTTCGAGACAATGACAGGCCTCACACACATACCAGATGTTTGTGTCTAAATTGTGTGAATTGCCATATAACCTTCTTCAGCATCTTCCATATCAACCAGACATATCTATCCCATAGTAATTACCGTCATTTCGAATACTTTGAACTCAATATTCGCACTGAAGTGCCGTTGCCCTGGTTATACCTCGAGGTTGAAAAATATGGTTTTAGTTCTAATGAAAAAAACGTGCAAACTCAGAGCGAATATGTCGTTTCGTGTATTTTGACCGTATCCATGAAGCACGCGGTCCTTCACAAACAGCCGGCTGATTCCATGGCTCGAGTGTCAAGATGATTAGAGCTTGAAGAATTCCCTAAAAATCGAATATATTAGTGGATCGTGGTAAAAGGTTAATGATACAAATGGATCATATTTCGATTAAATACACTGTATAAAAGTTATACGTAGATCACAAAAACAACGTCCAATATTGTGTGTGGGACCCACCAATTTCATGTAAATGACATCATAATGACGTCATTCGCGCGCTGGAACATCATCATAGAACTACGCATCACGCGGCATCTGTCGTCATTTCGAATGCGTACTTATCATTTTGTACGAAATTCTAATTTGATTCAGATCATCTAACTATATTTTTATTTCTTTTTATAGAAGAGATTGATATTACTTAGCAGTACTGCTTAAATAATAAGGAATTCATCAGACCGCTTCTGCTATATTTGCTATAAAATACGCTACGTACGCAGACGTACACACACAGAGAATAAAAGTTATTAAAAAAAGAACCAATTGAATATAAATAATCAAATAAATTACTTACCCTTTATAACTGGAGACAACGCTGAACATGGTATCAACACAGACACCTACAAAATCGAAATACCAAACTAGAGAGTGATCAGTAAAAACCACCTTCACCACAGATTTGATGGGCGTTGATCTTCATAAGAAGACTATTCTTCAAGAAGCTTCCCGGGCTCGAAAGGGTCATTTGCGGCATTCGAGCTACCTACTCTCGGGGAACGGGGATTAGTCATTGTCGTGGCATAACAGCCACCATGTTAACCCTACCTACCTGTAAACAACTTCCTTGCCTTATTTGGCCATCGTAGGCTGGCGTTTTTATGGCGGAGAGCTCAACGCCAGATGCAGAGACGCAAGTTATGGCTGGACAAAAGAAATGGGATGAAACCTTGTAATTCTAATAAGCAGAGAAAGGCTCCAAAGGGATGGGCCAAGTTTTTCAAAATACAAGATATAGGAGACTGCGACCAAACCAGCCGCAATACTCACTATCCCTGAAAACTTCCTTTCTACTACTATAGTTAGCCTGAACCTAGTGTCTCGAACGACCATGTCCCAGTTGTCACAATGATCTCACTGATGTTCATACACGTCCCAGTCAGCCACACAAGAGATACGCGAAGGTCAACTGAGAGCTGTACAAACAGCTCATAGACGTCTATATCCCGGTAGATTTGAACAAGGCAACGTTGAAAGAGCAACGATGATATGAATGAGATCACAGTCCATCTCACCACCAGTACGAGCGTATCGTGGTCAAAACTTCAACTTCATTCAAAAACTGTCCTAAACAAAGCGGTCCTATGAGATAAGGGTATTTGGTAGAGAAGATAGGAGCATCTAAGATTCAAGGAGGAGGACGAAGCTATGTCGTTAAAAGTCACATGCATGCAACAAATTAGAGAGGAGGTAAAAAATAAACTAATGTTATCGCAAAAAGAAACATGGACAATATCAAAACAAGCTGGACTGGGAAGTTAACCCCAATAAGTTATAAAAGAATGTTGGCAGAATGAAGGGACTACTAGCCAAGGAAGAAGTCAAAATTAAAAAAAATACGGACAATACTTAGAGGTCCCGTATATTTTAGGGGAGATATTTCACTGGTTCTGGAAAATATTCTTAATCACCAGAAGACAAAAGTTTCGACCAAGACTTCGAAAACAATATAATAAACAATCTGAATGTAAAGATAGAATGAAAGCACCCTAACCCATGGAGCAACATAGGGAGTGAAAGAGCGAGAGAAGGTGAAAGAGAGATGATAGGCCTCGGCCTTTTTGTAACCACAGAGGAGGTCAGAGAAACTCTAAAAACAGTAAAATATGCCCCTCGGTTGGTCGGTGCTAACCAAACATAACCACACAATTCTAGCCTCAAATACCTCGAGTGCTATAAAATGTAATGAATTCTGCTTCGAACTGCGGGTATCTCTCAAACGGGTTTAAACTGACCAAGATCACCGTTATACCTAACGTAAATAAGTCGCCTGCCCTAATCGTCAACCATAGATCAATCTCTCTCCTGGAATTACTGCGTAACTTGCTGGAAAAAATTATAGCCAAAAGACTTCAATTCCACTTGGCGGAAAATGGCCGTATAACCACTAACATCTGTCTTCACGCACAAGCAGGCCAATTGACTTCCAGAGGAAATATATGTAGAACTAGTAGCCATGGAGGGGCAAAAGGCATTCGACAAGGTTTTGCTTAGAGGGTTACAGTACAAGATTTTCAACCAGCAGCTAAACTTAATCCCGGAACGAATCAGCTGTGACTACGCCTTGGAACAGGGCTGGGGAAACATTTTGGAGCCGTGGGCGAAACTTTCTAATGAAAGAAGTCAGCAGGCGATAAATAAAATTTGGCTCTCGTCTCTTTGTAAATGTTGTTTAAATTTATTACATGAAGCGAAATACTCATGCATTAATATTTAAACAAAAAATAATATACAACATTTTTATTGACTGCCATCACGGAAATTGGACATACAAATATTATTTAAATTTCCGTATCAAATTTCCCCACCCCTGCCTTAGAAAGAAGAGCGCGGCTTGCAATAGAAGGTCATAGGGGACCAAAATTTCAGCTTAAAGTGGGATTTGTAAAAAGACAACTGTCAGAGGCACCTCCTTTACCAGATCTTCACGATCGATCTACCAACACCGATAAAGAGGGTCCGATCTAGTTGCAATTCGCTTAGGACATTACGCAAATAAGCAAGGCAAGGTAAACGGCTGACGAAAGTGCCAACATAAACAACTATGAGAGCAAATGGAAAATTAAACCAAACTTGCAATAGTTAAAGATTTTCCCTCTGAATCGCCGCAAACTCTCAGTCGTGATGGCAAACGGACCACGATACAGATATAATAATGAAGTCAATGTTCTCAGACTACATATCACTACCACATGGTACAAGAAACATACCCAACATAATCAGATTCTCAATTTTGAAACTCGGAAACATTCATAAAAAATATACACAATGTACTCGTACGTCCACGCCAAGTTGATTATACCCTGCGATACTGGTTCAGTTGGGGAGGCAGAAGAGATAGCCTGCACCCCCCGGAGATAAACTTCTAATTGACATTTCCAGACTAAAAAATATGCACTGCAAACGATTAGTCATGTTCCCATTGCGAAAAAGTGACCCACGTACCCTTTTTCGGCCCCCGAAGACCCCGAGGTAGGACGTTCGGCGCCTCAAGAAAGTGATTTTCCAACATCACTGATTTTGCCTAGTGACACATCATTTTAGGGTTTTTTGAAGGCGCTGATTCCAAAAAATGACTTACTTTTATGATTACACTGTAAGATTATTATCAAATTAGAATCTCAAATTATCTAATTATGATTAAATTAGAATCTAAAAATATATCTGATTGCATTCATTGGATTTCTTGATGGAATAGAGTGTATTTTTTCTATGTTTTTATGTCTAAATATTTTATTATCATATACTTACAGTGTAGATGCCAATTTCACCATTTAATTGTGATTTCTTTCAACTTCAGATAAAGGGGAACGAATGAGGTAACCCATCATGCCAAAAAGAAAATATAGTGACAGATCTCATCCTGAAGCCCCTGAAAACCGTTCCCCAAAATGCATTCTTCACACCAGTTCTCTTTCAGACTATGGTAATTTTACACCACTAAGCTCAGTAAAAGGTGATGCAAGTGACAGACTACAATAATTAAACAAGATTCATGACCTTCGCCTCCAGCACTCATATGACTCTCCTCAGCACATGCAATCTGTGTGTGACCAGATTCCCACTACTCTTCCTACTACTCTTCCTACCAGCATTTTACTAGACATCTAAAGCGCCTTCAAGATGATCAACACGCAGCAACGACATCAGAACGACATCACTCCCCTCGTAAATCGATTTCAGCAGCTTCCTATGGACCCATATTTCCACCAGTGTATTTTTTGTGAGAAGCTAAAAATCAAAGTTGGTCGGAAAACTGAGAGAACTGAAACCTTCTCCTCCTACAGAAAGATAAGAAATGCATGAGAAGAAATCGAACGGCGAGCGCAGAAAATGGGTCTTACTCGGGTTTATCGTCAAGTGAAAGACAAAGATCTATTTGTCGTTGAGGCCAAGCATCATCCATCATGTTTAAAATCGTTTCGCATATCATTCTACAACTACAAGCGCGGGATTCACAGAGCTGAAGAACCCCAAGATTCTGAGCAGATACGTTTTCCCGCTGCCCATGAGAAGGCCTTTGGCACCATAGTAGATCATGTTAAAGCTCAGGTTGTCAAGAAAAATGATGTGCTACAGTTGTCTTCACTTCGGCTTCTATATGTTGACAAACTGAGACAGAGTGGTTATGAGGCCTCAAACTACACGTCAGAAAAATTGCTGAATCGTCTTCGGAAACATCCAATAAATAACCCCCTCAGCTTTACAAAAGTCGACAGAGATAAAGGTGGTTCTGTTTCATTTTGGTTGGTCTATAGCTCAAACATCACTGTTGCACACGCTCTTGCCCAGGCCTATGCTCTCAGAAGCACAGATAGATATCAAGATGTTGCATTTCTTCTTCGAGACCTCATTCTACAAGCATATAAAGATTCAAAGAACATCCTCTGGCCGCCAACAGCCAATGACATGGAGCTAAGTTCTCAAGAAATTCCACCTCCAGACCTCGTCCGCTTCTTCAGCCTTGTCATGGCTGGCAAAGACAACACAGAGACAAGTTAGAAGACTAAGCGGCTGGTGGTTTCCATCGGTCAAGATCTCTGCCGTGTGGTGTCAGATGAAAAATGGAAGCTGCCTAAACACATACTCCTCTGAGTCACTGTCAGGCACTTGTTTCGAAGCAAGCAGTTGACCAACATTTTTAACAGACTTGGCCATTCAGAGACCTACAATTTTTGGCTTAGAGATGGAAACTGCCCTGACCAAAAGCTCTGGATGACGCCTCAACCCATCTCACACCGCACATCTTGACTGAAGATGGTAACCTTGTGTTTCACTGTGAATGGGACAATTTGAGCAAACTATAACAAATGTGCACGGCAGTAACATTGTTAACAGTGCTGGAGGCATAATGGTGCAGGAGGTCAAGCCTGATTTTCAAAGCACACACATGCGAACGCTGCCTCTTATGGACAAGACTAAGCATAGAAGTATACACGTTGACACGCCAGAAACTCTCCCACCCCTCTACTTCACCCGCATTGGCCCGACATTTCCACAGAATGCATCCTCCACACCCCCTGCTGAAAATTATGCAATCTATGCCTCTCAGATGAAACTGTATTACATGTGGCTTTTCTGCAGATACATCGGAAGTAGCGGCACGCAGTCCATGCCAGGACTGGGAGGCTTTGTCTCAGCAATTCGAACTGTTCCTCACAGGAAATCAACAGTGGATTACTTCACTTCCATACATCAACCAATCACTGACATTGCAGTCGTACATGAGCTACTGAAGCGCTCCGAAGCAGTCACAGTTTAAGTGGCGCAAAAGTGGGTCCTCAATACATTCGACTTGGGTGTATGTATGAAAGCCCTGCTCATCATCTGGAGATAGCCAGACGAGTTTGCCCATCATGTAGTCACTAATGGGCCCTTTCACACGTCAATGAATTATATAGGGATGATTACAAATCACAAAATGCGTGGCTCTGGGTACACAGAGATCCTGTTAGAGGCTCAACTGGTGAGAAGCGGCTCACTGAAAGGTGTTCTGAGTGGGAAAGCCTATGTCAATTCCCTCTTTTGTCTAAAAACTGTGTGTGAGGAAATGGAGAGGGTGCTGATGGAACATTTCACTGAAGAAGAGAATGTAACTATAGCTGATCCTGCTTCTCTCCTCAACTTGATACAGTCATGTGATCGAAAACATCTAGAAGAGGCTATTGACGACCCCTTCATACTGACCCTCATGGAGAGAGGTACTGCAACTATGAGGAGAAGGTGCGCAAGGGTCACCTGGGGAAAATGGCTACCTTCTGGATGTCTTTTGTGGATCCTTGTCATTTTGTCTTTATGTTGCTTCTTTCTATCAAGACAAACAACCTGCAGATGTTCCACAAATGTAATCGAGACATGGCAGTCCTGTTCTTTGCTTTTGATGGGCACAACTACGCAAGGTTTTTACATTTGAATGTCAAATCTGATCATAAATTAGATTATATTCACACTAATGATTGCAATTGAGTCTAATAAATATAATAGGTAGTAATATTGATAAACAAGAAGCAGCAACCTTGATCATTATGACAATATCATATACTTTTTAAATTCATATGTGCTTTATGAAATATCATGCATCTATTTGTAGATACTTGACATGGCTGGAGGTACACCTAACAAACCTTGAAAAGAGTCACCCAGGAGCAAAGGATCTTCTAACCAAAGGTGCAATTGCTGTGGCCCGCTCGATGCTTCCTGGGGCACTCAGTGCTGTAGACAAGACAATGGAAGAGACGTTCATGCGCTTCGTGAAATCGTCAGGTACATATAATCTATTTACACCGGTGTTAGCCTACAACAGTAGCAATAACTAAATAAGGTACAATATTATTTACAAAGCTAGCTTGCATCCCTTCACTAAAATGATGGGAGGCAATTTTTGGTTTAAGTAATTTCAAGAATTTTTTTTAATGTTTGCAGGTGGGTTTATAGGACTGTACAGCAAGTTTGACACATACCAGAGATGGTGGCGTACAACATCCGCATGATCCTATTTCTATGAGAAGACTCTAGAGATGGTGGGCATCATCAATGATCCAGACTCCTTAAAAAGGGGAAGACATCGTGAGCTGGAGAAGGCAGAAATCAAGAAAGGAGAGTAGGCAGTTCAGAGAGTCATTGCTGCTGTCAACTACTTTACCAACCTGTTTAAAATCTTGGACAAGGGCGGGCTCTACTCCTTAGCATCTGGAGCCCAAGTCTCAACAGATGTTGAGGCACAGATCCTCCAGGCAGAAGCTTTTGGCAAAGTCGCAAAGTCTGACTTCATCTGCCGCCTGAAAAGTGGAGAGGCAGGAAGATTCTTTGACCCTATCAAGCGGAAAAAGCTGAAGACTATGGAGGCACGCAACAAGAAGGTCACCCTCACATCATCGCAGGGAAAGGTAAACTGACATTACAATACCTTGTTATTTAGTATGTTTCCTGCATTTTACCATAACCAACAAAGTTAATATCAAAACAAGTAGCCAAAGCAATCAAATTCTCTAAGTGTAAGAGCGATTGCAAACATAAGATGCTATATTGGGGATGAAAATAGTGAAACACAATTTCTTATTTTCATTTAAAATAAGCATGTTATAACATATATTAACACCATATTAACACCATATGATTATGTTCTCACAGGTCATCCAGTATCAGACGCAAGGCAACCTGGCGTTCCCACTTCTCGTCGTCACAGAATCAAGATAAACCGTTGGATCTGGACAAGCTGATGACATTCATCCTGATACCGGTGCCTCATAGCCTCCGTACTCCAGACGGCTTTTTCTCAAAGACTTACAAAGTCACAATGCTGTGCTACCTTTTGGAAGATTTTATCACAGATCTACCATACCCCAAGGAAGCCCTATTCATCCAGGACGGCATAGCGCTGCTTCATACCCTTACCAACCTTCCCCCGACATTTGGTGAGATATGTCTACAGGTGCTAGATCAAATGGTAGCCAAGAAGCATTTCTTGTTCTTGACAGACAGTTATCATTCACAATCTATTAAAGCCCAGGAGAGGTTAATACGAGGCAGATGAGAGAATATCATTCTGGATGGACCAGCAACTCGGAGATCATGTGATTTCAAGCTGTTTCTGGCTAACAATGACAACAAGAAGCAGTTTTTCGGCCTTCTCCTGCAAGTGTGGAGTGGTCAACAGGGTGCTTTAAGGCTGGGGAAAACCAAAATGGCAGTGCTGATTGTTGAAGGGACGGCTCATCAACTTCTCTCTTCAAATGGACAGGTGAGTAGAAGGGAAAACAGCAACAGACATTCAGATAAAAATATACACACATTTGTATAAATATGTTATATAATGACACATACATTACAAAAATCTCAAATAAATGCAGAAATGTATTTCAGATATTGCACATACACACACACAAACCTTATCGAACATGATACTTGCTCCATCAAAATGTCACACATGTTCGTTAGAAAAGGCTGAATTCTTGCTATTTCTTCTTCTTTTCTCTTTTTTTATTATAGTGGTGCTGTGTTTCAGGTTGAAGTTCGAAATCTCCCCCACCATCTACAGCAACCAGGACGAGACGGACACTAGGGTTGTACTATATCTACACCATGCTGCAGCACTTGAGTACAAGAATGCTGTGGTTAGAACTCCTGATACAGACGAATTTTAATTCTTCTCTACCACGCTCATGCAATAAAACTAACTGTACACCTTGATACAGGATCAAGAAAACATCGACAACTTGTGAACCTCTCTGAGCTTGCAGAGTCCCTTGGTGAAGATTACTGTGCTACTCTTCTTGGGTTCTACGTCTTCACCAGAGAGGACTGTACCAGCACTTTCAAGGGGAAGGGAAAGATCGGGCCTCCGAAGAAACTGGAGAAGAACCCCAGGTTTCATGTGATCTTTAAGCAACTCGGAGACGACTGGAATGTCAAACCTGAGGTGCTAAGGCAGTTGGAACAATTCACCTGTCCCATGTACCAACAAAGCCATGAATCATCAATTAATGTGGTTCGTGCTAAGCTGCTCCGCACTATAGTTGGAGAGGATAAGCACCTCACTTCCAAGTCAAAGGTGGATTTGATTCGCCTCCCTCCATGTCACTCTGCTCTGAAGCCACATATCCAGCGTGTGAATCACCTAGTGGCCTTGTACAAGCGCGCCCATGAAGGCATTCTGGAGAGGCCCAAACCATATGACGATGGACAAGGATGGATCATGTCTGCTGACGGTGTGCTGGAACCTCTGTGGCCATGCAGTCCTGTATTACCAATGTCACTAATTGATCTTATGACAGCAGATGACCATGAATTGGAGGATGTGAAAGAGGAGGAAGGAGAAGGGGATGGAGACTGTGATGCCTATTTTGAAAGCGATGATGAATTCTGAGAAAGTTCTATTGCTTGCTTGTTCGAAAATAATGACCTCCTGCTTCTTGATCATATACATAGGATGTTTTCAATCATGTTTTTTAATCATTTTGAAGTTATTGTAAATAAAACTTCTGTGTTAACTAAATTTCTCAAAAAATTTAGATTTTTGTTAATTTTTTAAGCGGAATTTATTGAAAATGACCTTCAGCTACCATTATCACGTAAAATAAGGATTTAATCCTAAAAATAAGCCATTTTTTGGACTCAGCGCCTTCAAAAACCCCTAAAATGATGCGTCACTGGGCAAAATCAGTGATGTTGGAAAATCACTTTTTTGAGGCTCCGAACGTCCCACCTCAGGGTCTTCGGGGGCCGAAAAATGGGACGTGGGACACTTTTTCGTAATGGAAACATGGCTAATCGTTTTCAGTGCATATTTTTCAGTCTAAAAATGTCAATTACAAGTTTATCTCTGGGGCGGGCAGGCTATCTCTTCGTCCCACTAGACTAGTTCAGGCGGTCAGCCGACACTCACTAGACTCTAGAGGATATACGAAGAGTCCAAATCAAACCATGTTTTGTATTTGTAAAGTAAGAAAGATGGATTAAGGTCCCCAAGGAGAACTACCCTGAAGTAGTGGCCTAGATGCGGTTAACTCGACCGCATAAAAACATAGCAGGAAAACATGGGAAAAGGTCTTTGACGAAATCTAGCCCAAGATCAAAGACGCAGTTCATAGACATAGAAACAACAAGGAAAACATCGGTCCTCGGGTGGAAGACTGCTCACAATAAGACATAGATCCTATGAACGCATAAATCAACACATCCTCACACTAATTAAGAGTGAATGGATCAGTGCTAATAAAGAAAAAATAAAAAAGGTGAAAAACTTAAGCAATAAAATGTAACCAAAGGCTAGAACGTTTACGCATTGCCCAACATAAAAGATGTCAAAAGCATGAATCATAAAAAAGACATGTTTTGTAAACAACAAGTAAAAGAATAAAGAAAAACAAATGATTAAAAAAGTTTGATCTCTTTTAAAGAAGGTAAACGACATGCTCTTTTCGGGCGTTGGTTTTTCGAACCAGAAGACATTAGCAATTTTACGTTCATTACTAATCATTTATTGTCGTACAAAAAATAACCAGTCACCATAAGTGATACAGAGAGACCAGAAACAGAAACAAATCAGAATATTGTCAGCTATTATTTCCTTCTCCACATCTGATGTTTTCTCGGCACTAAGAGAGGCACGTCCTTACTTTCTTGACGACCTTTCCATGGCAAAGACTCACTTCACTAATGGTTAACTCCTGATCTTCTGCCATTGCCAACGCCTCAGCGTTGCCTCTTTCTCTCACTGACGATCTTTCTATGGCAGAATCTTACCTCTTTAATATGTCCACTTCCTTGGTTGATCATCGTCAGTGTTTACCTCTTCACTTTGTAGTAGTAATGCGGGGTAAATGCCGAGTGTCCCCAACCCCCACCCCCACCATTACTGTGGCACCCCCTTCGACCCACCCCCACCGTTGTGGTTAATGCCGAGTCTCTCCCTCACCCCCCCCCCAAATACTTTGGTATGTGAACTACTTTCGAAGGAAGTAGAGTCTACACATACGCACACACACATATACACACATACACACTGGATCTTTCTAAGGAATTATGGTCTACACACACACATACATTGGGTTAGGTTAGGAGTAAAATGGCACCCAGCCTTGGTCACATGCAGGAAAAAACAAGCGATATTTACTACACACATACACACACACAGACACACTGGAGCAAATCGGTAGAGGGGAGATAAAGACTGCATCGAGCTGATTTATCATGTATTATTCTGTCCGTCAACAGTGGAGTTGCCACTTAACTTTTTTAAATTTCTTAATTGGTCAGTCTAGTTGACATCTTTTAAATCATTTGTTCTATCAGAAGAATTTTTCAATATAATGAAAAGATCTATCAGAGATGATATCCCCCAATTAAATAATTGTATAGCAAGCACAGATGACCGTTTTCATACCGCGATTCCTCTGAGCGAATTTTCTGTGTAGACCGTTTTATCATCAGCGTTAGGAGACAAAGATCACTTCAGCGACCTTTTTTGAACGAATTAGAGTCTACACACATACACACACACATATATATATATATATATATATATATATATATTGGAGCAAATCATACCTGTAATCTAAAGATTATGAATGTCTAGGCCGTATTTAACATATCTGCAAAGATCCTTTCTCTCTTTAATGGACCCTTCCCCTCCCCCCCTTATTTCTTTATCGTCCTAAAACCCCATTTGTAGAGATATAAAAACCAATTCGAAAAAAACTCTCTTAACATTGTACTTCATAGCTTTTGCTGGAGAGAAGACATTTCCTCTTTGATTAGGAACTTTTAATTAATCATAAAAATATGGAGTCATTAACAGAAGATTAATGGAGTTCAGTTGGTGAGATATCTGACTTTCTCGGACATTTCACTCTTTCACAGTTGACAACTTCGTTCACAAAGTAAGTCATTTTCCTTTTGTAACTTGTTTACAAAAAGTCAAGGTTGTTATAATGTTTTATTTTACATTGTATTTCAAATATGCATACATTTTCTACAGATTAATAAATCGAAAAACATTTAATTGATGCTAACCATATTATATAATGGTACATAATAAATACAGTTGTACAGTTGAGTTAATTGGCTACACAATTACATATTTTCCAACAATTAATTTTATTGAGTGTACAGTATCAATTTTTTTTCTTTAAATTCTATTAAAAGTATTTTTTACAACGATTTCTTCGTTTCTTTGATCATTATATAAATCAAATTGCTCAATAAAAGATCAATATGATTTACAGTTTGTTATCTACTGAATGAAATAGACACAAAACAAGCCACATGAGTTTGAAGAGTAACTCTGAACTCTGAATGGATTGACGATAATAATTTTATTCATTTTTACTAAGTTTTTACGAATATAAACATCTTTCTGGAACCCTAGACATAGGCTGTCGAAATAATACAAACCTTTTTTGTTAACAAACAAAGCAAACGAGGTCGATGGCTACTGTCGAGATTAATTATATAAGCTGCTGGCAGTTTTAAAGGTTGACATAATTGAGTGTCTCTCGCAAAACAGCCACAAAAAACTCGCTTTGTAGTTTCACTTCGATACAATAGTATTTCTATTTCTATAGCATTCATTTTATTAAGAATAAACTAGTACGTTTCTAGACTTATCTCTCTCAATAACAGACTGAAACTCTTCATATATAACAAGGAAAACCGGGTCTATTAATGATAGTGTAACCTTTTGGATAGGATTGGAGCATTCATCAAGCCAAGTAGTACTTTTATCCTGATTTAGGTTAATACAATAGGGTACTCAGCATTTGATGTAAGCAACCTATTTTCCATCTCCGATGAGTTGATGCTGAAAGGCGGACTTTTCTTAGGCCAAGGAAACACTCTAATAATTCTAATTTAGGTTCAAAATCTGTCTGGTTTCTAAATAGTGTAAATGAATGTGGTGCTCTGGATAACTTTATCTTTAGTGAGACTCCATTCACCAACGGCTTATGTTGCGAGAAAAAATCGGCGTGTAGTTTTCCATATACATCAATTACTTTTTTCTTCGAACTGCTATATTTCTTTTCTATACGTTCTTTACTAGAGTAATATCCCGCAGTGGAAAGAAATGTAGATTTTTCTTCTTCAGTATAATTCAACGGGGTCTCTAAATATGCACAATAAGGGTAATTATTTCCAATGGAATTTACAGATGTTTCATTTAAATAAATGTCAACATTGCTGAACAAAGTTTGAAGAATATTATTTTCCGGAAAAATATTCTCGCCATCTTTAAGTTCGCTTCCATTTGCCCTCACAGTTCTTGCTTTAATATAAAGACAAACCTCACTCGGATCTATATAATACTGTCCGCTACCAGATACATAATATTCAACTGGGGTAAGATTTGAAGAGATATTTCTAAGTGGCTAGTAAGACTGATTATTACTCTCAATGATGGAACTTTGGGTCAGTGGAACGGTGAACAAATCGAGTTCTGTCTTCGAACAGATATACATAGCGTGCTGGATGAAGAGCATTCATTTTTATACGTGTAGGATTTACAGCCGATCATGACTTTATGACAACATCTATGAAACGTGTCCTTGTTTATATTATAAGAAAAAATCATCCCCTTCCTCTTCATGATCTATATTCAACTTTTTTCTCTTCTTCAACTTCTTATTCATCTGCTTCCGCTTATTTATTACACCTATTTTTTCGCACTTCCTCTCATTAACATTGAGATTTTAACTTCCTTCTAATATAGTGCCTAGTATCTTTAGTAATAATGTTCTTCGCTCTTCCCAGCTGATCTTTCAAAGCTTGCTTTGCGGTCTTCCCATGCATAATATCCTGAACGGTATCGAAGCCCGCGGAAATGGCCTTCTTCCCTAGATAGCGAGCACCACTCTTTAGATAGGGCATTGCATTTTGGAATAGGGAGGGGAATAGAGATCCAAGACCATGTCCTCTATGAGCTCTTAATCCTTCAAGCACGCGTGGGCTACTTAACATTTTTAATTATTTAATTATTTTAACATTTTTAATTATTTTAATTATTTTGACCCCTTCAACCGTTCTTATATAGATAAAAATTGATCTTAAATCACCAGAGCTTAGATTCAGATAGTGTGGATTATCAAAAGTTATACTGAATGACCCATCATTGAAAGGAAGGCGAATAATTCTCAGCAGCTTCGACTGACTCCCACCTACTAACTGATAGTCTACAAGGTTAGAGTAAATATAACATGATCTCGGATGAGATATAAGAGCCGGAAAATCTATATTAAATGCTATAAAATTATTTAATTGGGAGATATCATCTCTGATAGATCTTTACATTATATTGGAAAATTCTTCTGACAGAACAAATAATAGATTTTCTTTCGTTTTCACATTGAGCAATGAACGTAAAGTGAGCATTAATACATAGTCAGTAGATATTTTCCGTTGCGTTTTGTCAGATTGAAACAATAAATCTTGAGATGATAATTCCTGTCTCATTTTCAGATTCATTTTCTCTAGGAGTGCTTTTTCATTTTAATAATATTATTATTATTATTATTACACAAGATGAGACAGGTAGAATGGGAAGAGTGCAAGCACTATAGATTGCAATTAGAAATCCACGCACACCTGCAATATCGAAGAGGGAACGATGGTAAGAAGAAAAGGAAGTAGGATAGAAGAACAAACTGGGAAAAGATAGGTAAAGAAAAACCTCGAGGCTTCCAGTCATCTATGGATTCAGTTAAATTAAATTGAGTAATAAAATTAAATAAAAATTTTGAAAAACAGTCTATAGCAACATTCAAACTAAACAAGATATACTGTATATAGAATATTCAAACAAGAAAAAAACAATAAAATTACAGGATAGTGGCTCATGATGAACCTAAGATCTTATTAGCTTTCTTTTTGAAGGCATCTAGACTATTCGATGCACAAGTCTCTTCGTCCAAGGAATTCCAAAGATGGACAGCACTTGGCAGAAAGCAACGCTGAAACTGGCTCGTACGGCATCTGATAGACTGAAAACAAAGAGGATGCCGGGCCAAAGCCTGACGAGTGTTTCTCCTTGCTACAAAGCGATTTGGCAAGGAAATATACAGCGAGTGATGCGGATGGATTGTATCTTATAGAGCATGAACACATTGCTGATCTTCCGGCGATGTGCAAGGTTCCATTGGACATTACCGCCACAAAGAAAGTTGGCAGTATAAAAGACTCTGTCAATAAGATGCAAGTGTGAGGTAGCAGCAGACGACCAGACAGGGGCACAATATTCCAAAGCTAGAAGAATAAAGCTTCGGAAGCAAGTGGCGGACAAGGAAGCATCATTGAAGGTGGCATAGGCCTTTCTTATGATTCCCAATTTTTGCGAAGCAGTAGTCACAAGAGATCTGATGTGACACTCAAAAGTTAATTTGGAATCAAATTTAACGCCCAAAATGTCCGGTTCTTCCACATTATTCAATGCTAAACCATCAACATGGAGAGGTTCATGTTGAGGAAAAGAGCTACGAGATCGTGAGATCCGCATACATTTAGATTTAGCGATGTTAAGCTTCATGTTCCATGTATGGCACCATATATAAATGCATGTAAGATCTTTATTGAGGGAATTAGATGCAATGCTGCGAGAGTGAGGGGAGTCAATAGTCGCCAGCAGAGTTACATCGTCTGCATAACTATACATAATATTTTATGTGATGCTAAAGAGGTCAGCAGTGTAAATATTGAAGAGCAGAGGTCCGAGAACACTGCCCTGTGGAACGCCCGAGTGGACAGAATGCCAATCACTGAAGTTGGCATCAACACAAACTCTGTGGGTGCGACCCACCAGGAATTGATCTAAAATAGATAAAATCCCTCCACCAACACCAACATATCTTAGCTTCTTCAGCAAGACATTATGATATACTCTATCAAGGCAGCTGAGAGATTCAGTTAAACTATGCGGGCCTCATGCCCCTGGTCTAGTGCTAACTGGATCTTGTGAGAGATCGTAAGAAGTGCTTCCATTGTACTAAGCTTTTTTCGATAAGCAAATTGATTACAAGGGAGAACACCTGATCTCTCAAGAAAGCGGGAAAGGCGAGCTGCAACGAAGTGCTCAAAAACTTTGGAAAGTATTGGTGTAATAGAGATTGGACGATAGTTGGAGGGATCAGGGCAAACAGTTCCCTTAGGAATAGGCATAATGTGAGCCACCTTCCAGCACTCGTGGAACGATCCAGATCGCATGAGGCATCTAAATACTGCACTCAGTTCTATTGCGATTCCAGCAGAAGTTTCCCTAATAATATCTGGCCTTTATCCATATCTCATCATAAGCGTAGTCAATTCCTTTTATTTTTGTTTCCTTTCGTCTTTCCAATATAGTATTTGATGCATAATTATTTACTTCCGTCATTTTCTGATAGACTGTAAATGCGTGTCTAGGCTTAGTAATATTATAGATATTCCCTGTAAATTGAAACTCACAAAGACCTACCTCATAGTGACTGTTGTCTGTTATAATAGATTTGTGCAATTCAATTCTATAGTCAGAAAATGTTATTTTGAGGGTAAATATCCAGGGAGGATGAGGAAGGAAGGGTAACATAAAAACTCTCTGACTCCATCTTCACAAATGATAAAAAGGTTCTCCATCTCCTTCCTTTATATAATTCAGCGAATGCATCATGTGCTCAAGGCTGGTGTGTGATATCAGATGCCTTGACGTATGAATTAAACGATTTTGGGTTTCCTCGCCATTTTACTAAATATCTCTTGTTTTTTCCACGCCCTTTTGCTTTAACTATCTTTTCCACTACATATTTCTTACGGGAGTCAAACTTTACTTTATGTAGTTCTACTTCATAAACCCCACCTTCAATATGTTCTCCATTTAAATGTTCAATATAATACAGCTCTAATAGTTTTGAACTCCTATATATCTTGTAGATTTCCTCACTCTACCCAACCTCGTATCCTTTTTTAAAATTACTGGAAACCCGTGAAATCCAAAACATAATCACCGATTTTATATAGAAACCTCTTTTTTTAACTTTAGATCTCTGTTCTGGTATAGCAACATCATATATAACTTTAAATCGTATGTTCCCAATCATTATATGTCTAGAATTATTATAAGCCCTTGCAAAATCATCTAAGAAGTAGATGTATTTCGATGTATTATTAAAAGTAAAATATCTGAAAAGTCTTTCCTTTATTGTTCTTTGTACACGCTCTACAAGACTAGCTTTGTTAAATGAGTGAACATGATATACGCCGATATTATATTCACTCAATAACCCTTTCATCTTCTTTCCTTTAATCTCTCCTCCATCATCAGAACATATATAGCCTGGAATCCATCTGGTTTCTTCCATGAGATTTCGTAAAGCATTTGTTACCACCTGATCCGTCTTCTCCTTTAAAGGAATTAGACAGAGATATTTAAAATATACGTCAATTTAAAATGAAACGAGAAAACACCTGCATGTGACCAATGCTGGTAGTGACCAATGCTAGGGGGTGGGGGTGAGGTTGGCGTCATTTTACTCCTAACCTAACCCAATGTATATATGTGTGTGTGTTTTTATGTGCGTGTAGACTCTAATTCCTTCGAAAAAAAGGTCACTGACCAAAATATTAGGGGTGGGAGATTCGGTATTTACCATAACGGTGGGGTGGTGGGAGTGGGGGTCGAGGAGACTCGGCATTCACAATAAGGGGGGGAGACTCGGCATTCACCCCACATTACTACTAACGCCGATACATCAATTTAAGTTTTATCGCATCAACTTAAAATTCCCAACAAGTAGAGTTAATAGGCTGAAAATCATAAACCTTCTGTTAACTAACATATCTTATTTAATTTAATTTTTAACTTATATTTTTTTTTTAACATTAAAACGCCTGTTTTATCACAAAACTCAAAATAAACAATCACACATTCCTTCTCTAATTATAACTTTAATAGCGTCCTATTAATTATTTTTTTCGTCATTTCTGGTTTATTACCTTATAGTAGAACAAGAAATCGCATTGGTGAAATATTTTACTCTTTCAGAATAGAGGTACAATGCCATATATAGCTATAGCTCAACTTTTATTTCACCCTTAAATTAATTTTTCCATGATACCATTAGGACCAAAATATAATAGTTCCCTCTTCATATAGACTGTCATTCATTCCACTAATAATTCAAACAGGCGGTTAAGCAGACCTACTACCTATTCATAATATAGGGACTTTCAACAATAAGGTCGCTCGATTTTTAAATGTAAATAAAACAAGTTGTGTGTGATATATGCACTCAATTTAATTTAAATTTGAAATTACATTTTATGGTATTAAGTGTGGAATATAACGTCGTTCAAATGTCCGCCGCGGCTTCGCTTGGTGGAACATATTCGGGAGGCCCAATTTTCGATGATTTTGTCGCATAAATCTGGCTGAATTTGCTGGATAGTGTTCGCTATGTTGACTTTGAATACATCAACTGTTTACGGATTATTCGCATATACCTGCGATTTAAGGTAGCCCCAAAGAAAGTAGTCTAATGGCGTTAAATCGCATGATCTCGGTGGCCAGTTGACGTCGCCGCCGTGCGAGATGTGCCTGTCCTGAAATCGCTGGTGCAAAATGTCTATCGTGGCGTGCGCAGTGTGGCACGTAGCGCCGTTCTGTTGGAACCACATGTTTTCAGTATCCATATCAGGCAAATAATCCATTTGAGGCCACAAGAAGTGGCTAATCATCGATCTGTAGATCTCGCCGTTGACGGTTATGGCAATCCCATCTTCGTTCTCAAAAAAATACGGACCGATGATTTCGTTAGACGAAAATCCGCACCAAACAGTGTCTTTATTGGGATGCAATTGGTGCTGGTGCATCTCATGTCGATTTTTTACGTCCCAAATCCGACAATTTTGCTTGTTCACAAATCCATTCATCCAAAAATGGGCCTCGTCACTGAAGATGATTTTGGGAGTGAAATTTGGGGCAACTTCCAACTGCTCTAGAGCCCAATCAGCGAACACACGGCGTTATCTATGGCGGTTTACCTTAAGTTTCTGGGTAAGTTGGATTTTGTACGGGTGCAGACCCAAGTTTCTACGCATAATTCGCCAAACTGAAGTCACAGAAAGGCCAAGTTCTTGTGAACGACGAGAAATTGACTGCCTCGGATTTTCCCGTACACTCTCATTTTCGATAGCGATGTTTTCAGCAGACCTTGCGTTTCGGCGACGTACGGGTGTTAGCTTATTGTTGATTGACCCTTTCGCCCCGAATTTGGCTACCAAGCGTCGAACAGTGGACGAGGCAGGACGATTGTGGCAAGGATAGAAATCACGTAATGCGCGGAACGTTTGTCGAACGAAGCACTGATATTAATAATAACATTTGATGACTTGCACACGCTGTTCAACGATATAACCTTCCATTTTGACTTGCCAAGTACTACTGAACAGTTCACAGTGAGGTTGCCAGATGTCGCTTTAACAACATGTCCACTATTGCCTGACAAAGCTCGAGCGTCCTTGTTGAAAGACCCTTTATGATGTTAAAAAAACGTAGGCTAATTTGTAGGGGAAATTAGACCCACCTTAATGGTCACACAATCCCGCTTTTTATAATTCACCCAGCCCTTCACGAAAAACTGCTAAACTAAGGCAAATTCTCTCATTTCATTTCGTATAGTTAAAAATGAAACAAATAGAATTGTTTTTAAAAAAAGGGGAAAGAACGGTAGATTAAAACGATAGTAGAGGTACAAATCAGCCAAGAGACATTGAGAAGCTGGAATTATCCATATTGGTGAGAGATTCCATAAAAATGAAAACGAAAAATTTTAAAGCTTTAAATCAAATAACAAAGAGGCTCTGACTACCTCAAACTAAATATAACATTCAATCGCACCTTAAACCTAAGAAAGGTTAGAAAAGTTAAAAACGAATACACAGTTCATTTTGGTACTAGAGGGGCAATTAGCCTAATCCTAACCTTGAGAGATTCTGAAATAAAAACAAATAAACGGTGTCCAAATCACAATTTGAGAAAAGGAGCCTTTCTCCAAAATAAACCCTCCCTACCTTATACCCAGAAGGGCGAACACTAAACCTAATGATTCATTAAATAGAATAAGAAGATCAACGGTTTCATATCCCAAATTAAGTTAGGAACTGAAGGTTTAAAGAAAGCCACTATCATAGTAACAAGCCAATGCCACGACCGCTTCAGGTCACTTTCTGTTGTCTTCGAATTGGATGCACCGCCATTTGATAGTGCGCTCCGCTCCACCTTACTGTGATGAGTGCGTTGTCCCCCAGACTGTTCAGCACATTCTTGTTGATATTCGTGAATGTTACCTGTCCTGGTACCGGGACGAGCGGGGACGCTCCCGATTGTCCCTTGTACTCGGAACAGGTTCGTGTACACAAACTTGAAGACTATTTGACCTTTGGGAGGAGGTCGACTTCCTCCATTTTATTTGACCCTCTTGGTTATAGGTCGCACGTTCCTCCGTCAGAGGGAGGCAGGCCTTCCCCCGACGCCGGAGCGTGGTTCTTTCTTGTTTTGTTTTTTGTTCTTTATCTTTTGCTTTGTTGTTTATTTTGTTATTTTTGTGTGTGAATTTTAGAATAGCTTAGCACTTGGCTGGAATTTTAATTTTAATTACGTTGTCCTATACTCTTGAAGTCAGTCGCCAGATGAGCGAAAAAGCTTTAATAACGGATTTTGGATGAGAGAACTGAAGGAGAGTCACCAGGGCAGTAACTTTAACATAAGGGTGACAGGTGAGATCGGCCAGGTTGCCTCTCGGCCGCAAGTTTAAGATTGCTTTCTCCAGAGGGTTGGGGTGAGTGGTAAAAAGAGGAGGAGGCACTCTGCCTACATTTTTAAACTCCATTCTGTCGGAAATCTACTTTTTTTGAGTTTGCGCAACTATAAAAAAAAATCTACAGTATGGAGATGGTGTGCGAAAAGGTGTAAAGAGGCTTTATGCAAGAATGTTTTCAGGTGGTTTGTGAATGTATGATAAAAAAGAGTAGATGAAAATAGATTTGCGAAAAGAATATAAGAGGATGAGTGGTATGGTGAGTGAAGGGTTGGAAACCGGGTAAAATTTGAATTGATTATATGGATGTGTTTGATACAGAGGGGACTGGCAGTGGAACAAGTGGAGCCCAAGGATGACCCCGAACTGGAGGAGAAGATCATCAAATAGTACCCCTTTGGCGTGAAAAAAAAATTGATAGGATAGATATTTTTTGACTAGTGTTGATGGGCGCCGATAACACCTTACACATAAAGCAATTACCATTAAAGAGTGAAATATTTTTGATGTTCTTTTACTTAAGACTTGGTTGTTATATTTTAGTTTGTAGTCTCCATTTGTGTTTAAAGAGATGATAAGTTGCCGTTGAGTCAAGACTCAAGAACTAAGTTCGAGATGCGGCGCTCAAACTTGGAATCGCTTACATAAGCAAGGCTCCTTGGAATGGGATTTAGGAGTGCTCGCGTAGTGGTTTTTGTGTTGTGTTTATCGTAAGGTTATGTTTTGGGTTGGAGGAACATAGTTTTTGTTTCGTGTTTATCGTATAGTAGTTTTGGTTACTTTTATCGTAAGGAGTTTGTCATTCTTTGTGTTTATCGTAAGGTGTATGTCATTATTTGTGTTTATCGTAAGGAGTTTGTTCTATTTTTGTGGTTATCTTATAGGGTTGTATTTATCGTAATGTGTTTTTGTTGTGTTTATCTTAAGGTGTTGTTTTTTGCGTTCTGTTTATCATAATGTGTTTGTTGTATTTTTGTGTTTATCGTATAGTGTTATGGGTTGCGTTTATCTTAAATTTTTTGTGCTGTTTATCGTATAGTGTGTTGTGTTGTGCATATCATAAGGTGTTTTTGTTGTGTATATTTTATATTTTTTAGTTCGTTCATCGTAAGATGTTTGGAGTTGTTTTTTGTTTATATAAGGTGTTTGTTGTATTTTTGTGTTTATCAAACTGTTTTTATTTTTGGTTGCATTTATCTCAAGGTATTTGTTTATTTTTGCGTTGTGTTTATCATATAGTCATTTTGTGTCGTGTTTATCTTAAAGTGTTTTTGCGCTGTTCTTATCATATGGCATTTTGTGTATTTTCTATTGCAATTTGTTTGTTTTCGGAGTTAATCATACTGTTTATCTGCTGTGTATATCGTAAGCTGTTTTTTGTTTATCTTAAGGTGTTTGTTATATTTTGTTTATTTCATAGTGTTTGTATCTTGTGTTTATCCTAAGGTATGGAAGAATAAGGAGAGAGAAAAGGAATCCCTTCCCCCCATGACTTCCCCAGTTCGCTGTTGACCGCTCTAAATCCGTCTTCCGTATATACTGCGAAAATTAGAACAATGGAAAGACCATTAAGGGGGCATCGCGATTTTCCCGCTATAGACCCTTATCGCGACCCAAGGCAATTAAGGAAGTCTGTTGGCGAGAATCTCTCTCCTCGTCTTGATATATTCGATAATTCGAAGCTCACAGTACGTTATCCGTTAACCTCTTCGTTAGTCGAGAGAGAATAGTCTAAATTCTCGTCCAGAGAAGAAATTAGTGATTGTCGAAGAGCCAAGGAAGAGCTAGTCGTCACTCAGTGTTGTTCGGGCAGATAGTTTTAGGCCTGCTTCAACCCTTCTCGCCGCGTCTTCGGATTTTAAGGATCAGAAAAGCCATCCCCGAAGCATCCTCCATTTGCTTTCTAAGGATAAAAGGCCCCACCTTCAATTTCCCGAAGTTGGATTGAGCATTTCATGAGACACCCACAAGTTCAAGTTCGAATTTACATCTTTGGTCCTGCTCGCCCCACATCAAGGTAAAAGGGATTTAAACCCCGCTCCGTCACGCTCCTCCAACTTTTACTGCGTCGAACCTCAAGGATCCCATTTGCTCTAGAACCTGCATAGTTGTAAGATCATTTCTTCTTGATTAATTATCCCTCGGTTCAAAATTAATTTATAGTGTCAATCATCTTAGCCGTTAACCGTAAATATTTAATTGCATTTCCATTTAACTTACCCTATATGTGTATGTAATCTTTAGTCCTATTAAAGAATATTTTTGTAGGCGTTTTTTAATATTCCTTGGCCTAGCAACTGTGTATTTAAAGCACTCTTAGAGCCATCCCCAGTTGGAGCCTTAGTTTCAGTCGACCAGTGTGCGTATAACAGCGTACACTTGGTCATACCACTACACACACACACACACACACACACACACATATATATATATATATATATATATATATATATATATATATATATATATATATATATATATATATATATATATATATATATATATATATCGATGAGGATTGCTTCTAGGGAGCCTAAATTTAATGTTTAACAGAAATCCCAAGGCGAGGAAAATAGCTGGCATCATCCTTTTTATTTACCGGCGACGTTTTGAACACAAGATGGTCATCTTCTTAGGCCTAAAATACAAATAAACGAACAAAATATTTTGCACTGTTAAGAGAGCACACTGCTAAATGTACATCTAGAACTTTACTAGCTAGTATTAGCTTTCAATTGAAAAGTTAGAGTTAAAGGGAATATTTAAAAATGGGGCTCAAATTTACAATAAAGAGACTAGAGAATAATTTTAAATATTTAAATTAGTTAGCGAGTGTATAATTGCTAAAATCTATTAAGTTAGTGGCGCTTTGATATATATATATATATATATATATATATATATATATATATATATATATATATATATATATATATATATATATATACATATAATTGACGTCAGGTTTGGGGGTTTGTAAAAGATTCCACCCTACCTGATATTTTGCCATTTCCTTAAAAATCATTATTTTTACTATATACAGTTGCAAATGTCAAGAATATTCAAGCAAAAATAATAGGACAATTTTTATTTAATAGGCAATTATTTTTTTTTTTTATTCGAGCGTATTTACGTGGGTCAAGATACTACTAATTAAACGGCAAGAATAGCCGCCAAATTTTGGCTTTGCTGTGGTAAAATGACCAGAGGACTCAGTCCTTTGTTATTTTCTTTTTCTGGTGTGCATAATTAATTGAAACCTTTAGTAAGCTTTTTTGTTAATTGTTATTTACATGTAGGTTATATTTGTTAGAAAGAGCCTCACTTGTTCTGGTAAGCTTTCTCGTGTGCCGAAAGACGAACGCAGCATATTCAGGATGCCTTCGTTCGATCGTTCTCATAAGCACGGACAGATCCTGGGACTATCAGAAAAGGATTTAATCGCTTACGTTCAAAAGGAAGAATGAAACAAACGGGCAGAAAGGAAATAACAAGAACAGAGAGAAGCAAAAGGAAGACAGAGATAAGCCGAAGAAAGATAGCGAGAAGAAGAAGAGAGAGAACAAATACGACAGCACGAGAGAGAATTAAGCTGTGATCATGTCGAAATGACTGTTGTGGGATCACGTAACCATCAGCTACAAGCACTCTCGTTAAAACTCCCCCCTTTTAAAGACGGAGAAGATTTTTGTTCTTATTTGGCCTAGTTTGAAACTATTTTCCAATTCAACAATTGGGATTTAGAATCAGAGGGAGTTGCCCGTCTATTCCCTCTCTTAAACACTCGTCTGCTTGAAATCTTAATTTTCTCCCCTCGGAGGCAACCCTGGATTATTCAACTGTAAAAGCAGAGCTCCTTTCTGCTATTAATATAAATCTGGAGTTCAATAGGGTTAGATTCGGCTCGCCTAGGATACAACCTGGAAAAACGTTTAAGCAATTTGGGTTCACCCTTCGCTGCAATTTACAGTTTTGGCTGAGCTCCTCACAAGTGACTAACGACTATGTCATTAGTCGACTTTATTTTAAGGGATTAACTCATAGCTACCCTAGCCTGAGAATTGAAGGCCTTCGTAACTGATAGAAGAGTTTCTTCGTTTAAAGAGTGTGTAGAGGAAGCCGACCTTCACGCTTCCAACCACGAGATGTATCACAAGGAGATCAAAGAGAGTCACCCCACGTCTCCCAAACATAAGTTTGTGCCTAATAAGTTCCATGCTAAGATTAATGGTAGCTTCGTGAAGATTCAGGCGCCCCCTAAACCGAAGTCTTATCTTCAGCGTGAACAAAAAGACGTTTAGCCTCCAACATTCCCTTATTTACGTGTGGCACTCTTGGTCACCTTAGTTATAACTGTGTCCAGAACTCGCATCTAAGGACCACCCCTAATCAACCATAATAAGACGGCCCAGCGTGTCTTCAAATATTTCTTTTGGCCAGGCGCTGCCAAAGAAATATCCGACTTTTGCAAGTCCTGTGACATCTGTCAAAAGGTCACCGCCAAAGGTCGTGCTGCACCCGCTCCCCTTCAGAAGACCCCAATCGTGCCTGAACCATTCTTCAGGGTCGCGATCGATTTGATAGGCCATCTCCGTCCCATGTCTAGTGAGAGACATTCCTATATTTTGACTTTCGTAGATTGTGCCACTCCTTTTCCGGATGCGGTCCCCTTGAAGAACATTTATAGTATTTCGTTTGCAGGGGCGTTGATTTCTATTTTTTTTGTGACTAGGAATCCCGAAAAAGATCCTATCGGACAGAGGCCGTCAATTCACTTCAGAGTTGATGGAGTATGTGAGAAAGCTCCTGCTGGGCAAACCCCTTTTCTCGACCCCTTATCACCAAGTTTCAAATGAGATGTGCGAGAAATTAAACGGGACTCTCAAATCAGTTCTCAAAAAATTGTGCCACGCAGAGCCGCTACCTCCCCGTGGCTTTATTTGCATGTCGGGAAATCCCACACCGAACGCTCGGATTTTCCCCATTCGAATTATTGTACGGACGAAACTTCCGCGGGCCGATGAGCATCCTAAAAGTATTATCGTCAAACCCCAAGCTCGATGATGATATTAAGTCCTCCTACGCTTATGTGTTGGATCTGCGTACTCGCCTAGAAAACTGTGCAGACCTCACTTTCAAGAATTCTGAGGTGAATTTGGAAAAGTACAGAACATATTTTGACATCAAATGCAAAGCACAGAAATTCGAAGCAGGCGACAAAGTACTACTTCTGTTACCCTCTGAGTCTAATAAGCTCCTATCTCAGTGGAAATGACCTTTTTCAGTAGTAGAGACCCGAAGATCGGTCGACTGCTTAATTCAGACTCCCTCAGGTAATAAAGTGTACCACGTCAACCTGTTAAAAAGGTACCACCGACACGCGTGCATTGATAATGTGGCCGCTTTAGACGAAGAACTCGTCTTAGAGGCAACTTACTCGGTCGGACCGCTTTGCCTCGTTCAAACGGTCCGCGTGGAGGCAGACGACGAATACCCCTTGCCGTCACTCCCTTCCCAATCGGACTCAGCCTCCGACCTCGATTTTAACCCCCGTCTCCGACCTATCAAGTAGGCTCAATTGGCGAGCCTACTAAGTAAATTCTCGGACGTAATCTCCAAAACCCCAGGTTGTTCAACTCAATTTACTCATGACATTGTTTTAAAAACGCAAGAACCAATAAGAACTAAGCCTTACCCTATTCCTGTTCTTAACACCGAAGAAGAAAATTTGTTCAGGTTGGGGATCATCGAGCCTTTCCCATCTGACTTTTGTGCCCCAATTATGATGGTCAAAAAGGCCCCTCAATCATTTAGGATGTGCGTCTATTTTCGCAAATTAAATTCAGTCACTCAGTTCGACGCCGAGCACATACCATTGATTGATCAAAACCTACATCTTTTCGAAGATGCAAAGTTCATCTCCCAAATTGATGTTTGTAAGGCCTAGCGTGAGATTCCGCTTTCCGAATCTTCTAATCACTTTACGGCTTTTGCTACACAGAAAGGCTTAATGCAGTTTACCTGTCTTCCCATTTATTTAGATACTCAATGTGTTGTATGGCTTAATTTTATTATTATTTTTTTATTGAACCTGTGCGTATAGTCTAAAATAATAATTATTATTTGTTAACCCCGCTCATGTCCCAATTTTGTAAGTATCTCGTTTCACTAATTCAATTTTTATATCATCTCCCCCTTGGAGAAAAATTAATTCGAGACATTTTTTTCGCACCCGACTTGCGGGAAAGAAAAATGTCTTCCTGCAAAGAGAGGAATGTGGAAGAATAATGAGAGAGAAAAGGATTTTCCCCCCTCATCCCGCTGACCCTCCCAGTTCGGCGTTAACCACTCTAAATTCGTCTGCCCTTTATATTTGGAAAATTAGAACAATAAAAAGACCATTAAAGGGGCATCGCAACTCCCCGCCTTGGACCCTTATCATTACCCAAGGCAATTAAGGAATTCTGCTGGCGATGAATCTCTCTCCCCGTCTAGATAATTTCGGAGTATATATTCGATACTTCGAAGTTCACAGGCAGATTGTGCCTGAACCCGCCGGGCAGTACGTTAGCCGTTAACGTCTTCGTGAATCGACTACATTCTAGTCCAGAGAAGAATTGAGTGATTGTAGAGTCAAGGAAGAGTTAGTCGTCACTCAGTGTTATACGGGCAGATAGTTTTAGGCGCGCTTCGACCCGTCTCACTGCGTCTTCGGATTTTAAGGAGCGGAAAAGCCATCCCTGAAGTATCTTCCGTTTGCCTCTTAAGGATAAGAGGCCCACCTTCAATTCCCCGAAGTTGGATTGAGCGTCTCGTGTGACGCCCACAAGTTCAAAGTTGAACTTACCTCTCTGGTCCTACAGGCCGCACATCAAGGTGAAAGGGATTTAACCCCCACTTTGTCACGCTCATCCAACCTTTACCGCGTCGAATATCAAGGATCTCCTTTGCTCTAGAACTTGCATAATTGTAAGATCATTTCTTAATTAATTATTCCTCGGTTCAAACTTAATTGATAGTGTCAATCATCTTAGCCGTGAACCATCAATATTTAACTGCATTTCCATTTAACTTGCCCGATATGTGTATGTAATCTTTAGTCCCATGAAAGTATATTTTTGTAGCCGTGTTTGAATATTCCTTGGCCTAGCAACTGTGTATTTAAAGCACTCTTAGAGCCATCCCCAGGCGAAGCCTTGATTTCGGTCGGCCAGTAGTCCAGTGTGCGTATAACAGCGTACACCTGGTCATACCACGACATAAGGTGTTTGTTGTTTATTGTGCTTATCATAAAGATGTTTGTTGTATTTATGGGTCTATTATATACAATTTGTGTGTTATGTTCAACGTATAGTGTTTAGGGGTTGTGTTTATCTTAAGTTTCTTGTTTTTCTGTTGTGTTTATTGTATATTTTTTGGTGTTGCTTTTGTCATAAGGTGTTTTTCACGTGTTTATTGTATAGTGTTTATATTAGGTTTATCGTAAGTTGTTTGTTGTTTTTGTTAATCTTAAAGTTTTTTTGTATTATTTTGTTTATCGCATAGTGTTTATGTTTGGTTTATCGTAAACTGTTGTTTTTGTTTTGTCCTTATTTTATAGTATTTTTGAGTTTGTATTATCTCAAGTTGTTTGTTTTTATGTTGTTTATCTCATAATGCTTGTGGGTTCATCGTAAGGTGTTTAATTTTTGTGATCTTATTATCTTATAGTGTTGTGTCGTTTTTCTCTTATGGTGTTTTTTTGTTGTATTTATCGTATAGTTTTCTGCGTTTATGTTTATCGTATATTATTGGTGTATTATCTCAAGTTATGTTTTTTGTGTTGTTTATCTTATAATACATGTGTGTTCATCGTAAGGTGTTTAGTTTTTGTGATCTGTTTATCTTATAAGGTTTGTGTCGTGTTTATCTTAAGGTCTTTTGTGTTGTGTTTATCGTATAGTTTTTCTGCCTTTGTGTTTATCGTATAGTGTTTTTGTGTTGGTTTTATGTTAAGGTGTTTCTTTTAGTGCTTATCTTATAGCGTTATATGTTTTGTTTATCTTAAGATGTTTGTTTTGGCGGGTTTATCGTAGTGTTTGTGTTGTGTTTTTCGTAAGGATTGTTTCGTTGTTTTGGAGGGTTACCATAAGGTGTTTGTTGTATTTTTGCGTTTTCGTATAGTTTTTGTGTGTTGTGTTTAGCCTACGGTGTTTGTTTTGGGGGTTGTATATATCGTATAGTTTTTTTGTGTTTGCGAATCTTGAGGTTACTGTAATGTTTTTGTGTTGTGTTTATCCTAAGGTGTTTGCTGTTTTGGCGTTTATCGTATAGTGTCTATGTTATATTTATCTTATAGTGTTTATTTTTTGTGTTGCCTTTATATTGTAGTGTTTGTGTATTATTTAATCGTAAGGATGCTTCTTTTTCTGTTATGTTTATCTTATAGTGTTATCGTCTTGTGTTTAACGTAAGTTGTTTGTTTTGTTTTTCTTCATCGTAAAGTATTTTTGTGTTGTGTTTATCGTTAGGTGTTTGGGGTTTTTTTTGTTTATCGTAGTGTTTTGTTTTTCATAAGGTGTTTGTTTTGTTTTCTGTTTATTGCATTTTTTTATGTTGGTTTATCGTAAGATTTCTCTTAGGTATTTTATTTATGGTATTTAGTGTTTTCTGTGTTGCCGTTATCGGAAATTGTTTGTTTTTGTTTTGTGTCTATCCTGTAGTGGTTTTCTTTTGCGTTTATCGTATGGTTGTAATTTGGGGTTGTGTTTTTGGTATAGTCTTTGGTGTAGTATTTTCGCTAGTTTTGCTTTCGTGTTATGTTTAACGCGAGGTTTTTGTTTTGGTGTTGTGCTTATGGTATCGTGTATTTTGTTTTTGTTTTTAGCGCAGTGTTATTTCATTGTGTTTATCGCAAGGTGTTTAATGTTTTATTATTATTTTGGTTGTTGGTGTTGTGTTTATCGTAAGTTGTTTGTTTTTGTCCTGCGTTTATATCAAATTGTTGTTTTGTGTTGTGGTTATTGTAAGGTGTTTTTTTATGTTGTATTTATATCATTTTGTTTGTTCAGTTTATAGTGTTTGTTTTTTGTGTTTTCGTAAGGTGTTTTTTGTTGTGTTTGTCGTAGTGTTTTTTTGTTTTGTTTATCGTATAGTGTTTGGGATTTTTGCATTATGCTTATCGTGCGCTTCTGATGAGGAATGGTACCTAGGTACCAAATCAATCATGGTGAGAGTGGACACAAAACGTCAGCGTTCTTTACAACCTACCTGCCGGATTGTGGATGTGCTCTTAGGGAGCTCATAAATCGGTCATCACGCACGTACCAAAGCACAATACCGCTTTCATTTCCCCCCCCCGTCTTCTAAGCCCAACATACCCATTCTCTCCTCCGTTCTGGGAACCTGAAAACGAGATACATGTATCCACTAACGCCCCATCCCCCACCGATCGTTATTTTGTGTCCAAACATACAATACTAACCCTGGTATCTCGCCCCTCTTTACTAGAACTCTGCTCCTGGTACTTTCTATTTCACCAGCAATTGTCCTTTTAATCTTGATGTGCATTTCTTTATCTAATCTGGGATTCCGTCCACGATGCGAGGGACGACAGGACCAACTACCTATTATAGTCTTACTAAAAAAATTAAATTACTGGTAGCGAAAAGCTGGTGATGTAATGTTTCCATACAATGAAAAAAAGAACTAATGGCAAGCTGCCAGTAAGAGAAAGATATCATGTAATATAAGGTACCAGTAGTAAAAAAAGATTAGAGAGACAAATACTGAAAAATATATTGTCATTTCAAAATTGGATGGAAATAGTTAAAGTATAGATACAACCTTACACAAACTAAAGGTGATGTTCTGCAACTTATTACGGGCAAAATAACTCAGTAGATGGAGGAGGTGGTGCACAAACCTCCGCAGACCACGGCGTCAATTCCTAACATTTCGAGTTCAGCTTCCTCAATTCATCAATCCCCATTTAATTATAATAAAGTTATGTTAATATATGTAGATATATTCAGCACTTTTAACGACATTGTTTAATTATTAAAAGTTATTAGTAATTTGATAAAATAAGAGTTTTGAGTTTGTTTGGGAAGAGTAGTTTATTTTTTTATTATTATTGGTGTGGATTGCTCGCCACTTCTACATTTCGAATGCGCCACTTTGAAATAATCTGAAGGTTTGCTTTGAAGGAGCCGTTCAATTCATCTATCCCTTGATATCTCAATTCCCATCCAACTATGGAGTATCGTTCTTTCTTATTATTTTAGTTTCTACTAAGGGAAAAGTTAACCTTAATTTAACATTTTCACCTCCGTGTTAACTACTGTTATTCTTTTCATCCTCGTTTGTTTTTCCTCTCATTTTCCCCATCAGACAACAAGAGGTAATTGGTCACTGCTTCTCTCTCCATCCGTGACCTTGTGAATTTAAAGGAGGGAATGAAGACATCTTGAAAGGAGTCAAAATGCGGGCGATTCTTATAATTATTTTTCACTTATTTAAAGGTGGAAAAGGGGCGAGGGTCTGGTTTAGAGATAAAAGCATGATTTTTCTGCGAGAACAAAGATTAATTGCGGCCTTTCATTCGTAATTTTTCTCTTTTTTATATCTGGTTCGAACAGAGGATGGCAAAAATGTTATAGGGATATTTTAGGTGAACAAAACGAAGAGTCCCGTTTTATAACTTTAAAAACAGATAGGGGGGGGAGGAGTTATGTCCATTAACTGAAGATAAAAGACAAATTTATGATTGGTTATTTTATAGAGTTATCTTAGAATTTAATAAAAAAAAGTGAGGGGTATTATCTTTCGTTAATTCTAGCTCTTTTTTGGCAGGCGGGAGACCCCATTTTGCTAATAAAAAAAGTAAAACCTCCCTTAATTTCGGCATCAGTAGGCCACACAAACACAAAAAAAACAAAACATGCACACTACCACGTTCGGAAACACTCAGACTTCCAAACACACTCGATACCCCAATCACAAACATGATAAGCACTCCAACAGCACAAATACTTGTATTCAGGTTGTCCGAAGACGCCCCGAACTTGCACACAAACGCTCAAACCTCAATGGCTGATAAGCAACACCCCATGCTGCCGCCAAGCTCCATACCGAAAAAACACCGAATAAGACGCACCAACTCTCCGTGGCTGGAATTCACAACAAATTACATCCTCGCCGAACCTCCGACGCGAGTACAGCACCGAAGCCATTTTAGACCTACATTATAAGCGCACCGAGCACTGGACCGTCATAACCCTCTCAGACAAAATTCATGCTCCTCAACTAGGGCATCAAAATCCTTGGCACACTCAATAGAGCAACCATATAACACACGCCCCCAGCAGTGCCTCCACTGCTACAAGGCGGGGCACGCAGCAATAACTTGTCAAGCAGACAAGGTCTGCTCGGAATGCAATGTAGAAGGCAACTTTTACACTGCCTGCACAATCACAACCCTCACGTGCATCAACTACATCGGTGACCATGCTGCAGAGTACATCTAAACTGTCTGTACCTCGCGAAAAAGTGAGCGGTGGCGGCCCTATCAGAGTTGCGCAGACCCAAACACACACTTGCTCCACACCCCACCCCTGTCCCCTGCACCCCCTTCCCGCCATCACGAGGTCCTTCCGAACACACAGAAACACCACCGGCACATATATATACCCCAACTACACAGAAACACACAAGTTCCACACGCACACCGAAAATAAACGCACACGCCCAACAGGTCAACTCCAAAGTACCCCTGGCCATCGTTGCTTTCCCGGAGACATATGGCTGGAGGCAACCGACGACTCAATTTTGAACCAGTTTTACGCTGCAAACGGATGCGAGCAAAGCGTCTTCCCGGAGACGAAATTAGCCCTCATTCATATACGAGCACAAAAACACAAGCGCTGCCCCTCGTCCCCCCCACTCTAACTTTTATCCCCACTCCTACTCCTACACCCATTCCTAATGCTACCTCCACTCCCATTCCTACTCCCATGGCCAACCTCACCGCAGCCATGAAACGTCAGGGTGGAGGAAGAATTATGTGAGGTGCTCTTAGCGGTGGGCAAAGTTGTCTTCCCCTTTGAAGATGGGTTGGACGGACGCACGAACTTCTTGGGATGAGAGCTAGAAGTTATAGAAAGACTGGACGGAACAAAAGTCCAATTATCCGCCAGCTGGATTGCTTACGATAGAGTAGAGGGTCGTCGTTTCTTGATGAAGGCGCGCAGGTCAGAATGGAGGGAAGAGAGAAATTGGTCCAAGATCATAAATTCCTTGAGCCCATCAAAAGTGCTACCGACGCCGGAGGCTTCGAGCCATGCCTGAAATAATCGGGCGAGGTGAAATAAAAATTGCTGAAAGGTTTCACCCGGGGAACCTTAGCGCTATGAACCCCGGGACGGTAGCCGTCCGGAGTTTTATTGAAGACGGTAAGAAGGGCTCTCTTTAAAAGGTTGTAGTCCCTGGTGACATCCATTGGCAGAGAGGTATATAATTAAGCAGCCTTACCGGTGAGTAAACTTCCTAACCTCACGGCGTAGCTCTCGGGGTTCACTTCGAGCAATTCAGCAACCCTCTCGAAGCGGTTGAGGTAGGAAGTGATATCCTCTCCATCCTGTAATAAGAGGAAGTTTTGGTCGACTCACCGGATCAGTAAACTGAACAGGAGAAGGCTCCTGGGAGTCGGAGATTCGAGCTAATTCAATCTCTTTCTCTGCTTTGATCTTAATCTTAGCAAGTTGAAGCTTTCTATCCTCTTCTTAAGCCTTCCTGTCTTCTTGCTCTTTTTTAGCCTGTGCTTCTACTTGTATTTGGGCCAGCTGAAGCTTTCTCTCCTCTTCTTTAGCCTGGACTTGAAGTCCTTCCCTTTTTGCTTGGCGGTCCTTTTCCCGCTCCTCACGTTCAAACGCTTGTTGTTGGAGGACATACTGAGCAATTTCATTACAGGTGAAGCCCAGCTCCACTGCCTGGTCCTTAAGCTCTTTAATGTGAGATATAATGACAGAAAACGCGAGTCAAAAAAGAAAAAATTTAAGTTAAGTCGATAATGAGAGTTATACGAATAGGTGACAAACCCCAAAATAAGTGAGCAGGTTAACTCTGCAAAGAAGAAAGCACGAGCGTTATGAATAGCAAACGCAAAAATGAAATGACACGCAAGAGTTAACTAAACACAAAAGAAGGCTAAATAAAAGGGTGCAAAAATGATTGAAAAAAAGTTAAACACACGATGGAAACGAGATAAATCCCACACAAGAGGCAATAAACAAACCTCTTTAAAAAAAATGATGCTCAAAGTAACCAAATTTAAGTAGTACAAAGATAAACACGGCAAGAAAGACCGTGAATACGAGGCGTATAGCAAACCTTCAGAAGACACCCCTGCAAGTGTCAAAAGATTAATAAATTAATACAAACAACGGCTAAGCAGAGCCGTGAAAATTGAGGCAAAGGCAAACTTCAGTAGCGCAAGGGCTAACAAAATCCTAAGCACAGTAGGAATTCACTTCCGGGCCACAGACAGTGAATGCGCGCTCGGGGCAACTTAAGCACCCAAGCGGATAAGCACCACAACCTAACCCGACAACTTAAACTGGAAAAACTAAATACTAGCTAACTAAATGCTGGCAAAACCTAATCCTTTACGTATGTAAAGGCTATCACGGAACCCGGTTCACACGGCCCAAAGTAAAATACACACATAAAATTCATACCAGCCCAGAGATCTAAAGGCCTACCAGAAATTCATCAGAATTAATCAGGACGGTGCTAAATTATGAGGTATCTGCAAAGGGTGAAATAAATACACACACAAAAAGTATTTACAGTATTATTTACAAGAAAATTAAAATAAAATAAATTAACTGTTAACAAATTATACGGTGGTCATCAAACAATTATAAAAGTCGCAAATACTTATCACCATCGAATGACCACAAGTCATTTTAACCAAAAAGATATTCGCACATACAAAAATGGGTTGTATGAATAAGTTGCTTAAAGCCGAAACGATACGCGCCGTTGAAGATGAAATAGGCTTCGCTACTCTAGTGACAGGTGTTCCCGGAATAACTTTCCTGTCTTACGTCCCTTATCCGAAGGCTCAAAGTTACATGAATAACAATTATAACACTTACTTAATTTAAAAGGGACATAAGAAGAAAGAGTTACTCCAAAATATCTGATGCCAGAGCAGTGAGGGAATTCGACCTAAGTCCACAGGAGTAAATGCGATGGCGGTCTTCGGAGAGGAGAACGCACATACGGCGATATCGGGCGAAAGGCTTTGAGACCACGGGGAACGATGATTCGAAGGCCCAACGATCTGAAGGAAGGAATTCAATATGACAGAATTCCCCAAAGAGTAGATGGCGAGGTGACTGGGGTAGAGCTTTCACGTGCCCAGTGTGAACAGCTTCCCAAAGGAGAACACTTGCAAACGTAACTGGAAGAGCACAATTCGATGCAGCCGACAGAGGGAGAGCGACAATGCTGGCAGGAATCAATGGCAGAAAATCCTCGCTGCACGAAGGAATCCAGTACGGGTCCCGAAAAATTAATAACGTCAAGGTAAGTGACGGACAACGATTCAGCGGAGCAATCAGGCAGAATTATTGCAACAGAATAACTTAAAAGTTCTCAAGGCCCCATTTATATCCTTCAGTCCAAAGGCAGAAAAGGGAAGTGGGGGACAAAAGGGGGGAATGAGTCGCTTCCCCTGCGCAAATTAGACTGGTAAGTTGCAGAAGTTTAGGCCAAAAATGGTAGCCTCGAAACGAGTCGACCTGCGATAAACACCACAAACTATGATGAGAAAGCATAGGAATCCGAGGGCCTACCCTTTACAATTATCTACCCCCATCACACTCACGAAATGTACATCCCTACCCTCACCCCCCCACCTCTCCACGTCCCACACATATCGAGAGAAGATGATTGCGGCATCCCCATCAATCCTGCCGGAGTGCCAGGAGTTGGGGCACCGATGGGTCGCTTGAGCGTGGTACAATTAAATGTACCCAGTTGCTGCCATGATCACCACACCGCCTCCAACTGGGTACTAAACACACACCCAGACATAATACTCCTAAACTCCACCGGTTTACAACCCCCAAATGCTAGGCTTTGCATTGCAGTTTACCACACATTCTTAACCCCACAGTCACCTCATCTAAGATCAGCGAGCCTAGTAAAGCACCGCATACCCTCATAGACACACGATACGTCTTTTTCATAGCCTGCAAACTAGATACAGACACTAGCCCAATCCTAGCTGCCACACACTAGAGACCACCCCCGCTACAACTACACATAGATGTCCCACTGAAGGCGCTACTAAACTACAATTTTCCACCTAAATGCACATCCGACTACAGCAATCCCTCCACTTTTCCTTGTATTCTAATCTTGACTTGATTTGACACCTGATACAGTGAGTGGCTACCTTTAGTTGCACTCTGGTAGTTATAACTTGTCTGCATTTACTATCCTTTTCCTCTTTTATTACTATTTATTGCCTGTCTACTTGTTTTAGTGATTTATTTTCTCATATCTGTATTATTTTATCTCATTTTTCGCATCACCTCTAAAAGACTTTTTGTAGCCTTAATTCATTTTCTTTGAGAAGAGAAATAAAGTGGTGTTTACTATGGTTGCATTGTATAGAATCACGTTTCTTTCAACTACCAAGTACTTAGAGTAGTTGGTAGTATATAATTTGCAAAATAGTTCATTATTTCTACTACATGCTAAACATATAATCGTGAAACATGAAAATTAAACTTGAAATGAATTAAATACAATGGAAAATGCGGAGAGGAAAAGGATATGAAATAGGAACAAAATTGAAAGATATTTTTTTACAAAAGAATATTAACTTTCCTGAATAATTAACATGCTCGTTAATGTGTGATTATATTTAAAAGGAATAGATAAGGAGGTATTATTCAAAGATGGTTGGAGGTTTTTAATGTAAAGGACTCTAGTAGTTAAAAGTCCGAGATGTTGCTTACCACATCAGGTTCTCTAGTGTGACCCTAGAAATACATTATGAGAGGTGATTTCGAATCTGTGATGTGTCAGGTCTACCAAGGTGAAGACCAGTTCTTGTACATCTACCCATATGATGCATGGAACCCCCACATATGATACAGTGCTACTGTACGTATAAAGAAAAACGTATATACTCGTAATTTTGGATCACGTACTGGTTGGTGGTTTATCTTTGAACCTTAAAAGTGACCTCAGTCTTAAGTTGTTAATGAGAACAATACAGCGCAATAATTGAGGATAGGACGATGTCAACAGCTTTAACAATTCCTTTTTAACTTTTTCGGATTGTGGACCAAAATATAGAAAGAAAAAAAGCTTCCATTTATTAACGCTGTATAATGGAGGTAGAGTGGAATTTTTTTATTAAGAAATAAGCTAATTTGTTTCTAAAAAAGCGATTTGAGGTAACCATTGGATGCAAAGAATTTTGATAATAAATCGAATTCCAAATGAAGAGTTGTAAACGTTTAACATAAGTCATATGCTTTCTGAAGGGGGGTATGGAAGCCATTAATTTTAAATTTAAACTCACAAAAGCTAAAGAAACTTAATCCACGGTTCAGTATACATTTGGCGTGCAGGGAGTATCTTCTCGGCTAATTTTCACATCAAGAAAACATATGCTATTATTTTGCTCGAGCTCACAAGAAAATAAATAATTTAAAATAAATAGTTTAAATAATTTAGGAATACCATACTATGTGACTTCATATATCGCAATAATAAAAATGGGTCATCTACATACCGCCTACATAAGACTGGACGAAAACTATTGGGACATCATGAAGCCAAAGTGTTTCATAATAACACATAAAATTATTTGGTAACGAATGACCATAAGGAAGACCCATTTCAATGTTGCCCTTCAAGTTGTTCATATAAAATTAGACAGAAAGAATGAATTACAAACAGCAAGTTCAAGAAGAGTTTTGAATAAGGTCTTCGTTAAACGTATTACGAAGATGGAATTACGGAATTTGAATCGCTTCAGAAAGAGGAATATTAGGGAACAAACGTTCAACATCAAAGCTGGCCATGCAGTATTTGCGCGCATGATGAAAGTTTGCAATCTCTTTCACAAACAAATGCGAATTATTAATATTCATTTAGAAACAAAGTTATGGCACAACTTTTATTGACAAGGATTTAAAACGAAATGATGCAGTAAAAGGAAAATATCAATGAACAATGTAATCACCGTTATTTTATACCACCTGCTTCCAACGATGGGATCGATCATGGATGGCTTTGTTGTAAAATTCAATCGGTTTGCAATCAAAGAAGTCTCCAGCTGCAGTTTTCAGTTAGTCATCATTTGCGAACGTTTTGCCATTCAAGAATTTTGGAATGCTCGGAATAGATGGTATTCGGTTGTTACCAAGCCTGGCAAGTACGGTGGGGGAGGGAGAACCTCCCACCCTAGCTCCAGGAATCTTACACGGGTATGATTTGCAACGTGTGGTCGGGCGTTACCATGAAGAAATATGACATCAGTCAATTCTGGTCATTTCTGCGAAATTGCATCTGCCACCTGTTGCAGTTGTTGACTGTATATCTGGCGTCGATTGACTGATGCGTTCCACCATTTTGCTAGTAAATCATTCCCTTCATATTCCACCAGACACAAACCATAAGCTTTTTGGATGTCGGTCGGTCTCTGCTTGAAGTTGTGCAGGTGCACCATGGTTTATTAAGAATGAATTACAAAGAGAGATTACATAAATGTAAATATATAGCGGATAGTGTGGAAAATAGAATTTAGCAGAGAAGAGATAGTTATAAATATAAGTAGGAAGATAAAGATTTCCGGAGACGTGGAAATCAAATTTTTGAGCTCTATACAATACAAATTTCACATTTACTCATAAGAGTTAGTTTTTAGTTATAAAAAAATTATTCCTAAAAATTTACATATATATTGACACATTATTATATATTTCTAACGTTAACTACCCATTATTTTAATTACTTTACATTATTTCTACGCGTTTGTTGTAAAAACGTTTTTAGTATTCTATTTCAGTCCAGCTGATGATTTTAATCTAATTTTAAGTCAATTATTTGATTAATTTATAATAGATAATTTGATACTAGATATATTTCGTAAATTAATTAACATACACTTTCTATGTACACTGTTCCAAATCACTGATATTATCAATTATTTTATCATTATTTATTTAATTCACTTTTGAGCTTATCGTTATATTTTATACACTTGTATTTGGCACTTTCACTTTATTTCGGACGTTTTCTGTCTACTTTTTATGGCTTTGAATGTTGACATGTTCACGGCGTGCACGTCCAATGGTGGGATGAACACCGTGCCCTTCAACCTCAATCCTGCAATTTCGTCCGGTGAAAAAGGTCCCTCGAAGGTCCACTTCAATTCTCCCTTGGCAATGCCAAGTAGGAGAAATTCTGACTCATCTCTTGAGGGTGGGCATAGGGGAGAGTCAAATACCTTGAGGCCCACCTCCTTGCCGTCGAACAAGTAACCGTTCTCGAGGACCTCCTTCTTGATGGTGAGGGGGACCTCCGTCTATTCCTCTTCGTGCGCTTCTTCTTCGTCCGACGAATTATGTTCGTTTGTCTTATCCTCTGTTTTTTTTCTTCTTCTTCTTTTTTTTCTTTTTTTTATGCGCCTTTCTTCGTTTATCCCTCTCCTACCGAAGTTTCGTCCGTTATATTTGGTTCTTCGGTAGGGGACTGCGTCGGCTCCTCATTTGGTTGATGTTCCAGTTGGGATTCGTCGGTAAACTGGATATTAAGTATTCCCGCCGAGTCTGGATTTTCGAGGAACCAGAGTTTTTTTGGTAACTCCGTTCTTCTCCAGAAGACGGTTAAGTTCCTCAGTAAAGGAGCCGGGGAGCCAGGTTAGCCATACGAGCAAAGATGATCATTGTCATGATATCTTCATCCAACCCTGGCATCACCAGCTTCGGGGCACTTGTTGTGACGAAGTTCTTCGGGGCCGCCGCTTGAGCGTAGTTGGTCTTGGTTCTTGCCTCTTTGTCCTTTTTTTTATATTCCCCCGTTTTGTACGGATGGCTTCTTTGCAGATGGGGCACCTCATGGCCACGAGCCTATGGTCCCCTCCACAGTTAACGCACTTTTGCTTCCCTTAGACGCAATCTTTCCAACATGTACCAGGATTTGGCGCAGTTGAAACGTGTAACTACCGTTGCCGTGCAGTCCTTTGTTAAATACTTATCGACTGAATAGAATTTGTGGTAGCAGTCGATCGATATGTAGTCTTCTGTTTCGATTTGCTCAGGTGATATCCTTAAGTAAAACCCAAGCAGCCCACTTTGTGTGTCGAGCTCCCTTTGCGTGCCAAGTTTGAGAGCAGACCCTAGTTCCCAACTGCAGTAACCACTTGTTCAGCCAATCAAAACGACGTTTCTTAAACAGTAGTGTAATGCAGGCGTATATGCGGTGCTGACGGTCGAAGTAGGTCAATTTACATGGAATCCATACATCTAGTATGCTGAGTTTATCCATTTTCTCTAAATGGTACACAATGTTTGCATGACTAACACTAAACTTTTCAGCCAGCTTGCGTGATGTCAGATGTAGATCAGCTTTGACACAGGCACAAAAACGTACATTTGTCAATTAGTTTGGGTCGACCACTTTTTGAATGATCTTGGAGATCGAATTTAGCACGCTGATACTTTTTACACCAATCGTAGGCTGTGCAACGCCTCGTTGTGTCTTCTCCAAATGCTATGATGATACGACGTTGCGATTAGGAAGCATTTTAGCCATAATTGTGATCATACAATAAAAGAGTACGTTGGTGTTCACGAGAAAGATCATCTTATGGGTATTTTTTCAAATTTTAGATATCATATCGGGTCTCCGACTAATTACTGTGTAGTGAACTAGGCTTTACTAGGCCTAGCTTGAAAGTATATAGTGACCTATTGTACCCAGTCTTTAGTAGAATCTGAAAATTTCTTAAATAGGAAGCCATTACGACCAGGAAACATTGAAGAGGTACAGAAACTTTACATTAAAAAACTTCATCCCTCTTTGAATAATAACTCCTTATATGTTCCATTAAATATAGCTACACATTAAAAACATATTAATTTGTCAGGAAAGTTAACATACTTTTGTCGAAAAAATTCATTGTCAATTTTGTTCCTATTTTATCTCCATTCCCTAGTTGTTTTTCTTCTCCGCATTCCCACTGTATTTCACTCGCTTCAAATTTAAGATTAATGTTTCAATATTAATTTTTAAGCATATATTAGAAAAACGTTTTATGTACATATTTTAATCTTAATTTTTATGGATTATTTAGGACAGAAGATGGAATTTGTTTTAATTTTGAAACGTTTGCAATGAATGTTACGAAGCGTCTTTGGTTCTGCCCTGGTTATCTTGTTTATACTTCGTCTGTGGTTTGCATCCATCAATTCTTTCGCTATATATATATATATATATATATATATATATATATATATATATATATATATATATATATATATATATATCTTAGGAGAGCAGAGGGGTTGCGCGTTGCCAGGAGTATACGAATTTTTAGGATAAACAAACAGGCTAAATTTAGGAAGTTCATTATTATTGTGAGGGGATGCCCTCGATGGAACACCGTGAGACGAAGCTCCTTCGGAAATACCCCTCTCTGCTTTCAAGACCACGTGCGCCTAGTGTGAGAATTTTAGAAAGTTCAAGAGAAATTCAGTTCTTCGCTGGATCACCCAGGACAGCTGTGTTTGCTCTCGTACGACACTCGCCCCCCACCCCCTGCAATAACAAAGTGCGCAGCCACATGAACCCTACCCCCATTATCACGAGGCAACTTTCACCGTCTGGACCGACTAGTTGTCATAAAATGTGTTTGCATAGACTGACGCCAAAAATCCTCTAGAGAACGGCAGGACCTGAGGCGTCTATCGGACCAGCCATCCGGCTATATAACCCGAAGCTCTCCATTTCTCGAGGAGATTGAAAGCCCGCCATTCACTCCGTACAGACTTCCGTCGTTATCACGCGAAACCCTATAACCCGTCGTCGAGTTGGCGTACTTCGTAGAAGATCTCACCTGCAGATCTACCTTCGTTAAGCTTTGGCCCCTGTTCAGAGGAACGCTATTGAGCCCCCTTCTTCTCGGAGAGTTGTGCGGCCCTCTCATCTTCCCCACCCATTCAAGATTCCCGTTCTTTCGAGACTGAGACTCCCTGCCGATCTGCTGAATCGTCTCGAGTTGAGATTACCTGTCGTTGGAGCAGATAAAATCTCATTCTTCATCACGAAGTAATCAAACCCCATCTTCGAGTCCTCCTCGTCAGGACTCCCCGAAGTATCTTATTGAGCACCTGTGCCGTTGTCTTCACCCCCCAGCCACCCCCACCCTCCAATTCGCCCACACTTGAAGGTAAAGCGATCTTATATGGTCATCCCTAGATTACCTCGTTAATCTTAGCATAATCCATTTAACTACCTTTATTAAGTAATTTGTGTACCCTCTTTGTATATATATAAATTTCCCCCTTTTATTATATATATTAAAATTATTTGAGGAGGTACTGTTCTTTATATATCCTTTGAATTGCAACTTGGCAAGCCATTAGTCAAAACCCGGTCAACGGTAAATCGCACTCTTATTAATAGCCGCAGAACATATCTCAAGTCGCCTTTGGTCAGCTGTCTGCCAATGCTTGTGTACGACTCTGTGTGCCGAGTTAGTCTACACAGGCATACCTATATATATATATATATATATATATATATATATATATATATATATATATATATATATATATATCATAGTGAAACAACTGTATAAGAGCCAAAAGTTTAATTTACGAGACTAGTTTCAATATCTAGTTTATCATACCTTCTTCAGTCGTATACTGAGAATGCGATTGCTACAAAAGTCTATAAATAGCGTACAGATCAGAAAAAAAAACACAAAGAAAAACAAAACGGGGGAAAAGAGTCATTAAGAGTCTTAAATCGTTGAGTAAGCTGTTTACGATGAGGTTACGGGAATGGGGGCTGCATTTCAAATGCCCATCTGACAAATTAAAATTGGGAATTTCTCCTATTAATATAGATTCTACTATTTTTATTTAACGGAAATCTTTATAATTATATAGGATTTGTGCCTTTGAATAGTCAATTTGGTGGTTGAAATTGCTAATATGATTAAAAATACTGGATGTGGTACTACCTCGTCTCACATCACCCTTATGTTCATAAATTCGTTTTGTTAAGATTCTTCCGGTCTCTCCTATGTAAAATGAGGAGCCAAAAGTTTAATTTACGAGACTTCTTTCAGTATGTAGTTTATCATACCCTCTTCAGTCGTATATTTTGAATGCAATTGTTACAAAAGTCTATAAATAGCGTACTATCAGAAAAAAACATAAATCGCCATTGAGTTATTTTAATTATATCAATTACCACGATGGAGCAAGAGAACTGCTATTATACACCAATCTTACGTATATATCTCAGATCCTTGATTAGCGCACACAAATCTAAACTAAAATTAAAATTTTTACAAAACTGCTTATCAGAAAAGGTGACACCGCGTGCATTCACCTACATGAAGAAGATCAACAGTCAAGAAACTCCGTTTTGCAATCTAAACGAATTAGCCTTGGTGGATGGCATTCAAGTCCCCAAACGATACTGCAATCTCCGGTTCAAGATTCAACGTGAAACTGTCCGTGAACTCCAAGAGTGTATCTAAAGCAAAATCTACTCATTACCGTCCCAAGGATGAAAACAAATTTAGTAATACGAAGTGTCTATCCCTCCCTTTTTCTCCCCTCCTCAAAGAATCAAAGAAGTGAACAAAGTTATTTCTCCAGGCTTAGCCACATTTAAATACCCTTTTTCTATTCTTAAATCTTTCTTTTCGACTAAGCCTGTGCATCAGAAAAATGAAGCAGGTGTACAGTATATTTAATCCCGTGTGGCTCTACAAACTATCCCTCATTACAATTAGGAGAGACCGGAAGAACCTTAACAAAACGAATTTATGAACATAAGGGTGATGTGAGACGAGGCAGTACCACATCCAGTATTTTTAATCATATTAGCAATTTCAACCACCAAATTGACTATTCAAAGGCACAATCCTATATAATTATGAAGATTTCCATAAAAGAAAATTAGTAGAATCTATATTAATAAGAGAAATTCCCAATTTTAATTTGTCAGATGGGCAATTGAAATGCAGCCCCCATTCCCGTAACCTCATCGTAAACAGCTTATTCACGATCTTAGACTCTTAATGACCTTTTTCCCCCGTTTTGTGTTTCTTTGTGTTTTTTTCTTTTTGTTTTTCTGAACTGATGCTATTTATAGACTTTTGTAGCAATTGCATTCTCAGTATACGCCTGAAGAGGGTATGATAAACTAGATAATGAAAGTAGTCTCGTAAATTAAACTTTTGGTTTCTATACAGTTGTTTCACTATCATTAAACAATATCTCGTCATTAAGGTTCTTTTATTTTTATATATATATATATATATATATATATATATATATATATATATATATATATATATATATATATATATGAGGAATTAAACCACATTCTCCGAAGACAATTTAATTCAGAACAGTTTCGGTGTATCTCACACCCTTTTTCAACTGACACTGGGTAGAAAATATAAGAGAAGTGCATATAAGCATAACACAAGATCCCCTCTTTTTTCCCCCAATTCCCTACTTGTGGCTAATCTGGGGGGGGGGGGTTAAGCCTAAACATAGTGAAGGGCTGGCATTTTACTATTTTGTTTATTTGCTTTCTTATTACAGGATTAAAAGAAAATTGACCCTCAGATAGATTTAAATTAGGAACTGACGATATCAAGCTCGATTCTACGATTCTTCTCTTAACATAGTTAGCCGATTTAAATACCCTTTTACTTCCATTGAAAGCGATCGTATGATTCTTGTCTCTAACATGGCGAAATATTCCACTGCTTTCGCTGTCCACTCTAATATCTCTTTTGTGTTCGTACAATCTCTTGTCTAGATTTCTCCCCATTTTCCCTATATAAACTTTATGGCAATCGTTGCATGGTATTGCATATACTCCTATGTTATGATGTTCTTTGAGTTTCCTGGCCATCATCAATTGGTTTAAAGAATTATTATATTTAAAGGTTAGATTAATACTCGCTTTTCCAAATATGTCCTTTAAACTATTTAATTTATTATTAAATGGCAATGTTATACATTTGTTGAAGTCGTTAGTGGGGGAAGGCTTATTACCATAGAATGTTTTCCTAGCTGCAAAATGGGCAGACGATATGATCCAATCGGGGTAATACAAATTAGAAAAAATGGTCCTGATAATGACAATTTCTTCATCTAAATAGGAAGGATGACATATTTTGTATGGTCTAAAGAAAAGGTTAGAAATTACCGATTTTTTAACAGTATTATCGTGAAACGAAAAATAATGTATATAGGCATTCGAGTGGGTTGGTTTCCTATACACGTCAAGTTTTAATTCATGGTGATCTTTATTAATGAGGACATCTAAAAAGGGTAATCTATTATCATATTCCCATTCATATTTAAATTTGATGGAGACATGCAAATTATTCAAATTATCAAAAAAGGTATCAAAATCATGGCCATTAGGCCATACAGAAAATACATCGTCAATGTACCTTAACCATATAAAGTTATGGGTAGAAATTGTGGGGAGGAGTTCAGTCTCAAAATATTCCATGAAGAGACATGCCAATATCGGAGATTAACTATTTCCCATGCTAAGGCCAAATATTTGTCTATAAAACTCATTATTTACTCGAAACACATTGTCAGAGAGACATAATTCAACTAAATCGATAAATTTACACGTAGAAATGGGAAGATCCAAATTAAGTCTAGGCATGATTTCCCGCAGAAGGCCCATGGTTTGGTCAACCGGAACTTTGGTTGACCAAAAGGTGAGAGTGGATCGTAGTGATGTTACACGAAGAAAATCTGGATCTCGAATCTGATCTTAGTGGTAAAGTTTCCATATAAATAGTCGGGACATCCCCTTCCCCTTGGCGTAGGGGACAATGGAGTGGGGCTTCAAGGGAATGCACAGCCACGCCTGAGATCAATACCTTATCTGCCCATAAACCTAACTCAATCTGGCGAGGTTGGCGCATGGGGCGAAACGGGGAAGGATAAACCTCCTTGTTTAAACATTGACTCAGGTGGCGGCTATTATGCGCCCGGCTTCAAGGCGAAGATGCTCGTGGGTAGCCTCGTGTTTTTAACCAACATGTGATAACGGTTGAAATTAAGCGGCCTCAAACCGTTCTATCACACCCCTCCATTCCGGGGGAAGTTGTCACTTCGAAAAAAAAGAGAGGAGGGACAACGATAGAGCTCCGTTGTGGGGAACTCGTTTTCTTGTACCAACCGTACCTTCATGCACCTAACTAGTATTACCTCAATACATATGATTTTTTTTATCTTTTGATTATAAGGGAAACTAACCTTTAATACAACTTAATCAATAAAAGGGGCATGGAACAATGAAATGATATAAAATTAGTACATATGGGACAAAATAATTTATACGTAATTTAATGGGTACAAATATATATACATACAAAGAAATAGACATTGAGCGTTACAAAATTCAGACATATACATTAACTAATTATATTACAAGAGAATCTGATTTAAGTCGTACAAGACGGTATATACATACATGGAGATCCTAATCCTACGAAGACAATTAATCTACGCTATTTGGTAACGCATTCCTACTGAGTGCGTCAGTGACCTGGTTATCGGAACCTTTTATATAATTTATCTTAAATTGATACTCTTGCAAGAGTAAACTCCAGCGCATAATTCAGCCGTTGGAGTGTCGTACATTCCGAATATAGGCTAACGGACGGTGTTTGGTTCCTATCTGAAATTCTTTTCCTATCAAGTACATTTTGAATTTGTCTATAACCCAGATAATTGATAGAGCTTCCTTCTCTATAGTGGCATATCTTTTTTCGCGTGATAATAATTGGCGACTAGCATATGCAACTGGATGACTCGTTCCGTCATCCTCGTATTGAAGGGGTACACCTCCAATGCCCTCGTTGCTCGCGTCGGTCTTAATCCCAAAGGATTTTTCCGCGTTGGGCAACTTTAAAATGGGGGCAGAAATGAGCTTACTCTTGAGCTGATTAAAATGGGAAACAGCGCCATCATTCTAACGTAGACGATCGGGGGAATTCTTTTTTTAAAAGGGAGCTGAGTGGCACCGAAATTGCAGCGAAATTCGGAACAAATCGCCGATAGTAAGAAGCTGATCCTAGGAACGATCTTAATTGCTTCTTTGTAATCGGGAGGGGCATGTCGGCGATTGCCTGAATCTTTTCCTCTTGGGGACCTAACTGGCTTTGTCCTATTTTGAAACCCAAGTATTTTATGGTTTCGTGGGCAAAATGGCATTTACTGGGGCCAATGGTGAGGCCATTTTCGCGCAGTCGCTCGAAGAGAGCTAATAGGGTGTTTAAATGGTGACTCCATTCGCGAGTAGCGACGTAGACATTATCGAAGTAGAAGGATACATTTGGAAGTCCATCCAACAACCTTCTCATGAGACCGTTATAGTTGCTACAAGCAGTGACGAGGCCAAAAGGAAGGCGCTTGAATTGCATAAGGCCTTTCTCCGTTGCAAAGGCAGTATATGCTTTCACCTCAAGCCGGAGCGGGATTTAATAATACGCCTTGCACAAATCGAGTTTTGAGATGAACTTGGCGTTTTCAAAAAGGTGGAGGTTTTGGTCTACCAACGGGATGGGCTCGGCGTCGAACACAGTTACCGAATTTAACTTCCGGAAGTCGATGCACATCCGATGAGAGCCATCAGGTTTCTTGACCATGACAATTGGGGAACAATAACTAGAGGCGGAAGGTTCTATTATGTCTAAACTAATTAAATTATCAACTTCGGCGTTAAAGGCTTGGCGTAAATGAATCGGCATGGGATAGGGTTTTGAACGGACGGGTTCTAAGGTTGTTAATTTGATATCATGCTCGAAACTAGTAGCGCAGCCAGGCTTCTCTGAAATAATGTCGTCGAACTGACATAATAGTTCTTGTAGCTGACTCTTTTGATGTGGTGTCAGCTGCGCGTCGATATCCAGGTCAGAGGGTTCAAAAGGCTCGCCTGGTAGGGAAGGAAGAGGGTAATTGGCATCAGGTTGGATGCACACTGTCTGTATTACATTAAGGGACTCCGCGGGGTAACCCTCTTCAAGCGCCGATGTTTCGTCCAGTGCTACGAACGTATCTCCATGGGCGCGTCGGTGGTACTTTTTCAATAAGTTGATGTGATAGAGCTTATCGCCTGCTGGGGTACCAATGAGGTAATCTACCGGTCCTCGTACCTCGCGGACCGAGTACGGACCTTTCCATTGGCTCAGTAATTTATTACTGGCTGTGGGAAGGAGCAGGAGTACTTCATCACCGGGCTTAAATTTACGATCTTCGGACCTGACATCAAAATAGGTTTTGTATTTCTCCAAATTGACATCGGCATTTTCATAGGTGATGTTTGCGCATTTCTCGAGCCTCTGGAGTAGGTCCAAGACATAGGCGTAAGATGACTGGAGTTCTTGATCCAGTTGGGGCTTGATTAACAACTCCTTTAAAATACTGAGTGGCCTGCGTACATTAAGTCCATAAAGGAGCTCGAACGGGGCGAAGCCTAATGTACAGTGGGGAAATAGGGCGACCGGGAGATATCGGTGCCATTCCCGGGGCTGCTCGGCACAGATCTTCTTAATAATGGATTTTAAATTTCCATTTAATTTCTCGCACATCCCGTTTGTCTGTGGCCTGAAGGGGGTGGTAAAAAGGAGCTTTACCATGAGTAGCTTCCCTACGTACTCCATCAACTCAGAGGTGAATTGTCGGCCTCTATCGGAAAGTGTTTCCTTGGGGACGCCTACCCTTGAAAAGATGGAACTGAGGGCCTCGGCGCAAGAAATACTGTCGATTCGGCGAAGGAAGACAGCTTCGGGAAAACGGGTAGCAAAGTCTATCAAGGTGAAAATGTAGCTGTGCCCTTCGCTCGAAGGGGGGTGGATAGGGCCAACCAGGTCGATGGCCACTCTGGAGAAGGGTTTAGTAATGACTGGTCCCCTTTGTAAGGGAGCAGGTTTGACCCGCCCCTTAGCGGACGTCTTCTGACACACATCGCACGATCAACAATGCTTTAAGATGTCAGCTGCAGCACCCGGCCAATAAAAATATTTTAAAATGGGCTGGCCGTTTTAGTGTGACTAAAATGACCGGAAAAATGCTGTCATGAGCCACTTTGAGCACTATAGGGACATGGGATCGTGGAAGGCATAGGACAGTAGTAACAGCGTTATTACTGTCCTCGGCGGATCAATAAAGTAAGCCACCTTGCTCCAGGTACCTGATGACTTTGGGTCCACGGACAGTCTCCGTGTCCTAGTTTTGGGCCTTATTCCATAAGGGTGTTAGAGCTTCACACTCCTTTTGTGCCGTCCTAAAGTCCTGGTTAAGGATCTCCGAGAATTCAGACGGTATCGGGGTTCTGAGGGGGACGGACTCCTGGGCTTCCTTCTTAGCTCGACCTCGAGTAATGGCGGCCTGGGACACAGGGTTGGAGCTTACTTGAGGGCTCAGTCCTATAAGTACGGAACAGAATTTTATGGGTGCTGAAATGACTTAAGCCCAGCCATCATAATATTGACACTGCAGGTAACATCTAACGACGGGAAATCGGTTCGCCCGCCCAAGGTAGTCATGTACCACCGCAAATTTTTCGTGGTTAGGGTCCACTCGGGGGAAGAGTTCGTCGGACACGATGAAACACGTACATCCTGTGTCCCTGACGAGAGTCGATACTCAGCAGCCGTTCACGCTGCCCTCCTCAAATTTCAAAGTTCCCGGTGAACTTTTATCAAAAATCAAATTTACCTGGTGGCCTGACGGAGGGGGAGAAGTTGCTGCTTGGGTCTGCACCACCGGGGGAGCCGGGGTTGCATTAATCTGGTGAACTTGGTGGGCTGGTCCGCTTTTAAGCCTAGAATTTGGGGGGCAATTCCAGCTCATGTGGTTTTCTACACCACAGGTGAAGCATATGATTGGTCGCTTCGGGTAGAGAGATGAAGGAGAAATCTTAACGGGAGGTTTGGAGTCCCGTTGTTGGTTTTTGGGAAAGAAGTTTTGGGGTTTTACGGGGCCCGGAAACTTCGTCGGCTTTCCTAGGAAGGGGCGCGAATCCTTCCTTCTTTCCTTGTAGGGGAATTGGTGAGAGGTTCGATTCTCCTTTGGGTATAAAGTATGGCTTGGTGCATAGACATCCGCTTCCTCGGTACATTCTTTAAAGGTCTGGCACTGACGATCCTTGACGAACGCGCGGATCTCCGTCGGGAGAGACGCCAAAAATCGATCCCGCAACAAGAAGTCTGTTAAGGACTCGTAGTTAGGATCAACCTTTAAGGATTCTTACCAAAATTTAAAATTCCTCTGAAGAATGTATCCGAATTGACGGAACGTCTGTCCGGGTTTAATACGACCTCCTCGAAATTCTGGGCGGTAGAAATCGGGAGTCATACTATGAGCGGCCAATCTGTTTCTGTTCTTTATTGCGTACAATCTTTGTGTAACAAAATCTCCGCTAGGATTCTGATACGATCGTCAGAGCTTCATAATCTTTTCCCTAAGTTCCTTGGATGCGTCGAGCTGCCAGATGCTCATTTACACCAGCAAGGTGACCTCATTTGAGCGTTTTCGTCAACAATGAGAGATCCTTGGATTGTCAGACAAGGATCTTGTTGCATATATTTAGGAAGAAGAAAAAAAGAAATGAAAGAGCAGTAAAAAATTAACAAAGAGAAGCTGAAGAGAAAAGAGAACAGTAACAAATAGAAGCTGAAAAAGAACAAAGAGAAATGGAAGAAAGATAAATAATTCGTCATCACGAGCGTGAGTTAACCAAGAAATGAATCCCCCCAAACCCCTTCAGTAAAGTTGCCAGTGTTTCAGGACAGCGAGGATTCCAGCACCTACTTAACCCACTTTGAGAAAATTTTCGAAGTGACCTACTGGGATATTTAATCCGATGGGGTCGCTCGACTAGTTCTTCTCCTTAATACTAACCTTCGAGAAATTTTTATTTCGCTTCCGGCCGAGGCTACTTTCGACTACTCCTGCCTCAAGTCGGAATTATTATCGGCAGTTAATATGAATCCCGATTACTATAGGTCAAAGTTCCGCTAGGAAAGAATACTACCCCCCTGTCAATTTGGATTCACCATCCAGGAAACTTTTTCCGTTCTGATTGGACTCAGCTCAAGTCAACAGCGACCACGAGTCCCTATTTGATTTCGTTTTACGGGATCAGTTGATCTCTGCACTACTCCCTGAAATCCGCGCATTCGTGAAGGACAGACGCGTGTCTTCTTTCAAGAAATGTATAGAAGAAGCGGATGTACACGCATTAAGCCACCATCTATACCCAAAAGACCCCAAGAAGTCGCATCCTCCATCCCCAAAAGTGAAAGTAACTTCTACAAATTTCCCACGAAGAATTCGCCCAAGTTTGTGAAGGTACCTGGTCCATTTAAACCCAAGTACCATCCCCCGCCAGAATCTAGGGATATTAAGCGCCTCATAAATAATCCCCCAGCGTCGGATTAACCTCGATGGCCTATAATTTGTTTTTCCTGCCTTGTTCCTGGTCATGTGAGAACACACTGCCCCCAAAACTCCCAATTTCGCTCTGCTCCAAGTCATAAAATCCACCAAATAGGTGCCTCTCTCTCTCTCTCTCTCTCTCTCTCTCTCTCTCTCTCTCTCTATCTATCTCTCTCTCTCTATCTATCTATCTCTCTCTCTCTCTCTATTTATCTCTCTCTCTCTCTATATATATATATATATATTCTGCCCGCTAGCCCTGAAACGCCAGCAACTTCCCCAACAAGCACTACCCCTGGACAGCAAGTTAATTTCCTGTTTAACTAAAGCTACCCGGTGGGCTTGAGTTTGAAAATGGAAGTGTTAATGGTTGCAGAGTGACAACCCTCGTAAGAGACACCGGATGTACTTGCTTCGTCGTCTCTGAAAAGTTGCTCCCTCCAGTGGGCCCCGACGACGATAAATTCGCAGTAGTCCATGACTACTTGTGACGTGCAAATCGGTTCTCCGTGGTCCGCTGCTATCTCGAATGCAAATACTTCACTGATGGGGCGAAGTGATAGCAGCCCCCATTAAGTTCCACGACGCGCTGATGGGCTAGAGCACGCAGCTCTCCCCTAACCCCGTTGCACAGCCCGTCATTACGAGGGCCCAAGCGCTAAAGGGCACTGCTTCCCCGTTTTACTAGAACCCCTTCATGCCCCAGAGTCTGCATCCCTTCAAAACGGGACTTTTGCAAGCGCTCAAAAGGAATACCCCACTCTCCAGTCCTTGTGAGAAAAAGCGGGAAGTGAGGAACGTGGATCTACCCGTGGGCAAAGGGAAGTCGCCTACTTCATTAACGACGGACTTCCTTATCGCTCCAGTTCGGCTGAGTATAAACCCCCACTCGCTCGCTGTGTATCCCCTGTTCACATTTTCCCCAAGTCCCCGCCTCGCACACGATGGATTAATGGCTGGTCATTTCAGTCACAATAAAAAAGCTCAGTGAATCTTCCCCTATTTCTTCTGGGCCGGTGCTGCCAAAGAAATTACGAGTTTTGCAGGTCGTGTGACATTTTTCAGAAGATTACAGCAAAAGAACGAATTCCACTTGCCCCTTTTCAGAAGACCCCAATTGTCTCGGAGCCTTTTTTTAGATCTAATTTGCCCAATTCAACTCCTGTATAGCGAAGGACACTCATACGTCTTCACTCTTGTTGACTTTGCAACGAGATTCCCCGATGCAGTCGCCCTTAAAAAAAGTAGATAGCGTGACCTGTGCGGAGGCCCTGATTTCTATCTTTTCCCATGTTGGCATCTCGAAAGAGATCTTGTCCGACAGATATAGACAGTTTACCACTGAGCTAACGGAACACGTCGGCAAGCTCCTTATGATCAAGCCCTTGTTCACCTTCCCTTTTCACCCCACCACTAACGGCGTTTGTTAAAATTTGAATAGCACTCTGAAGAGCATTCTGAAAAGGTTATGCCATGCTCAGCCCCAAGAATGGCATCGATACCTGCCGGTTGCCCTGTTTGCCTGCAGAGAAATCCCCAACAGAAGTTGAGGATTTTCCCATTTGAGCTCTTGTATTTCCGAAATGTATGCGGACCAATGAGCATATTGAATGAAATTTTTCGATCCCTGCCTGGGTGAGGAGATCAAGTTCTCGTATTCTTACGTGCTAGATCTTAGGAATCTCTTGGAAGAATGCGCCGATATAGCGTAAAAAATTCTGCCCTAAATTTAGAAAAATATAGGACCTATTTTGACATTAGGTCCAAAGAAAGGCGAGTCAAGACCGGTGAAGAAGTGCTGCTCCTCCTACCCACGGATACAAGCAAGCTCTTGTCCCAATGGAAGGGCCCTTTCTCAATCCTAGAAGCCCGCGGTCTCGTAGGTTACGTAATACAGACCCCCTCAGGTAACAAATTGTTTCATGTAAATATGCTTAAGCGCCATCACCGTCGCGCCCCTTAACGAATAGGCAGTAATGGAAGCCTTTTATCCAAACCACATGTGTCGAAGCGGACGAAAACTACCATCTCCCTTCGCTCCAGAGTTCCCGTGTATACTCCACCCCGGAACTCGATTTGAACCCCCCCGTTTGAACTCCCTCAGAAGACGCAATTGGCTCTTTTGTATTCCCCGATATATTTTGAGAAGCCTGGTTGTTCTTTGTATTTTGAGCATGATATAGCCCTAACCACCCAGGAGCCTATTAGATCTAAGTCCTACCCCGTCCCCGTTCACTTGCGCCCTACTTTTAACACCGAGGTAGAAAACTTGCTAAAATTATAGATAATTGAACCTTCCACGTCGAATTATTGCTCTCTCATTGTTATTGTCAGAAAGAAGACGGATCAGTCTTTTTGCAGGTGCGAGGACTTTAGAAAGCTGAATGTCGTAACAGTTTTCGACGCTGAGCCTATCCGTTTGAAAGACCAGAGCGTACATCTATTTGAAGAGGCCAAGTTTATTTCAGAGATAGACTTGTGAAAGGCCTACTATCAAATCCTTCTTAAGGATTGTGCCCGGAAATACACCGCATTTCCCACAAAAAATCCTAATGCAGTTTAAGCGCCTACGTTTTGGTTTAGTTACTGCCTGTAGTAACTATAATCGAATGATGCGCAGGATACTGGATGGGTTGAGTAACATTTAATTTTACTTCGATAACGTTTACGTGGCCACCCGTACATGGGACTAGCATCTTATCTCTCTACACTGACTCCTCAATATTCTTCGCGATGACGGCCTCACTATAGGCCCTAGCAAGTGCCATTTCGCCTATAGCACTATTAAATACCTCGGTTTAAACATTAGTGAAAATCAAATGGAGCCGCAGAAAGAAAAGGTAAAGGCCATCGCCGACATGCCCCTCCCACGTATTAAAAAGCAATTACGCTCTTTTCTCGGATCGACATTCTTTTACCGACGTTTTGTCCCAAGTTTCACCACCTTAGCGTCCCCCCTTAGCTTCCTACTAAATAAACGTTTCCCGGACGCCCTCGCATGGAACCCCAAAGCGACCGCCCACTTCCACCAGCGGAAGGAAAAACTAACATCAGCTCCTACACTGAGACTCCCAAACACGAACAAACCTTTTTGGATACGAATGGATGCTTGTAGTGAAGGCATCGGTTGCCTCTTGCTCCAGTATGAAAAAAGACGGCAACAGGTACCCCATTGCGTACGCTAACCAGAAGCTGTCGTCACTCAAAAGGAACTACGCGGTCATAGAACTTTAAGCTCTACCATCGTATGGACTGTACAGAAATTCCAAACATATTTTTGAGTTAAGGAGTTCGTAAGTAAGCCCATTGGCTTACTTAAAGAATTGTAAAAGCCAGAACGGAAGTCTTATACGTTGGAGTTTACTTCTAACGGAATACCAGTTCCGAATAAAGCACATTAAAGGGACAGAAAATTGTGTTACAGCTTGTCTACGTAGGAATCCGGTCGAGATCTTCGCCCTGCGAAGTAAAATGTGTTAAGCATTGTACTCTCATGCGCATAATCGACTCTGTGTACTCGTTTTTGTTTTTATTTATAATTCTAGAACTCCGTCTTAACCGTGTATGTTTATGTTCCCTTGGTTCTCATGTAAAATATTGTTTTCTTTTTGTAGATATTTGTCCTTTGTGTGTGTTTGTTTTGTTTTGTTGTTTTTTTTTGTATTGTATTTTTCTTTATTTTTATTTATATGTGGTTCCACTACCCTTTTATGAATGAATCCTTTTGATTTTTTTTTTAACTCGCATATATTTACTTTGTGTATTTTTGCGCAGGTTAACAACGATACCCTTTATAAATATACCCTTAACTAGGGATTAAACGGAGATCATTCATTCATTTAGTGACCGCTGTGACGACTTAAATTTAAATGTCTACCCTTATTGGACACCTGTAGACTCAGGTCAAAACTTTCCCATAAACGACTCCTCCCATGTTTGGGGATGCCATTTTTACCTCCTCTTTCTATCAGGAAAACGTCATTTTAGGAAATGGAGGCGTGTCAGGGAATGCCCTCGAAGGGCTACCGTGAAAGGAAGTCCCCTCGGAAATATCCCGCTCATCCTTAAAAACCAAGTGCGACTGGAGTGAGAATTTTAGAAAGCTCGAGAGAGAATAAATCCCTCGCTGGATCACCCGTCACAGCTGTTTTTTCGTTCGGACGACAATCGATCCCCCCCCCTTTACCCCTGCGTTAACACCATGCTCAGTCACATTAACCCTACCCCCATTATCACGAGGCAAATTTCACCGTCTGGACTGACTAGTTATCATGAAATATGTTTGCATAGACTGGCGCCAAGAATGCTCTAGGTACCATCAGGCCCTAAGACATCTATCGGACCAGCCACCTGGCTATATAACCCGAAGCTCACCATTTCTCGAGAAGATTGAAAGCCTGCCATTCACTCATTTCAGACTGCCGTCTGTTTCCCGTGAACACCTGTAACCCGTCGTCGAGTCGTCGTACATTGTCGAAGATCTCGCCAGCAGATCTACCTTCGTTAAGCTTTGGCCCCTGTTGAGAGGAAAGCTATCGAGGCCCCCTCTTCCCCGAGAGTTGTGCGGCCGGCCCTCTCATCTTCACCACCCCGTCAAGATTCCCGTTCTTTCGAGACTGAGACTCTCTGCTGATCTGCTGAATCGTCTCGAGTTGAAAATACGCCTCTCTGGAGCAGATAAAATCTCATTCTTCATCACGAAGTAATCAAACGCCATCTTTGAGTCCTCCTCGTTAGGATTCCCCGAAGTATCTTATTAAACACCTGCGCCATTGTCTTTCAACCCCCCTCCCTAACCGACTCCAATTCGCCCACGCTTGAAGGTAAAGCGATCTTATATGCTCATCCCAAGATTACTTCGTTAATCTTTGCATAATTCAATTAACTATCTTTATTAAGTAATTTGTTCACCCCTTTTGTATATATATATATATATATAAATTTCCTCCTTTTATTTATTAAAATTATATTTTGGTGTAATGTACTTTATATATCCTTTGAACTCCAACTTGGCAAGACATTAGTCAAAACCCGGTCAACTGTAAATCGCACTCTTTATTAATCGCCCCAGAACATATCTCAAGCGTCCTTTGGTCAGCTGTCTGTCCATGCTTGTGTACGACTATGTGCGCCGAGCTATTCTACACAGGCATACCTCGACAATTATATTATAACTTCTTGGTACCGACGTTATGGGTAGGAACCCATTCTCAAGGATATGACATTATAACTATATACAAACCTAAGAATTTTTAGAGAAGTTATCAGATGTTTATAAATTAATTATATGGGAAATGGGAAGCAGCAGAGGTGGTAATATTCAAATTATATAATTGCAGGGTTTTGAACTATTAGGGAATGGGAAATATGTTTTTTGTTTTTAAAATAAAAACTGAGATTAATTAGTTTTGGGTGTCTTCGTTGTAAAAAAGAGATAATAGAATCTTTTGCAAAATATGGGTTGTTTTGGGGTGGATTGGATTTGGCGTGTGAAAATCTGGGGTGATTATAGCTGTAGTAAAAGTAGAAATGAGCTTGTTTCGGAGTTTAAAGTGGGGTTTGTGAATCTAATATAAATAGATTCCACTGTACGTAGTTGGTTTTCGATGTTTGCTGTATCTTTAATTAAAAAAATATTTAATTCGGGTTTATGGTATGGGTGTCTGCTTTCGTAGTCGGATTGAGGGAGAATTCGGGAATAGTGAGCAGGTATCCAGTTCTGTTGCTGATACCTAAATATGCGCAAATATATATATATATATATATATATATATATATATATATATATATATATATATATAACTTGGCAACAGTTAAATTCGCTTTAAAACTAACTCAAAAATTAGTTAATAAATTTAAGGTCTATTGCAACTTAAGCAAGCATCAATTATTCCTAAAGATACCTATAATGAATTATTTGTATCTTCCAGTTATTTATCATCCATGTATTTTCTACCTAAAATACACAAACTGGCGAACTATCTAGTTAAAATACTTTCACCTTTATCTAAAAATCAGTTCTCCATACAAAACTCCTATAAGTTTAAAGAGGAATTACTCAGCAAAGTTAACGATGAATATATGGTGAGTTATGATGTTGAATCTTTATTTACTAACATCTCCCTAAACTATACAATCAATTTAATATTAAATAAGGTATTCCATTCTCAAAATACTTTTCATGGATTTTCACAAAGACAATTAAAAAAAGGCGCTGGAATTAAGTCTTTCTGAATCTTGGTTCACGTTTAAAAATAAAGTTTACTGCCAGATTGATGGTGTTGCAATGGGCTCTCCAATGGGACCACTTGCAGCTGACTTTTTTATGACACATCTCGAAGATCAAATGTTCTCTACTAATTTAGATTACAAACACTCCTTGTACCGCCCTTTTGTTGATGATTCCTTGGCAATTTTTAATAATCCTGCACATAACCAACTTTTCTTGAATTTTTTTAACACTTTACACCCCAACATCAAATTCACTATGGAAGTAGAGTCAAATGATAAGATGCCCTTTCTTGACCTTTTAACCACCCGAGATAATGACCAACGAAAAATTCAAACAACCATTTACCGAAAAAAAACTTTCACAGGACTAGGTTTGAACTACTTTAGTTTTTGTGATTTCAGATACAAAATATCCACAGTAAAAACTTTAATACATAGAAGTTTCTCGCTATCATCCACTTACCAATCAATCCATAATGGATTTATTTTTCTTAGGAAGTATTTTATAAATAATTTATTTCCTTTTGACCTATATGATAGAGTTTTAAAAAGGCTATTTGATAATCTCATTGAGCCCCCTCAACCCTGCATAGAAGTTCCTTAAATGCCCATATATTTACAAATTTCAGAGATGGGTTTTCTTAACCAATACTTCTAAAAGAAAAATCCTATTTATTTTTAAAAGATATTTCCCCCAAATCAACCCACAAAGAGTTTTTATAAACAAACTATATATAGGAAGTTTCTTTAACAGTAAAGATCCTATCTCTTTGGAGTTCCGCATTGATAATGTTTATTTATTTAAATGTCAAAATTGTACTGGAGCCTCTTACTTTGGCAGCACTGTCAGGTGGCTTGGAGCTAGGTTCTCTGCTCATATGGTGATTAGTTGGCGCACATCAAAATCTTAAATAAAAAGAAGAAGTCTTCTATTAGGAAACACACCATAAGCTGTAAAACTGACATTTTTATTGATAACTTTCAAGTATTAGCCTTTAACAACCACCAACATTGCCTAAGAACCATCGAATCTTTATATATCAAACACTACAAACCTACACTCGAGGAAGATTTAAGTGCAATATCTTTATCAATTAACTAATTTCAACTACAGTTTGTTATTTGGTTTGCTTTTTAACAAACCAAGCGTCACTGTAACCTATAAATACTAGCCCCTTGTTAAACCCACCATTCACTCTCTAGGATGGATCCACTTTAGTAAGTAACCAAATTTACTGTTTTTATATTAAATGTTTTTTAACTCTTACAGTCTTTACAAAATTAAAAACAAAGTTTATTATTAACTAATTTTTCAGTTAGTTTTAAATCATATTTAACTGTTGCCAAGTCATATTTAATAACAAAAAATTGAACTCATAGTACATTTTAATGATATATATATATATATATATATATATATATATATATATATATATATATATATATATATATATATAATATTGAGGATAAATCCCAGGGCCGCGAGGAATGGAGGCAGCATCTTTTAATTTTTCACAACGTTTCGAAAACTAAAAGTTTTCATCTTCAGGCTAGAATAAGTTTACAAAGTTAATATGTATGAAGAAAACTTGAAAAGGCCAACAAGACATTATTTTAAAAGGTGACCAATTATAAAATATCAGTAAAATGTACTATAAGTTAAAATTTTAAATATGACTTGGCAACAGGTAAATTTGCTCTAAAATTGACTCATATATATATATATATATATATATATATATATATATATATATATATATATATATGAGTACGAATCACCCTCGTACTCATTGGTACCCGTTACCTGAACGCGACGCGTCAAATTCTCGATACGGTGTTCTAAATCCGAAGGCCAGATTTGGGTTCATTTCGTTTAATAGCCGTTCCTCAAGAGACTATTATTTTGGACCCTACGGCGTCCCTATTAAGGCAGGATTACTCCCCCGGGCCAAATCTTCGAGGTAACCGCAACGCGCAACTCTCCTGCGCAAGCTCTCCCACCGCACCAATTGTCCGTTTGTGTGTATGGCGGTCGACACCGCCTAAATCGCTATTTGAAGCCAAGACTCGTCCACATCTCCTATGTTTATATACCTTACTTAAAACCTACTTTGATTTTGTAAATAGATTATCTGCCTAGTAGTAAAGTATATTTTTGTACTCCGTTTCTATTAACGCAGAACCTTCCAAGATAGCTAAGCGTTGGCCAACCTAAACTGCACTCTAACCCACTTAATTGCACTCTGATCTGTATTTATAATTTCATCCACGCTCATTGCGGACTAATCCGTTCATTGGCCTCTCTCTTTCTCTTCTCTCTCTCTCTCTCTCTCTCTCTCTCTCTCTCTCTCTCTCTCTCTCTCTCTCTCTCTCTCTTAGATTTCGGAACCTACCTCAACCTACGACAGGAAGACTTAAAATACTTTTAAAGGACTTTTTCAACGGTGAGGGATTTAAAAGACTTTTAAAGGATTTTTTCCAATGTGGGAGACTTACAGACTTTTAAAAGACTGTTATCAAAGTTGGAAATTTCAAATATTCTTGCAGTCGCCAGGACCGGAATGGAATTACCGAACCAAAATAACTTCGAAGAACCCCAATTACCAATTACTTTGGCATTAATATAAGACCAGAAAAAGCACGAATTGATGTACAATTAAAAATTCTAATAAATCTATGTTCTCCATGTACGAATGCGCTGCTTGTGTATATGCGTGATCTTTTGTTCGTGCGTGAATACGTAAGGAAACGATATTATGTTATTCTTTAATATATGGTACAAGTGTGTAAATTAGTCTTTATTTATTAATCCTTTTACTATTTTCTCATTTTTTTATGCTATTTCCTTCAAACTTTTCCATTAAAGCTTCTTTGTTGATCAAACGACTAAAGTCAATATCATATCGATGATATCCGATTCGGAAATTAACTTAGCGCTTTGCAAACTCATTTCTCTAGAATATTACTTATGATATATATATATATATATATATATATATATATATATATATATATATATATATATATATATATATATATATATATATATGTATATGTATATATATATATATATATATATATATATATACATATATATATATATATATATATATATATATGTGTGGGGGGGGGAGTGTGTGAGAAGATAATAGTAAACAAAAGTATTTGAATCAAAATTTATTTATAACCACAGAACTAGTTTCGAAAAGTTATAATTGATACCATTTTCAACTAAGTAATGAAAAAAGACAAGAAAGGAGCTCAATATATAACAGGCAAACAAAATGAAAACTCAGGAAACAAACTGAAAAAAACATAAGTATTAGGGTGGATTCTGGGAAAGTTACTAATCTCCGAGAACAATTGCTTCCGGGGGTTTATAAATACGATTGGCGACTTTATTCGAAATATATTTGTTAATTTGTATTGCCCTTCGGATGAATTGAAATTATCGACTTTGTTAATGATTATAGATTGTGCAATTCTCCTCCTAATATAATTGTTTGATTTATAAATGATTTTTGCTTGGTTGAAATCGATTCTATGGTTGAAATTTTGCATGTGGGTAAAGAGAAATAAAGAACTTACACCTCTTCTTATACCAGCTTGATATTCTTTTATCCTCTTTTAAAGTGGCGTGACTCTCCGATGTATGCAAAATTGCAATTATGGCATGGTATAGGGTATACGCCAGCGTCGTGATTGATTGGAAGCAGTCTAGTCAAGGTTTTTGTATGATATTAGAATATTTAAATGTAATATCTATGTCATTTCTGTTCGCATACGATTTTAAGGGGGCCAAAGCTGGAACATATGGGAAACTAATACATTTTTTAAATTCGTCCCTTCGTGGTATGGAGATAGCATAGAAGTTTTTCCGTGCTTTCGAGTGGCATCTGTTTATGAAATAAATTGAGTATTTTATTTCGATTAAACTGCAGATAAGGTGTTTAAGTTCATCCTGAAGGAAGATTATGTCCCATGTTCTGTAGGCTCGGAGAAAAGGGGAAGAAAGAACAGAGATCTTAACGGATTTGTCATGTAATGAGAAGAAATGTATGTAAGCATTTGAATTTGTAGGTTTTCAGTAGACTGAGCACTGAATATGATTATTTAAACGGTGGATTTTTACGTCTAGAAAGGGTAAAGAGTTGTTCTGTTCCGATTCTACTTTGAATTTTATCGATGAGCGTAACGAATTCAGCTTGTGGAAAAATTCATTGAAATTGTTATTGTCTAAGGGCCATGCCGATAGAATGTCGTCTACGTATCGAAACCAGATTAGAGGTTGGAAATGGATTCTATAGAGGAGGGTTGTTTCATAGTTTTTCATAAAAAGATTGCATAGGCTGGAGGAAAAGGGTTTTCCCATGCTTAGACCATATTTTTGACCTAAACATATTTTCGGAGATGAACAAGAGGTACGAGGGGCGGTCAATAAGTTTTGCAATTCGAATATAAGGAAACGAGATATGAGGAAAAGTGTTTTATTATTTTTCAATATAACTACCCTCGACTTCAATGCACTTGCGCCACTTGTCCCTGAAGCTTCGAATTCCCGACAACCAGAAATCTCCCGACTGCTGTTCAATCCACTCCTGGACGGCGAGCTGGACATCTCCATCGTCCCCAAACCGGTGTCCACGCAAAGCAGCCTTGAGCTGGCGGTATAAAAAGTAGTCGCTAGGGGCCAGATCTGGACTGTAGGGGAGGATGGTTGAGCTCCTCGAATCCACACTCGCGCAGGGCAGCTTGTGCAACTCTGGCCTTGTGGACTTTTACGACGTTGAAGTCGATCATGAAGCGTGAGGTTTCTAGGGACTCAATGGGCAGAGACCTTGGTCATGGCCATATTGTCGTGGATGATGTTGACAAAACTTCTATGTGATATTCCAAGTTCTCGCTTGATTTCTTCGACCTTCAACTGTCGATTTTCGAGGATCATCCTCGCCACATTGTCCTCGTTGGTCACGTCTGACGGGCCTCCTGGACGGAGGTCATCTTCAAGAGACTCACGACCATGGCGGAACTCCCTATTCCAGCAAGCAATGGTTGCATAGGAAGGGGCGGTGTCGGTGTACACTGCAACCATGCGTTCATGGATCTCTTTTGCATTCTTGCCTTCCTTGATAAAAAATTTGATCACTGAGCGGTGATCTGACGATCTGCGATCTGCGATCAGCTACTGCTTCTTAAATAGACGAGGCAGGAGCGTGCGGCTGCAGGTCCTGATTTGTTATAACTTGTCCTAACACCCCCACAAACAGCTATCCCTCTTCCTCTGTTTTGCCCTACTGATTCGCAAAACTTATTGACCGCCCTCGTATGTATCGTCAACAAAGCGGCGGTAGAGTATCGGTCTGATATTTCCCAAATCTCGATTGAATAGTTGCTGTTCGAACCAGATCATAAAGAAAGCGGCGAAGACAAGGCCCAATTGGCTGCCCATGCCCACCTTATCTATTTGGCAATATTTATTGTTATTGAATTGTCCTTGACTGCTAAGTTAAGTGTATATTTTAAAAGGTAGGCAGTAAATCCGTGGAAGTTAGATATGTTTGGGGTAAATGCTCGTTGGAGTATTATGTCAATAGTTTGGTCTAGGGGGATATTTGTGAGGCCTCCGAAGACTCGTGTGACAAATTCCTACAACCCCCGAACCGTATACATCTCAATATCTATTTTAACTGTGAAAAATAACTCAATGGTTTCCTGTTCTTTCTAGATATAAACATTTCCCATTCTCCACCGGATTCCAAACCAAAGTTTTCAGAAAACCAACCTTAAGTGGTCAAGGACTAAACTTCCTTAGCTTTTGCGACTTTTCCTTCCAAATTAGTGCAATAAAAACATTAATATTCCGTGCCTACTCCTTTTCCTCAACCTACACTGATTTCCACAATGAAGTCGAATTTTTGTGTAATTATTTCATAGGAAAAGGCTTTCCCGTGTCGCTGGTAGAGAAATTTACGTGAAAATTTTTAAACAATCTCTACCATCCTAAATTACCACTTCCTACTGTATCCAAAGACACCCGTTATATAGTTTTCCAGGATATTCGTTTCTTTAACCAAAAATTATCTAGAGAAATAACAACAATATTAAAAAAAATCATTTATCATACCGCATTTAAGATCATTTTTAAGAATACTGATCTTCTTGGACATTATTTCAATTATAAAGACAGAATCCATCCAGAAGCCAAATGCTCCGTCATTTACATATTTACTTGCCCCAGATGCAATTTGGGGAATTACATAGAATTACGGTACGCTCGCTGAAGTCGAGATTCTGTTCTCATATGGGAATTAGCCACAGGACCGAAAATGTTCTGTCAAAGAAAGAGTTTTTACCTGTTCAGCTACATTCTATCTAATGTAAAACTGATGTATCCATTGAAGATTTCAAAATCTTAAAGACCATCTCTGACCCATTATCCTTACGTATTCAAGAATCAATGTTTATAAAAAAAATTCCCCACCTTAAATTCTGAATCCTCTTCCCACCCACTACTTCTTCTCTAAAATACCCCCCATCCATAAATTTTTCGCTCTTCCTACACCCCTCACGCTTTCCCTGCCAGTCTTCGTTTAACAACTGTTCGCAAAAGGTTAGTGTTTTTTCCCTAAAATGTTTTCCAGTGTTATCTACATTTAGTATTGTTAAATTTCATTATCCATTGAATTATCTAAGTTTGAAACAACATTTCTTAACCTATACAACTCTACATTCCCACCCCCTGCCCATATTAAAGTCCGACCTATCTACTACAACCCAAAAATTTTAAATTTTTTGGAAAGTTTAAATTATTAATGTATTATATTAGTCTTTCATGATTTTTTAAAAATTTTCAGTACCAGAAGATGGGTGAAACATTTACTCGAAACGTTGTACAAATCAAGTAAACTAAATGAACTTCCCGTTTTTCGTCATATCCTTCATCTTGCAAACTAAATTACAGCTTAATAGGAGAAGTCCTTATAAATATAAATTATATATATATATATATATATATATATATATATATATATATATATATATATATATATATATATATATATATATATATATATATATATATATATATATATATATATATATATACATATATATATATTTGAAGGAGGCCATTTTTTATGCAGGATTCATTGTAGTCGAGAGCAACGGCTGCATTGTTTACTTTTGGTGGCAGCTTTCTTATGCCTTTGACTCTAGTCTCAACAGATGGCTCAAGGCGAGGAAAATTGCTCGGAAGAGGCATGACTTTATTTGCCTACACGTCTTTCGCCCTAACAATAGGTCATCTTCGGGGCAGAATGGTGAATGAGATGAGGAGATAAAGTGCATAAATTGTTGAAATGTGTATTAGATAAATATAGGTAAAATAGAAGTTGAGTATTGCCTTGGTGTAGAGGGCATCTCTTGAGTTCTTTTTCTTACTCTCTTTTGTTTCTCTTTCTGTGCCATTAGTGTTTTACTGATGGTGGGGTTAGCCGCTTTGCGACTATTGTTGTAGTTTTTTGTTTTATTTTTATTTCTCTCTCTCTCTGGTTATTTTCATTTTATTTATTTATTTATTTTTTTATAAATTTATAAATAATTTTTTCTATTTCCACCGTCATGGCATTCAAGCCTTTCAATTGAAAGGCTTGAATGCTATCTCCTTAGGTTTCTATTTTGTGTTTTATTTGACTTATTTGTATTTATCGAACTGGTTTTTGGTCATTTTGCCTCTTTTGTTCTTTTATAATTTGTTTTTCATTGTGGGCACTTTGCCTCTTTTTGTTCTTGTTTAATTGTAATTGTCGTGGGCACTTCGCCTCTTTTTAATATTATTTTTATTTTTTCCTTTTCGGTGTCTGGTATTTTAATTGTAGTTGGGCATTTCGCCTCTTTTGTTTTTCTCTTGTATTTGTTCTTTTTTTGGTCGAGATCAAGTGAATATTCCATTTGAGTTCTCTCGGGAGCAGGTTCTTCCACTCGGGACTAGGGCTCTCCTGGTGGCGCGTCCATTTTGAATTCTTGGAATGCCAATGTCACTGTCCATGTTTGTGAGTATTTTTTCTTTGACTTTGTCCCAGGACTTTCTTCCTAGCCTCTGGAGTTCCATATTCAATGGCTTTAGTTCTGTCTGCCGAATATTGCCCATTCTGTGCGTTCCAGCTATCAGCAAGGCTGCTTTTTCTACACTTTCTGCATTTGCCTGATAGAGGTAGAACTCGTGGCCTGCATGACCACTGCTGGGTACACCAATGTTGAGCGTACCAGAGCAGTGTACAGCTTTTTGGTGTTATTTGAGCTGAGGCTTTTAAACCGATACAATTTTCCAAGCTCTCTCCTGGATAGGGAGATTCTGTTTTTAATGTGCGCCTTATACCCGGTTGAGGTGATGCACAGAGCTAGGACTTTATCATCGTTTGTGTAAGGGTATACTTCATCATTTACTATGACGTCGTTATTTTTTTGGTTTGTTTACTGATAGAATTTGGAACTTTTGGCAGTTGGTTTTAATCTTCCACTTTCTTTCGTATCGATTGATGTTTTCGATTTCGGTAACTGTCTCTCTTGCTTGAACTCCAGCGTTCTTATAAGTACTGAGGATGATTTAAGTGATGTCATCTGCAAACTGCACATACATCACATCCTCCCTAATTGTAGTAGGTAGGTGCATTTTTTTTAAGGGGCTATCTGGCGACTGCCTACTTAGGCATAAGTCGCCGTAAACAAACAGGTAGGTAGGTAGGTCCAATCTGTACACTAGGTTCAGCAGTGGACTCAGACAGCTGCCTTATGGACTACCCGCCTTAAGTTCAAATTCAGGCCCTCTCTAGCCCTCGATCGAGACTTGGGCTTTCCTCTCCATGATATAATCACAGAGGACCCTTTCCAGGATCGAGTTTAGCTGGAGGCCCAAGATCTTGTATTTTAAACCTCTCAGCCAGACTTTATCGAAGGCCTTTTGAACATCTCGCATCACCACGGCTACGTATTTACCCATCAGCGTTACAGTGGGCGAGTTTTTCGGTGAGAAGGGCGAGCGCTGTATCAGTCCCTCTTCTCTTCCGAAACCATGTTGCTGAGGGCTGTGGGCTTCCAGCTCTGTTAGCTGGTCTTGTAGCCTGTTCGCTAGAAGCTTCTCGTAAACTTTGCCCACGAACTCAAGGGGGGATATTGGCCTGTAATCTACCAATTGATCAGGGAGGGCTTCTTCTTATTTGGTATAAAAATGATTTGGGCCATTTTTAACCTATCGGGAAAGTAGCCTGTATGCAGGGAAGCGTTTTAGATGTTCGTAATTTCCTGAATGATGTGCTGAGGGCATGCACCAAGTTGTTTTTAGTGATGCCTGTCCAGCCTGGTTCCCTTTGTTCAAAGGTCTTCATGATTGTCATGACCTCTTCAGTTGTTATTGGTCGACCATGGCCTGCAATCTCCCTCTCTTCGTCAATATAGGCCAGTGGGTGCCTTCGATGTATTATTTGATCTTCAATCAGCTAGCCTTTGAACTCCTGGTCGAATTCGGCATCGTCCTCAGGTGTAATGAGAAGATTTCCTCTCATAACGTGAGAAATCTCTCTTTTAAAATCACTGGATCCTCCAAGTAGTCATTTCCCTTCTCAATTCGGGTATTCTCTCTACTCGGTAGACCTTTTAATTTCTTCGCTAATTGCCAGAACTTTTGGGGTCTCACTTCGCTATCTACTTTAGTTATCAAGCTCTCCCAGATTTCAGCCTGTTGCTGGTTTATTGCTTGCTTCAGTTCTTCATTCAGGCGACGTAGCAGCAAGCTTCTTTCCCGATTTGTACCTGCTCTTCTTATTTCTTGGTACACCTCCCTGTGCTCCCTAGTGATCTCTTTCATCTCCTCGGTCCATCTGAGTTGCGGAGGAGTCTTGTGCCCTTTCATAGGTATACACTCGTGGTCAGCCTCGACGATGCAGGCTGTTATCCTCTCCAGCTCCTAGTGGATCTCTTCTAAGGTCCGCTTAGGTCAGCTGGTTATATCTGATTAGGATTTCCCTGTAGCGTTTCCAGTAGGCCGAAGCCTAGATTTTTCGGGGAGGGACCGGAAGTGGGACCGGTGCGAGTGAGATGTTCGTCCAGATTGCTCTATGGGGGCTGGGTATTTTTGGGCCAGCTCACTATGGTAAATGAATGGTAAGCCGTCACTTTTCATTATTATGCCGGGCTCTGTTGCTGCCCGAGAAGTTAAATAGGTAAGAAGATCCGGTCCTATCCTCAGGATGTTTTTTCGACGCATAATCATTACCAAGTTATGGCCTCTGTTGTTCGTGTTCCCATAGCCAGCCGTTCGGCATCTTGCATTAAGGTCTCCCCCGAAGAATACCATTCTGCCGTGGATGAACAGGGTGTAAAAGTTAGTAAGGGGCAGGTACGATCGTCGAGGTGGTTGGCATGCTGCCGCTATCACGAGATTGCCTACTAGTGTGGTCAACTCCACTACCACAAAGGACTCGTCCAGTTCTGGAAGGCGTCTGAACGATATATTCCTTTTGATGGCAACGGCAGCACCGTCAAACATCTCTTGAGAATAGTTCTAAGTGAGAACTCTGTAGCACAGTATCTTCAGTTGACTGGAAGTGTTTTCGATACCGTGCTCCGTGATTAAAATGATGTCAGGGTCAAGCACACGGAATATGTTTTTTTATGCAGTGGCTTTTCCCTCCCATCTAGCAACGTTGAGTGTCACGATCCCTGGTCTGTTGTTCGGGATTTCCATTTGTCTTCTGGCTCTTAGTGTTTCTCAGTTGTGGATTTCCTTTTCTCGTTCCTCTTCTTCTTGAATTCTGCTGGGGTGAACTCTACAAATCCTTCCCCGTGTAGGGTAACGTTTTGGTGGAAGATGAACTTTTCAACAGTCTCCTCGTTACATTAAGCGTCAAAGGCCCATTTGTAATATTTTTTTCTTTATTCCGACAAAACTTTTGTTGGTGTCTAGGTCTTTAGGAAAGGGGAATTGTTCGGAAGCATAGACTGAGAGATTAATTCCATCAGCATCGAGCTTCCTCTTGGCCTCACTCTATCCTTTCTTGCGGCGAACATCCTTGGTAGCGACATCTGAGCCCAAGGAGTCTGATATGTCCGTGTAATCTGAGGGTTCCGTGGCGTCCTTTTCCAATTTTTATGCCTCCATTGGTTTGGTCATGTTAGCTGTTTTGGCAGCTGTCTCCCTCTCTTTTCTGGCTTCTATCCATGAGTCAGGCCGTCTGATAAATTCCTCTGTTTTTGGTTTATTCTTGTATTTGTTCTGTCATCTGCTACGGTGCCATCTGCAAGTAGAGCACGTCCCCTGATGGAGGATCATCGGGGAACCACATATAACTCATGCCATTTACGGCAACCATTCAGTTCAATTCTTTGGCGAATGTTCCGGGTTATGTCAGATTGTTAACGTGAACATACAGGATGCACGTCAGAATTTTAGTTGAATTCCCATTTTCCTGGTTGAGGTATGTCTTTCTTGTTTCCACCTCAGAATAGGCCGCCTTCGCTTCCTCTGCATACGGAGTATTGCTCGTCCTGGTTTGTTCTTCTTTCTTATGTTATGCCTTTTTTTTATGAGTTTTTTCTTCAGTGGGCAGGCCATAACCATGGAAGAATGACCTTGTCAGTAGTTAACACATTTCTCACAGGGACTTTTACAATCCTTCCAGTAGTGGCCTGGTACACTGCACTTTGAGCATATCTCAAATGGTTGATTCAGCGCTAACCAACAAAAAGTCCGCCATACAATCACACCTCGTGAGCCCTCCCCCTCCCGGGTTCACCCATCATTATTCATCCATCCCCACCTGGCAGTTCAGGGTTCATGGAAACTTGCTTATAATGAAGATGGGGCTACCCATAAAAGATCAGAACCTATCAGAAAAGCGCTCACCATTGGATCCAAGGCAGCAGAAGAATAATAACCACAAAGAAGGAACACACCGTGAAGAGAACTGGCCCCTCTAGGGTTTAGGTATCAGGGCTGCGTCCGCCATACATAGAAACAGGTAAAACTTCCATCTATGGTCGTCGCTAGGCTCCCAGGGTAGAGGGGAAGGGCCCATCCCCGGAAGTTGCAGTCCTGCCACTTGTCAGGGTGTCTCTAGCTCAGAGTTCCACAGTGGGCTGCTCCTCAAACCTACTTTCCTTAGCGCCCCAATTATCTCTATCTTAGAGAACGACATAGTTAGAACGAAACTAGATGAATGGCAGTCCAGTTCTCTTTAGCTCACTTACCCCGATAAGGGGGCAGCTGGGGAGGTTTAGGTCGACATAAGTCGACTATTAGAGAATATGTGTATTACTCTCTCTCTTCCTCTCTCTCTCTCTCTCTCTCTCTCTCTCTCTCTCTCTCTATCTATCTATCTATCTCTCTTAAATCCCTGTGTGGAAAAGTAAATGAATTATTTTTCATTTAAGGGTGATGAGCTTCTTCACAGTAGCGTGATTTTTCTAAGTAGGACTGTGATATTAGAGGAAAATATATTGAATATGTTTGAACATTACCGTAAGAAAACGGACCAATCAACTAACTCGAAAAATACATGGATAGATTTATGTTTAAAAATATTTTGAACATTATTGTAAGGAAACGATATCCGAGTATAGGACCATCTCTACTTACAGATGGACTAAATATATGAAGGATTTATACTGTGAGCTAAAATTATTGTATGAGATCAACATCAGGAATGTATCAGTTGATTCAATACAACGAAGTAAAGAAATCAAAGAAGAACTCAACCAGTTGATCCTCGAACAACAATGGAGACGATGGGGGTGATGCGATCGATAGCCTCGATCACGAAGCAACTCCCAAAGAGTTTTGGAATAAGATCAGATGTCTCAAAGGATTGACTGGGAAGAAGAAGAAGATCGAACTACTAAAAGTAAACGGAAACATCAAAACAGAAGAATAAAGAATTGAATAGTTATTACGAAGTTATTGGAAAAAATATTCAGTATAACTGAGGAGGAAAACGAAGATTATAGTTCAAAGACAACATCATAGACACGCTTAACGACCAAATACACAAGACGTACCCTCACTACCAGGTGGATAGACAGCGCGACAGAGACGCCGAGATTACCGAAGAACTACTCAGCGCACTCCGCTCATTCCATCAAAAAAAACAAAGATAATCGGGGCTTACAAATTTAAACTTTAAAAAGGCATCAGCCAATGTCATGGAAGGGGTGAGAATGATATTTATAGCCTATCTGAATACGGGATACTTTCTAGATGCTGATAAAACGGCCAAGATGATTTTCTTGTTTAAGCACGGAAAGGACCGAATGTTGAAGGAGAGCTATCGGCCAATTTCACTTCTAGAATTTGGTGGGAAGCTCTTCGAGAAGATCCTCAACCAAAGACTGGTGCCCACCCGGTGAAGAACTTCCTCTACAACCCATACCAATTTGGGTTTAGAAGAAAGCAAAGTACGGAGATGACGATAAATGTCATCACGGAGAAGAGTTACGTGAACATTGTTTTTCGAGATGTATCAAAGGCATTTGTTAAATATGGCAACGGGGAATGCAGTACAAGATCTTACAACTGGGCCTAAGTGAAAACTTAGAGACAACTCTCTGTGACTATGTTATGGAGAAGGCGGCGTATGTCAGTTTAGGGTGCACGGACGGACCGAAGTACCCGTTCACTGCGGGCCTCCCGCAAGGGGGGTGTCTGTCCCCCACTCTCTACTTGATTTACACCGCAGATATCGCAGCACCTGCGAACCTCACTCTCATTAACATTCAATACGACGATGATTTCAGCCAGATAATAATATGTCCTTGGAGTAATGCGCCTATGCAAGCTCGAATGGCAGCAACAGAGATTGGAAGAATAAATACCTACGATACCCAATGGAAAATAAGAACTAACCATGAGAATTTCAAAAAAGTCCCTATCGGCATGAGACTACTTTCTAATGTCAGGGTGGGGTATAGGCGCTATCACTACACCACGGAGTACAATGTACTCGGAATGAAAATCACTTTTTCCGGGTACAGGAAGCACGTCGGAGAACGAATTTCTAAGGCCTCAGCTGCAGCCCGGAATCTACGTATGTTTAGAATTCTCTGTGAAAGCAAATAGAAAAAGAATCTACAATGCAATTGTAAGATATACGTTGCTACATCCCGCTTCCGCCCTCTCTTGCCTCTCGAAGGCGCAAAAGAGGAGACTACAAACTGTGCAGAATAAATGCGTATACCTAATTACTGGTACATGCATGCGGGAAAGAAGACGCCAAGAAGAGCTACACAGGGAAGCTGGAATAACTAACATTTACGTTGTCATCGAACAACGGACACGGAGCATGAACAAGCTAATTAATCAGGAAGTGAACGAGGAAATTGTTCAAATGATTAAGCAGAACAGAAGACCTCTAATTCACGCCAGATTTCCGAGCACCGCCAGACTACTGGACGGCGGGGCTGAAGTGTCGTTCTATGCATAAAAAAAAATTGTATTTACCAAACTGATAACGACTCAAATCGATCATCAGACCCAAACCCCGATTAACGAAAACTCACCAATTAATGACAAGGAATTCACCGATGAAGACCAATGAAACACCGAAAAAGACCTCAAGAAAGAAGAGACAAAAGATGCAAAATACACTCACTACAAAGCCAACCAAAAACAAATGAAATAAGCACATAAGTTAAAAATAAACACAACATCAGCAATTCACTTAACATACCCTTAAAGTTAAGTTTTTAAGACAAATGGCTTGAACGCCATAATAAATCATACTTAATAACAAAAACAACAAAGTAAACACACAACAATTAAAATTATTGAAAGCGATAGGCCTGATCACCAGGCTCTTGCATCCCTTTGCAACTCTCCCACACTTCTTTCCATTTACCACTTACCTATTTTCTTCTGTCTATCCATGCACCCTTTTGTCCTCTCTCTCTCACACACACTCTTACATCAATCGAAACTAACATGAAAATAAGCAAGGGCGACAGCTGCCGAGATTAAAAATATTAACTGATTTGAAAAAGGTGGAAAATTAAGACGAACTTTCAGAAATTCCAGGTAATTTCAATGAACCGCCGGAAAATAGACGACATCCTCGTAGATGACGAACACTATCCGTACTCTAACGAAGTAAAAGTCCTGGGCTTACGACTCACAAAATCAGGATATAAAATCCACATTTACAACAGTCTCCCAAGCGAAAAGAGCGCTGACGAAACTTTACAGATTCCAAAGCCTCAATGTGCTAAACAAAAACAAACTCTACACTGCCTTGGTACGCTCCGTCCTGGTGTACCCAGCAGTGGTCGCGCAGATGGCCAGCTGTACTTCTCTCAGGACGATGCAGAGGGTGCAGAATAAAGCCACGCTGCTTATTGATGGCGCGAGGAGGATCGACTGTATCGAAGGATCCAAGGTAGACAGTCCTACACGAAACATTGGGACTCAAGCCAATTAATATAGAGATCCAGATGCTAGAGAGAAAGACATGGGATAAGGTGAAGGAAGAAATATTCCCAAATATCAACAATAATGTAGAAATACCTCAACGCGGACGTCACAAAGTAGTAAGAATAGCACTGTTTCCCAGCGGAAGAAACTGCGCGAGGGAAGAAATAAGACCGACCTATACATAAAAATGTAAACCTCAAAAATAATTTAATAAAAAAGAGATGGTAAAAATAAACAAAAGAGACAATAAGGATAATTAAAAAGAGGCAAAGTGTCTAAGTTATTATGACACAAAAAAATTAAATAAAATACACAAACAACAAAAATTAATCATTAATAAAAGGAGGCGAATTGCCAGAGTTAAATTATCTTCCGTTTAACGATTGAGTCGAATACGGTTTGTGAATAGCCATTGTTCGCAAGTAGCTCGTTCACTCGCTTAAGCTCAGCATCAATCGTTACCGAATTGGAGGAGTGCGAGAATGCTCTGTTCACGAGAGTGCTAATCACAGATCTCTTCTCTCTATCGAGGCACTCTGAGGAACCACTCATGCAAAAATCTAAATAAACTCTACACTCCTTCCTACGGACAGACCAAAAAAACTCACATCAATAGACATATACTACCATGCAAATGAACACAGGCTACAAGGAAGACGAGAATATTATCAAAGCCATTATACACCGGAACGTTTCCCCAGCCAACCCCAAGCATAAGATAAACTTGGTCATATATTACAAGACCAGAAAAACACAATGCCTCATTATGAAAAACAATTGTCTCCCCGCAACGAACCCCATACAAGAGGCCAACCTATTATATGAATACTCGTGAAATGTCGGTGATTGCGTTCACCGCAACTCTAAATACATAGGGATAACTTCTACAACCTTGTCGCGCAGGTTGACGATACATCATACGTCAATTACAAGAGGAACGCTCACCCAAAACACCTCCATCATCTTCCGTGATCCTGACCGCCGAAGACTCCGAATAGCCGAGGCAGTTATGATCTCCCAACACAGACCTTCAATCAATAGACAACTCCAGCCAGAGACTATCCTCCCAACGACTCACCGCTAGAATCTGCAACGCCCCCGCATGGAACCAGAAATTTCCTGAAACTTTTTCCTCCTTTTGTTCATACCCAACATCAATTTTTTGTTCTCGAACATATTATTAAACATATCCATGTATTTTCATATCAGTTGATTTGATTTTGATTTTGATGAGGTAGGTGGTTAAATGTGGGGTAGGTGGGATAGGAGTGAAGAAGTTTTTGAGTTTTTGTTGCCCTGGTTGCAAGGGCATCGCCTTCGTTTTACTTCCAAATTTTTCATCTGCTGACGTTGCCTTTTTTGCATCTTCCTTTTATATACATAAACATATATTTATTTATTTTATTTTGTCGAGGAATAGGCCGAGGGAGGGTTAGAGTTTTCCCGGACTCGAATATATATATATATATATATATATATATATATATATATATATATATATATATATATATATATATATATATATATATATATATATATATATATATATATATATATATATATATATATATATCTATAGGTTTGCTTCTAAGAAGGCTTATTTTCAGGTTGAGGATAAAGATTGAGGTACCTTACCCATCTTCTGGTTTATAAGATAGATTTAGAACACGTTTAAAATTTCGAAAATTATAATGCACACAAGGATTAGAAATAAATTATTTTTTTGATTGAAATTATGACAAATCGTTTCAAAACTATTGAAACTTTAGATATTGATCAATTATGGATACTTTGCCCTCCACTAAAGGTGACTAATATTTTTGTGTACCAATCAATTTCCCGAATTGATATTTTATATCTATCCATATTTATAGCACCTATATTTAGTGTCAACAGTTTTCAAATGATTTTTTCACATTTTCAATTAATTAAATAATTTATTACTATTTCTGCTTCATTAAGTGACTAATATCTGTGTTAACCAATAATTGCATCAACTAGTGTTATATTTATCCATATTTAAAGTACCCATAATTGATCCATATTTAAATTTTCAATAGTTTTCAAACGATTTGTCATAATTTCAATTAACTAAATAATTTATTTCTAATCCTTGTGTGCATTATAATTTTCGTAATTTTAAACGTGTTATAAATCTATCTTATAGATCAGAAGATGGGTTTAGGTAGCCGAAACGTTGTATTTAATTAAATGAGAAATTTTACATGTCTCATTTTGGGATTTATCCTCAACCTATATATATATATATATATATATATATATATATATATATATATATATATATATACAAAGGGCGGTCAATAAGTTTTTCGAATCGGTTGGGCAAAACTTAGGAAGGGGGATGGCTGTTTATGGAGGTGTTAGGACTAGTTATGACAAGTGAGGACCTGCAGCCGCACGCTCCTGCCTCGTCTATTTAAGAAGCAGTAGCTGATCGCAGATCGTCAGTCACAAATTTTTCAACAATGGAGAAGGTTGAGCACCGCAAAGCGATCAAACTTTTGACCAAGGAAAGCAAGAATGCAAAAGAGATTCATGAACGCATGGTTGCAGTGTACACCGACACCGCCCCTTCCTATGCAACCATTGCTCGCTGGAATAGGGAGTTCCACCATGGTCGTGAGTCCCTTGAAGATGACCCCTGTCCAGGACGCCCGCCAGAAGTGACCAATGAGGACAATGTGGCCCGTGTGGAGAGGATGATCCTAAAAAATCGACGGGTGAAGGTCGAAAAAATCGAGTGAGAACTTGAAATATCACATGGAAGTGTTATCAACATCATCCACGACAATTTCGCCATGACCAAAGTCTCTGCCCGTTGGGTCCCTAGAAACTTCACGAAACTTGACGCCCCATGATCGACTTCAACGTCATCAAAGTCCACAAGACTAGAGTTGCACAAGCTGCCCTGCGCGAGTGCGGATTCGAGGAGCTCAACCATCCCCCCCTACAGTCTAGATCTGGCTCCTATCGACTACTTTTTATTCCGCCAGCTCAAGGCTGCACTGCATGGACGCCGGCTTGGGGACGATAAAGATGTTCAGCTCGCCGTCCAGTAGTGGATTGAGCAGCAGTCGAAAGATTTCTAGTTGTCGGAAATTCGAAGCCTCAGGGACAAATGACGCAAGTGCATTGAAGTCGAAGGTAGTTATATTTAAAAATAATCAAACACTTTTCCTAATATCTCGTTTCCTTATATCCAAATTGCAAAAATTATTGACCGCCCCTCGTATATCCTATTATCACGAATGCGGAGGGATAGTCGTACTACTCCTTATAATTCGTTCGGCCCGTTTCCTGAATGGGTTTATTGACTCAGAGTGCTTAGAGGTTGGCTACGGAGGGATTGGAATAAACTTTGCCAGCAAGCGACCTGAAGGAAGTTAGATATACAAACAATATGAAAATAAAATTTTAATGAATGCTAAACAAGAAAATATATATATATATATATATATATATATATATATATATATATATATATATATATATATATATATACAAATAATGTGCTTTGAGATATAAATTGATAAGTAAAGCTCGGATATCTCACTTGGCTTGTAAATAACTGTTCACTATGTAAATCCAAATACAATTTTAATGTGGTTAAGCTTGGTGGTGAAGTTGGGAAATGTCAAAAGGAAGGGTTACCTTGGAACATGATGTTCGGGTAGCGCTGGTGAGTGAAGGTGTTGAGATAAGAAGTGAAAATGATGAGGTAGGATCTCTAGGGACCGACCTGATCCCACAATTCAGTCACGATTCTGTTGCAAAAATGCGGTGACGGGATCTTCTTGTTAAAGAGAGCCCCAGGCTCGTTATCTCCGAGGAATTTTGGGTGCCTCTGTGAGGGTGGGGGGCGAAGTGACCTATCGACGCTTAGGGTCACGGAGAAAAGCTGAGGTGTAGTTTTTTCGCGTAGGGAACCAGGGTCAGGCTGTTTGTAGCTTCAGCTATGAAAACGTGAGTACGAGCCTGGGTCCGCACTGACTTGCAGACCAACGGAGTAAGGAGCCTCCCTGACTAGGACCGATCTCGTCTCTGAAGACTTGGTGTTTCGACGATTTACCACAATTTCACTTATATTTTATTGTTCTTTTTTGTTTTCTCCGGTCTTTTGTTGGTATTTTTCGATCTTGGTTATTTAAAAATCGGGTTTATTGTCTCTCCTGCAGTTTCTTCCGCTTGGGAATAATGCTGACCTTGCAACTTTGTGTCACATTTCTTACGGGATTGCAATGTTGAGGTTGTCTAGTGTGGGTATAGTAGTTTGATCTATCTTTACCCAAGTCTTTCGTCCTAGCCTTAATTGGCTTAATTAAAGGGATATCACATTTCTTCATTAGTCACTTTTCAAATTGTTTCGTTCAAATTTCGCATTCTTTGGTTTTGTATACCATTTTATTGTAAATTTTATCCACTTTTTTATAGTAAAATTATTTTTATAGCAACATGACTAGAACATAGTGAAAATTGAGATAATGCAAAATTTTATACATTCGTGGAAATTCTCCGTAGATTTTTAAATTTGATTTGTGAACAAAACGAAAAACTATACAATGGGATTTGAAATATTTGCTACAAAAAAATACAGCGCCTGAAAACTGGTTTATATTTTTAGCATCATTCGAATATAAATTTATATAAATTCCAGGGCATTCAGAATACCACTACTATTCAAATAACATCCCCCTTTTCCAACTGAGATCAAAACCCATAGTTGACCTTGACCGAAAAATATATGTTTTAGTCCACCATTAACACAAATTGTAATGGAACTTAAGAAACCTGATTTCAAATGATAACTAAATCATATAAATATCATTCGTTCGTGAATTGAATTAGAATTCTTAATTTTTAGTAATTCTATACCCATTTATATGATATAAGGTTTCAAGGGGGAGGTCTGAAAGTACCCCCTGTATCTTAAATACGGCACCGTATATGATTATTAGGATCTTGGCAGGAATAAAAGGGCTTTTAATGAGCTTTAATTCTATTTATGAAATTCTAACGTAGTAAAGAGTTGAAAAAATGAATGTGGTATCACCTTAAGCACGGCTCTTGCGTGCAGGTCTGTTTTCCTTTTACGGTCGTTTCTTCTAGCACCAGCTATTAGCAAGGTGGCTTTGTTTTGTACTCTCTGCATCGTCCTGAGAGAAGTACAACATGCCATCTGCGTTATCACTGCTGGGTATACCGGGACAGAGCGTACCAAGGCAGTGTATAGCGTCTTCTTGTTTGGAGCGTTAAGGTTTCGGAACCTGCATAGTTTCCGAAGTTGCCTTTTGGCTAGAGAGACTCTGGTGTTGATGTGGGTTTTGTACCCAGACTTTGTGAAGCGTAAACCCAGGACGTTACCCTCTTCCGAGTACGGGTATAAGTCGTCGTTTTTGATGACGTCGTCTACTTTCCCGGGTTCATTGCGATTCTTCGGACTTTTTGGAGGTTGGTTTTAATTTTCTATCTCCTTTAATATTGTTAATGTTGTTTATTTCGGCAGCTGTATCCCTTGCTTGAACTCCGGCGTTTCAATACGAGCTCGGGACGATTTGTGTAATGCCATCTGCAAATTGCTGATACATCGTATCGTCCCGCACTGGAGCAGCGAGGTCTATTGTGTACACGATGTACAGTAACGGACTCAGACAGCTGCCTTGTGGAACTCTCACCTCGAGTTTAAATTCAGGTCCTGAAAAGCTCTCGATGGAGATTTGGGCCTTTCCTTCCATGATAAAGTCACACAGGACGCTTTCCAGGAGTGGGTTAACCTAGATGTTCAGGATCTTGAATTGGAGACCCCTAAGCCAAACCTTATCAGAGGCCTTCTGTACATCGCGCAGCACCACGTCTACGTATTTCTACCTCGGCTTTGTAGTGGGCTATTTTCTCCATTAGGAGGACGAGGGTAGTTTCCGTTCCTCTGTCCTTTCGGAACCCGTGCTGCTAGGAGGTGTGAGCTCCCAGATCGTCTAGTTGGTCTTGAAACCAGTTTGTTAGGAGTTTTTCGTAGATTTTACCCACGAACTCGAGAAGAGAGATTGCCCTGTAATTTACCATTTGATCTTGGGGCTTACCAGACATGGGTATAAAGACGATTTTGGCCACCTTTAGACCGTCGGGAAAGTAGCCCGTGTTCAGGGAAGCGTTAAAGATGTTGGTGATTCCCTGAATAATCTGTTGTGGGGCATTTACCAGATTGTTTTTGGTGATGCCCGTCCAGCCTGGTGCCTTTTGTTTGAAGGCTTTCATAGCGGCCAGGACGTCCTCTGTTGTTATTGGACGACCATGGTGAACCATCTCTCTTTCCATGTCCGCGTGGTGGTGTGGATGCGTGCGGTGTATTATCTGATTCAAATTCTCAATCAGACATCCCACGAATTCCTGGTCGAACTCTTCGTTTTCTTCTTCGGTGATAGAGAAGACTTTCTCACAATATGCTCTGAATCTTTCCTCCAGAAGCGTCGGATCCTTTATATATTTTCCGTCTTCTTTGATCCAAGACATTTCCTTTCTTTACAAACCTTTCAGTTTCCTGATTTGGTTGCCAGAATTTAGCCGGGCTCAGCTCACTGTTAACTCCGGCTATAAGGCTGTCCCAGATCTCAGCCTGTTGGGCGTTTATTGCTTTCTTTCCTTTTCGGCGTAGTAGCGTGCTTCTTTCTCGGCTTAGACCTTCCCGTCTGATCTCGTCGTATACTTCTCTATGCACATGTGCGATCTTCTTCATATCCTCTCTCAATCTGGGCTGAGGTAGCGTTTTGTATCCTTTTGGGGGAACGCATTAGCGGTCAGCTTCGAAGATAGAAGTCGTTACTCTTTCTAGTTCTTCGTCGAATTCCTCCAATGTAGCCTCGCTCAGGTCGGCCGGCGCGTATTGTCAGAGAAGGGTCTTATAACGCTTCCGGGTCTTGTTATAATCCCAAAGTAGTTTTTACATGGTGTAACTGGCAGTTGGATCGGCGCGAGTGAAATTGTGGTCATTATCGCAATGTGGTCGCTGAGAGCTGTTGGGCTCGGTTCGCTATGGTAGTTCAAGGTAAAGCTTACGCTTGTCATGATAATGTCAGGTTTGATGGCTGATATGCTAGTGATGTAGGTCAGGAAATCCGGTCTTATCCCCTGGATGTTTTTCCTGTCCATTATCATTTTAAAGTTTCAGTCTTTCTCGCTGGTTCTACCATAGTCAGCCACTCGTCATCTGGCATTGAAGTCACCCCCTAAAAATGCCATTCTCCGGTGTCTGAAAAGTGTGCAGAAGTTTGTGACGGGTAAATAGTCTCGGCGAGGGTGTTAATAGACTGCATCTATCGTGAGGTTTCCTACCAATGCGAAAAGTTGTATCGCCACAAAGGATTCGTCCAATTCTGAGAGACGTTTGAATGTGAGGTTTCCTCTAACAGCTATTGCAGCGCCATCGAAACTCTCCTGTGAGTGATTCTTCATGAGCACTCTGTATCTCGGTTTTTTTAGTTGAACCCTTGTTGTGTCAATACGGTGCTTCGTTATTTGTATTATGTCGGGGTCAGCACACGGAATATGTTTCCATATGCCATTGCTTTCCCCTCCCATCCTTTAATGTTGAGTGTCAGAATCCTCAATTAATTGTTCACGTTCTCCATGCTGGTCTCTTTCTACTGGTGTTTTTAGGTGATGTTTCTTTTTCTTACGTTCCTCTTCTTTTTAAATTCTGTGTTGGAGACAGGCTCATATGAGTCCTCGTACAGAGTAACTTTATGGCGCAGTAAGGTTTCCTCAACCATTTTAACCTCGATCGATACGTCGTACTCCCATTTGTATATTTTCTTATTTACTCCGCTTAGAATTTTTGTTTCATTGATATTTTCAGGGAAGGAGAATTTCTCTGAGTCATTAATGGTGAGATTAATCCTATCCGCGTCAAGCGCTTTTTTCGTTTTCTTTCCTTTTTGCTTTTCTTGTTTTAAGGGGCTTCTGAGTCGGAAGAGTCCGAGGAGTCAGTGGATTCCGTTGATGCTGGTTTGACCGTCTCAGTTTCGTTTTCTATTTTCTCCTTGTTGGTGTCTATCTCATTTGCACTATTATGAACCATTTGCAGCTGTAGGACGTCTCCTGATGGAGGGTAGGCCGGGAACCACATTTGGCTTATTCCGTTTTGGGACAGCATTTGGTTTTCTTTTCCGAAGCAGCAACGTTGGTTTAAATTGCTGACGTGAGCATAGAGGATGCACGTTAGAATTTTTATAGACTCTTCGTTCCCTACCTTCAAATATGTTTTCTTCGTTTCAGTTTCGTTGTACGCGGCTCTAGCTCCCTGTGCATAAGAAGTGTTTAATCTGCGTACCTCTTCCTGTTTTTTGTCGTTTTTCTTTTTGTTTATTTTTCCTTTTTGAGCGAGCATGTCATAGCCATTGATCTGTGGCCTTGGCCGCAGTTGGTGCATCTCTCGTAGTTGAAACGGCAGTCCTTCCAATAGTGTCCCTTCTCATTGCACTTAGAGCACGTTTCGTCAGGCTCTTTACACTCTTTGGTGGCGTGCTGCTCCATTTTGTAGCAGCGGAAGCAAAACTAGACTATAAAAAATTATTCTCGCTCTATCTGGTCTCCACTCACCTTGGCGTTGAACATAAGCAAGCCTTGTTCTTTCACCTTTTAGGCCATCGAGGTTTCTGTGAAGACAACCTTAAATACATGGGTGTAGGCGCTGTTGTTTCGCCTGTTTTTAAATCTGATGACATCTACGACTTCAGCCCATAGTTTGTTGTAGACCAATGGTTCTTAGGATTTCAAGAGCTTCTCCTTTTGTAATAGCCTCTACGTCCTTTTACCGTTCGCAGATCTTCTTCTCTTCTTGCTTTGCGTCACGTTTGGTTTGCTAGTCTTGTTCGGTGTGCATTGGTCTAAATCGGTGATTTTTCTTGAATCGAGCTTGTTGTCTTGATTGGTCTGCTGTCACATTTTTTATAGTTTTTCTGTTTTTACATTCTCCCCATACAGAGAACGGCACTTGGTAGCCACTTGGTAGGCGGAGCTTGGAAATCTGGTGCAACATATAGCTCTTCTGTTCTGGTTAATCATATAAATAAGATCCTCATCCAGTTACTGATTAACCAGTTATTGCATCTTCCGAGTCCGTTCTTCTATAACTTTGTTAATGGGTGTTATTCCCCGCCTCAATGTGCAAATCTTCTTGGCATCTTCTTCCCCGCCTATATATACCCGTAATTAGGTACATGCATTTATGTTGCACTGCTTGTAGTCTCCTCTTTTCTGTTTATGAGACACAGGAGAAGGCGCAAGCTGGGTGTGGCAACGGAGATCTAACAAGAGCATAGTAGATCTTTTCCTTGTTGCTTTTACGTAGATTTCTAAACATATACTGCGACCGAAGCTTTATAAATCCTATCCTCGACGTGCTTCATGTACTCGGATAAAGTAATTTTCATTCTGAGTACATTGCAACCCGTGGTGTAGGGATAGCGCCTACCCCCACCCTGACATATGCGAGTAGTGCCCTGCCAATGGGGACTACTTTTAATTTTTCTTGGTTCGTTCTGGTCTTCCATTAAGCCTCGTGGTTGTTACATTTCTCGAATTCTGCTGCAATCATACGAGCTTGTCATTGCGCATTCCTCTATGGACGGGATTATCTTGCTGAAATCATCGGCGTATTGAATGTTGAGGGAGAGGGGTACAGAGGGGATAGGACATCCACGGTGTATATCGAGTAAAGAATCAGGGACACAAAAACCCCCCTAGCGGGAGGCCCACAGTGAGCGGAAACTTCGGTCCATCCGCGCACCCTAAAATGACATACACCGCTCTCCATGACCTAGTCACAGAGAGTTCTTTCTAAGTTTTCACTTATGCCCAGCCGTAAGATCTTAAACTGCATACCCGCTGTCACACTTATCAAAGGCCTTTGAAACATCCCAACAAACATTGTTCACATAACTCCTTTCCCGTTTGGCTTGGGCAAGCTTTTCCGTGATCACCTTTATTGCCATCTCACGGCTTGGCTTTTTCTAAACCCGTATTGCCATGGGTTGTAGAGAGAGTTCTCTTCTAGGTGCGACACTAGTCTTCGGTTGAGGATATTCTTGAAGAACTTCCTGCCAAATTCTATAAGTAAAATTGTCCGGTAGCTCTCTCTCAACGTTGAGCCCTTTCCGTGCTTTGGAAAGAACATCTTTGCCGTTTTATAAGCATCGCGAAAGTATCTCGTATTTAGACACGCGTTGAAAATTATTTTCATTCCCTAGATGACGTTCGCTGGTGCTTTTTCGAAGTTTAGCTTCGTAAGCCCCGATTGTCCTGGGGCTTTCTGATGGAATTAGCGGAGTGCGCACCAAGTAGTTCTTCTTCGGTGATCTCGGCGTCTCCGTTGCGTTGTCTTTTCACCTGGTGATGAGGATGCGTCCTATGTATTTGTGCGTTAAGCTCGTCTACAATGTTGTTCTCGAACTTTATATCAAAATCATCGTTTTCTTCTTTAGATATACTGAGGATTTTTTACCAATAACGTCGGAATATTTCTTCTATTCTTTTTACTTCTGTTTCGGTGATTCCGTCTTCCTTTGAGTTGGTCCGTTTTCTTACGGCAATGTTCAAACATATTCAATATATTTTCTGGTAATATCACGTTCACAATTCTGCGCCGAAAATGACCTACTGTTAGGTCGAAGGACGTCTAGGCATTTAAAGTTATGCCTGTTCCGAGTAATTTTCCTCGCCTAGAGCTATCTGTTGAAACTATAGTCAAAGCTATGAGAAATCTGCAGCTAAAAGTAAACAATGCAGTGGTTGCTCTCAACTTCGCTGAGTCATATATATAAAGAGTGGGGCAGAGAGGACAGACGTTTTTGAAAAATTCACAAAATCATTAACATTAGCTTCAAAGAAATTTATTGACATATACGGGGGGTGGTCAATAAGTTTTGCAATTCGGATATAAGGAAACGAGATATGAGGAAAAGTGTTTTATTATTTTTCAATATAACTACCCTCGACTTCAATGCACTTGCGCTACTTGTCCCTGAGACTTCGAATTCTCGACAACCAGAAATCTCCCGACTGTTGTTCAATCCACTCCTGGACGGCGAGCTGGACATCTCCCTCATCCCCAAACCGGCGTCCACGCAGTGCAGCCTTGAGCTGGCGGAATAAAAAGTAGTCGCTAGGTGCCAGATCTGGACTGTATGGGGCATGGTTGAGCTCCTCGAATTCGCACTCGCGCAGGGCAGCTTGCGCAACTCTGGTCTTGTGGACTTTGACGACGTTGAAGTCGATCATGGGGCGTCAGGTTTCTAGTGACCCAACGGGCAGAGACCTTGGTCATGGCGAAATTGTCGTGGATGATGTTGATAACACTTCCATGTGATATTTCAAGTTCTCGCTCGATTTCTTCGACCTTCACCCGCCGATTTTCGAGGATCATCCTCTCTAAACGGGCCACATTGTCCTCGTTGGTCACGTCTGGCGGGCGTCCTGGACGGGGGTCATCTTCAAGGGACTCATGAACATGGCGGAACTCCCTATTCCAGCGAGCAATGGTTGCATAGGAAGGATCGGTGTGGGTGTACACTGCAACCATGCGTTCATGGATCTCTTTTGCATTCTTGCCTTCCTTGATCAAAAATTTGATCACTGAGCGGTGATCGGACGATCTGCGATGAGCTACTGCTTCTTAAATAGACGAGGCAGGAGCGTGCGGCTGCAGGTCCTGACTTGTCATAACTTGTCCTAATACCCCCACAAACAGCCACCCCCCTTCCTCTGTTTTGCCCTACCGATTCGCAAAACGTATTGACCGCCCCTCTTATGTGTTCGTATTGAATTAGCATTTGACAGAATCAAGTGTGGAAAACAACATCCATCATGTGGTTTCCATTTTCATTGATGCATTTCTGAAGGCGTTTTTGGAAGTAGGCTTCCACTCTCTCCAGCATTGTTCTGTTGATTTTGGCGACTTCCACGCGAATAGCTTCCTTCAAATAGTCCAATGTACGTGGCTGATGCTCATACACACGTGCTTTGAGGTTTTCCTACAAGATAATCACACATGGACAAATCAGGGGACCGAGGGGGCCAAGGAGTGCCTGAAACCTGGAAATGAGGCGGTCACTGAAGAGAGGGCGAAGAACGTCCATTGATGCTCTGGCTGTGTGGGCCGTCACACCATCCGGCTGAAACCACACACGTCGGATAAGCATTCGTTTTCTTCGTAATTAAGGCACAAAGAAGTTGTTTATCATCTCGATGTAACGTTCTAATCTCACAGTAACACCATTTCCATTATTGTGTTCAAAAAAGTAAGGACCAATGACCGCAGCTTTTCCAACAGCAGACCAGACTGTCACTTTTGGGCTGTGTAGTGGTCTTTCATGCAGTTCTCTCGGATTTTGAAGAGCCCAATGACGACACTTCTGTTGATTCACCATGCCATTGAAATGAAAATGAGCTTCATCACTCATTAACAAAATGAGGTTGTCATTTGCCTCAAAGAATTGTTTCCATCTGACCTGCGAACTTAAGCCGCTGTTCATAGTCCCCTGGTTGCAATTGTTGCCCAATGACCAATTTGTAGGGGTGGAAATGCTGGTCTTCATGCAAAATACGTCTTACCGATCGATTACCGATGCCTAGTTCAGTGGAATGCCTACGAGCATAGCGATTCGGACTCAGCAGTAAAGCTTGTCTAACACGTTCCACATTTTCTGGAGTTCGTACGGTTCGTGGGTTCCTCACGGGTCTCCTATTCATTAGTGTACCTCGTGTACGAAGTGCATTAACCCAGCGTGAGATTGTGTCACTGGTGGGAATAGCCTCATTTCAGGGAATCTTAAAGTGGCGCCGAAATTCACGCTGAACTGATGTAACAGACTCGCTATTCTTCATGTGACTGTCGTTGGCAAACCTTCGATGCTCTATCGTCCACAGCGCCATGGATTTACCTGAATAGAATAGAAAATAAATGCTAAGACACCTGAAAGAAAAGAAAAAAATGCTAAGACACCACGGGCAGAATGGTACCTGCCAGATATATGTCCCTCCTCCTGGGGCTGAGTAATAGACATTTCAAAAACGTCCATCCTCTCTGCACCACCCTGTATATATATATATATATATATATATATATATATATATATATATATATATATATATATATATATATATATATATATATATATATAACTTTTCTTTCAAAATAAGTGCCATCAAAACACTAATATTCCGGGCTTTTAATATTTGTTCATCCTACTCCGGATTTCACCAAGAAGTCGTATTTCTGACTAACTATTTCAAACGAAACGGTTTTCCTGTCTCTGACTGAAAAAATTACGGCCCAATTTTTTAACAATATTTACCATCCCAAATTTAAATTTCCTACTGTTTGCAAAGATGTCCGTTACATAATTTTTCCGGATCTGGGTTTTTTAAATAAAAAAAATTCAAAAGAAATTACATCTCTATTAAATAAATTCTTTTCCCATGCCAATTTTAAGTTAATTTTCATAAATAGACACCACATAGGATTATACTTCAATTGTAAGGACAGATTCCTGCCTGATTCGAAGTGCTCCGTTATTTACGAGTTTACTTGCCCCAATTGTAAACTGGGGAGATACATAGGCAGTACGGTGCGCTCGCTGAGGACGAGGTTCTGTTCCCATTTGGGTATTAGCCACAGGACAGGAAAGGTTCTCTCTACGAAAGAATTCTCACCTGTTAGACTTCCCTCTATTAAGTTTAAAACTGAAATCACAACGGACGATTTTAAAATCTTAAAAACCACCCCTGATCCCATATCATTAAGGATTCTTGAATCCATGTATATTAAATACCTTCGTCCTTCTTTAAATTCCGATTCCTCTTCTCACCCACTACTTCTACTCTAAACAAAAATATTACCAACCTCCTAACCTTCTCTTTCTTCTTACGCTCCTCGCCCTTTCTCCCCAGTAATCCTCTAACGGCTGATTGTTTAAGGTTCGTTTATCCTGATGTGTTTCCTGTGTTTCCCCAATCGTTAATTTTTAACTCGCAACATAATAATCCAAAAATATCAATTACCTGTAAATTTCTCGCTATTTTCCCCTTAATAAACATTAAATAATTTCCATAAATTCATCATTTTGATTATCTGTTTAACGCTTTAATTGTTTTCCACGAATTGTATTTCCAGTACCCGAAGATGGGTGAAAAATTCACCCGAAACGTTATATCAAGAAAATGAAATGAATTTCCCTTTATACGTCCTTTCGTTCATCCTTCAAATTATATATATATATATATATATATATATATATATATATATATATATATATATATATATATATATATATATATATATATATATATATATATATATATATACATCTGTATAAATGTATGCTTCGGTATATCTGTGTATGTGTATAAGTGTTTGTACATGTGTATCACCCCTACTAACAAGCTCATCTATCCTTATCAATCATCTCTTTGCTAGTAACAAGTAAGGACCTGGCGGCTACCTCATGCACGAGAAGAGAGGCTTTAGAACCTCTATAAAAAAACACCATTTGACGCTCACAGGTTGTGAGAGACTGGGACACAATAATGTGGTGAGGCTAGTATGCCCTGAAAAGCCTACCACTAACGCATAATGCCTGGCCAGCCCCTGTGACCGTCCTTTGGTGATTTAGGCTGGGTTGTTACTGGTCAGAACTTCCCCTCCTCGTTTGATGCCAGGCTAACTGAAAGTTCTCGGTCTCGGTCACCAGTCATGGCTAGATATCACTTGAATACCTGGGCTAAGAGTCTAGCCGCTCGGTAGGCCTTAGTACGGCCCCGACCTTGGCTTTTCTCCTCCTGTCACTCTTGGCGAGAAACCAGTGAGAAATCACTTGTGGCTGCGGCCCGTATGCTGCGCCACGTTTGGGCCTGTCTAGCTTATAGGGAAACCCTTTCGGCTAGTGTGGCAAATGAATAGGGAGGTCTGCTAGGGAGGGGCTGGAGAGACCTGCGAGGTAGGCGGATACGGCTGGCGCGAGATCCAGCACGAAACCTTTCCCTCTAATTTTCGGGGTCACAAGCATCGAAGATATTAGCACGCGCCTAGTCAGCTGACAAAAGCGCAAAAGTAAATAGAGAAAAATGCCTGGTGCCCACCAATTAAAAACTGAATGCCCTCGGTGAGGAGGCATTCGTTGGTGTACAGATCTTAAAGAGGGAACCTGTAAGAACATCACTCGTCAGAGCGTCTGCAAGTTCTGCCACATAGAATTGGTAAAGGAGAGGAAGATGAGTGTTAAGGGCAAACGCGGAACCCAGTTCACACGCCATTATAATACTTTCACAAAATAACAAGGTCGCCACTAGGCTGCACTAAGTAGATTACTGTTGGTTACCAGGTGGGTCCTAGAGTATCAGCGAGGGAAAACGAAACAAGAAAAATTCAAACCTTATACTTTAAGGAAAGGAAATTCTTGATTACAAATATGAAATATATCTATTAAATAACAAAAATAATATTTATAACAAATCAATATCACATCGGCCACAAACGACCCAAGTCGTTATATAAAAAGGGAGGACGCTTACAAAGAACTTACGTCGTATAAAGAAAGCGGGAAATAATAGGCTTCACTCCTTGGATACGAGGTACACACGGAATAACCCCCATCCTCCCCCGTCTTATGCCCATTCCTACGATGCGGAAGGAGACTCGAGACTTACTCAGAGACCTAGTAAGGGCGCAAGATGAAAGAACTATTCCCAACTACCTGATACTGAAGCAGTGGAGGGACACCTCGGATGATGGTAATCCAACGGAGTACGAATCCACGGATGGCAACGGCGAAGGTGATGATGGAAACCAATGGAATTGAAGATGATTCCGGTGACGAGGGATTCCAAAGGTGGTACGGCAGAGGAACCGGCGTACCCCACGGGGATAATCTTGAGTGCCGAAACTCCAAAAGCAGAAGGTGGTGGCGTGACAAGAAGGGGAGGGGGGGGAGCCAAAACGAGCCCACAGTTTTCAGACTTCCCAATGGAGAACTGTCAAACGTCCAAGATTAGCAGTACACGTACAGCAGGTTGGAAGATCATCGTCAAAACTGGCCGGAGATAAGGCAAGGATCCTGGCAGTACGGACTTGAACGGGTTCTCTCTTTTCAAGAGAAGGACGCGTCCTTTTATACGGGTGGACTTGACGAGCGTGACGTAATAGCCTCATGCGCGCGCCACTTTTCTGGGATAACTATCGTGCACGCGCGCTGGGCATCGACCAACGGTGCAGGGCTCAAAGGCGAGAAGATGACTTCATATGGGGGCGCCGAACTTTGTCGCCCTTACAATGCGGAAAGCGGAAGAACATCACTACCGCGAACTGGCCGTCGTGAGAAATCAACTTGGTTAATTCGAAGAAAACTGCACTAAGGAATCAAGTGGGCCAATTTCAAGAGGCAGTTGACGAACTCAGGAAACGTGTCATCTCCAGGTCACCTCTAGGAAATGGAAACGAGACTAGAGGAACTGTTGTGGGGGACAGTAAAGCTGCAGACACGATGCAAGGGAGCAGTATCGCCCAATCCGGACAGAAAGCTTGCGGAAAAGACCAGGGCAGGGCTAAAAGAGGGGCTCGAAGAATAGAGACAAGTTATGCTGACGTTGTTAGATCCACGGCAACCCTCGAGACGGTGAGAACTCTTGTGTCGGGCGCAGCTCGAACGATAACACTGGGGCTACAGGTGCTCCCATTGAGGTTGCTGCAGTAAATCTTCGGACAAATTCGAAGAAAAAGAAATAAAGAATGAAAGAAGAAAGGGCAGGCAGTAGATGCAATGGAAGCACCAGTGAGCAACAGTAAACCGACCGAGACGAGCACATCGGCACCGGCAGTGGATCGTTCACTGAAGGTTAGGAGTGCAAGCTCGAACGAAGGTGAGTTTCAGGAAGTAGGAAGGAAAAAGAAAAGTGATAAGAAGAAGAAGCAGAGGACTATCTTCCCTGCCGCAGACAACCCCTTGAGAACCCTAAATCACTTTGCCGTCATCTCGGACGAGGGCGCGCAATGCGTAGTGGTGGGAGACTCGCAGCTGCGAGGCCTTCAGTACCACTTGGGTGTGGGGAAGTGCCACAGATGGGAAGTGCGATGTCTTGCGGGAGGGATAACGAGGCGCTACAAGACGAAGTCAGGAATGTACGGAATTTCTCCAGCAACTCCGTACTTGCCTCAATGGTCAGTGGAAACGACATTTTCCTTAGAGAAGGTAGGGAACATAAATCGATGAAGATTGCCTAGGATCTTCCGTCAAAGACAACCAAGGCCATGCTCGTGGGGATGCTACCCAGAAAGTTTGCTACAGCGCACGCAAATATCAAACTTCTTGGCATTAATGAACGTCTAGGTCACATTTGTACCTTGACAGGAGTTAAGTTTGTAGACTAGGTCGACTTGTTCTTCAAACGAGATGACCTATACACAGAGGACGAGGTCCACCTCAACGACCGAGAAAGAAGGTTTCTGGTCGAGTTAATCGACAGGAATGCCTTCTGGTTGTTGAGGGTTGCATGGGACGAGCCAAGCGCCAACTCTACGGGTAACACCGAGCAGGAGACTCAAGACGAGCCGTGAGTGCAAGTCAATGTGGGACATTCTACCGTAAGAGGCCCTGCTGCACCGCAACCAGAGAGTAATGGAAGCCTTGCCGGTGACGAAGAATCGATCCCAGGTAGAGAAGATCCAGGCAACTTGGAGGAAGCTCATGATAATACGTCCCTTTTTGAGAACAACACTCTATCCGAGTCGTCGGGAAACGCATTAGCGGAGGAAGCGTGTAGACTAGCCATCGTTCCCTAAAGGTTTCATTTTTTAACGCGAGGTCGATACTATGGAACAGGTAGTACGAACTTGTGGCTGTATTGGCCTCCGATAATCGAATTGACATCGTGGCGATCGTAGAAACGTGGATCCATACTGGCAAGCGAGATTTCGAGGCTGAGTTTGCGATCCCCGGTTATACAATGAGCGCGGCGGAGTTATGGTATACGTCCGGAACTGTTTCCCCGCTGTCAAATGCAATGTGAGATCTGGTCACGAGATTTCAGGGCTAAACATAGATTGTACCAGCTCCTCTTATCAAGTAGTGGTGGTTTACTGGCCGCAAAGACAGTCAGAAGAGTTAGACTCAAGCCTGTACGCAAAGATCACTGACATGATAAATAGTCGAACAAGTTTGGTCATTGAGGACTTAAACTGTCGTGGGAATGACTGGACGAACTGGACAGGAGATGCGAAAGAAAGAAGATTGATTCAGTTCCCTCAGTATAATTTCCTGACACAATAGGTAGAGGGGCCAACGATGGGTGAGAACATGTTAGATTTTGTGTTTACCAGAGAGGTCGACATGGTGTTCGGACTCAACGTGGGAGAGTGTTTTGGCGAGAGCGATCACCGCACAGTTACGTTTTTCATCCACATTCCATGTGAGAGACGCTCTCACTTCCCAAACCGATAACTCGGTTTGGGCCTGCAACAGGAGAAGGAGCCTCGGACAAATGGTTGGCGTTTAGAGAAAATTTTATGACCCAACAGTCTGCGTTTGTCCCAGCAGAAGGAGGAGCGGCAAGCCTCTCCGACCGAGACGGTTGAATCGAAGCATCGCCGCAGTAACAAGGAACAGGAAAACTGTCTACAATAACTAGAAGGCCAACCCTAATGAAGAAAGGCTTCTTCAATACAGGGGAAAATGTTAAAGCACTGGTGCGCAGAGCTAAGAGCAGCGAGAAAGTTCCGGGTGCCTCCCTCTGTAAAGAGACCCCGAAAAAATTCATTCTGCATGTCATTAGCCGCAAGCCGATTCGTTATAGCATAGGGCCGCTGAGAGATGACACTGGCGTATTACAGAAGTCAGAACCAGACATCGCCAACGTGTTGAACGGCTATTTCGCTTCCGTATTTACGAAGGAAGTTAATGGTCCAGATCCGAGGCTGGGGCTTCGTCTCAAAGAGGGTGAAAACCTATACGAAATAGTCTTAGAGAGAAAGGAAGTAGTAGCCAGACTAAAAACCTTAATCGGTATAAGTCTTCAGGTACGGATGGCTTTCTTCCTAGAGTCCTCCGAGAAGTTAGTGAAGAGATCGCTCCACGCCTTAGCACCATTTTCAACAAATCTTTGGAAACTGGAGAGGTGCAGGAAGACTGGATAATAGCAGACGTAACTCTGATCTATAAGGAGGGAAACCGCGAATGCCCAGGTAATTACCGGCCTATTAGTCTGACATCCATCGTAAGCAAACTACTCGAGGGAATAATCGCAGACCGTATAGTGAGGCACTTAGAGGCGCACAACCTGATCTTGGATTCCTAGCACGGATTTCGCAAGAACCGTTCATGTCTCACTATTCTACTAGAATTTTCCACGGAATTTGAAGTAAGTGTGACCGTAGTCGAGCTCTGGATATCTTATACCTGGACTTTCAAAAAGCCTTCGATAAGGTGCCACATCGCAGGTTGATAGATAAAGTAAGCGCCCCGGGCATAACCGGCAAGGTAGCCGAATGGATAGAAAACTGACTCTCGGGATGGAGAAAACGAGGAAAGATCAACGGGATAGCCTTTCAATGGACGCCAGTCAGTAGCGTGGTTCCCCGGGGCTCAGTTCTTGGGCCTCTATTGTTTATCGTTTGCATCAATGATAAAGACGAAGAACTAATATGCTTGATAGCCAAGTTCGCCGACGATAGCAAGCTAGGAGGGAGTGTGAGCTCGCGAGAAGGCGTGGAAGGCCTGCAAAATAGCCTTCTCAGGATAGGCGAGTGGTCAGAAAGGGAGCAGATACCATTTAATCTTAACAAGTGCAAGGTAATGCACATTGGTCATGCTAATCATCGGGAAACCTACTCTTTGCTAGGCAAACAACTAGATGCCACTGACTGTAGGAGAATAGCATAATGCTCCCAAGCTTTTCCCACCTCCCTTCCGGGCGGGCTGGGTTATCAAACCTTTACCTTCCGGCCCGATATCTGATAGATCCCCGGCCGGAAGAAACCGCCATCCATTTCAGCTAAACACCGAGTCCGTTCCTCAACTAGTTATCGATAGATGGGTGCCCATCTTTGCTTCCAATAGTTGGCGGAGGTTTATAAAGGACGAAATGGAGTAGCTTACCGCGCCATGAGAACCTCTCCCGAGTTTCGAGTATAAAAGATGAATTCTTTTAACCCTCAGTAGTAGAGATTGCACAGCGTCTGGCGGGACAGTAATTGCCATCTATCGGTGTAGTGGTTTTTCGTCAAAGCATCAAGTCTTCAGTTAGGGAGGCTCCTTACACGGTTGGTCTGCAAGTCAGTGCGGACCCAAGCTCATACTCGCGTCAGAGCCGAAGCAACAAACAGCCTCACTCTGGTTCCCTAAGCGAGAAAACTACATCTCGGCTTTTCTCCGTTACCCTAAGCGTCGATAGGTCACTTCGCCCCCCACTCTCACAGAGGCACCCAAAATTCCTCGTAGTTCACAAGCGTGGAGCCCTCTTTAACAAGAAGCTCCCGTCCCTGCCTTCTTCAGGCAGAATCATGACGGAGTTGTGGGATCAGGTCGGTCCCTGGAGAACCTACCTCATCGTCTCCACCCTTTATCTCACCACCTTCACTCACCAGCGCCATCCGAACATCAGGTTCCAAGATAACCAGTCCCTTTTACATTCCCCAACTTCACCGCGAAGCTTACCAACATTACAAGTGTATAGGATTTACATAGTGAATAGTTATTTACAAGCCAAGTGAGATATCAGAGATTCACTTATTAATTTATCTCTCAAAGCACATTATTTGTATATATATATATATATATATATATATATATATATATATATATATATATATATATATATATATATATATATATATATATATATATATATGTATATATATATATATACATATATATAGTATATATATATTATATCATATTTAATTATGGTGTCATTAGGTGTGCGGTTTGCTTCGAACCCGTCAATTTTTAAATTCCCCTTTTCTAATTGCCAAGCGCGCAAGGTTAGATAAAACAAATAATAAAACATTATAAATTTTGTTGGTGAAATATGAATTGACCCCGTGTCCTTTTAATTTTTTTTTTTTTTGTATTGTCGGTATACAATATAAAAAGGGTTAGGTCACCCTAGATAACCATTGTTGGCAGCATCTCATCCAGCATAGTAACTATTTGTATTTTCTTTATTTATTTTTATTATTGGGTATATTATTTGTCGCTGCCGTATAATCTGGGGTTAAGTCTTAAAGCTCTTTCGTGAATCAGCGGATCCGACAGCGTATCCAAGATATCTTCCTCCTCATTTGAGATGTTTCATAAACAGGGACAAGTTTTGGGCCTTTCGAGCAAGGTATTGATCGAATACGTTCACAACGAACAAAGGAATGTACTTGAGGAAAAAAGAGAAGAACAACGAAGACAAGAAGAAGAGAGGCGAAGACAAGAAGAAAGAGAAGAGAGGGAGAAAATTCGTCAACACGAGCGTGAGTTAAGTAGAGATCAAGTAGAAGTCAGTTCCTTCGGGTCTATAAGTCATTAACCTCAGGCCCCCGCATTAAAGCTCCCCCATTATGGTGATCAAGAGGACTTTTTCACTTATTTAGCACATTTCGAAAAGATCTTCGAAGTCAATGGGTAGGACATTGAGTCTGAAGGAGTAGGCCGCCTGCTCCCGTTGCTCAATTCTCGTCTAAGAGAAATCCTCATTGCCCTCCCAACAGAAGCTACAATAGATTATTCATCGCCTAAAGCAGAACTCTTATCCCCGATTAATTTAAACCCTGAGTGCTACAGACAAAAATTTCGATCGGCTAGGATCCAACCAGGACAGACGTATTGACAGTTCGGGTTCATCCTGAAGATAAACCTCCAATTTTGGTTGGACTCGGCTAAAGTCGGTAGCGAATACGACTCATTGCTTGAATTTTTTTTTTAAAAGACCAGCTAATGCACACTCTCCCTACGGAAATCCGTGCATTTGTGCAAGATAGGCGTTGCTCTTCTTTTAACGAGTGCCTCGAAGAAGCGGATCCTCCATCCCCTAACAACCAAGGACAATCACAACCGAGAAAGCCTCCTCATTTAGTAAAAGTCCCAGGCCCCTGTAAACCCAAAGGTAACCACCATAGGAAGCAAGAAGAGGTGAAACTCCCAATTTTTAATGCTCTGTCGAGTAACCCCTACCGGAGTAACCCCATTATATGCTTCTCTTGTGGAACCCCCGGTCACTACAAATCTCAGTGTCCACAAAACTCCCGCTTTCGCTTTGCCCCTCGACAACAGGTCCACCAAGTCTCCGCAACTCTCGCTGCCGAACAGCCTACCGCGCCTGCGCCTCTGCCATCTTCGTCGACCTCTCAGGAGCACCAGGTGAACTTTCTTTTTAAAAAAAGTTCTTCTGGTGGTCTTAAATTCAAGTCCGGATTCATTAATGGATGTAGAGCATCCACTGTGGTGAGAGATACAGGGTGTACGTGTATAGTAGTATCGGACAAGCTGCTTCCCCCGTAGACCCACGACATAAGAAATTCGCTGTCGTACATGATTTCTTGGGAAGAGCTAATAAATTCCCAGCGATCTGTTGTCACGTAAAATGCCCTATTTTACGAGGTGGACCGACGTCGTAGCTGCGCCGATTAAGTTTTGTGCAGTGTTGGTGTTGGTGGGCCAGAGCGCGTAACTCTCCCCAACTTTTGTGTCGCAAGCTGTCGTCACCCGGGCTCAGGCTGATAGAGACGCCTGCCCCCCACGTCTCTTAAGCCCCCATGCACCCCCGATTACGAGGGACTAAATAACGCCCAATTCATCAGTGCCCAAAAGGACTGCCTTTCCCTCCAACCCTTATGGAAAAAGGCCGAACGAGGAGAGACAGAATCAGTTCGTGGGGACCAAAAAGTAAGGTATGTGATAGAAGACACTTTCTATTTCGTACTTCCCCAGATTTAGTAGGCTCTCCGTTCAAGGCCCTTTGCGTGCTTAGGGCCTACGTTGCGAAAATTTTACAAATAGTACACGAAGGTGTGTTTGTAGGACACTTCAGCCATAATAAGACCTTGCAACACGTATTTAAGTATTTCTTTTGGCCTGGTGCAGCCAAGGAAATCGCAGAGTTTTGCAGGACCTGTGATATATGTCAAAAGTTCACCGCCAAAGGATGAGTACAACCGGCCCCCTTCAGAAGACTCCAGTTATATCAAAACCATTTTTCAGGGTTGCCATTGATCTTATTGGACCGATACATCCCCCTTCCACCGAGGGACACTCATACGTTCTCATCCTCGTCAATTGGGCCACCCGGTTCCCCGAAGCAATTGCTCTCAAAAAAAATGATAGCATCTCGTGTGCCAAAGCATTAATCTCTATTTTTTCACGGGTAGGGATCCCTAAAGAGGTCCTCTCTGACAGGGGCCGTCAATTTACATCCGAATTAATGGAGCATGTAAGTAAGTTGCTCCAAATTAGGCCCATTTTCACCACGCCCTTTTACCCCTTCTCAAGCGGTATGTGCGAGAAGTTAAACGCTACCTTGAAAAGTGTGCTCTAAAAGCTGTGCCACGACCAGCCCCAGGAATGGCACGGATACCTGCCTGTAGCTTTGTTTGTGTGTAGGGATATTCTCCACCGAACTCTGGGGCTCTCCCCATTCGAGCTTCTCTATGGTCGCAATGTCTGAGGTCCACTGAGCATTCTCAAGGAGCAACTCACGAACTCTCGATTGGATGAGGAACTAAAGACCTCCTACTCGTATTTTCTGGACTTGCGTGACAGGCTATAAAAATGCTTGGAGGTTGCTGTGCAAAATTCCGAGATCAATCTAGAGAAGTAACGAACGTATTTTGATATAAAATCTAAGACACGAAAATTGAAACCAGGCGATGAAGTTCTTCTTTTACTCCCCACAGACAACATCAAACTCCTATCCCAATGGAAAGGACCGTTCCCGATCATAGAAGCTAGAGGGCCCGTGGATTATGTCAACCGACTTATGATCCACGGATTGACAATCAAGCCGTCCAAGTGCCACTTTGCTCATAGCACTATCTCTTACTTAGAGTTCAAAGTAAAAGAGGGACAATTAGCCCCCAAAGAGGACAAAGTTAAAGCAATAGAAGGCATGTCACTCCCTAAAACCAAAGAAACAGCTTCGTTCGTTTCTTGGCTCCGTCTTCTTCTATCGGCGGTTCATCCTCCAATTCGCTTCCATAGCGTCACCCGCTAATGACTTTCTCAAAAAGTCCGCACCAAACCCGATCCTATGGAATCTCGCCGCGACCGCGAGTTTCAGCGAGCTAAAGAAAAAATTGGTCTCTGCTCCTATCCTCCGTTTGCCCAATCCTCAGAAAAAAAATGGGCATTAGAACTAATGCCTCTAATCTCGGCATTAGGTGCGTTTTATTACAATATGAGGAAGCAAGAATCCCATTTCCAGTGGCATACGCTAGCCGGAAGCTGTTGGTTCGCGAAAGAACATACGCAACTATAGAACTTGAAGCATTAGCAATCATTTATTGCATTCAACAATTAAGGATGTACTTGATTGGTAGACCTTTTACTGTCAAAACGGACCATAGGCCACTAGCCTACTTGAAAAATTGTAAAAGTCAGAACGGCAGACTTATGAGATGGTCCCTTTTATTGTCAGAATACCAATACAATGTATCTTACGTAAAAGGAACGGACAACGTCATTGCTGATAATTTATCACGCAATCAGATAGACGAAGGCACTAGTTGTGGCAACTAACCGGAACTGTCCGGCCATTGTTATTTTTTTTCTTTTGTATATTTGTACGTTCTATTTTTTTATGTATGTCTAGTTATAACTGTAATTTCTAATACCTTGTCGCGAAATAGTGCCATTTCATTATGTTAATTTTTTTGTGTGTGTTTCGCGTATGTATGTTTTCTGGGATCTCATTTTGGCTATAGATTGTAATTGCGAGTAGGTTGTATCTTGTGACATTATCCCTCGTTCCACTTCAGAATAATGTCCCTTCGGGATGGGTAGGGATGTAGGAGAATAGCATAATGCTCCCAGGTTTTCCCACCTCCCTTCCGGGTGGGACGGGTTATCAAACCTTCCCCTTCCGACCCGATATCTGATGGTTTCACGCCGGAAGAAACCGCCGGCCATTTCAGCTAAACACCGAGTCCGTTCCTCGACTAGTTATCGATAGATGGGAGCTCATTTTTGCTTCCAAAGGTTACCGGAAGTTTATAAAGGACGAAATCGAGTAGCTTGACATCTAATCTACTTCCCGCTCAATGAGAACCTCTCCCGAGTTTAGAGTATAAAAGATGAATTATTTTAACCCTCAGTAGTAGAGCTTGCACATCGTCTTGAGAGGCAGGAATTGCCATCTATCGGTGTAGTGGTAATTCGTCGAAGCATCAAGTCTTTAGTTAGGGAGGCTCCTTACCCCGTTGATCTGCAAGTCAGTGCAGACCCAAGCTCGTACTCACGTGTCAGAGCCGAGGCTACAAACAGCCTCACTCTGGTTCCCTAAGCGAGAAAACTACATCTCGGCTTTTCTCCGTTACCCTACGCGTCGATAGAACACTTTGCCTCCGCCCTCACAGAGGCACCCATAATTCCTCGTAGTTTACGAGCGTTGGGTCCTCTTTAACAAGAAGCTCCCGTCACCGCCTTCTTCCAGCAAAATCGTGATGGAATCGTGGGATAAAGTCGATCCCTGGAGAACCTACCTCATCGTCTCCACGCCTTATCTCACCCCCTTCACTCAACAGCGTCACCCGAACATCAGGTTCCAAGGTAACCCGTCCCTTTCACCTTCCCCAACTTCACCGCGAAGCTTACCAACATTACAAGTGTATAGGATTTACATAGTGAATAGTTATTTACAAGCCAAGTGAGATATCAGAGATTCACTTATTAATTTATCTCTCAAAGCACATTATTTATATATATATATATATATATATATATATATATATATATATATATATATATATTCTTGTTTAGTGTTCATTAAAACTTGATTTTCATATTGTTGTGTATCTAAATTCCTTTGGGTCGCTTGCTGGCAAATTTCATTCCAATCTGTCCGTAGTCAACCTTTAAGCACTCTGATTCAATAAACCCATTCAGGAAACGGGCTGAACGAAGTATAAGGAGTAGTACGTCGACTCATTCGGGATAATAGGACATATATATATATATATATATATATATATATATATATATATATATATATATAAGAGTCGGGGAAAACTCCAACTAGCCTTCGGCCTATTCCTCGACACTGACCTTAAGAAAGATTTAGGCGTGCTAATCAGCAGTGATCTAAAGTTTTCCAAGCAGTGCTTCTAGGTGGAAAAAAGATCCCAGGGAATGCGAATTACATATAGAGGCATTTTTACTTCCAAAATAAGCATATTATTCTCGTCTTGACCGACTATCTAGTCTGGTCACACCTTGAATACGCCGTACAATTCTGGTCCCCAATCCTGAGGAAGGACATTGAACGGCTGGAAAGGGTACAGGCAAGAGCCATAAAACTAATCTTCTCCCTTAGACATAAAAGTTATCAGCATAGGCTACGAGAACTGGAGATGTTTTCCTTGAAGACGCCCCGGTTGAGAGGTCAGCTGATTGAAACTTTTTAAAATAATGCCAGGAGCTGAAAACGTAGATCACAGGAGGCTGTTTACGTTGACTGCAAATGCTACACGTAACCACGGTTACAAACTGAAATTACCGCAATTTCATACTAGCATTCGCGGAAACTTCTTTTCGTACAAAATCTGTGGAACGTGGAACCGTCTCCCGTCAGAAATGGTGAACAGTTCGTCAGTCTAACAGTTCAAATATCGACTTGATAAGATAATCCACGTCCTGACCTACTTCTAGATGATACCACCTAGGTATAGATTATAGATCTGAATAAAGTAGAAAGGTTTCAACTTTTTTTATAAAAATTTCTTGTTTGTGTTTATTTTTTTTAGCACGTTCAGGTATCGTTTCGGCTTTCTGGTCCTCAAATATGGATGGGAGAGGAGGGCGGGGAGAGCCTTCATATATGCTATACTTTCTCTTATGCTATAGGTTAGGACTTTCCTAAAATAGTACCTCCACGTCGTGGTCATCAATGTCCTTTGAGGTACTACTATTCCTTGTGACTCCTTGTGACTCTCTCTCTCTCTCTCTCTCTCTCTCTCTCTCTCTCTCTCTCTCTCTCTCTCTCTCTCTCTCTCTTTCTCTCTCTCTCTCTCTCTCTTTCTATCTCTCTCTCTCTCTCTCTCTCTCTCTCTCTCTCTCTCTCTCTCTCTCTCTCTCTCTCTTTCTCTCTCTCTCTCTCTCTCTCTCTCTCTCTCTCTCTCTTCTGTCCAATCAAAGTGGTTTAATCGTTAAATTGGTCAACTGCTGAAGAAGAATAGAAGGGTGTACCGGCAGTCAAAGATTTCTGGATACTTTGAGGAGTACCGTAGGCTAGGGCGGCAAAGCATGCCTAGGAGCTCCGAGTGGCGAGACTCTGCAAGGAAAGTCCCAAGAAGTTATTTCGTTATGTAAATAGCCGTAAACCAATCTTTTGCACGATTGACCCTTTAGTGAATGAGTAGGTGGTATTAAAGCACTCAGATGCCGAAAATCCTAACCTCCGAACGACTACTTCTCTTCAGTGTTTACTTAAGAGTGTGGTCTCATCCCCCAGCCGACAGATTCTTACTTGGGATAAAAGCTAGAATAAAATGGACTTCACCCAAGGAGAAATAGAAAAAAAGATCACTGATTAAAAGACGAATAAGTCCCCTGGCCTGGACGTGTTTCTACCTACAGTGTTGAAAGAAGTGCGCGATAAAGTGTCACTACATCTGAGTACAATCTTCAACATACGAGGGTTAGGCAATAAGTTTTGCGAATCAGTAGCGCAAAACAGACGAAGGGGGATGGCTCTTTGTGGGGGTTTTAAGAGAAGTTATGACAAGTCAAGACCTGCAGCCGCACGCTCCTGCCTCGTCTATTTAAGAAGTAGTAGCTGATCGCAGATCCTCAGTTACAAATATTTCAACAATGGAGAAGGTTGAGCACCGCGCAGTGATCAAATTTTTGACCAAGGAAAGCAAGAATGCAAAAGAGATCCATGAACGCATTGTTGCAGTGTACACCGACACCGCCCCTTCTTATGCAACCATTGCTCGCTGGAATGGGGAGTTCCGCCATGCTGGTGAGTCCCTTGAAGATGACCCCCGTCCAGGACGCCCGTCAGACGTGTCAACGAGGACAATGTGGTCCGTGTGGAGAGGATGATCCTCGAAAATCGACGGGTGAAGGTCGAGGATATCAAGCGAGAACTTGGAATATCACATGAAAGTGTTATCAACATTATCCACGACAATTTGGCCATGATCAAGTTATCTGCCCGTTGGGTCACTAGAAACCTCACGCCCCATGATCGACTTCAACGTCATCAAAGTCCACAAGGCAAGAGTTGCACAAGCTGCCCTCGGCTAGTGCGGATTCGAGGAGCTCAACCATCCCCCCTACAGTCCAGATCTGGCCCCTAGCGACTACTTTTTATTCCGCCAACTCAAGGCTGCACTACGTGGACGCCGGTTTGGGGACGATGAAGATGTCCAGCTCGCCGTCCAGGGGTGGATTGAACAGCAGTCGGGAGATTTCTGGTTTTCGAGAATTTGAAGCCTCAGGGACAAGTAGCACAAGTGCATTGAAGTCGAGGGTAGTTATATAGAAAAATAATAATACACTTTTCCTCATATCTCGTTTCCTTATATCTGATTTGCAAAACTTATTGACCGCGCCTCGTATCAATCCGGACCAGATGCGTTCCAAAAGACTGGCGTGAAGTGGAGGTGACTCCTATCTTCAAGAAAGGAGACCCTAGCAAGCCGTTGAACTAACGACCTTTAACTTAACCTCAATAGTCGGTAAACTCATGGAAAGCATCACGGTGGACAAAATGACGTCATATTTAGTGTCCAACTTATGATTGAGGAGTTCCTATCACGGGTTCCGAAAGCAACGGCCATTCCTAACGAATCTTGTGGAATTATTCCACTTCGTTTTCAGTCAGCACGACCGGGGTAAGGCGGTGGATGTTATCTACTTAGACTTGCAAAAAGGCTTTGATAAGATACCACACCGCCACCTCCTTCGGAAAGGACGTGCGCTGGGCGTAGATGGAAATGTAGCAACTTGGATAGAGAACTGGCTAAGTGGCAGACGGCAACGGGTGGTGTTGAATAGACAGGCTTCTGAGTGGGTCCACCGTGATGCTTTCCATGAGTTTACCGACTATTGAGGTTAAGTTAAAGGTCGTTAGTTCAACGGCTTGCTAGGGTCTCCTTTCTTGAAGATAGGAGTCACCTCCACTTCACGCCAGTCTTTTGGAACGCATCTGGTCCGGATTGATACGAGGCGCGGTCAATAAGTTTTGCAAATCAGATATAAGGAAACGAGATATGAGGAAAAGTGTATTATTATTTTTCTATATAACTACCCTCGACTTCAATGCACTTGCGCTACTTGTCCCTGAGGCTTCAAATTCTCGAAAACCAGAAATCTCCCGACTGCTGTTCAATCCACCCCTGGACGGCAATGTTCTGTCATGGGACCCCTACTGTTCATCATCTACGTCAACGCTATGGACGGTGACATTGTTGCAAAGATTTCTAGATTTGCCGATGATACCAAGCTTGGTATGAACGTCGCAAAGGAAGGAAATACTGCCCGCCTTCAAGATGATTTTGGGAAGATTTGGGAGTGTTGGACACGTCGTAAATGCCTTTCAACGTGAACAAACGCAAAGTGATTCATATCCACCACCGAAACCTCCAATCTGAGTATATCCTTAGGGGCAATTCTCTTGAATCCACCGACACTGAGAAGGACTTGGGTGTCACTATCACTAGTGATCTCAAGTTCTCGAGGCAGTGTATGGAGGTGGAGAAGAAAGCCCAAAATATGTGAGGTTATATAAAGCGGCAGTTTGGATATCGGAACAAGGATATAGTACTGTGTTTGTATAACTCCCTTGCCCGACCGCACCTGAAGTATGCTGTAAAATTTTGGAGTCCTTCATTTCGAAAGGATATCGCAAGATTAGAACATGTGCGAGCCAGAGCAACCAAATTGATTCTTTCTATTAGTCACAAGAGTTACGAAGATAGATTATTGGAATTAGACTTGTTCTCGCCGGAGACCCGGAAACTTCGTGATCAGCTTATCGAAGTGTTCAAAATACTTCGAGGTTTTGACATTGTATACTACAGAGATATTTTTTTTGTTTAGCCAGAGCAGAACAAGAAATCACAGCTACAAAGTTGAACTGAAGCGTTACCAGCGTGATCTGTGTGGGAAATCTTTCACATTTAGCATCTGCAGCACTTGGAACGCACTTCCAGTGGAAGTTGTCAACAGCAACTCTGTTGAACGGTTCAGGTCGAGACTAGACAAAGTCTAGAAAAATAGCCGCTTGGAGACTTGAACCCTGGCTTGAGTGCCCTTCTAGAGCGTCAATCTGACACTTTAGAGGACTGCGCCTGCTCAAGTGTTCACTCAAAGGTACCCTCTTTGAATGGATCGTAAGTTCTGCGAGGGTACCTTTTTTTCTTGTTACTCCTTGTTACACTCTCTCTCTCTCTTTCTCTCTCTCTGTGTGTGTTGAACAGTTCAGGTCAAGACTAGACAAAGTCTTGAAAAATAGCCGCTTGAAGCCTGGCGTGAGTGCTCTTCTAGAGCGCTGGACATATACGGAAAAGTAGCAGGCTGGATAGAGAACTGGCTAAGTGGCAGACGGCAACGGGTGGTGTTGAATGGACAGGGTTCTGAATGGGTGCCCGTTAATAGCGGGGTGCCTGAAGGTTCTGTCATGGGACCACTACTATTCATTATCTACGTCGACATGGACGGAGACATGGTTGCCAAGATTTCTAAATTTGCCGACGATACCAAGCTCGGTATGAACGTTGCAAGGGTGGAAATACTGCCAGCCTGCAGGAAGATCTTCGGAAGAATTTGGAGTGGTCGGACACGTGGCAAATGCCTTTCAACGTGAACAAATGCAAAGTGATGCATATCTGCCCCGAGATTCCCAATCTCATTATATTCTTAAGGGCATTGCTCTTGAATCTACCGACACTGAGAAGGACTTGGGTGTAACTATAACTAGTGATCTCAAGTTCTCGAGGCAGTGTATTGAGGTGGAGAAGAAATCCCAAAGGATGCTAGGTTATATAAAGCGACAGTTTGGATATCGGAACAAGGAGATAGTACAACTCCCTCGTCCGACCGCGCCTGGAGAATGTCGTACAATTTTGGAGTCCTTCATTTCGAAAGGATATCGCCAGATTGGAACGCGTGTAAGCCAGGGCAACCAAACTGATTCCCTCGAATCAGACATAAAAGTTATGAAGATAGATTACGGAAATTAGATGTTCTCGTTGGAAACCCGTAGACTGCGTGGTCAGCTCATTGAAGTTTTCAAAATACTTCGAGGGTTCGACAATGTTGACCACAGGGATATTTTCAGCCTTAATAAGAGCAGAACAAGAAATCACGGCTTGAAACTTGAGCTGAAGCGTTACGACCACGATCTGTGTGGGAAATTTTTCACGTACAAAATCTGCGGTAGCTGGAACGCACTTACGATGGAGGTTGTCAACAGCAATTCTGTTGACCAGTTCAAGACAAGACTAGACAAAGTCTTGAAAAGTGGCCGTTTAGGGAGGACGTAAGGCAATTGAGCGGGGCTGTGCCCGCTCGACAGCTAGTCCAAAGGTACCCTCATTGAATGGACCGTAAGGTCTTCTAGGGTACTTATTTTCCTTGTTACTCTCTCTCTCTCTCTTTTTCTCTCTCTCTATCTCTCTCCACGGTATGGTGGGAGAGGTGGTGGGGACAGTCTTCTTATGTGGTGCGCTTTCTCTTAATTTATAGGTTTAGGGCCTTCTCAAATTAGTACCCTCACACTGTGGCCAGCAATATCCTTTAAGGTACTACTTTTCCTTGTGACTCCTTTTGACTCTCTCTCTCATTTTCACTCTCTTTCTTTTTCTTTCTTTCTTTCTTTCTCTCTCTCTCTATTTCTCTCTTCCTCTTTCTCTATCTATCTATCCATTTATCTATCCATCTATCTTGCGATGTATCTCTCTATCTCTCTCTCGTAGGAGAGAGATCAGAGACGTGGCTTCGTGCTAACTCTCTCATTCGGCGACACCATCTTTCTGGTCTCGGAAAAAATCTTTTTAATTTAAATAAAATCTCTTATTGGACAGGAACGAAGGAGAGTATTTAGGTCGACGGAATAACCTGTACCCTTTGGCTTGGAATCCTCCAATTCTTTTACGGGTAATCCAAAACGAGGCTATAGTCACTGACACGAAAATAAATTCTAGGGAATGTGGACTACGCGCGTGCGTGTGTGTGTGTGTGTGTGTGTGTGTGTGTGTTTGTATGTGTGTACATCTCTGTGATCTGAACAAAAAAAAATCTCGTTTTCACTAGACCTAACTCTGGTTTGAACTAAAAATTAAGTCTTTTTGGAATCAGGTGCCATTGGTCCGTGTTGCTCTATCCTAATTCCCTTTGTGACATAATTCACTGGGCTCGAATTCCTCTTTCAATGTTTCCTTAGTGAACTTTTTCCTGCGATTCTATTTCCTGTATTAAATTTCCCTTAGTTAACTTATTCCCTGTGTTCGAGTTCATCTATTTATCTTCCTTTTGTGACCTTATTCCCTTGGTTAGAGTAGATCTATCAAAATTCTCACAGTGACGTTATTTCTTGGGTTCTATTTCGTCTATCAAAGTTTCCTTAGCGAACTTATTCATAGGGTTCGAGTTCTTCAATCTAAGTTCCCTCACTGAATATATTATCTAGGTTCAAGTTCTTCTATTAAGGATTCCTTAGTGAACTTATTTCCTGATTCGATTTCCTTTATCAAAGTTTCCATAGAGAACTTATTCTCTGAGTTCGAGTTCATCTATCTAAGTTTCCTCTGTAACTTTATTCCTTGGATTTAATTTGCTCTATTAAATTTGCCTCAATGAATCTATTTCTTCCCTGATACCTGGTCTCTATCTCGTTCATGCCCTTATGGAATCTCCGCCCCCCACCCCTTTCACCTTGTTCGTCGCTCTTTGATACCAGATTCTCAGAAAACTGATCCATATTTGAGATTAAGTACTGCATTTTGATTCTCATGTTGTATCCAAGGTTTCTGAAAGCCGACACCATATTGGCGACAAGTTCTGTGTAAGTCCTGACATTCCGGTTGCCAAGAAAGCTCTTCACGAATAGAACAAAAGCCTTTCACGTTTCCAGTTCTTCTTCGTTCATTGATTTTTCAAAATCTGGAACTTTGATGAAGTGATGGAGTTGAGGACCGTCAAAGATGCCAGTTTTTGATTGCTGCTGTTACTGATCAGTTTCTAATTTTCTAGTTGGTACTATGACTCCAAGCTAGGGCGGAAGCTGCGCAATATCTATACAGTACCCCAAGTCATTCTATTCAGAGAAACAACGGAGTTAATTTCGATGTCTGTTGCAATAAAAGGTGATGTTAGCACTGTCACAGAGGGTTTTTTTTCTTTCAATCTAGATTCCAACATTTCGGAGGGGAATTTGAGAAGCTGGGATCCCAAACTAGATCATTTAGCTCCTTTAAGAGAAAATAAGGTGAAGTATCATCTTAAAAAAACACTTCTCTTCCGTTTTCTTCAATACAGCAGGCATCTTCGACACTAATGTTAGGAAGTTCTCTAAAGACAGGTACTAGAATTTCGTCACAATGAGCTACAGGACGATGTGCTGATTAAAGATCAGAATACTTGAGGCTGGTCTAGTTCTTTGTGTTGATCCCAGCTAAATCATCAGCGCCGAAGTAGCAGTCAGTGTCATGGTTTGTAGGCTCCCTCCGAACAATAGGAATTCCAAAGCTCTTGCATACCATGTGTCACGCACAAGCTTTATCCTGGTCACCAAGTTTCATACCAAAATAAGCATGGTAAGCACGCTTTTATGAAACTTGTGACTGGATTCTTATTAGGAACTACAGTGTGTTCGAAGCAAATGTAGTAAAATACATCGGGTTTACTTTTGCAAGATCTTGCAGAATCCGTTTCATTCATCTGCCAAAGAAAATAACCAGTTAGTTAAAAATTGCCGCTTGTAAACTTTTTATAAGTCCTTTATTTAAAAAAATAATAAATATTTTTGCATCCTATTAATATAAAATACCCGTACATATAAATAAATGACAAATCAAAAGAGTTGACCTGATTGAGCAAAACCAATGTGAGTTTTGGATTCGGCACATCAAAATTGCCCTATATCAACTAAAAAAACACTTAGAAAATAAAGTTGGTGTTAACCAGTGTTATCCTTGTGGCGTCGCCGTCCTCTCAGCCTCAAAACCGCCTTTTCTCCTTATCACAACCCTATGTCAAAATCTCAGCAGTTATTTTTTTACGGTTCTTCCTTGTCGTGGTATGACATTACATTATATCAATACCATATTATATCTATCAGGGAGGGACCAATAACTTGAAAGCGAACCGACAAAAGGGATGGAAAACCACGAGTTCAGACGAGCTGAGTAGCGAGAGAGTGCAACGAGGTCAGGTAAATTATGGACAATGGTGAAGCTCAAGGTTATTTAAAAAGGCCTGTACAAAAATATAATTTTATTTACACAAAAATAATGAGAGAATTGATGGGTAAAATTACCTCAGAGAATTAACGGGCAAGATCACATCAGTGAATGAAAGGGGGAATTGTAGTTATAAATCAGGCTGAAGTTAGAACTTAAGGTATTCCCGGAGGAGACTATTCAAATGGGGGGGGTTAACTCAATTAAGTTACTAAAAGGGGAAGAGGGGTTGGCTTACGGATGTCTTCTGCACTTGAGGTGAGGCCGCTCGAAAGCGGGAGGTTGGAGTGATGACGGTTCTCCAAAAGCAAGAGGGGGGGGGAACTTCCGGTCCAGGGGAGAGTATTTCGGCTACCCGAAATGAGGAGGGCTTCGACAGGAGTTGATAAAAGAAGTCGGGAAAATCACTTGGGGCGATCGTTCAGTGGAATCACCTCCTGGCTGGGGCTAATTCCAAATACACAAAATAGTCCAGCTGTCACTTTGCTTTGTTGCTAGCACTTGACTTGGAACCATGGGGAAATCTTCTGGGTTTTGGGCGAGACTTCTCACCTCTGTGTGTCTTCCGGGGAGTCTAGCGTTATTTATGTCCGAGGCTCTCCCCGGAGTTGGGGGTTAGCGGGAAACAGCTCTACTCTCGAAGGGCCTCGAATCTTTTTCCAGAGCTATTTTAGCCCACATAAAGGTGAATCGTGGTGGACTCAATTCGAGGCTACCGCTTGTGGAGGGGGGGGGGGGGGGTAGGCTTACCACTTTAGGCCAACCGGGCCTTCTGCTGCACATGGGAGTTCCTTTCTGCTAAATATCTTCCACGTGGGGATTCCCTCACAGTCCTCTATTTGAACTTACGGAGAAGGGCGAAAAGATTGTCTCTTTGTCTAATCAAAAGTGACCTCTACTTTTTCTTAACCTATTATTGATTTAGATTTTGAATTTAAAGTTTATTTTAGTGTATCACCAATAATCATAAGATCACTTACTATTTTAATTCAATGCTATAGTTATATGTGTAAGAAAACATAGAATGGTATAGTTTGTGCATGATGGTGAATTAATGCAAAAATTTAACGTTACTAGTTGGGAGGCAGACAAAAATAAATATACTTACATTGCAAGAATACAATAGAAGAAACTTGATACCTTATCACAAACTATCCAAGTAAAAACTAAACAAGTTTGTTGTGACGTGCCATGGAATCCTATATAGATCACATGAAAACTACATTAGCGCACCTTAAAACATTAAAGAAAAATAGCTACCTTAAAACCACTTAGCTTTGGACCCTTTTTTGTGCTTCATTTCAGATTCGTCTCTGTATAATATCCAGCAGTCATGTTAAAGTATTGCTTCTTCCAAGAAACTTTGATGTATATTAGAGACTGCTCCCATGTTCTTCTCCAGTGTTCACATGTGAATGAATTAAATGAACTTTGAGAGACACCAAACATCCCATAGCAGTATAAGCTGTAGGAAGTTTCGTAACGCTATTTTCAATATCCGGGGACCTTTTTGTTTCCCCAAGAAACTTTCACAAAGTCCTCCTGTTGTAGCGGAAAGGGTTCAGCGGTATTGGTCGTATCACGGATTCCAAACTAGGATCGACAATCTCGCCACGTTGTCTAAGCAGAAATATCAATCGGTAGCAGGATTTATGTGGCCTCCTTATCAAGAAAACGGAAAAAGGCATTGCTTTTTTCTTTTGTCGAGCGAGTCTAGCAATCCCGGGGACCTTTTTGTTTCCCCAAGAAACTTTCACAAAGTCCTCCTGTTGTAGCGGAAAGGGTTCAGCGGTATTGGTCGTATCACGGATTCCAAACTAGGATCGACAATCTCGCCACGTTGTCTAAGCAGAAATATCAATCGGTAGCAGGATTTATGTGGCCTCCTTATCAAGAAAACGGAAAAAGGCATTGCTTTTTTCTTTTGTCGAGCGAGTCTAGCAATCCAGTTGAACAATCTATACCTTCACCACATTCGGCATCTATTTATGTCTTAATCTGCAAGAGGACAGCCAAAGTACAACCGCTAGACTTTATTGATTTTATTAGTAATATGGCTTGCTGCTGAGACTTGGGAGTGAATAAAGGACAGACAAAAAATAATTCAAAATTAGTCTTACACTCTCTCGATATTCCAACCGCAATATTATCGCAAGTCTTCCAACAAAAATTATATCAATATAAATAAGTAAAATTTACAAATAAAGGGATTGAAATGTTTCATGCAATTATATCACCTGCGATATTCAAACATATATCATCGTAGAGACTAGAGATGTAATACAAAAATACTAACAAAATTTTCAAAAGCAGCGTACAAAAATACATCAAGTGCAACAAAAAATAGCTGTGATGAATTTTAGTTGTCGTTCAGTGTTTTTAGTTCACTTTTGGTCGTCTCACTTAGATCATTCTCCTGACATTATTGTCTTTTTGCATAGTTGACGAAAACACATCTCGAATTTAAGTATTATACCTCAGTGTATAACTCAATACAACCATTCATTGTTGCTTCGTTACATTCGGTTATTTTTCAAATAACAATTGAGGGCTTTTTCTTAGTCCGCATTTTTAAAATAAATCTTTAAAATGCGGTAAAACTCATTTCACTTCCAATGTCATATATTTCTTCTCTTTTACTTTCTTTCTCTCAATAGTTCTATTCCATGCAATCAAGCTCGTTTGTGTAAGTTAATTAGACGCTAGGAGCACCTATCGAGGCAAGAATCTTCGATGCATGCTGCTTACGAACAGTATTACTAAATTTCTACTCCCCAATTTTGGAACCTCCTGAAGAAGAAGTCAAAAAATATCCCTCCCCAAATTTGAAACTTCCTGAAGAAGAAAGAAAAAAATATCCCTCTCCGAATTTGGAACCTCCTGAAGAAGAAGGAAAAAATATCCCTCCCCCAATTTTAAACCTTCTGAAGAAGAAGGAAAAAAATATCCCTTACCAAATTTGGAACCTTCTGAAGAAGAAGGAAAAAAATATCCCTTACCAAATTTGAAACCTTCTGAAGAAGAAGGAAAAAAATATCCCTTACCAAATTTGAAACCTTCTGAAGAAGAAGGAAAAAAATATCCCTTACCAAATTTGGAACCTTCTGAAGAAGAAGGAAAAAATATCCCTCTCCGAATTTGGAACCTCCTGAAGAAGAAGGAAAAAATATCCCTCCCCCAATTTGAAACCTTCTGAAGAAGAAGGAAAAAAATATCCCTTAAAAATTTGAAACCTTCTGAAGAAGAAGGAAAAAAATATCCCTTACCAAATTTGGAACCTTCTGAAGAAGAAGGAAAAAATATCCCTCCCTAAATTTGGAATCTCCCGAAGAAGAAGGAAGTAAATATGACCACAACTTAGGAACCTCCTAAAGAAGAAGGAAGAAAGTTTTACTCTAATTTTGGAACCTACTGAAAAAGAAGGAAGTAAATCTCATTCCAAAATTTTGCAACCACTTTAAGAAGAAGAAATTTAAGAAGATAGAAGAAGAAGACGAAGGAAGAGAGGAATGCGCTTATGCAATTTGCACTTCAAAATTACAAGTTGTGATCTGTGGAATATTTTCGATCAGGATTCGGAATCCTACCATCCAATCCTGAAGTGCCCCCCAAACATTTGTAAGACCTCTTCATGGAACTTTGTTTTAAAGAAAGTTTAATGCCCTCTTTCAACCATTGTTGGGTCTATACAGGCATGGAAAAGATAGTGGGAAATTTAAAAGAGGTTCAAAAGACGATCCGAGAAAGAGCATTAATAAGAACTGATTAGAACCTAACTGGTTCCCTAAACTAGTCTTTCTCAACCGGAGACCATATGGCTTCCTGGAGGTCATGGCACATTTGAAAGGGACCACAGGAAAATATTAAAAATATTAAGATTTAGAGGAGCCACAGACTCCATGTAGGGGCCAAAGGATTCAAACCATTCAAGCCTAAATTATAGACCAATATATCATTTTAATTTATGTAGTTGAATATTACATTTAAAAAATATTAATATAATTATTTTCCTTTTTTTAGATACTTGAATTTATCCGCAAACAAATACTTTGCGTCTTACAAACTTGTGGAAAAGAGAATTAATCTGCGTATTATATATTTTCTCTAATATTAAATAATACAAAATGCCCGTATCATATTTTAATTCATCAAAAATTACCTTGAATATGATATATAAACAATGGGGTTGTGTACTAAATAATGAAAATAATTAAAATATAGTATAGACATTTTATATTATTCGATATTAAAGAAAATATGATTGATTTAAATAGCATTTGGTTCCGCGGCTATGTCTGAAGTTAAGAAAGAGGACAATGAACATTAGAGCACCTAACGAAGTCTGACAATCGCCTTTGAAATACATCGACTCCATAATTTACATATTTCCTGTTAAAGGCGCCACCTATGTTCAAAGAGTGGTACGAAATATTAATTTATATTCGTGGTCCTTTTTGCTAAATTTACTAATTACAAAAACGCATAATGGCCTTATTGAAGATTTTAAGGCGTAACGCTCGCCTCCTAATTGCTTCATTAAGGTAATTACTAAGCTAATTTCTGCACAGAAAAGTCGCTAAACTGATTCATAGAATATTGCGTTTCCGACGCATTTTGAAACGGATTTGGAAGAATTTAGCTGCAGGAAACACAGCGCAAATCTCACAAATCCACGGCTAATAAACAGATAGCAATGCAGTAAGTCATTATGCAACTGGTCCAAGAGAAGTGGCTGGCAGAAACGAGTCCAAGATATCGATCTATTAAGAGACCAAGCTGCAGCTGACATTTGAAGGTTTGTTTGGCCTCTTGACCCCAACACCATTAGATTTATTCTCTCTTGGGCCCCAATGCATGAAGTAGGATCTGAGGATATATATTTTTCATATATTTTCACTTCCACTATCCTTATCCCCTTCCTTACACATCTCTACTTAAAAACTATAGGAGAGAAGCCGTCGTTAGTTTTCGTTTTGATCCAAGGAGAGAGACTCAGAATCCTCAAGATAAGAATTGTTTGAAGATACCTAAGCAAGGAAACAAACACGACCTTTTGAGGTCAGGTCATGGACTCATAACATATAACATTCATGGAAGAGGCAAGTCACAAAGGCTTATCAAAGGACATCCGAGTCAATCTCTACCCTCCATAAACTACATCCAAAGGATAGTGTCCATAACATCGCCTTAAGTTATCACCATACCCAACTACAATACCCAATAAAATCAATATGAACAAATCAGTCTCCAAGGCAGAACTAAAAAAACACAATAACCCTCCCTCCCCCAGAAACTCATTCGACCCGAACTTAGAAATATTTGGATTACTACTCTCGATTACCTCCTGTGGTAAATCATTCCAGAAATCAACCACTCTATTAGTGAAGAGGTATTTCGTTAGATTTAACCTACACCCCCTCTTTTCTAAGTTTCAAGTGGCGACCCCAAGTCATATTACTGCCCTTCAACTCAAAGAACTTTCCAAAATCCAACTTAACCATTCTCACATGGAGTGGTCTGTTCATAGTAGCTCGAAGCTGGGTTCATTGGATTGTATCGGACTAAAGGTGAATTATGGCCAATAAAAGTTAAGGGCTGCGGTATATTAGTGGTATTTGGATTCTCGGTGGCCGGTATTAGGATAATGCAGGCCGAATAGTTGATGATTAGTATTTACATAGATGGTTTGCGATTAATTTGGGGGATTGGTCGTGTAGATAACGATAAAAGGACATTGTTACCACTGACCAACGGAGACAAGATGATCACTGAGGAATCAATGAAGGTTGCGATTAATTTAGGGGATTGGTCGTGTAGATAACGATAAAAGGACATTGTTACCACTGACCAACGGAGACAGGATGATCACTGAGAAATCAATGAAGGAGAGAAGAGATACAAGGAAAAAGTATAATGAGGAATTTCAATGTCCTAGAAGTTCCGAACACAATATAGTATCTCGATATTCTATAATGCTAAAACGACGACCGATTCAACACATTAATTTGTCGGCCTATTGCTAATGGGACAAAGCCCCGTCCACCCATGGTTAGCACTTTTTACCAGCATATGCAATTTAATCTATTGGCCAAAGTATCCCGTCTAAGTACTTTGTTCCCTCCAGTAAACACTAGTCTAATGCAGCTCCTAGTTGTGTTTCCATATAAGCATCGACACTTTAGTGGTATTTTGCTCAAATTTTGAACCTTTAGTAGTTCCCTTTTCATTTATTGAGCATTTAAAGTGGCTTTATCTCCTTCTTAATTCGCCTAGTGATCTAAGGCCGTTAGGCTGAAGGTTTGACACCCCTTCAATTAAACTTAAATTTCAGTTTACCATAACGATAAAGATTTTTATTTAATCGTTAAATAGTTGAAAATAGACTGCGAATGTGTTCCTCTCAGGTGAGGTGGGTTCGAATTCAAAGCTAATCAATTGGAGAGAGTCCATCAAGTGTTGGCGAATCTAAATTAGGAACAGGGAGGATTTGGGATGATGACTGCGACGACGGTAGAAGTGCACCATATTAGACATGGCCAAAGAAAACCTAAAAATTGTATTAGGTAAGGCGAGAGTCTTGAGTCAAAGAATGTTGTACTCTGAGCTACAAGGTAGAAGTCTGCACCGCCCCGCATCTGCACCAAAAAGATGGAAAAGATATCCACGTAAAGTATGGTGAGAACTCTTTCGTCAGTATCAAGGAGATAAAAATCATTTTTATTGCTACCCTCCTCCAAGGGAGTAACCTTCAAATTGCCTTAGAAGTAGCTTAGTGTCACATAAGTTTAGCCACCTTCAAGTCGAAGAGTCTGAGGAGAAGTGTAGCCGTTTCATATTCCACAAAGTGGTTACCAATAAAGAAGAGGAGGCCATGATATTAGCCGGATCAGAACCATAGCGATTTTGGGTGTCATCCCGCCCGGCTGGTTTCCGAGAGTGGTAGAATCTGTAAATGCTCAAATAGGCACATGAGCTACCATGCTGCTAGGCATGGAAGAGCCTGGAGGATACCTAGCGTACTTTTCTCAATCGAGAGGTATCAGAGGGGGCCTGGCCGCTCAGACCACCATAGAAATATTTCACTCGTATTTTTTTTAACAAACTTTGGTCCACAACCTAGAAACCCAGGACCTTTTTCGAACTTGTAAAAATCGCAATGCTTAGAGGAGGCAGAAGATATTTGGGATGGATTCCACGTCAATGCCATCTTTTTCATCACCTTCTGGTAATTTTTCTTCATTCTGTCCCAGAGTATCTAAAGTTTTGGTCTATTCACAATTGTTTGACTATTTGTAGGTTGCAAGTAACTTTTCTCCCTATTATTAAATAGATTTGGAAATTTTTCTGATTTTAGTCTGTCTATCGATACCGTATCCTGCCATCAATTACGGATTTCTACTTTGTACACTTTTTCGTCGCGTCTGGCAACATGGAACGGGCCCGCATAAGACGCTTCGAGAGATTTTCGAACGTCAACTTGTGACGTAGATTTAGCTAATTCATTGATGAAGTTGAAGTCAGCTTTCGACGAAGCGGATGCAACTAAGAGGTTTGTACAAAGAAGGGTCGTCCCTGTGACGACAGTAAATGGTGAGGAATCCGAATCATTTAGGCATAGATCGAATGCTCATAAGAACAATTGGTAGGGCAATTAGCTCTCCTAGTCGACGATCCATAACAGAGCTCTACAGAGTCCTGTGTAATCTTTCCACTATTACGTTTGTGTTCGGTTGGCATACCTTAGTTTGCCCGCGATGAAAACCAACGAGAGCAGATGACTCCTTAAAATGTTCAGATTCAAATTTAGCTCCTCTGTCAGTTACCACATACAGTGGAACACCAAATCTCGAGATACAACCGTCTAAGAAAGCTAAAGCAACTGTTGCACACTGATGTCTGGAATCGGTAACGATCCAATACATATAGTAGCTGTATTGATGCATGATAACCAAATCTAGTCGCAAGCAAACTACTTTAACATGGGGATGATTAACTATTCTCTAAATTCTTGGGAGAGGATAACGGGCTGGTTTTGCTAGTGCGTTCAGAGAGCAAAAATTGCCAACAACTCCATATTCTCTTGTGGTCTTCTTTTACACTATATGAATGGGTTGAAGCCCATGGTGACTTTGAGGGCCACACCACACCTTCTTTCAATAAAGCTTCGAATGTTGCTTTGGCAATTGGTAACTTGTCCATTGAATAAGGCCTTTGCCGAACGAAAGTTGGTGAAACGCTACTAGTCTTGATTGTATGCACAACGCAGTTAGATGGGGAAGAACTGGAATCTACAAACCTTTGGTTATATAGAGATTCGTATTTCAACGAAACTGTTCTGCAATTGGTTGGGAGATGAGAGAGGTCATTAATAATTAATGATACCACGGGTGCACTTGATTGCTCCAATTTGGATACCAGCTTAGTCTGATTAATTATCAATGAGGATGCCCTGAACACAATCCACCTAAAGATCAAAATATGCAAGAAAATCGGCTAACAATGGCAAGACTTGAGTGACGCATTTCACAAAATTGCACAAGATCGGATAGAATCATGGATAGGCTCGCACTTGTATCGATTAAAAATTCTCTTTTCTTATTATTTAGTTTAGCAGAGACAGTGAGTAGGCATGCCGGTTGTCGCATTTACTGCTGCCTGCCGTTTTAGTTTCCCGAGGGGGCTGGAGAATATGACTTGATGATGTTTTTACCTATTTTTTGCCATCTGCACCACGGTTTACATAATTTAGGCATTATATCCCAAATAGAAATGTAAACGGCACATAACAAGCTTTTGATTACTACGGAAAGGTCGTAGTCCTAATGGTACGCGTTAAAATATCACTCTTATAAGTATTAGGACAATAATGTGAAATATGCGAAAAGTGTGCCTTCACTACCCATCGGTGCGTACTCTGATGTTAATCGATCAAATTTTGTGCCTACTATTACACCTATCATTGACATTGAGAGCACCTATATTAGCAAATGATGTGGCACCACTTTCATCTTTATCGCTGTTATTCACATTAAAACACTGTTACCTATAAAATGACATTAGGTCGTCTGCAAGTTACCTAATTGGGTGAGAGTCAAATCCTTTTGCGTGGTGGTGATGGGCGCGATGTTCGGCAGTAACGATTGGATAAATTTGTGCCTCACAAGGTCTACACCAACTCCAAATGGCAGTGTTGTCCTTCGTAGCTGTTCGAAATTGATCGATGGTCATCCAGTCAGTGGGAAAGATACGAGTACTATTAATTTCTTGAAAGTTCTGGCTTTGTCCTCTCAAAAAATCCAATCATTTCTCTCCATAGGAGAGGGTAGTTCTTGAATGAAAGGACCGCAACAGGAAGAATATCGAATGTCCTGAGAGATGCCTTCAATGGTTGCCAAATGTCAACATTTTTCTCATTTTTATGATAAATTCATAACTTTCGCTTTTCAATCATTGATTAAACCCGATGTATATTAAATATATAAAAGAAATTGGATTATATTTCTTACCTAAAGACTTTCTCATAGATTTTATAATGACTGAACAAAAATTTTTATATTCCAGTCTTTCGTTTCCTTTTAGGATATTTTTAAAGTTTGTTGAATTAACGGAAAGAAAAAATGATTTACTTATTCATAAAAATAAGGAAATGATTGAGAGAATAACAATAATTTGGAAAAAATATGGCTAAGCTGTTTACTCTTTAACGTTAGGACATATTTAAATTATAATCTTGGGAGTGTTTACTATTATAGAATTACTTAATTATTTTGGGAGCCGAGCTATGCAATTTAGGAAAACATGTACTGAATTTAAGAGCTTTGCATGAGTTTCTCTTCATTAAAATTAGTGATCTGGCTGGATCGTTTTGGCACTCTGTATTATTTTTGCTGTTTGAATCAATTAACCTTAGGTATTGCATTGTTTGCTCAAATCTCACCAGCTTAAAGAACAAAAAACTTCAAAGAGCTCATTTTTAAGGTGTTTTGAGTGTTTTATTCTATCCTACGATGTCGTGCTTACAATACACCGAATAAAAGAAAATTCCCCGCAGTTCCTATTTCGAGACAAAAGTTAGCAGATAACGAAGTACAAGGACAGCTGTACAGGTATCATCCGAAAGGAGAAAGTACTAGAACTAAAGATGACCTCAATACACGTAGCTGAAAAGATAGAAAAAAGAAACCCTTCGCTGAGTCTCATATATTCATTAAAAGGCTTAAGCGCAGAAAACAAAAGAAAATTCTATCATGCTCTAGGAAGGGAGGCGCTAGCCTACCCTCCCATCCTTATTGACACACTATCTAAATCAAGAAAGAGAGAGCTCCATAAAGCCCAAAACAAAGCCCTCTATCGAATCACAAACATAAGAAGAATCGACACGAAGACTCAGAGAGCCCTACATAGAAATGCTAAGATTGAACCGCTTAACATCGCTGAAAAAAACTGGAAAAATCTGGAGGAAAATTAACAACCTTCCTCCAATCTTTGCAGAAAACATCAAACACAAGACTCAATACTCATTTTAAATCCAAATTCCTTAGTATAAAAATTCAACAAGGAATAATGGAAGCACCTTAATAAACATAACTAAGAAAACCAATGGTTTAAAAAAACCAGCTCCTAAGGAGCCCTCCTGAACTCGACAATAAAATCACATAGCAAGGCTCTCAGGATAAGTGACCCCGAAATGTGACTAAGCAAATTGACACAACGTGATTAGATTACCCGAGTGTAAACTACAGTGAAAATCAGTGAAGTGACAAATAAAATGTAATGAATTATATTAAATTTGCTTAAATATTTTAAATTGAGACGAAAAATGCTCAATTATAGTGGTGAGGGAATAAAGTGAACACGAAGAAAATGAGAAGAAAGAAAAAATTAATACGCAATTGTAAAACTCGAAAAAAACAGAAACACATACACATAAAAGAGTAGCAAAACAATACGTACACATAACGACAAACAAATTGAAAGAATGAATAAAATAAAACAGAGATTGGTCAGTTCACCCAACAACTTTACAGAAGTTGCAATTGCTTATAGGAAAGGTAAAGCAGGTTTTGGTTCGGATTTATCGTTAATTAGTAGGTCCAAACAATATGTAGTTGCACCATTCTATCCTTCTATATCTAGCTATCAGTAGTCGGTCGCCTGAGATCAACTTCTGTTCTCTTACTAAACTTTCCTTTTCACCCTTTTTCATATTCTCCTATTATCCTCCTTCCACGGGCCCAGCCGTTACTTTTCCCTCTAGCCACACTGAACGAGATAAGACAGAGGGGAGGAGAGTACTGGGGAGCCTAGAAAGGTCGACCAGGGATCATTTCCTCTCCTTCCTCACTAGGGGCGAGAGTGGTGCTGTGGCCGATACACATATCACAAAAAGGAAAAAAGAGGAAAAAATCCATAATTCTCCCCACAACTGATGGTCGGTAATTGGAGACAATTGTTTTATCACCCTTCTTAAATTCAAGTATCACATTAGCTTTCTTCCATGTTGTTGGTACAATGCTAAACAGTAACGATTTTATAAATAGCCATTCTAGGGGCTCTCTTAAAACATCTTTACATTCCTTCAAAGTTCCTAGGAAAAATCTCACCAGGGTCCAGTGCTCTACAAAATTTAATTTTATCTATTCCCTTTGAAACTAACTCCTTTGTAATTATAATTTCTACTTTCTACTCCCCAATGACCCTAAGAGATCAAGAACCATTCAGGTACGATTAGAATATCCTTGATTGTAAATACTGAAAGAAAATACTTAGTTTATCATTGCATCATTATCATTCACTAGTCTCCAGATATAGTTTTTTTATTGGGCTTATTTTATCTCTAAACTCAATTCTGTATAATTGAAAGAAACCTTTGTAATCTTCCTTTGCCTTATTTACCGCTTTAATTTCATAATTTCCCTTAGCTACCCTAATTAACTTTTTAATGTTCCGAATTAACTCATTTAAGCTAGATAGTTAGTCGTCGCCAGTCCTCCCTTGATCTAGGAGGATCCCCGACCGGATAATGAAATCTAAATAAAGGTCAGTATGATAATCACTGGTCGGCTCGAGGGCACCATGAGCCGGTCCTCTTTTGAGGAGAGGTGTCAGGAAGTATTATGTTTTTACACCAAACAGCGTTCAGGTGGAACCTTCGTCGTCCCGGGGCAGAGGGACCTGTTCCACGTCAGAGGTATGCGGATATAGATACCCATCGGCAGGATTCCTCAGAACAGAGAGAGAGAGAGAGTGTGTGTTGTGTGTGAAGACGGAAATGGAAAAAAAGCAGTGTTGTCTTTGGCTATGTGTGTGTTGAGATGTGTAAGATCTACCCACCCGAATACAGGGCTGAGCACAGTGCATCCACCAGTCGGTAGCCAGATCTCTCCGCGCGCTGACGTTTGTGTCCGTCTATGGCGGGATTCGGGATCGAACCCGGTACCACGACGTTGGAAGGCCAACGCCGTATCCACTTAGCGAGCATGAGCTCTTAGGTCATTGTATATCTGCCTTAATTGATCTTCACCGCTTTGTCCTATAAATGTTCTTTGTAATGCCGAAATAATGCTAAATTTATGTGATATCCATTTGGGGTCGACAGTCTTGGCTCCAATCTCTCTATATGGAATGGTCGTTCTCTGTCCGGCAATATACTGCTTAACCATTGTCTCATATTCCTGATCTGCACTATTCCTCTCTACCTGAGGATTATCTTCACCCTCGACTGCTCTATTTGAAATCATATTTCCTGACCTGAACTCATTCGGTAGTCCCCGACCAACAGTCTACCGGGAGTTCTTCAAACCAATTCAATACACTTTTCTAAAGGCTGGGATTTTAACCCCATTTCATTTTAACTTACAACTAATTTCGTATAATGTCGCTATTTCCCAAAGTTACCCCACTCTTTTTATGACTAATATCTTCTTCCCTATTTTTTACAACTAAATCAATTATATTATTCCCCCTATCATGTTGGTTTACAACCTGTCTAAAAAAAATTTACTGTACCATATAAAAAAATTCCTCAAACTTCTGATCACCTACAAAAGTTTCCCAATCTATAATTCTGTAAGTAAAATCACCCATTATACACACATGTTTACTTCTATATGCACGTTCTATCTCCTGCCACACAGGATACGAAGCTCTCTTACTAAGATTTAGTGGTCTATATAATAATTCTCTGACAAGTTTATCCTTTCCTTATATAGCAATGCCCAGGGAATTTTATTATATCAAAATGTTCTCCAATCAAATAATCAGGATGATTTAATCAATGCATATATATTCAAATTGTAACCCATCTCAACATAAACGGGAAACCAGTTTTACTTTCAAAATATATTCCACAAAAATCTCTCTAGTAAAATATTTTCCCTTACACCAACACACACAAACGAACGCACGTCTTTAACTGCCCGCTTTGAAGTATTCACCCACTCACTCGTGCACCCCACTTTACTTCGAATCAAAGTCAGTTATAAATCCTTTCACACTTATTCTCTGTAAACTGCCCTACGAGAGTAGGTCCTAATTCTGGTTACTTCTCTCATTGCAGATCCCAATTCACAGTCCATCATAATTACCATACCTTACCTTACCTTACCTCACTTTACATTTTACTCCATATTGCTCACTACTTGCATACATTTCATTACGTTACGTTATATTTCACTACTTTCATCACAAGTCAACCATACTATCTTACACTTCCCATCCTTTTCACAAGTCAATATTACCTGTAATACCATACTATAATCTTATTCTTCAATACCATCCTGTAATCCATATTTCAATTATATTTACGTTGTATTTCTTAATAATTCTCAATTTAGTTATCTCATTCCTTCGTATAATTGTAATTACCTCTCACTTGTTATTTCTTAATTCAATTCTCTCATTTTGCATTCGTTGATTTTATAAATATATATTTTGTTTATCGTCCGTTTTCTTATGACCCTCAGCTATCTAAGCTGATTTATTAACTAAAATCAATCCGATTAATAACCAATATCATACCTTCTTAACATCTAGCCATAATGACTCTGTGTTAGTATTTGTTTTAAGTGTAGTGTTTTCACTACACTGGAGATTATCTTTAATATAAATAATCACCTCTCCCTCTTTCCTCCTGTTCCCATCTCTATGACATATATTATAACCATCAATCTTGACCACAGATCTGTAGTGTCCACATTGTAATATGGAATAAGAAGCTCAAAGAAACCTTGAAGATGAGCACTTTGATGTGTTTCATGAAATACTATAATGGGTTTACATCGAACCAAAGTAACATTTCACTTAAGGGACTCCCAATGGATGATGCTACTCTAAAAGGAGCACTGTTCCCGAAGTTGTAGTACCACTCTTTTGGAAGAGTCGAATGGACAGTGGTTAAATGAGTGGTATTTTTTTTTGGTCCCTATGCTAGTGAGATCTGTGCAATCGGTGCAAACTACGATTAGTAAACGTACAAAACTACAAAATAATATTTTTGGATCACACGCCCACGCCCTACAAAAGTTTTTCCAGCGCCACTCGTTGTTGGTAATCACTGCTCTAGACCTTTCTTAGACAAAGAAAGGTCTAAATAACCATGAGGTAAATTTAATTTGAAAAACGTATATTCTTGTATATTAAACGTTGAACAATGAATGAAATTGACTTCTAAAATCTATGAACGATAACTTTCTGGAACAAAAAGTAGAGGAATCGACACTTGAACATAATATCCTACACTTAATTTTGATTAGTTTAGAGATGTTATAAGAAAGTATCCATGTAGGCGAAGGCAAAACACGGGAACAGCAATTAAAACATAATTTAATTGAATCTAAATTTTCCCAAAAAATATTCACGACAGCTCTCACTTTTGATTGGGGGAAGGGGGCTTAGCCTCTTAAAACTTTTAATTGGGATTAAATCGTAATTGCTGAAAATGCCCACGAAATATGTATTGGATTTTAACATTAATTTTTCAATAGAGATACCGAAATATTGCAATATATTCCTAAAGCTTCTAATAAGTCTTCCGTGGATAAATAGAGATATTAAAAAGTGAATAAGAAAACATAAATGATGGTAGAAAATATCAAAGCCCAGCAATACGGTTGATAATCGAAACTCCTACATTTATTATTCTCGTCTTGACAAAAGGGAAATAAGAACAGCTAAAACAAACTACTAAAAATCACTATCGTCGTTATCAAAACATGAGCACAAGTGATTTTATAAATATGTAAATAAACGTAAGCCTATTATAAAATACATCAGCTCCATTCAGAATGACAAGAATGTCTTTATATGAAACCTTTGCGCACGTATTTACCATCGAAGATATAAATAACCTACCAACAAAACAAGTCGTAATATTTTTTTATAAAGATACTACACTTTCAAACTTTAACGTAATTTAAATTAGTTTTTAGATTATATTAAAATTTGTAAAACGGCAATTATGTATATCTATCCAATACACCTTAAAGAATTAGAAAGTGAACTGTTAAAACCTCTTTGTACAATTTTCTAAATATCAATTGCCGATTGAATAGTTCCTCTTTGGTTCAAAGGGGCAAATGTAACACCAATTTTCAAAAATGGCACAAAAACTGATCCTAGTAACTTTCTTTCCATTTCCCTTTCATTGACCGTTAGTAAACTCTTGGATTCCATTGTTAGAAACAGAATCGTTAACCATTTTGAAGTAATAAATGACTCGCAGCACGGCCCAGACGCCTATGCTGATGCATAAAGATGTAGTTTACCAGGATTTCTAACAAATGGCTTTGATACCATTCCTCACAAAAGACTTGATATAGCAAAAAGCGCATAGAAGAGAGTACGGCGTACTAAAATGTATTGAAGATTGGTTGGACAAACTTGGGCAGAGTTGTTGTCAATGGAAATATTTCTTTGTCGCCATCGGTTACTAACAACATACTTTAGGGCTCTGTTCCTTAGACCTTATTTTTTTAATATATATATATATATATATATATATATATATATATATATATATATATATATATATATATATATATATATATATATATTTTTATATATATATATATATATATATATATATATATATATATATATATATATATATATATATATATATATATATATATATATATATATACGAGGGGCGGAAAATAAGTTTTGCAATTCGGATATAAGGAAACGAGATATGAGGAAAAGTGTTTTATTATTTTTCAATATAACTACCCTCGACTTCAATGCACTTGCGCTACTTGTCCCTGAGGCTTCAAATTCCCGACAACCAGAAATCTCCCGACTGCTGTTCAATCCACTCCTGGACGGCGAGCTTGACATCTTCATCGTCCCCAAACCGGCGTCCACGCAGTGCAGCCTTGATCTGGTGGAATAAAAAGTAGTCGCTAGGGGCCAGATCTGGACTGTAGGGGAGATGGTTGAGCTCCTCGAATCCGCACTCGCGCAGGGCAGCTTATGCAACTCTGGCCTTGTGGACTTTGACGACGTTAAGTCGATCATGGGGCGTGAGGTTTCTAGGGACCCAACGGGCAGAGACCTTGGTCATGGCCAAATTGTCGTGGAGGATGTTGATAACACTTTCATGTGATATTCCAAGTTCTCGCTCAATTTCTTCTACCTCCACCCATCGATTTTCGAGGATCATCCTCTCCACACGGGCCACATTGTCCTCGTTGGTAACGTCTGACGGGAGTCCTGGACGAGGGTCATCTTCAAGGGACTCACGACCATGGCGGAACTCCCTATTCCAGCGAGCAATGGTTGGATGGGAAGGGGCGGTGTCGGTGTACACTGCAACCATGCGTTCATGGATCTCTTTTGCATTCTTGCCTTCCTTGGTTCAAAAATTTGATCACTGCGCGGTGCTCAACCTTCTCCATTGTTGAAAAATTTGTGACTGATGATCTGCGATCAGCTAGTGCTTCTTAAATAGACGAGACAGGAGCGCGCGGCTGCAGGTCCTGACTTTTCATATTTTGTCCTAACACCCCCACAAAGAGCCATCCCCCTTCGTCTGTTTTGCCCTACCGATTCGCAAAACTTATTGACCGCCCCTCGTGTGTATATATATATATATATATATATATATATATATATATATATATATATATATTCCTTAAGAAGGACAGAACGAAGAAGGCGGGTCCCATCTTTAATTCCAACGTTTCGGGTTATTACAAAACCATCTTTAGGAGCTAAAACCAAATTCTAAATGAGTAATCATAAAAACGACGTTAAAAATATAAAATGAACGTTACGTTAATGAACAAACAAAATAGTGAGGTAAAGAACAGCAAAATATTTGTAAAGAGATACTATCAATTAAGGACAAACAAAGCAAACGCAATATTACAAAATTTAATAATTGAAATGGAAAAATAGAGAATTGGATACAAACAAAAGGTAAAACTAAAACATTACCTTACATGGTCGGATCACAATGATGAGTGAAAACAGGACGGAATTCAAAGAATGAATACAGCTTGGTTAAGTTATAAACAGAGAAAAGGATGACGTGTCCTCATTTAAATTTGGGTGGTTGTATTTAATACAGAGTGATTCTTTAATGCGGAGAGATGAAATGGATTTAGCAAATTTTAAGACAGAAATATCATTTAGGACACGTCTGTTTTACAATCAATAGCATGTTTCCTAGTGGAAAAAAACTCTTTGTTACTTAATGTTTTACCGGTTCTTGGCTAATTCCTATGTGAGAACAAAGACGCGACTGAAGAGTACGTACTGTGCTTCCTATATATGTAGGTCCCCAACTTACAGCTAGGGCAAATGAATTTCTATACAATGCACGAACTAAACGGCGTAGGAATACTATCCTTCACTTTAAAAAAATTACCAATATTTTTGTTATTAATGAATATAAGTTTAAAATTAATTTGACAATAAAATTTCCTAAAAATGGAAATTAAACATTTTCTGAGAAGGTCATTACAAGGGCTGATGGCTGGTAACAGGACATACCTGATTTCCTTTGGGACATTAAAAGAAGTGGAGGGGTTATAAAGCCTGAAGAGGAATTTCCTAATACAGTTTTTCAACTAAAGATAAGGGGTAATCATTTTTTACAAAGTATTCTTTTAAAAATTTGAATTCAAAATGCATACTAAAATAAGTGGAAGACAAATTAAAACTTCTGAAGAGGAGTGTTTTAATGGCGCCAATTTTGTATGTTAAATCACAGAAACTAAAGAAATTTAAACCCTTTCCTGTGAAAATTGGTTTTCTAAAAACACACGTTTGAATGCCGGAAGGGGTACGAGAGACATTAACATCTAGAAATGGCAACATATTATTAATCTCATGTTCTTGAGTGAAAGTATTATTACGGTGTAAATTGTTTACAAAATCGAAAAACCTTTTAGAATTAAAGATGGGACCTGCCTTCTTCGTTTTATCCTTCTTACTGAATATAAGACTCAAGCATTCTATAAGAAATCTAGGTTAATATATATATATATATATATATATATATATATATATATATATATATAAACGACATTGACATAAATACGAGTATATTATGCAAAATTTGTGGATGATACGAAACCAGGCCGTGAGACCTACCGGTCCTGCGCGTTATGATCTTTGGACAAAATAGTGAAAGAGTTGTTTGTATCCCGAGTCCCTTCCATTCTTTTGGGGTTTTCTATGAAGGGACGGGGGCTTATCCTTGAGTGGGATCAGGCTTTAGGATTGGTTCTGCTAGGCTATGATCTCCTCAATGGAAAGACATATTTCTGGGTCGAGGCCTCCTTACTCCAGTATTAGGGTCCCAGCTAACCTCGCAAAGGTGAGTTTCATCGGGATATTGCCCATTGGGGCTTCACGGATCTCGTTAGTGACCTTTCATACCAAACGTTTACGGGATAGGGTGCCATGATATGGAACATTATATATAGGTCTGTGATGGAACACAACATAAACATGTAAGGAACTAGTGCACCTAATCCAAGGAAATGAACAAGTCTGTTATCGAAAAACTATGAGTAACGCTAAGAGATTTGCCATCATAACTTCATTTTATGGGCTCTGTTCGTCTCCGGGCTCTTTTTGGAAGGGAAAGTACTTCCATCCACATAAGCAAGTCTTTTTGACTGACCCCTTGTGATAACGGAGTTTAAGACATAAATGACGGACATAGAAAAAGATGCCTGGGAAGCTTTCAAAGCCCTAGTTAACAATTTTCTGGGCAATAAAAGAATCCCAGGATATGTTGCCCTAGTGAATCAGCTCCTAACAAGTCTCAAACATTTGGGAGCTCGAATGTCTATAAAAATACACTTTTTACAGTCCCATCTGGATTATTTTCCCAAAAACTGTGGGGATTACAGTGAAGAACAGGGAGAAAGATTCCACCAGGACATAAAAGCAATGGAATTCAGGTACTAGGGTAAATGGGAGGTAAAGATGCTTGCTGACTACTGTTAGTGTTTGAAGCGGGATGCACCAGATGAGAGGCACAAACGAAAATCGTCAAGGGCGTCTTATCTTGGAAATTAGAATTATTTTATTTATTATGTTGCATTCTTTATTTTTTTTGTTTTATTATAAGGATTATAGTTTACATACGTTTATTCCTGTTTCTATTATATAACAATAATAATGCATTATTAGATAGAGAAAGGTTTTTGAAAAAAAAATTCAGGAAAAATGAGGTAATCTCAATGAAAATGGTGTATGCTGTACTGAGAAACTTTGCCCCTATTGAACAAAGATACATTCATTTTTGAGCTTAGGAGGTTTGATTCATTAAGAAACCACAAAGAAATCCTGAGGAACATAAAAACATTTTTCAAACGCAGGCTTGTGTAATAATCAAATGATGTAGGATGAGATAATATGGTCTTGAATGGTAATAAGTTTCAGGAGCGATTATGGCATTAAGGGATGTTAAGGGTTTGAGGGCGGAATGTGCAGGAAAGTTGCGTGATTATGCTGGTCCTAGTGTGAGAATATGGGTGTGAGAAGCGTAATATTTGAAATGGTTCGCAACCCCACTTGATCCGAAGACCCAATGAAACAGGGCAAACCGCACTGATAAAGCGAGCAACTGTTAAAGCACAAGCTATTTTGACAAGGCACAAGACGTTTCGCAGCTATCAAGTCCAGAGTCAGGAAGGGCCAACCCTACACAACCTGCCAAACAGATTTTCTCAGTTTTCAAATCGCATAATTCACCAAATGTAAACCCGCTATCAACATTAGTGTCTAGTCAAATTTGAGTTTAGGCTTTTACCCGGCCTGATGGAAAAGTTTTTATTGTTCCTGTAATTTTTCAAATTTTATACTCACTCTGTGTACAGAAAGGGCATCATTTCTTAATTTTGACCTCGCTCACCTTCACAAGTGGAAAACATGGTTCGACCGACATCACAAGAAGAATTTTAATTTCATCCTGCAGGTGTATTTGATCGCGTGGGGCTACAAGCACTTTAAACTTAGTTATGATAATAATAAATTCATTTGAATCTTGTTCGGATGGTTTGTCTTGCATTTGACTCTAGCCCGTACACAGTGTGCGGCTTTTTAAGAATAGGTTAGCAGAACGAATAGAACCTGCATCAACTTTTCAAGAGAGCACTTGTCCCAAGTTTCTTTTGTGGAATCCTTTTAAGTGACAAGAATAAGGGTTGCCATCATAACGTTGTGCACTTAAATGATATTCGCCTCAACAAAAGTAGAAGTTGATTCGGTTAACAAAGTCTTAAGGGGGTTTATTGGAGAAGGAAATTCGAGTGGTAACGGCTGATATAGATAATGGGTAGGAAAGCCACCTATGCATTCTGCCGGACAGTCTGGGGAGCGTTTCATTAGAGGGCGCTGCGTTAAGCGAGAATACCCGATCGGAGGTGGCAGAAAACGATATGAAGCTATCGAATCATTGTTTACGTTGTCGTCGGCCGTATCCCATATACTTTGCCATGCAACCAGAAGAGTTGACCTGATTCCTGTCATGTCAAAGTGAGAAAAGAGTAAAGTGCTTGTTCTGCCGTCTAGTCAGGCAGCCCGTTTGGGGCCCTGAGCGACGAGCTCATTTTCCGTACTCCCTACATGTCCAGGAACCCAACAGAAGACAATCTAAATAAACTGGCGGTTCGCAGCATCCGTGGCGTAAAGGATATTGCGAACTAAGATGTGAGGAGATTCCAATGTCTCGAGGGCACTAATGCCCTCCGTGCCCCATATATTTCACTCCGGTCTCCGAACCTTGCATGGCGAGTAATCTCCCGTACATTGTGGTGTATTGCAACCAGCTTGGCTATAAAGGAGGACGCAGAACACAAAAAAAGGTGTAAGAAGGTATTGAAGCCGACCCCCTTTTCGGACTTGGTGCCATCCGTGTGCCCTAAAACGGCTCCAGTGCGACACAAATTGTACTCCAATAAATATGAACGCAGTATTCCCGGCGGTGAAGAAGCTTTCGGAGCAAAGGCGTCGTGCAAACGTTCAGAGTGACGTCATAAGTAAAACAAGAGGCGCCCGCGGCCGAAAAGCTACGTCAATCTCTCGAAGGACTTGTCTTGCCCTAAACCCCCAAAAGTTTAGAGCAGTGATTTCCAAACCTTTTTTTTATCTTTACCCACTTTTCATATTATGTGATCCTCATCCATGGCCTTCCCTCTTACCCCAATCCGCCTCTCATGACTACAGTGACTGTTTGTAGTCCTATATACTCGTATGTATATTTAGAAACCATATGATAGGAAGTTTTAAATAAGTTATTGAGTGAAGATTGTTTGGCATTGAAATGGATCTCCATGTATTATTTAATCAAAAACACAAAATCGTAAACAAAAATGTAACTACCGTAAAAAGGAAAAATGAGGTACATGACTCAAGCGTCTCGTAGCGAGGCATTGTTCAAACGTGTACTGAGTACAGCGGCACCTGTTCATCTGGCTCAATTGCTGATTGGCTCTTCTATTGGTATTTGTATGTGTACATAGCCTCAGCTTATGGTCCTCCAGTGGGCTATGACCCTCGCTTTGGGACCGTCGAGGTCCACACCGGGTCAAATGAGACCCGTTAGCGAATGGGGCAGAAGCTGGCCTCGGACGTACAAGCACATAAGGCTCTGTGTACGCCGTAAAGTGAGTAACATCTACTCAGCATCGACGCGTAGACTTTCAATAGGGGACGTGCGGAAGGCGTCGGTCGCTAAACGGAAACCAATGTGATAGATCGAGTCCACCTTCCTCAATTCCCTCTCTGCTGCGGATCCGTAAACCTCACATCTCTATTCTGGCTTAGAACGAACAAAGATGCAAAAAGGTAACCTTATCACCTCTCCAGGTACTGAGTGTACATACAATACCATGTGCAACCTTCTAGTGGCTGACATCAAGAGGACTATGCGCCCTCTCGGACCCAATAAACGCAGTTTGCTCTCCCGGCCTATACACACGCAGTTACGCTACTGCCCTTAATACTTGCTGAGTGATCTTTAGCTTAATGCCTTTTATACACATTTTCACTTCCCCAATTTCACCACTTTCTTTAGAGATCTCCCCTTACATACTTCATTCCAGAAATGCCATGGTTGAAGGAATAAGAATACCATCATTATGGTGTCAGCTGTAAGTCGCAAAAGGAGAGTAAAATCATTGTACCTCCTGCTTGAAGTTGTTTTATAAACGGAGTTATAGACATATAATAATCTCATAAATGCATTAAATTATATCCAATCATATCTAGTTTTATTTGCTAGTTTCCTATTCTTGGAATTTTGATAGTATCCCCTAGGCTTAGACAAACGGAGAATTATGGTAGTGGTAGAATTAGGGAAAATGAAAATATGTACGGAAGATACATCCCGAGAAGGCCAAAGATTCTCTAAGATCGAATCTCCGTCACTTTCCTATTTACATCCCTCATTGTAGGCAAACCCCCTCTTTTTTTCCCTTTGGCATCGCCCTTGTGGGCAAACCCTTCTTTTTCCCCATTTTACACCCTCCTTGAGGGGAAAATCCCGCTATTTTTCACTTTTGACACCCTCTTATTGGAAAAATCCCCTCTTTCCCTCCCCTCTGACCGCGTTGGCGAAACCCGAACTTCTTCCCGGGCGGGAAACGACGAGGGCCGAGGCAAAGTCCCGCGTTGAAGTTAAGCGTTTCAATTTTGGACGATTTCGACGACGCGAAAGGAATCGGAAAAGGGGAAATCGCCCGCCCAGGTTTGGGGCGGGGCGGTGTGGGGCCGCCCGAGGGGAGGGGGGCCAAGGCTGCCGTATTCTGCGCGTGAATCTCGCTCGTACTCAAAGCAAACTCGAGGATTACGTGAGGATCAGAGCGCGCACACGCTTAGGACTATCACAAATATTCACACACAGAAATATCAACACGAATAATCCTGACAGGGACATACACTTAAGAAGTCTTGGTTGATAAAGACGAGAGAGCTCGGAATCGTGTTTTCTTTGGGGATACGGTAGATTCATTTTCACGAGGAGTCACTTTTTTCTCCTCGAATTCAAAGCGTAATAACAACGAGGGCAACACCCGAGAGTTTGCAAAGAGAGATCTGTACAGAATGTGGTGAAAATGGTAGGGCACACAATCCTCCAGATGTCAGCCGCAGCAAGGCTGCCCTTGATTGTTATTGGAGAACGATAATGAGGGACCAGGAGAGTGCGCCGCTCCCTAACTGAGGGTGGGTCGTGGGGGCTTTACCACTGACTTCAAGTCTATTTTACTACTTTTCTCAATGGTAACGTTACCTCCCTCTCAACAAGGGGTAAAAGGGTAACTTCCCCCCTCCCCTTAACAAGGGAGAAAATGGTGTAATAGTGAAAGGGAAGACCAATTACCTTAATCGGTGATTGAGTGATGTAATGAGGGATTTGGATCTCTATCGGTTCTCTCACACCCAAGTGTGTAATCCACCTCGTTACAATAGAGTTGATAGTCCCCAATAGAGGAGATAGATGGTGTTAGACAGAGGAGGGTACTTACTCGGGTGAAAGGAACCAGAAAATGAGCAATAAGTATCCAAATGAGAGTTGTACACACCCCACTCTTCTTCCATCCTCTCTCTGCGATGGTTTAGGTGTTTTAAAATGGGTAAAAGATGGAGATAGGGTAACACTTGAGCCCTTTTTACTAAAAAAAATAGTTTTGTGGATTCGGATTCAGTTTGGGTGGGTCAAATTCACCATGCTGTTTTTTTGCTTTTCCCAATGGAGGCCAAAACGACCGAATCGTGCGCCAAGATTTTGTTGCTGAGTTCGACAAAAAAACACCAAATAGAATAAAACCGCGGCCTGCGACGGGATCTGTGCAATTAGCATTAATGGGCTTTCAGGTGATAAAGCTAACTTGTGGAACCCTAACTAAATTTCATCAATTTCAAACTCCAGCAAACACCTGCTGACTGTAAACCAAAGGACGTGACCACGATCACAATAACTTGTCAAGTAGCACACCCTTTCCAATATTATATATATATATATATATATATATATATATATATATATATATATATATAGAGAGAGAGAGAGAGAGAGAGAGAGAGAGAGAGAGAGAAAAGAGAGAGAGAGAATTCTTAACAGAAAAATGAAGATGTACGCGATGGTAGAGAATATGATTTATTACGACAAATGTTTTGGAACAATTCTTGTTCCATCTTCAGTGGTTAAAAAATATTAAATAAAGATATTATAACATATTTTCAGGCAACATTTAACAAAAAATCAACCGGAACAGGGGCTAAAAGGGAAATAAAAAATAACTTAAGGTATAAATAGATAGATAAGGGAAGAGAAAGTTTTATGTTAATGAGCGAAGGAGACTGAAAGAGGGGGGTTAAAAGCAAGAGAAGGGGATATTGGAAGAAAAACAAAAGAAAGAAGAGCAAGGAACAGCTCAATAAAGGACATTCTTACTTGAAATGACACGAGTGACGCTCAGAAAAAAATATAAAATATCCTGGCCGGGATTCGAATCGGAGTCCCCCTAGTTCTGGCTGGGTTCTCTAGCACTCAGCTATCAAACACAGGTTCTAAGACCCTTCCAAAGGCTAGTCTAATAATCTCAGTATCTCCTGAAGCTAGAAGTTAATTCCCAGAGATTTCTTTTTACTATATTTCTGTCTCGTTTACAACTTAAGGTTCATTTATGAATACATATTTCTATATTAATAAATTGTGATGAAAATTTTAAGTACAGCCTTTTATATCATTCCTCGAAAACGTATACTTTAGCATCACGCAACCCTTCAGCCCTGTTATGTTGTATAAATGTACAGGGTGGTCCGAAAATCTTGTTACCCCTACCTACAAGTAATATGAACAATCGATGACCAATATAATATTATCAAACACGTCTACTGGTTTTAGTGTATTCACTTTCAATGACAAACACACACATCGAGGTCTGTATGAACACCATCATTTTCGTGGTACAAAAAGATACTAGGCCATGTCCTATTAAAAAGTGAACTATAAAATTAAAACAATTTTCGAAAAAGAAAATTAAAACAATATTTACAGAGGGTGACAAGACTTTCGAACCCGCCTGTACATACCTATCCTCACTTGGTCTTTCTTGGGCTGGCCGAGAAGAAGCTCTTACTTTCTCGAGCTGATGGTGTTGAGCAGGATTGCCTTTAGTGCCTGTGATAGAATGGCCTGAGACTGCCACGTCTCGCCTCTATCACATATCGAAACTCATGCTTCCTACGTGCATCCTGCGAGAGGGAGTAGAACGGCGTCTTATCGCCCACTATTCCCAAGTTTAATCAAGGAGGTTTAATCCCCCGTTTGCCTCCAGGCGTCGATCTGGCCAGATTAAATTACGCTTATATGAAGATAAGATTTTTCCAAGTGCTACCGGGACATTCCATGGAAGTTCCCCATTGTCCCCTACCCCGAGGGGCTGGCTCCGGCTATTTATGCGATAGAATTTCGCGTTTGAACCAGATCACGATTATCTTCGCGAGGCATCACGCCGATCCGGTCTCCCTTGTGCACCTAGTAACTCTCTACCTCGAGAACCCCCTTATTGTCCAGAAGAGGACAATATCCTTGAGTGCCAAGGCTCGTGCCCCTCGAGACGCCAAGTCAACAGGGCCCCCTTATTGTTCAGAAAGAGAACAACTTTAGAACAGTCATTGTTCTTCGAGCCCGTTCGACAAAAAACGGTTCTCGCTCCCCTGATATCACGTCAGTGGTAATTTAATTCTTCCCCTTTTACGTTCTTCAAGAGAACGCTTGGAAACACCAATAACCTCAATTGTTCATCCAGAACATCTTCGGTATCCTGTCTCAAGGATCGCTCGTACTTCCGAGCCCCACTTCGCTCTCACTCCTCTAAATCAGTCCTTCTTCCCTCGTTAAGGACAAGACCCCTAAAAAAACCCTTCTCCTGGGAAAGAAATCGCCAGTCGGACCGAAGATTCCTTCAAAACGCCTTCCTCTGCACGACGACCTTATAAATACGTAAGCTACGCATTGCATTTAACTATTTAACTTTGTGTCAACGTAACTCCGTGCTTTAACACGGATTTAGCCAACCCTTTCCCTTCTTGTTTGTTTTGTCATTTTAAATCCCTCCAAATCTTAATCCTTCGCTTAGTCAAATATTCCCATGACCTTTTTCGTTTCATGTCTCCCATTTTAATCCCCGGCCATGTAAATATTTTCCATTTATTGTTAGTTAGATTAATTAATAAAATTATATTTTATTAATGTTTGCAATATTATTTATCCTTGGGGCTCCGTTCCACTTCTTAAGTATATTAAAGATAAATAAGCCCTCTCCAGGCCTATTTATCTACGTAGTCATTGTCAGCCATCTGATCAACCCCGCACTTGATTATAGAATAATCCCCACAAAGAATAGATATATATTATATTGTCGGGAGCCTTTTCTGTGACAGTGCCCTTCTCAAGGGCAAAGCCCTTAATACAATTAAAACCTGTATAAGTGGCATGCTCTCTCATCCTCAGTGCCCCCCCCCCTTCAATTGCCTATTAACTCCCTAGGATTATTCTCTTTTCAGCATTGTTTCTCCTTTTTTTCACCACTTCCTTTACGATCTCATTCTCACCTACTGCCATGGCCAGCAGCGAGCTTTTACAGGTCATCCAGCAAGAAGCTTTCATCATCCAATCATTGCTGGTTTAGGCCAAGGGCGTCACCCCTTCATTTTGGTCCTGTTTGGGAGAGGTCTTTTTCAACGTACCTGTATTCTTCTCACCCTTTCCTACCTTTGTCTGCCCTACCAAGACACGTCAATGCGTATCACCGTGGAATGTTTAGCTATCTGGTGGATCCTCGCTAGAGGGTCCCCAGTTTCGACCTGTACAGCTGGTACCAGGAGAGGCTGCAACATCCTTCCGGTCCGAGTGCCCACAACGAAAGCCTGAGTTATTAAGTGGGCTTTCACTCTTACTCCACGCCCTGGCAGAAAAGTGGGTTCCCGCGGTCCCTTTCTGCACCCTTTCCACTAATATTGACCCTTTCTTTACCCTTTCATTGACACCTTCCACTGACTACTATGGACTTCCGATTGACTACTCGGCGCTCTTTATGGATCTCCACTTATATCAACTATACAACCTACGAACTCTCCGAAACCATTTACCAAGCCGGATGCCTCATTCTGGCTAACACACCATGCCATCTGTGGGGCTGGTCTGGGGTTGGGATATACCATCTTTCCGAGTGGTATCGGTTGGGCACGAAGACGACGCCCTAGTAGTGCCAATCCCTCGTTGGCTTCAAAGTAGGATGGCCACGGGTATATGTATTGATTCTGTTTCTTATGGCCATGAATGTTTAAAGAATGTATAAACTAAACACAAACTATAATAATCAAACAACTATTAGAACCATCTTTCTGCTACTGTTATATCACTATCAAATTATGCGATAATGAAAGAGGTTGTGCCATTAAAACCAAAGAAGAGCTACAAGTGATTGAGGAAGAATCACGGTCAGAATTCTCAACAAATACCGACCGCACTAAACTAACACCCAAGGCTAGAACAAGAACCACCTTAAGACAATTACTTGCTCTTACAACTATACTATCAACAACCAACAAATACAAGGTACAGGGAAGAACGACTACAATACCAGGGTATGCTCTGCATTTCTATGTTGATTTATACCAGGATGCAAAGGCACAGAAGATTTAATCTGTTGTGACATTAAGAAAATCTTCGATGATAATGTTCATAATATGGAAAGTGTTTATATACTGCTAACCGACCCACAACAATTAATATAGTAAAATCAACTTTTAAATATCAGAATATTACCATACACATTATATTCGCATGGGCAACAATTCCCATCCGAGAAGAACTCCCGATACCTATACAATGCCGCAAATGTCTATGATTTGGTCATCCAGCGAAATACTGTAAAGCTGAACATGGAATATGCTTTAGCGTTTGTCTCAAAAACACAGCCAAGAAACCTACACACAACCTGATTAAAGCCATAACTGTGGCGGAAACCAGCACGCCTTCAAAATGATATGCAGTCACTTTACTTGCAAACAAGTAGTGGTGGTCCGAATTTTCCGATTTGGCATCAGTGTTTTCTGGGAACACCAGCCTTCGGAGTTCAGCTCTGTCTCCAAAAAGGCTAGAACCGTTCCCAAGATATCCTTGCGCCGAGGAGGGACCTACCATCTTCTTCTAAATAAGGCTAGAGAGCATTTTCCTTCAACGAAATTTTCTCTATTCCGGTCTAAATGGGAAGAACTGCGAATGCTCGTCTACTCTCCTTCTACTTTACATGTTTTTGTTCAAAAGAGAATGTTCGGCTCGAGTTTCCTGCCCACCCTCCCGCGGTATAAGGATTTGGAAATTCCCACCACTTCTAAATAAGGGCTAGGTAACCGGATGCGCTATTTACACACGATATGATGCTCCCTTCACTAATTGGCATTAAATACTTTCTTTCAGGGAGTGCAGCTTCGTTTCAGTGTATATTTGACGATAAGCTGATCTCAATGTGACAGACTTACGCCGCACCTTGTGACGGTTTCCGAAGCCCTTTCTCCTAATCGGGTATATAAAGAGAAAATTGGTGTCCTAAATGTGAATATGTTTACCCATCTCTCTCCGAGAACCACTTCATATTTGGCCCTGATCTATCCTTGAGTTCTCCAGAGGCATCCCGTGCTACTAGGAGAAAGTTAGTCGATGAAATTCACGCTAATGATCACTTTCTCATCCAAATATCTTTTGCCAGGCCGATGTCGCCTGAAAAACCGCCGTGAGCCTGACAACTATACCTCAAATTTCCGGATCCTTTCACGCCATCCGCTTCCTTGGTGGACGTCTGAGGGAAGTAATAGGCCTATACTTGCATGCGCTACAAGTGTCACGTGAAAGGCTGATTTCACTGTGGTTGAATTTCGGCGGGCAAGGGCTAGGTTCCAGTATTTTTCGATAGATACTTCTCTTTCTTTTTTGTGGAAATATGTATATTAACTCAGCAGAAAGACCCTTCTTGCAGAGGTGTTATGTAAGGCCGTCAGAAAGAATTCGAAGTAGGTTATTGCAGGACCCCAACTAACATTCCTCCAGAATGACCGACTTGCGATCTTGGGACGCGCCTCCGTGATGGAGTCCTTCGCGACCACTCTTTCTTCATTGTTTACCCGGGTTTCTCCGCATTTATTCACGGCACGCCGTGGGCTTGCTGAATATAACCAGCTGGACCTTACCTCCAGAGGTGAAGTACCATTCAATAACCTATTTACTATAAGTGAGTTGTGTTCCGCTGTCTCTTCACGCGCGGATACCGCCCCTTGTCGGGACAATATTCCGAAAGCCATGCCTTGACAGATAAGTGAGGGAGGCAGAGCCTTTATGTCAGATTTGTTCAACAGTATATGGAAAGATGACAACCTCGTAGATTCCTAGAGAATGGTTACTGTGCTCGCTTTTCGCAAACTTGGGAAAGATCACTCTATCCCGACCGGTTTGCACACATTTTTTTTACAAACTTCCTGTGTTTGCAAGTTGATTGAAAATTGGTACCTTAAATTAGTTATACCTTCAATTAGCCTGCATAGTGCGGCTTTCGCAAATTCAACTCCACGTGGATGCTCTGGTCCTGTTGAAAAATGCCATTATCTGCGAGGCCTTCGTTCGTAGACAGCATGTCACTACACAACTTCTTGATCAGGAAAAGGCAAATATTATCGCATGGCGATACACTATCATGGAGACTTTCAACACGATATGGGCAAGGGAAGGCCCCCAAATTTATCTCTGAATGTCTGAGAGACCGTCAATGGCGCGTAAGGGTGAGCAAAGCCCATTTTCGTCAAACAGGGCCAGGAAGAAGACGTCTCGCACGGATGTGTCCTCACTGTCACTATTTTTGCCTTAAACATAAAAAGTAACGCCTCGTGCTGACGGAAAATGTTCTTGCTATGCTCTGCGTAGACGACTTTTGATCTCTTTTATGGCAGCCCAGGAGCTAACTCCGGATCGTCAACTCCAACTGGCATTTAACCGTGTATCTCGCTAAGTCGTAACCTACGGGTTTCGGGCTTTTTTTCCTAACACTAAAGTGGTGCACTTCTTCTGCCATCCACGGATATACCCCGATATGGACTTGTTCCTAAACGGGGTTCTCCTGGAAGTGGTAGATTAGCACTGTTTCCTTGTTTTTGTTTTGAACTGGCACCTCATATCGTAACCTTAAGGACTCTTTTAATCGCATCATGGGCATATAGTTTTCATCAAATTTACAATTTATGATTTTGATAGTCCTGCCGCAAGCTATCGGTTCTTTATCCGTAAAAGCTAGATTATATATGCGAGTTCTACTCATCCGCAACCGAGCAACTTGCAACGACTGCGTGGTCCTTCAGTCTTCGATCAATCTGAAAGAATTCTTGAGCAATGATCACATTTATTATAGAGAAACTAATATTACATAGATGAAACATGTTCTGCCCAAATAAATAACATAAAATTAATATTGAGCTGTATGGATTTTAAAGGAATAGAATTTGATGCAACTAAATGGATAGCCAAAGGATTAAAATGATGGTAGCGTAACATGTAATTGGTCTTTCCTAAGTAAATGATGATACGCTGGCGTTTTAAGGGTTATTTAATACAAAATAGTAAGGTACTCTACAGTTATTTAGTACAAAATAAATATTTACTGAAAGGTTATTTTGTACAAAATATAAATCTGCTTAAGGGTTATTAAGTACAAAATATAAATCTAGTTAAGGGTTATTTAGTACAAAGGAAAATCTGCTTAGCGGCAATTTCGTACAAAATAGAATTCTATTTAAGAAGATGGTAGATATTCATCACACGAAAATTAAACACATGATATTAATTAAATTTTAGAATGTTAAGACGGACGAGAACATAATTTGCTGGGGCGAAATACTAAATAAATTTATACCTTGAATAGCAATGGATCATAAAATATTGCTTTGATGGCTGTGAATAGGAATAAATTCAATTGAACGCACATTGAATTAGTTATAGACTGCAATGGCTATTATAATTTGACACACGCTCGTACATAAAACCATTGTGGATGGTGTCGGTGTAACTTCCAGAATTAGGAAATATTAAATACTATATGATCCACTCGAGGCTAGTTTTAAGAAAGAGAAAATGTGAGATTTAGAGGCGAATGACAGAAAAAGAAAAGTAGGATATAGATAGAGAATTTTTCACAAATCTTAGTTCTACTCTTAAAACATATTTACTGTAGGGCCTTTACCGACCTTCCTAGACAAGTTATTCCAAGTTTGTGTTATTTTATAAGAAAAGAAATTTTGTGCTATCATAGTGTAGTATTTTAATGATTTCATTCTACGCCGCTTCGATGCCGCTCTTTCATTGAAAGTAAATTAAGATGTCTCTCTTTCTTCAACCATCAATTTCTAAGTTCATAAACTAATTTGCTTGGTCTACGCTGGACGCGTTCCAATATTACAATGTCCTTGTCAATATATAGAGACAAAAATTGCACCGCATATTCCAAATGAGGTGTTACAAGCGCTTCATATAAGGCAAGAATAATACATTTCGATATAAACACTAAATATCTTGCTTTGTTGTATCTTAGAACCTTTTTTTGCCTTTTATGACGATACAGTGTATTTCTTTCGATAATTTTAGATCACTCGAGCTTAAAACACTTAAATCCTTTTTCTCATTGACAGTTTAAATTTTTACCAGCAATAGTGTAATCTATCCTGGGATTATCATAACATGTATACATTACCTTGCAGTTATCCACGTTTAATTACATTTGCGATCTTTGCGATCATTTGACTACTCTAAGTCTTTTTGTAAATTTTAGTCACTATGGTATTTTTCACTAGGACCTAGTTTTATGTCAACAGCTCTTTTGAGGTTTTATATAATAACTTCATGTGAGAGTGGGACCAAAAATGAGAGAATGAAAACACAAGAAAGGAGGCGACAGCAGATGCACGGATGGCATAAAATTAATGAGGTAAGATTCTGCCTTAGAGAGGTCTTAAGGTGATATAGTAACTTCTTGTCGAATCTTTCATGATGGCAGCTGGAATACGGAAGATTATACAAGAAATTCTGCTGTTGAATAAGCAGTCAGGAGAAACGCACTAAAGTTGAACGAGGACAAACGACAAAAAAATCTGTTCAAAACTTTATAGTGAATAAGTTGTCAACGAGCGAGGAAATGACAACCCACCAAATACATAAAGTGAGATAGAATGATGACGGTAGGTGACGGACGGCGGACGATTAACGAGTGCGAATCTCGCGGTGAAAGTGTCGTCAATGTAGGAGGCAGACTTTACGTCATGGGGAGGAAGGACAGCTCTTTGTGTCTTGCTTTTGGAGAAGGATCTGATTGTATCGTAACTGCTGTCATGAAATCATATTGCTGAAACAGCCTATCTCTCAGATGGTGTAGTGGTATTTCACTCAATTTAGGTGTAAGAAAGTTTGTCATCATATGCAAATATGACTCATCAATCACAAAATCGGTGAAAAATATGGGACCAATTATAGTTCACATAGTTTCTCATACCATAATTCTTTGCTTGAATTGCATATCCTTCTTACCCCCAGTGTGGATAAGTTGACTTTACCGTTTTGGTATGAAAATTCTTCATCACAGAATATGCCACGTTCTTCTATTTGTCTAAGCTGCATAAATAATTTAAAATACGACGATCTCGATCATTATCATCTAATTCCTGGACTAACTGGAAAATATTAGTGTTTAAAATGCAATGAATCGAACTCTTAGATACACCACTCTCCTGCGATCATTTTCTTCTTGACCTACGACTTCATACTAGTCCAGATTGTTAAAAAGATCAATAGCAATTCTTTTTCCCCGAGTTCGGTGTTGATCAGAGAAGTGTCCTGTTTCCTTGAAAAGAATTAACATCACGGTTTTATATTTCATTAGTGACCTCTCCTGGTGCTTAGCATTGAACGTATCTGCAACATAAAGTTAACTTAGAGGCCATAATACAGAGTGTCCGAAAAGTCGTGATGCATAAGAATAGTCTAAACAACGGAAACAACAGTTCTCAGGGGGCGGGTGACTTGTTTTTATGTTCTCAATGTATGGCCTGAGATACCATAAACCTCTGACCACCTAATTTCTATATGTATAGATTAACTACAATTCAAGGGTGGGGTTTAAAATTTATTCTATGCATGGTGAATTTTTGGACACCCTGTATAACAATCTGAAAAATAACAAATGTTAAACAAGATTATATAGGGTGACCACAAAAAAACACTCCTTAGTTTAAAATATATATTATAGCAAAAGTTAAATGAATATTCTTACAATATTGGTACCTACAGTTGCATAGACTAATAAAGTTTTATGTGGTATTAGTTTATATCATAGACACTAGATATGTGCCCCTTTTGATGCTCAACAAACATCAAGGCGATAATCAAGCTCGGTCCAGACTCTTTGCAGCATATCCGACGTAATCGCATGTAAAGCTTCAGTGATGCGCTCCTGTAATTCATCTATGGTCGCGAGTAATGGAGGTACATAAACTTTGTCCTTGACATGTCCCCAAAGGAAAAAGTCACAAACAGTTAGGTCTGGCGATCTCGGGGGGCATTTGCAAAACACCTGGTCATGTTGTCCAGCACGGCCAATCCATCTGTTTGGTAGGTTCGCGTTGAGAAATGTGCGGACAGCGGGAGACCAGTGCGGCGGTGCGCCGTCCTGCTGATAGATGTCGTCACCATCTTCAGCAGCTAGTCTTGGAATCAACCAGTTGGTTAACATTTCCAAGTAGGTTTGCTCAGTAATTGATGGTCCTTCAAAGAAAAACGGTCCATACACAGACCGCTCTGTTACTGCACAAAACACATGAACTTGTGGGGAGTTACGTTCAACCTCCATGGTGGCATAAGGAATCTGTGCCCTTCATATTCTCACATTGTGCCTATTGAACTTTCAACTTAAGTGGAAGGTTGTTTCATCACTGCAAGTGATCTTTGACAGCAGATCAGGATCATTTTCCATTGACGGCTGGAGATTGCTGCAAAATTTAAAGCGCATTTCAATGTCTTGCGGGTATAACTTTTGGACCAGTTGCAGCTTGTAAGGGATAAACCTCAAGCGTTTGTATAAGATCTTGCTTACTGTGGTTTGTGTGACTCCGTAACTCTCGGCTAAATCTGCGAGTCGAATTCTTAGGACTGCGAAGAAATGTTTCTCTGACCTTATCGACAACTTCCTCCGACACCGATGGACGGCCTGAATGTCCCTTTCTCTGGTCAGAGATGCATCCTTTCTCAATGAAATTACTGTACCACTTCAAAGTGGACTTTTTAGTACGAGGATTCCCATGATGAATGCGTCTGAAAGCCCGCTGCACATTTGTAACACTTTGTTTTGGCAAATTGCAACACACAACAGCTACGGTGTTGTAGAGTGAGCGCCATCTTGGATTACACCGCCATCTAGCGGATCAAGTAGAATCAGCAAATGAGGGAGGAAACTTTATTAGTTTATGCAACTGTAGGCACCAAAATTGTAAGAATATTCATTTAACTTTTGCTATAATATATATTTGAAATTAAGGATTGTTTTGTGGTCACCTTGTAGTATTAAATCTTAAAAAATAGTAAAAATAAACGAAAATTATATTATCAAATACATTTCCTTTCGAACCAGACTTTTGGGACACCCTCTGCATTGGCATCTAGTTTCTTTTAACCTATTTGCTAAATCTTCACTCCAAAATTTAATGTAATACAGTGGGTTGCTTCTCGGTTTGTTTAAATTTAACTTACATCTTGTCGTCTTTCATTCGTTCACACAAAGACGGAGGTATGGGGGTGGGGTCGGTAGAGAACAAAGGCCGTTCATAAATACCGAGCGAATCCGAAGCGACCTTCCAAAATGAGTCAATAATGGATAAATATAAATCCGTTCGAACGAATCCTTACCTCCAGCAACCGTAAAATTCTCTTTGCCTCCTATGCCTCTTTCTTTCCTGGGCTCTTTGGAAGGGGTAGGAGAGGGAGATACCTGCTACTTTATCGCAGATTCTTTTTTTAATTCACTATTGTCATCATTGCATTCGAAAGAAAATTGAATTGAACTCATTCTAACATATCATTTTTTAGCGATGTGTGTGGATGGCGCAGAGGGCGGATTGCCCCTCATCTACTCCTCTCAGTTTGTATCAAAGCCTACCCCCTATAACGTTCCTTCGCCGCCGACACGGTATCATTGTTATTATAAGCGATATTTTTAGTCATGGTACCATAGTAAACAGAATTCGAGGCGATGTAGATCCCCTCCCCCCCTCCCTAAACAAAATAATGAAAAAATGAAACCAATCGAATCAAACTGCAGAAGCAAAAGAATAGATTAACGATATTTATGCGAATTAGTATTTTTCTTTCCCTTATCTCGCGTCCTATTGGCTTTATAGACATGCGTTGATACGTTTGTGGAATTTAGATTTTCGGCTCTATTAAGAATGAATTGTGGAGAGTTGGATTTTATTATGACGCTTCTCTCTCCCACCGCCAGATATCTTCAGGGATTTTCCATCTAAACTGGTCCTAAGTTATTTTGTGGACAATGGCAGTTTTGATGTCTTTCTCGTAATTTTCAGTCTTATGGTTATGGGAGGATGGGAAAGAATTTTGGGCGGATTTTTGTTTCTTAAAGCTCTTAGTTGATGTATTAAAAATGTATCAGCATCAAATATTAAAGGTTGAGAGAAGAGGTGGGGTTTCAGAGCCCGCTTGAAAGCGACAGGCGAGGAAGAGGAGAGAATGCCAGAAGGCAGACCATTCCACAGCTTAGGAGCATACATAGAGAAGGCACGATCACTCAGGCAGCGAATATGCGTGCTATAAACCGAAAGCCGAAGGGCATTTTTCGAGCGAAGGGCTCTTTGTTAGCTGGACACAGCCATTTTGAGGTACAGGTAGGAGGGCAATTGCGGTATTTAGAATTTTAAATGTGAGAAAGAGAAAATTAAAAGTAATTCAAAATTTAATGGGGAGCCAGTGCAGTTCAAGAGAGAACCGTGATTGACGGAGAATAACTCGTGCCGCAAATTCTGGACAAGTTGAAGGGGGCGTATTGAGGTGCTGGGGGCTCCAGTGAGAAGAGAGTTACAGTAATCAAAGCAGAAAGAAGTATGGGTAAAGGCATGCATGGGACCGGATACGAGTGAAGTTACAGACAAAACCGAGATACGATTTGCTGACATTAGCAACATGCGATTTGAAATCGAGTTTACTGTCAAAGGAAACACTTAGATTTCTAAAGTTGTCTGAGACCGCGATCGGGGAGCCACCTACATAGATTAAGGGAGGGAGGCTACATTTTAACAGCGAGCGACATATGTTGAGGTACCTTCCATCAAAAGAATTTTGTCATGGTTGATTTTTGAAGAAGCTATGAGTTGCCATTTAATAGTCGTGTCATATGCGGATAAAAGATTAGTGACGGTAACAGTGAACAAATTTGGGGAGGAGGAGAGAAATATTTGCATGTCTTCACCATTGAAATGGAAAAATATACCTAGGCAACGCAGAATAAGGACAAGAGGAAGGAGGTAGATATGAAAAAGGAGCTGGCCAAGGACAGAGCTCTGAAGCACACCGTAAGACACAGCAGCTGGCTAAGAGACCTTAACCCAGATGTAAAAATAATTGGTACAAGATGACATATACTCGTAAGAGCAAAACCTGTTTAGAGCAGTGCCGGAGGAGACACTCAAGAAGTCATGAAGATGGTGGAGAATAACGTAGTGATTAACGTTGTCAAGTGGTGCCGGTAGATCGAGAAGTACCAGAATTGAAAACCACCCAGCGTCGACCTCGTGACTAAGTTTCTCAGTCACATGTAGGAGAGCCGATTCATAGCTGTGACCTGACTTCAAGCCAGACTGGAAGGTTTCGTCCATGCTGGAAGAGGACATGTGTTAGTGATGCGGTAAGCTACTACCTCTTAAGAGCCTTAGATAGGGACGGAAGTTGAGAGATAGGGCGAGAGTTTGAATGATTATTAGTGTCAATATTTTGTTTCTTTTAGATCGGACGGACAGCAGCATTTTAAAAGTCAGAAGGCACATAACCTAGCCACAGGGAAGCGTTGAGGATACCCATCATGTGTGGTAGGAGTACTGTTATAAACTGAACATAGAGGCTGGGTGAGAAAGTGTCAAGCGGAGAAGAGAGGTTTTTTGATAAGCAGAATATGCAGGCAAGCTCTTCAAGGGAGAATGGGTTGAGAGAAGTCAGATTGAGAGGTGGGGTAAGGGGGGTTATAGTGTGACGAGAGTAGACAAAGATGGGATTTAAGAGCGAATATTAACTACTTTTTCAGAGATATGGCACAGAAGATGAGGAAAGAGCTTGAAAAGTGCACGAGGATTTTGTTTATTTTCGTCAAGGATTCTATGGGTATGTGCCTTGCTGGATAACAGCAGGGGGCTTTTGTACGCATGAGTTGCAAGGGAATAGGCGATAGAGCTTTTTCGTCCCTATGTCTCTGGTGTGGGCGGAATAAAGGCGCCTCTCAAATGCTCTGCTGTGTTTTTTGGCCTCAAAGAGTGTGTTGGAGAACCAAGGGGCGTCGGATCTGCGAGAAGAGGAAGGACGATGGAGATCTTGATTGTCTAGGCAGAAGGAGATTTACTGTTAAGAGGAGCAAAGGGATAAGTTGAGATCAGAAGAGGAAGAGAGAGAGTAGGGTTATCTGAAAGTGAGGCGAAATCCCGAGACATCAGCCCAGGGTCAATGGAAAAGTGTCTACGGTGATGCGCCCGTGTGAAAAGACCATTAAGAGGTTAGTTTAAGAAGGTAGAGTTAAACAGAATAATAAAAATTGAATAATAAAGTGATCGGAGATAGCATTTGAGGGGTTTGTGACAGTGTTAGTGAACTGCGTATTGTGAGAAAACGAGAGGAAGAATGTTACAAGGAGTAACAAGGGAAGAAAGTAACCTAGGAGACCTTACGGTCCATTCAAAGAGGGTACCTTTGCACTAGCAATCGAGCGGGCACATGGGTGCTCAATTGTTTTGCGTCCCTAAACGGCCACTTTTTAAGACTTTGTCTAGTCTTGACTTGAACTGGTCAACAGATTCACTGTTGACAACTTCCACTGGAAGTGCGTTCCACTTACCGCAGATACTGTAGGTTAAAAAATTTCCACACAGATTGCGGTTGTAACGCTTCAGTTGAAGTTTGAAGCCGTGATTGCGCGTTCTGTTCTCACTCAGAGTGAAAATATCCCGGTAGTCAACATTCTCAAACCCTTGAAGTATTTTGAAAAGTTCGATGAGCTGACCAACGCAGTCTACGGGTTTCCAGCGAGAACAGATCTAATTCCCTTAGTCTATCCTCATGACTTTTATGTCGGATAGAGGGAATCAGCTTGGTTGCCCTAGCTTGTACGCGTTCCAGCCTTGCGATATCCTTTCGAAACGAAGGACTCCAAAATTGTACGTCATACTCCAGGAGAAGGCCAAACCAGGGAGTTGTACAGACAAAGTACTATCTATCTGTTACGGTATCCAAACTGGCGCTTTATGTAGCCTAACATCCTTTGGGCTTTCTTCTCTGCCTCGATGCACTGTTTCGAGAACTTGAGGTCGCTAGTGATAGTAACACCCAAGTCCTTCTCAGTGTCACTCGATTCAAGAGCAGTGGCTTTAAGGATGTACTGAGATTTGGGGTTTCGGTGGCTGATATGCATTACTTTGCATTTCCCCACGTTGAAAGGCATTTACCACGTGTCCGAACACTCCCCAATCCTTTAAAGGTTCTCTTGGAGGCGGGCAGTGTTCCCCTCCTTTGCCACATTGATACCAAGCTTGGTGTCTTCGGCAAATTTGGAGATTATGGCAACCATGTCCCTGTCCATGTCGTTGACATAGATAATAAACAGTCGTGGTCCCAGGACGGAACCGTGAGGGACACCGTTAGATACGGGCACCCATTCAGAGGCCCGTCCATTCACCACTACTCGTTACCGTCTGTCACTTAACTAGCTCTCTATCCAACCTGCTACCTTACCGTCTATGCCCTATGCACGCACTTTCCGGAGAAGGCGGCGGTGTGGTACCTTATCAAAGGCTTTCTGAAAGTCTATGTAGACCACATCCACCGCCTTGTCCCGATCGTGCACACTGAAAACGAAGTGGAAGAATTCCACAAGGTTCGTCAGGCATGACCGTTGCCTTCGGAAGCCGTGCTGGGAACTCTTCAGTAGCAGGTTTGACTTTAAATAAGACGTTATCTTGTCAACTATCATGCTTTCAATGAGTTTACCGACTATCGAAGTCAAACTAATGGGTCAGTAGTTTGACGAATGGCTGGGGTCTCCTTTCTTGAAAATCGAAGTCACCTCCGCTTCACACCAGTCTCTAGGAACGCATCAGGTCCGGATTGACATGTTAAAGATAGCGCACAGATGTCGTGATACTTCATCGCACACTTCCTTCAACACCTTGGATAGAAATCCGTCCGGTCCGGGGGACTTATTAGTCTTTAGGTCAGCGATCTTTTTCTTTATTTCTCCTTCGGTGAAGTCCAGTACCTCCAGCTTTTCCTCCTATTGGGAATCCTTCGACTGGGGAATAGGAGCACACTCTTCAGTAAACACTGAAGAGAAGTAGTCGTTGAGGAGGTTAGCATTTTCTGCATCTGAATGCTTTAATGCCCCCTCCTCATTCCTCAAAGGGCCAATCGTTCGACGGATTGGTTTACGGCTGTTTACATATCCGAAGAACTCCTTGGGATTCTCTTTACAGAGTCTCGCCACTAGGAGTTCCTCAGACCGCTTAGCAGCCCTTATGCCGGACTTCACTCTCCTGGCTATCCTCCGGTATTCGTCAAAGTCACCCGAGATCTTTGATTCCCGGTACACATTTCTCTTCTTCCTAAGCAGTTGCCCGATTTCTCGATTAAACCCCTTTGGTTGAACAGAGGACCAACGGGGGCATTTCAGAGGGATGAAACGCGATTGAAGACTCATGAATGTGGTTTGGAAACTGTCCCAAGTGTCTTCAACAGCCTCGCACTCTTTTAGCCTCGCGTCAGTCAGTCCCGCGCATAGACCTACAAAGTTTGCAGGTTCTGCCTTGGGCATTTTGACTACAAATCTAATTAGTTAGTGGTCACTGCCACCGAGCTCTTGGACAAAAGAGAGGTCCTCAACGATGTCATCCTCAGAGGTAAAAACCATGTCGAGGATATTGTCTCCTCTCGTTGGCTCTCTCACCCATTGAGTGAGGAACTCGTTGTTCGTGAACTCCAAGAGTAGTGCGCTCTCGCCACAGGGTTCTCTAGTTTCCCAGTCAACTTGTGTGTTGAAATCTTCCATGACGATACACAGTCTGTCTTCGACAAGTTCTCCTAGTAGCTGGTACAGATCTCTATTTTTTTCAACGATTTGGGCAGGAGGTCTATAAATTACCAGGGTCCTGTATTTGGCAGGACCTATCTCTAGGTCAACACCTAGTAGTTCATGGTCGGATACAATGATGCAATCCGTCGCGTTGAGAGTATCCTTGACATACAACATCACACCGCCACCCTCTCTGTCTGGCCTATCTTTCTGGAAAAGCTGGTAACCTGGAATTGTGAATTCACCTTCAAAACTCGGCTTGAGGTTTTAATCCACGTCTCCGTTATGGCCACCATCTCAGGTTCCTCTGTTGCTACGAGGCCACGTAGATCAAGAAACTTATTCCTGATTGACCTCGCGTTGAATAGAAGAACTTTGAGGGAGTCCCCCAGTGTAGGACTCCCTACGCTCTTCCGTTTCCCGGCTTCTTTTGTGTGGCAGTAACCCTCTTTGCCACATCTAAGAACGTCGTTCCAGGAGTGACACGGGCATACTGTCTTATGCCCGCCTTCACTGTGGGTCGGACGCTCCTCTGCGTCCGCTCTACGACATCCTGGATTAAGTTACAGAGTACAGCCTTTTCTTTGAATGAAAGGTGCACTCCGTCCCTTTGGTAAAGGTCGTTTCGACCCTAAAAGGTGCGGTAAGGATCCAGAAAGAAGACCCCTTCCGCCGTACAGAGGTCGAACAGGCGCTGGTTCAGAGTCACGTTCCTTGAGTGAGCTGTCCGGCTAGGACCTCTTCTTGGGAGCATCTCCACAATGACTTGTTTGCGAGTTCTCAATCCGCAGTCGTCCACGGCTCCCATGACCGTGTTGAGAATTTTCTCGCTGGGGCCTACTTTGCCTCATCAAAGGTAGAGGTCATTTTTACTCCCCATCAGGGCAACGACTGAATTCTCGGAGATCTGAGATTTCTCAGCCTCTACCCTAAAGTGGGGGTTTCCCCGTCCTGGCTGGAGCATACCTCCACACTAGTGCGAAGGCGGGCCGCTAGCAGGGGCTGCAAACCTTGTGCTTGGGAATCGCCCACAAGGGTAACCCTCGGATATTTCCGTGCAGAGGTTTGAGGCTTTCCTTGCAGAAGCGAACTCTCGGTTCCCTCTTTCTTCTCCATCTTATTTTTTTCTTTTTCTTCTTCTTTTTCTTATTGATCTTTTCCCCCCTATCTTCCTTTTTTATATACTCTTCTGTTTTTATCTTTTCTTCCTCTGCTTCAACTTTCTCTTTTTCAGCTTCTACTTTATCTTCTGTTTCAACTTTCTCTTCTTCCTGTTTCTTTCCCTTCTTTTTCTTTTTCTTTGAGGGTTTATCCGTAGCATGCGGACCTAGCTCTGGAAGTAATACTGCAGATGCAGTGTTTACTACAGGGCTTGACGTTAGCTCTGCTATTCTGCCCTCCTGCCTGCTAATCAGTCCGGTGTGTTCTAATTCGAGGCTGTTTATTTTCTCCTCCAACTTCCTGGATCTTTCTTCGGAAGCCCTGCATGTTTCCTTTAGCTCCTTGATTCGGCCGTTTAAAATACAGTCGGTGCAGGAACTGGCCGGGTGGCATTTCGAAAAACACCCCTCCGGAAAGTCCATGCACCACTTATCTATGTGGCATATTGCGCACGTGTATTTTAGAGCTCCTGGTCCTTTCTTGCCGGTCATTTTGAACACTTTCTCTCTTTCAATACTTTTCGACCAATCAATGATAAAAATTTGGGGTTGGTGAGTTCTCCCCGCGTGAGTTGCTCCCGCTTATTGATCGGAGTCGTTTCAGAGTCTTCCATAAGGCACGCTCCATGTGCGGCTGTTCGTCCGACCGAGTCGTCAAGCCTCGGGGTGCCGTGGCTTCCAACCAAGCAGCACAGACGGTCCCCGAAGGGGCCATCGATTTCTCACTAAGTGAAAAACAACGGAGCACGCCCCTTACTAATCTCCTACTAGTTTCCTTCACAACGGCCAGGATCTCGGAGCAGCGTTCAATGGATATCCCGCCCCACCAAGAGACTCGACCCAAGGCTTTTTATTGGCCTGGCAACCAACCTGGGAACAAAGAGCCGTCACCTCGGACCGATGCTACCAGAGGCACCCGTCAATGGGCACTGGGAACGGTCAATAATTACGTGCCAGGGGAGGGGTTAATGGGGCACTACCCTCATCCAATTTATCGTGCCCCAACGCCTAGGACACCTCTAGTCCTAGTCTCTCGCAACCAGTGAGCGTCGATTGGCGTTATTTATAGAGGTTCCAAAGCCTCTCTTCTGACGCGTGAGGTAGCTGCCAGGTCCTTATATGTAGATAGAGGGACAAAAGGGAAAGAGTGATATGATAGGAGTAGGATTTTTTTTGTTTTTTTCTTTTTGTATAAGTGGGAGAGATAGGATAAAAGTAAAAAAAAAACAGAAGGATAGAATAGACAAAGGAAGGAATGACGTACTTAGTCTGGAATCTCGTTTCCGACCAAATCGTCAAGGGAAGCCCTACCAGGGGTACCCAGAAGAGGTATCCCCGCCGACATAGCTCGAAAAGTCCAAGGTCCACACAAGCTCTCTTCCTGCGACAAGGGGGCGTCACCTCTCCCTCTACTTTCGTTAAGAGAGAGAGAGAGTTGTGAGTGGAGGAAGTGAGGAAATGGGAGAAAGAAAAAAATCAAAGATTTCAAGGAGCCGTTGATGTAAGGTGGTGTTTTGCGGGGATATTGAAGTCGCTGAGTACCAACACATTGGTGGAGGAGTTTGAAAAGGTGACATTGAGGAGATCACTCACTTTGTCAAAGAAGACATCTGCTAGATGACAAAGTGGGCTCCAAATGTTTATGACTTTGCTCGAAGGGCTGATCTTGCTCAGAGAGCCATAGTAAGTACTCTTCGGACACTTAATGGCCCAGCTGTCCAGGTGACATTACACTTTACAGTACTTTCTTACGGGAGACAGTAGTGCAGCTGCACCTGAAGTCTTCTCTATACTGGGTGATTTTAACCATATGCACCACTTCGGTGGGGACTACAAGGTCGATGCCAGAAGTTGAATCCTACAAGACATAATGAAATAGCCGGAGAATACTGTCCTTAATTACAATGAATTCACACACCACTGTTTGAGAACTGCTTAGTTTTGCTGCCTCGACTTGTCCATCTACTCTTCGGATGCACAAGCGGACTTTGGATGAGAAGTGATTGACGACCTACTGGCAAGCGACCATTTTCACATTCAAATCTTTTTCGTTGAGCCGCCGCAGCCACCCAGGAGGCCACCTCAATGGTGCTTAGAGGAGGAAAGGGGTTCAATTTTTGAGGACATAACTAAACTCAATATCACATTCTTTAGGTTGGTAAATGAGGCCGTTAAATTCTTCTCCGGTACATTCATTAGCCTAGACATTGGATACCACCTGTCTCCTCTATAGTCCAGCTTTTGCAAGTTCCAATCTACGTCAGATGCTCTTCCCTGGCTGGAAAATGCCCTCTGTGAGGCCTTCTTTCGTAGATAGCACTTCTTCACGGTGTTTTTCGATCTGGGGAAGGCCTATGATGTCGCATGTTGATATATATTATGGGGACACTGCTGTTCTCCAAGAGTGATAACTACCGTGCCATTAAGAAGCCTTTAGAGTGTTCTACCCCACCTGGATTCGACTCCGATCCTGTTTACAGCAAAAATAGTTTAAACCCTATTTCTGCAAACACTGGAAGCCTTTCTCTCCGCCGATGTCGCGCTCTTTCCTTAAGTCGCTAAACTCTAAAGAGAAACATCCAGGAATATAACAGCAGCTGCCAGCCGTGAAGCTTTGAAAACTGTCCCTCGAAATGAGGGCAGCATCAAAAGGAAACTTCGGCTACTTTGCTCCTGGACCAAGCTGGGCGGGGGGCCAGGGAAAAAAGACGGGAAAACAACGACTCCTAACACGCTAAAACTAGTAGTAGGATTCGAGAAGTGAGAAGGAAAAGGCTCACCTGTGAAAGCAGACCTTCTCCACTAAGTCCTCAAAGGTGCCAACTACTTCAGCGCATTCCACGACTAATTTTCATCGGTGATCTCTCTCCGAGTGGCCTATAGCCAGTTCAGTAAAGGTCTTCTCGTAAAAGACTTCTTTAGTTTCTTCTCAGTAGACATGGACGCCATTTCCCTAAAATCGATTAAATTCTCTTGGATTCATGGTATATTTGAGAGAAGCTAAGGAGGCTAGTCTCCTCTCGTTTTCCCTAAAATGCCGGTCGTTAAGAGACTATGCTTGGTGCGTCACTTCTGCCCACTATTCTGGGTTATAAAGGCTTCACAGCCTCACCACCACTGCCCGAGTTAAGAGCAGGTGTACCCTTGTAGGGAGTCGCCAGATGGACGCTTAACAAAACCCAAATATATCTTGACAAGTGGATGCGCGATTTATATCCGAAGCGATAGCTCCATTTTTCTTCTTTTGCCTCAACCAAACTCTTTTCAGTCAGGAGAAATCGACCTCAATTTAGATAGGATGTATTTCTTCGTGACCTTCTACCTTTCACCCTTACCGATATTGATTGGGCGTAGTTCTGCGCCCTTGTTTTACAGTTGCCAAGACCCTTTCTCTTGATGGAAGATCTGAATGGCAGCTGCCCCTTTTGGGCTGACTACATGATTAATCCCAGGGAACTGATCAAAGTTCTGGTGATTGGTATCCTTAAAGTCAAAGAGTTCACACACCACTGTCCTAAATCTTGCACCATGTCCTTGATCTTGTGTTCGACCTTTGCCTCACCTTGTAGGAGCTCATTCACATCTTTAAGGGGTTTTGTACCACGCAATGAATAGTCTATGCACTGTGGCGTTCAGCACGTTGGGTGTTGATAGGGCGATCCGGGTTTTATCGATCCTTTTTTCGCTTAAACCTGAACTACGGGATCGAGATTTACTCACCTTCCCTAAACATTGCGGATGATGGAATTGATACACTAGCCTGTCTTCGACTGGTGTCCCCTGGTGCCTTCTACGCGTCTCTTATCGAGAGCCTTCTTGTCGAGGCAGAGTCATTGCCATTCGCTTTACCTCACATAGTGTTCGTGATGTGCTTGTACGTGCGGATTCAGCATCTCCTGTAGTCGCTAACAGCTCTTATTTCTTTAGTCGCTAACCTCGACGATGTTGACGTCGACGAGAAACACCATTAATGCCCGATGACATTCCAGCCCAGGGCACGTAAACTCTTTCGAGAGTCTGGTGCACCTTTCGGGCAGTGGTGCTCGTCGTTTTGCCTGACTCCTCCCTGGAGAATACCACCCTTGAATTTTGTCGCCATGCCTCTGCTTCTAAGCTTCTACAACACCGAGAGTACTGAAACTTTATTGATGGCTCCACGTCTGAAGTTGAAATTGTCTTTCACGCTACTTCCCCCTTTTTAAAGCCAGGAAATTTCTGGGCGCTGAGTCTGAATTCACCACCGAGCTAATTTCAATATCCCACCCGGTCCGGGAAATTACTCGCGGTACCGAGTTGGGAGATTGTTTTGTAATCCATTGCAACTCACAGAACGCGCTAAGCGTCCTTAATGCATTATAATCTCCACCTGCCCTCGTTTGCTGTATCCGTGACTTCATAGCGAATGCGGGAAGGATTTCGAGATTCGTAGCCAATACAAGTAGGGTGCGGTTTGCTGGAAACGAGCGTGCTGGCGGTGAGTCCAGCTGTCTGCAGAGATTGTACAACTGTACCGGCACTTCACGTTTGACCATTCTGTCTACATGACATGGATCAGGTCGGTCCTTCCAGTCTTTCCCCAGGGGCTCCTGTATTGAATTTTTGTTGTTGTTATTTTGTTTATCTATTATTTTAATTAAGTTTATAGGATTTTTTTTTAGTATGAAGGCCGTACCCTCGTTGGTGCCCTAAAATGAAAACTGCAAATTCGAACGCTATTTCCCTAAGAGCGGACGAGCAACGGCGCTCTTTAGTAAGAAGCAAATTCTCGGTTTCTGAATCTTTTCGTAACTGGGCAAATGCGTTCCTTCAGTGCGTTTCTTTAGTTTTTCAAAGGAACGCAAGTAAGAAGAACGCACCGCGGCAACATTCTGTCGTTTACGTTCAGGTGGGAAGCTCTCCCCAAAATACGAGAGACGACAGCAGGGAACTGTTTGACCAATCATAGAAACGTATTGCGCCAGCCACTGGAACGCCGTTTTTTTTTACTTTTTTCAAGATTTTGAGGAATGCACTACTTTTTTTGAGGGACACTTTAATAGTTTGGGAGCGTTAACGCAGGAACGCACCGAGCGAAAAAAAAACATGAGGAACGCTATTCCAGGAACGCTAACGCACTACCCAAAATCGAGGAACGTGCCCAGCTCTGCGAAATATCATCCATGGATAATTAATGCGATGAAAGATGAATTAATAGAAATGTTTGCCTCGATTAAATTAATGAGATAAATTATAATTTAATACAAATTTAAAGTTGGCCTCGATTAAATTCGTTTGTGGGAGGAATAAAATTAGAGTGTGGTGCAAGTAATATCGCTTCAAATAAGATGCGACGTTGGCTGAAGTCAGCTGTGTTTTTCGTTTGTCGTGAAATAAATATTTTAAAGGAAACTAAAATATTTAACTTAGGGTAATTTCACGAGTGTCAGATTTTTATGGGGGAATTTTAATTTAGGTGGTGGAGTAATTGTTTGTAACACATGGCATCAACTCCAGGTGTCTCGTTACTTTCGTTATATTCAGTACACGTATCGCCCTGCTATTGTTGGAGCTATAATATATCGGCCAATTTATATCTGCAAGAATTCTGCTTACGACATTATAGATTGACTAACCTGACTTTTATCTGACTTAGTACTATGAAAATTAAACCCCCTTAATTAAAAATAGTAAATAATTTTTCCACTCGCTCTTCTTGTTGTAATTTAAGGATCAGGCTCTTGTTCACTAGTCTTTAAGATAATTTTTTTCACATTCATGAAGATTATTCAATCATTATCGTGCTTTTATATGAAAGAATAGGACGCAGTTCTGGGCAACCCTTTTCCTGGAGACGAGTTTCGAAAGTGACAGAATTGAGAGAATGGTTCCTTGCAGTCAGGTTAGTCAATCTATAATGCCGTAAGCAGAATTCTTGCAGAGATAAATTGGCTGATATATTATAGCTCAAGCGATAGCAGGGCGATACGTGTACTGAATATAACGAAAGTAACGAGACACTTGGAGTTGATGCCATGTGTTACAAACAATTACTCCACAAACAATTACTCACCGAATTGACACAATCGCCTAGCACTATCCTCTGTACTATATCCCATAGTCTAACTTTTCCTCTTACTATCCAAAGAGGTTTTGTTGGCTTGGCGCACCTTCGTCTGCTTACCAGAACCAGACCGAGTTGCTGGATAGATCGTGAGATCCATGCCTGTTGAGGGGACCGAAAGCCCGATAGCTAGGGGAAGTATTAGGTGCAGGATGTGTTAACCCACCAACTCTCTTGACCATTTCCAGTGCACATATGACGTGGTTACGCCAGCCCCATCCTCTATTGGTTAAAACGCAAGGACATAAACGTCATATCCGGTGAGTCGGGTGTCGTGATCATATCTGCCGGACGAATATGTGTAAATATCACATTATGGATGTTTTTCTATCTTTTAGATACTTTTCCCCTTATTTTATAAGGCATTGGGAGGTCATAGTATCTTTTTTCGGGCATTTTTCCTTTTTCAATAGTTACTCTGCCTGCAAGTAAATAAATAGGAGAATTTTAGTCGCCAGTAAAAAGAGAGCCACCTAGAAGCGCGGCCTTGTTCCCTCTATGACCGGAGAAGGCGAAGTGAATTGAGGAGGTTCTTCAACCGATGGAGGGACCCCGTCTTACCATCCCCAACGGTTAAAGTGGTTCCCGCTTTACCATCTTTTGAGCTGCCATCGAGCACCTCCATTTCATTAAATGAGACTCCCTTCCCACCCACCCCAATCTCCTGCACTTTTTTAGTGGCTCCTCTAGTTTCCTCCCAGTAGAGAGGGGGTTTCCATTTCGGCCACGAGCCTATTGAGTTCCAGTCTAGGTCCCGTACACGAGGAGAATAGCCAGATGGAGGCCCCTCTCAAAGTGGCATGAACCCAATAAAGCCCCTGTTTCAGACGGCAGAGTCTTCCTTTGCAGCGAACAATGGTTCGATGAGAGACAGCAACGAGTCTAAGTTTGCTCTTCTCGGAACAACACTGGTCCACGAGAACTCAAGAGGAGATGAGGAACTGCCATAACATCTCCAAGACAGCCACCCCTTTCACCAATTTGTAGAAGGATATGACTATGGCTAGCCCGTCCGCGCTCTCAGTACTCTACCTAGAGTGATGCTAACACTGCCACCGCTTCGTCCACACAAGTTACAATTGCAGATAAGCGAAGTATGCTCGACAAGAAATCAGCGCAAACTGCCATAAAGCCCTACATGATAAATATGTATTGTCTAAGTGTGCTATTTGTGGCGGACCGCACACTGCTTTCTCGAAAGAATGTGTCTCGTATCTCTTCAAGAATGAAGTCCTGGTCTTTCAAGCTGCTGAACGAATGCCCCTTTTAGATGCTAGGAAATTGGTCCAATCGTGCCATGGAATATCATACCCCACCCAGTTGATGAAGGAACCTTCTTCTCTTGCCTTTTCATGTCCTGCGAGCAGGGTAGCTACTACCCCCATCCAGAACGCTTCGGCTGGTCTAACTCTACTTGGCACTTCCCAATTAGAGTTTGCGACTGCACGGGCTCGCACCAAGACCCGGCTAAAACCAGCCCCTTTCTCTCAAGGCAAACAATCAAGAAGTTCTTCCACCGAAAAGTCTCCGACCATTCTTCTGATGCTTCCCGAAGAGGGGGACCCTGGGTAGCCTATGGCACTTGTACCTGGGGAAAGCTCTGTCATTGGGTTGATTTGAACTCTCTGATGAGGCATGGAAAAGAGGTTGGTGTGCTTTCCCCGGGACCCCACTCAGCACTATTTTAACTTGTTATTATTATTATTACATTGGGAACACGTATTTTATTGAATGGTAGCTGACACTCGATTGTAATTTTTGTGCACTGAAAACTAATTTCGCCTCGGTTTGGCTGTATCAGGTCCTGACTCTTGTAAACAGCCCATGCGCCATTTTCCAGTTTTTTTCAGAATTAGGACTAAAATGAAGTCGTGCGTTAACATTTATTTCCAATTTTCATGAATATCTTCAGTTTAAACTATTGTAAAATTATATTATAATGATAGAAATGACTTAAAATTAACACAAATCAAAGAGATATGTTAAAAATATTTCTTTTATAGGACTTTCTAGAGTATTTAGTTGTTGATGGCAGGTCTCTTTTCAAGCACCAGCAATCATCAGCCATCATGTGGCAATCCCAACGTCCTTGATAACGTTCCTCCATAATTTTAATATCTTGGGGGAATCTCTACTCTTGTTCATCACTTACAGCACCTAAACTACTTGGAAACTGGTCCAGATGACTATTCCAGAATGCATTTTTATGCTCATATTGCAACCTAGCTCTTTGTAGTCCCTTAAAAGTTTTCTGACGACTTCTTCGTAATTATCTTCCCTATAATTTTCTAAAAAGCTTTTTATCAAGTCCACGAATAAGAACCAGGCATTTATTTCGCGGTTATTCATGATATCAGGGAAAATGCTGCCATTAATTAATGTTCTTATTTGTGGACCGTCGAAAATTCCAGCTTTGATTTTTTCATAACTTAAACTTGGGAATTTTGAAATTATGCGTTGGCAACACTCGCCGTTTGTATCTAAAGTTTTTAAATATTGTTTCATGAGACCCAGTTTAATATGCAAAGGTGGAAATATGATTTTATCACTGCTCACAAGAGGTGGATTAATTACATTTTTTTTTTCTCCGACAGTACATAAGTGATGTTCGTGCTGCCCAGATTTGTTTGGATTAATGTTCTTCCTTAGCTCTGCTGTCCCATAAGCAAAAGAAACAGGGATATTTAGTATACCCTGCTTGTTGCCCTAGCAGAAAATTGACCATTTTTAAGTTAACACATATGATCCACTCGTGCTTCCTATATTTGATAAGTTTTAAAACAGTTTTTATATGCTCATACTTTTCTTTTAATGTTTTGTGTTCCCAATTGATATCGAGCTGTATATATTGCTATTATGCAGCAACGCACACTTAAGACTTCTTTTGGAACTGTCTAAAAACTGAACCCCCATCTCCTTTAATAAACCTGGTATGTCGCAGCAATATATTAAACTATGGTCTTTCCTAAAATATTTAAGAAGTTCTTTTGCTCGGTTTCTGTCAAATGAAATGTATGTGTTTGAACTAAGCATGTTTTTCTGTTTAAGTTTTCTGCAGCCTTTTTTGGTAAATTTAGATCATTTACAAGATCATTCAACTCGGCCTAGTTAAACCTTTTCTGATCACTTTCACTTACAACTTCTCAGAGTGCATAATAATATTTTCAGAAACATCAACTAATTCCTGAGATGGCACTCTTAAATTTTGGAATGGGGAATATCATTTGAATGTAGTACAGGTCATATTGCGGTATCGAAATTTGGGTACTTGATACAATGCTTATTTTTCTTACTGAAGCCCAAGTCTTGACAGAGCAGAAGTAGCAGCAATCCGTCTCATGGTTAGTAGGCTCTCGCCACACCTGAAATGGAAAAAAATATTGTGAAGTGTTAACAAAAGCGAATTTTATTAAAAGGTTTATGTACTAAGTTACAATTACACTTAGGTAATTTACAGTACACAAATGACTAAGTTACGTAGTTTTATGAAATCATAAGCTTACCATCGGAACTCCAAAAGGAATTTTTGATTCTGAGCCCTTCGTCTAATGTCGCAGTCTTTCTATGCATACATTGCAGGTATAGCGTACGATAAGTGCAAGCGAGTGGCTTAAAAGCTTCGTTTGAATAATTGGTTTTGCGAGTCAGGATGGCCGAGTGGATTCGCCGCTGGCTAACAGTGGTCCAGCGACCCGGGAAGCTGTTCACAACTCGCCTACGCTATTATTTTTTCTCTGCTCCTTTTCTTTCTTCCCCTTATCTACACAGGCTTTATGATCCCCTAGTTTTATGCTAAAATAATCTTAGTAAGCTCTTTTCACAAAGTCCGTTATATTTCTTCGTTGAAGTGGAAGTGTAAAATTTCCACAAATATAGCAAAGTGAATCAGGAGAGTCTTTGCATATGAACTTTCTAGTGCTTGAAGACATATTACTCGATTGTTTTGTCAATTTGTAACGGTATTTCAATTCCTTATTTTCAAAATCTGAAATATAAAAATAGGTACTAAATAGGTGCTAATAGATAATTATAATTATGATGTGCAACTGCATAAAAACTTAGCGAGTATTGAGAAAATATCCTTCTTATGAATATGATGAAAGAGAAAATGTGTTGAACAAAATCAGGACCTGATTGAGCAAAACGGAGTAAAAATTCGTGCTCAGCGCACCCAAATTACGTATAATTAACTGTCAAATCTAAGTCAATAAACAAAAAGTTGAAATTTGTTCCCCAGTGTTATTATTATTGTTATTATTTTTGTTATTAATATTATTATTTAATGATATTATTTATCATTATTTATTATTATCATTACGGCTATCCCCTCAACCGTTTACACAGCATTGATAATAAATAGCAATATCTCACACAGTTGTGAGCACTAACTCTCTCAGATCAGATTTTTTTTCCTCGCATCGTAAAATTATGAATTAAGATTTATTGTAGTTTTTGGACGTCAGCTAAAGTATAATACTGAATTTAATAATTATATTTGAGATATACCTCTATTTTAGACATGTATCATATAAGGTACATTCCTTTGAACAGTTTTATATATATTATTACATAACATTCTGAATAGCAGAATACAAGAAAGATGTGTCATATTTATGAATTGTTTGTTTGAAAGCTTGAGTGTCATTTGTGATTATAAATTGTCTGTTTATCATTTGAATCTCAAAAGTTATAAGATTACAGGCGGAAATTTAATTTGGACCACCTTATATATACTCGTATATACGAATATAATTCCATGGCCTCACTCAACTCAAATTTCAATGATTTCGTCTTGAATTGTTTTGCTGATGAGAGTGCAGTTGTTTCCAGAGGTAGTGAGAAGCCCCATGAATCCTACCATCACCTCTGTTGGCACAGTTCCACATCAGAGCTCGGAAGACTTCTTCTCCGGTTCGTCTTGGAACAGACATATCTGAAGGGCCCTCCTCACAGTGTACTTGGAGGGGAAGCATGATGCGACCACATAAGAGAACTCTCTCGATTACCGGAGAGAGCAAAAGACAGTTGCTCTGAATTCGTTCCTGCTTATTTGTGGCGAGGATCGCGTCTATGGCCTTCGAGGCGACACGCACAGTGTAGAAGAAGGCCTCTATTCGGGGCAAAGCAGCGGTATATTAGCTGTGCTGGTTGTTGTCTGCCAGCTGAGACTCCGGCAAAGAGCACACAGGAGACCCAGAATCCTCCCTTGTTCGAAATTAAAAATATGAACCACCCGTAGGTTGAGTATCAGGTAAGCTGGAAACGCCTCTTTTGACCGCCTTCATAGCTTAAGGGAAGAAAGAGCCTGGATAGCTGTGACTTTCTGGAGGATGATGGCCATTTTCTCGGCATCTGTTCCCTTCTTCCTCACGAAACCAGCAACGTCAAGGCGAGGATTTTAAAGAGTGGCCACTGCAACTGCGCCACTTCCACGCGATGATTGAGGGACCTCGGCATTTTTGTCCTCCTCCAGAACATGTGCCGCTGCGTTGGCGTTATCAAGTCACATACGTTTAGGCGCGTTCTCTTCCTCACTTCATTCAAATGGAGCTGCGAAGCAATATGAAACAATTTAGGAAACGAGTATTCAACCTGAAAAAATAATTAAAACAGATCTATAATAAACAAAAAAAACATCAATCAGGAATACACATGTTATCAAGGGACATGACCAAAGTGAATTACTAGTCAAATATTAATAGTAAAATTTTACTAGGTGAAAACATTAGGCATAAGTTGTTTCAAAGGATAAATCAAAAATTGCTCCGATTTTTGTTCCTCAAATTTTTTTCTTTGAAACCCAGTGTTCGCCCAACATTTTATTGGGAAGCGCTTAAATGGAATCACTTTGCTTTTCATCACGGGCTAATGCAAGAACATATTTGGGAAGGGGAGTCAGCCCACTTAGCCCCCCCTCCTTTTCGCGCATGAACGTCTGATGAGAAAATAGGTAAGGGTCTCGAGACCCACTCCTACACTCTTCATCACGTTCGATCTGACCGGCTCCCTGAGTGGGTGAGTGCTGTTTGGTATCGCTACAGCGTGAAGGCATTCATGCCACTGCCCCTTGGAGGTAGTGCTACTGCTAACGCTTCTGCCATACAAATCGTTCGAGTATATGTGCAAAGTCGGGTTTACCCAAAGTCGTGTAACTTGCTCCAAGGCCGTCCATAAGTTTTTACTATGTTGGCCAAGTGTGTCAATTTCAGAGAGCTGCATTCTGCTTCTTCGATGCAATGTGGCGCGTATTTTCTGCAAACGAAGATCTTGGCCGTTTAAGCTGCGGGTTGTCTCTCCTTTTGCGAAGGTAAGGTTTGCTCTAGCGCACTCTTTGCTACCTTGGACGTCTTACCCCTCAATATTAAAGAAAAGTCTCCTGAGCTCTTCTTACCTCTAGCTCTAGGAGCAAGGTCGACTCCGCGCCCATTCGAAACCCTTCTGCGGGTTCTACTCACTCCGAGCGCTCCCTTGTTAGAGCTGGCAGCACATGGGGTTCAAACCAGGCCTCGCTTAAACCTAGTGATCAGCCCCCCTCCTCCCCCTCCCTCTACCCCTGCGTCACCGTTTCTCGTACGGCAAGACGCCCACGCGTTTTCAACGAGTTGTAAGAATCTCAGTAGGCAAATCTTCCTAAAGTGGTCATGAGAACGTGTTTGAGGACCCCTATAGCTGTCCAATCAAAGACTGGACTGGGGGAATCGGAAGCGCGGAATCCACCAAAATAGGGACCCGAGTCACCAAAGCCGCTCCACCCACCAATAGTTTCGAGGGGGAGGGAGGAAAAGACTCGCATAGCGAGAACAACTTTCCCTGATAGGTCATCGAAGGTCACAGCGCCTTGTACAGCCAACAGCGCCGAGGCTCTGCCTCCGGGAGGCGTACGGCCATTCTCGTAAGAGTCTTCTCTTCAAAGGATTTCACCGCATCGTGGCACTGTAGACGATGCCTTTTCTATTGCTCGGTGATTTGAATGGTAGTCTTCCCCTCTAGAGAGACTAATCAATCAATCTCAGTGTCAGTTCCTTTCATTCATGATCGAGCAGCTAGAGAGAGGTGTCCTAAATGTGGATGAATTCACGCATAACCGCTCACAAACTGCTTCACTTTCTTACCTCAATCTTTTACCCTGCTCTCCGGGTGCATAAGCGTGATTTAGGGTGAGTGGTAGTCGATGATCTTCAGGGTACTGATCAATTTCCCATTCAACTATCATTTACTGGATCCCTGCAGCCTGATAAACTGCCATGCCTTTCTTGGAAAGGGGACAGGGGCTCCACGTTTCTGGAAATGACTTATTTCTCTGTCCTGGTCGAGGAGTGTACATAGGTCGTTGGCTGAGGCCATTGAGTTTTCTTCGGCAATCTCATCGCCGTAATCCTAACTACTATTCCGCAATCACCTTGTCGTTTTACATTTTTGGTGGTTGACTGAGTGTGAGAAGACCCTCATGCAGAAGAGATATTTCTACATGCGCTATAAGCGCCGGCCTAACGACTTCACTCCCTGTGAGTTTCGTCTAGCAATCGGTAGGTTTCGGTATATTTCGAAGCACGCTCACCTGTCTTCCTGGCGGACATACGTGTCTTCCCCCTAACGGGAAGATCCCTATAAGAGATTAGGAAGCAATTCAAAAGGATTCCGAGCAAGTTTTCTCACCCCCCATCCCTACACACACACTCCCATTCGCCAGGAGAAAGGTACCGCAATCTCGAAACCCGCCTCTGTGTCGGATTCTTTCGGGACCGCTTGATCACACATTCTCTAGTTGAGATACTGCTCCTCCAGCTTGCTTTGAATGCCTGTCGCAATTTTGCTGAAGGCCACCAACTGGACTTTAACTCCAGAGGCGGAAAACCCATAACAAATGGTTTACATTGAGTGAGCTACCTGCCGCTCTCGCTTCATGCATGGACAACGCCCATGGTCCGGACGATGTCCCGTATACCATGTTCGATACCTAGGTGAGCAAGGCATGGCATTTCTGATAGATTTGTTCAATAGGATCTGGATAGAGGGTACCTTCCCAGAGTCCTGGCGAATGACTACTGTGTTAGCATTTCGCAAACCGAGGAAAGATCACTTAACCTGGGCTGTTTTCCACCCAATTTCCTTAAACTCCTGCGTATGCAAGTTGGAGGAGTAATTGGGAAAAGCGGAGGCCACCTGTTTTTTGCACAATGTGGCTTCCGCAAGTTCCAGTCCACGTCGGAGGTTCTTCGCCGACTGGAAAGTGCTGTCTGCGAGGCTATCTATCCCAGACAGCAATACGCCAGTGTTTTTTGATCTGGAGAAGGCCTATGATAGCGCAAAGCGATATGGTATCATGGAGACTCTCTACACGATGGGAGCGATTGATGGTTGAGTAAAGCCTTCTCCGGCCTAATGAAGCAGCGATGGTGACCCACAAGGGATACTCTTGTCTCTGAGCATCAACAGTAGCACCTCGGTGCTGCCGTACACAGTATATTATGAGCTTGTATGCGCATTCCCGGCGCCTCCCTCAGTCAGTAAGGGTTCTAGCTGCATACGCGGCTGATTTCGATGGTATCTATGCTGCCGAGAGCCGCCAGTTATACCCTAAATCCAAGGATAGGAAACTCTTTCGAGAGGTCGGTTTCCTTTTCGGGTCTGTGGCGTCTCTGGTCTTTCCCAGGACGCCACCCTGAGGATAACACATTTTTCTATTTGTCACGAAGCCTCTTCTACTGAATCGTCCCCCTGTGGGGATTATTGCGTTTAAACTTTGTGCCATGCTGAATCCGTGTCAATTTACACGGATGGTTCCAAGTCCCAGGAAGTGATCGGCTTCCACACCGTGTCCCTTCAGCTTGAAGTCAGCGGGCTCTAACAGGCGCTGCGTCTTCACGGCCGAGATGGTTGCAATACACTGTTCGGTGCGGGATATAACGCGCCGTGCCCGGTTCGGAGACTTGATTGTGATCTTTCCTATCTCAAAAAGCACCCCGAGGACTCTGGGGGCATTAAAGTCTCAACACTTCGTGGTTCGCGGTATCTATGATAGTACTATTACCGCGAGATGGGCGGATGTCGAAATTATCTTCTGGTGGGTTCCTGGACATACATAAATTGCGGGGAATGAGGTGGCGTCGAGGACGCCAAAGAGTCTGCGAGGACTGGACGACCAGACCAGCGTTTTGCTGTTCCTCATATCGACTACATAGCAGGACTTTGGGCCACCTTCCGGGTAGCCTGACAAAACAAATGGGAGACAGCCGAGGGAAACTGAAATTCGCGTTCCATTGTGCCGTGATTGTTCCCATGGACCGAACCCCAACGCCGCGATAACATCAGGTCGCTTTCTGTCCTCTTAGAATTGGACACACTCGCGGGACACGCCTGGCTGCGACGACTACGTTGTCCCCCAGATTTTTCGGCACATTCCTGTTGAATGTCCCAGTTTGAGTGATCTTAGCCCATGTTACCTGTCCCAGTACCGGGTCGAGCGGGGTCGCTACCACTTGTCACTTGTACTCGGGATGGGTTCATGGACTTGTGGACTATCTGACTTTTGGGGGGAGGCTGATCTCCTCCATTTTATTTGACGTTTGTCGCACGTGATCCTGCGCCTTTGCCTTTTTCTTGTTTTTTTTTTTGCTTCTGTTTGTCTTAGTTTTGCTGTTTGTTTGTTTTTTACTTATATTTATTTTTTTGTAGCCTTGTATTAAGCTTTAAATTAATTCCGGTAATTTATGCCCTTGTAGGGAGTCGCCAGCTGAACGCTATAAAAAAAAAAAAAAATCTCTCCGGCACATGATAAGTTTTTTTTCTTTTTGCTGAGTTTTCTTAGTCTTATTCGGTTTTTGTTGGTTTTTGGTTTGCTTGGCTTTTTCTGGTTCATTTTGATATAAATTTGCTACTTTAATTAACCCGAATTAATTGAAATTTCCGTAGCTCTGCCTTTGCTAGCAAACGCCAATATGAACCCCTTAAATTTAAAAAGAAAATCCCAGAACCAAAAGGATCTGATATCTAACCTTGATAATTATCACGAATAATAAATTAGGCAAATAATTAAAGTTAGCTCATTTAATAAAATTTAAAAGCATCAACAGCAACTGATAAGTTTGACTTGTAATAGCTAATACTGTAAGAGTAAGTATGCTTGACGCAACATAAATACAATATTAGGAGGGGTGAAAGAAATAGTGCCTTCTTTGTCCATTTATCTGAAAACATTCACACTATTAATTGGAATTCGGCTAAATTTATTTATAAATCTGATGACTTTATTCAAAGAAATATTGTTGAATGCTCAGTCATTAATTCCTCGCCTAATTATAATATATGCTCCGGTCTCTTTAAACTGGACCCTGTTATTAAAAGGCATATTTATAACGAAATTGTCTATTTTAAATCTTAGCCCTTTGATTTATTAATTTAGTTATGTTTCTCTCGTTTACTTTTATGTATTCACAATTAGGTGTGTATATATTTATCTTAGTGACCTAAATGTCTACATTCTGTGCGCACAGTTGGAATTTCCGGAAGTAGACCTTATCTATTTGGTTATATACTTCATATCCGCCTTTGATAATATTTATCTATTTTGTGCCTTTTCGTTGTACATGGGCGGGGCATTACTTTGCTGTCTCCCACCTATATATACCACTTTTGTAAAATATTTTCGATATTCCTTGATAATGAACTGAACAAGTACGAAAGTACTTGGAATCCGCCTTTCATTTTCCTTTGGAATTTTTGGCATGCATATATATATATATATATATATATATATATATATATATATATATATATATATATATATATATATATATATATATATATATATATATATATATATATATATATATATAAGTCACTACTATACGTGAAATTAATAAGGCCCTTCAAATTCTTTCCCGAGAAGAAGCAACGAACACAGCTGTGGCACCCTAATTAAGTCTTCCGAAGTAATTTATAATAGTGAAAAGTAAATTGAATTACTTTATATAAAACTTTAATAATAATTTTAAAAGTGAAAATGGATAATGGAATGAAAGTTTCGGATAATTTTAAGAGTTTTTTCATTAAATGAACTCGTTTAATTGGACAGAGGTTGGTCAGGTTAGGAACAATGTAGACTAGGTTGTGGACAGAGAAGTCCGCTCCTGACATTATGACGAAAAATATTAATTAAAATAACTTATTATCCAACGTCATACAAATGTGTTTAAACATCATAGCAAAATATAATTCGAAGGTTACGAAAATCATCATAATTACTAACATACGGAAGTTTTTAGTAATTTACTTAGTTATGCCCTTGCCATGTTGCAATACTAATGTGCATCACTATTGATTATTTTTTGCAAGAAAGTGTGTAAACTGCAGACAAGGAATCATATCTTGATACAATTCAAATATTGAGAATAACAAGGGTCTGCTGACCAAAGTCTCGTGCTCTCACTTATTCTCATTTATGAACTTACGAGCTTCAAAACTATCAATAATTCCCGGACTAACCTTGAGAGGACTTTGTAAATTATATCATTCGAAAGAGAATGTAAAACAACATAAGAGTTTCAAATTTTGCTAGAATCGGCCGAATAGTTATGATGTTATTTTCAAAATAAAAATAATTCCCGAGCTAACCTTGGAAGGTCCTTGGCAATCATATCATCGAAAGAGAATGCAAAAGAATATAAGGGTTTCAAATTTCGTTAGAATATGCTGAATAGTTACAATTTTTTTACAAAAAAAAAAAGTAAAACGGTGACCGACCAACATAGTGAGATATAGAGTGCACGCGACTAAAAAGCGACATTAAAAGTTTTATAGCTTTTAATCCTCGATGATTGTGTTCGGAAGAAGCCAAGGTGTCGCTAATTACTCGAAGATTTATCATAAAGGTGATCAAAAATAAACCCTGAACACCTTGTGAGGCTATTTATCACTTCCTGAGGAACACCAGTATGGAACGCTTTCTACCACATTGTGATCCATAACGCGGACTTCACTGACCTATAAATTTCCGTCTTCTAAATACTACAGTAACGTGAATGTCCTTTTCTATCGAAGTTTTCTGCGTAGATCATGAAAATGACGGTGGTTAAAGTTTTTTTTGTAAATTGCGAAATAAATTCACTGTAAATAGTGAAAGTTGGTTCTTACTCCATAGGTTTTTATTTATCTAACAAGGTCTGCTGATATGACCTTACGACCTACAAAACTTTCATTGATTCCCGGACTAACCTTGAGAGGGCCTTAGTAATTCTATCATTCGAAAGTGAATTTAAGACAACATTAGAGGTTCAAATTTTGTTAGAATCTGCCGAATAGTTACAGTGTTATTACAAAAACGAAAAAGGCAAAACGGGTTCCGACCGACATATTGAGATGTAGTCGCCCGCGACTAGAATCGCATACGACTAAAACACAGATTTTGCGCTATCAAGATACGAAGCGATGAAATGTTTCCACTGATTAGGATCATAAGGCAAATCCAGCTCTTAAAAAGTCCTAGAATGTTATTCCGAAAAATACAAATAGATTTTCTCCATAAGCCACGATGCAAAAAGCACATTTTGTTGTTTTGTCAAACCTAAGTCGCGAACCAATTCATTTCGCCGCGATTGAGGCATAGGTTTGGGAAAAAAAATGTCTCTTGTTGATCATAAAAAGGGAATCTAATTTTTTTTTATTTTATTCTTGGCATATCATCATCATCATCATCATCAATAACTCTATAATTTAAGAAGGGGATTTTTTGAGTATTTGAATAACCAGGTAATGGCTTCGCTACTAAGATTAAAATTTATAATCTCAAAAAAAAGCATCCATGGTTAAATTTTTATAAATTTTATGAACTTCGCCAATTATAATAATTTTAAAAAGGAACTCTAAACTAAATTTCCCCCCTTTCAAAATATCACGTTGCTAAAATATAGTTATAGAAGAAGATATATAAATATAAATTTTCTGAACTTCACCATTTGGATTTCTTTGGGTTTTAAAAAATTCACAAAATTTCGATACTCATATTTATTTCTGAAATTCACCATCTTGTTTTTTAATATTATAATAGAATTATTAGAAATAACTTTGATAAAAAAACATAAGTCATAACCAAACTAAGATGATATTATTATTCAAATACTCAAAAAAATCCCCTTATTAAATTATAGAGTTAGTGATGATGATAACTTCATCTTAGTTTAGTTATGACTTATGTTTTTTTATCAAAGTTATTCCTAATAATTCTTTTATAATATAAAAAGTCAAAATGGTGAAGTTCAGAAATAAATATAAGTATCGAAATTTTGTGAATTGTTTAAAACCCAAAGAATTACAAATGGTGAAGTTCAGAAAATTTATTTTTCTATATCTTCTTCTATAAGTATATTTTAGCAACGTGATATTTTGAAAGGGGGGAAATTTAGTTTAGAGTTTCTTTTTAAAATTATTATAATTGGCGAAGTTCATAAAATTTATAAAAATTTAACCATGGATGCTTTTTTTTTCATTTGAAATTTTAATCTTATTAGCGAAGTGCAAGTTCCCCCATAGGGGGTAGTGGCGAAGCCATTGATTGCCTGGTTTGATTATAATTTGAATTAAAAATAAAATTTTTAGTCCCGGGCGACTCTACATCTCACTATGTTGTCCGTCGGTCCCCGTTTTGCTCTTTTTTGTTTTTGTAATAACATTGTAACTATTCGGCCGATTCTAACGATATTTGATACCCTCATGTTTGTTTTACATTCTCTTTCGAATTATATAATTGGCAAGGTTCTCCCAAGGTTAGCCCTGTAATTATTTTGTTTTGGGAATAACATCATAACTATTTGGTCGATTCTAACGAAATTTGAAACTCTTATGTTGTTTTACATACTCTGACGAATGATATAATTACCAAGGTCTTCTCAAGGTTAGTCCGGCAATTATTTAAAGTTTTTCAGGTCGTATGGTCATAAATCAGAATAGTTGAGAGCACACGACTTTTTGGTCAGCAGACCTTATTTTGAACAAGGGTAATTATCTTGCACTAATTTCCCTTGCTCAACGTTTTTTTTAAATGAAAATTATCAAAATATAGTCTTTATTCTAGAAAATATCAAGTGTTTTGAACATTAGTAGTTATCATGTTCAGACATAAAAGTATTAGCAATACTAAATGGTCTCCAATCAGACTTATAGTATTGATGCAAGTGGGACTTTCGTACTCGAGAGGGACATTGCACAGGCTCTCAATGTCCCCCTCAAACCAAGTCATATAAAATTACGACTCTCGTATTTTACTCGTATTTTACTGTCATTCGTAATTTACAAAAAGTGGACTCATTTTGCGAAAAATGAATGCCATTTTTGTGACTTACGCGCAAAAGATACCATAGAGCATTACTTTCTCGTCTCTGTTACAAAATCCTTGCTATACAGTGATATTAGATAGCTGATGGCAAGGATGAAATTTGTTAAAGAACATTGCTATAATAAAGGCGTTATTTGGTCATCTTTTCACTCCGCCGAAACTAAAGTAGAATTTTTAGTTAATTGCAGAATTGAATATTAATTGGCTCGTATATAAACGTAGGTATTCTTGTTATGAGACCCACAGCCGCGAAATTACTGTTAATTTATTTAATATGTTTTTCTTGAATGAATTTTATTTATCCAAAAAACTGTATACAACCCCATATTCTCTGGGTAAATTAGAAAAGCATTCACCAAAAATTATAGTCTGATCTTTTAACAGGGAGAGCTACTACTGTTCTTCTTGCTTTTTACTGCTTGTACTCTTTTACCTAGTTGTTCTCCAAGAATTGAAATATTCCATCCTAGACATAATAACTAGGCTTAATCAGAAGTACTATCGCAGTCTTTGTTGTGATTTAATTTGAAAATAGTAATAAAGCGGTATCATCTGATTCGGTATCAACAACAAAATGATTTTCTAAGCTGCTTTTATGCCAAAGAACCATAAACCTCTTCAAGATTGATCCCCCACAGGCTGTAGATTCTGCTACACCTGGAACCTGGAAAATCGGCGCGTCCTCCCACCCTGAGTACCAATAGAGATGGCAAAAATCAATGGGCTGTCTTCAACTCTTTAACAAGGCCTAAGGAAGCTGCTGCAATCCCCTTTCCCTATATGCTCCCACTTTTTTCTAAAAGTAACTCCTACGTTTCCTTTATCAACAATTAAGGTCTCGCAGAGGGGTACTCTCTGTAGAATGTTATAATTACTGCTCGGAAAAGCAACAAATAGGGAAGGTCTGGCTCACTGATTTGAATTGAACACTTTGACAGCGACTGGATAAGCAGAGACTTTAACCATCTCCCTCTATTTAGGCAATTTTTATCCCCTCCTTGTTTCTTCCATTTAAGTTTAAGCACCCAGATAGATACCTCATCCCGTGTTAGAAAAGAGGCTTGGAACCCTTAGAAACAACGTTTTTTAACCCCGCAGGTTACCTTAGACGAGGAATTGAGGGGTCGTGGGAGTTGGGGTGCGATTAATTTGAAGAACGGTTTTGCAACAATAAACCCTTCTCTGCGTGTAATAGGATGGGCACCCCCCCCCCCCCCCGCGGGCCTTTTCTTGCTTCTTATGTAGGGTGGGCCTTACTGCTTAGGTGACCTCCAGACCAATTAAAAGTCTTAGGTACCATCCATCCCGTCCCTAGATCTGCCACAACGGACCTTCAGGTCGTGACCGTCTCTTTGACAACTAGTACGACATAGTTCAGGCTCCACTTTGTTACCCTGCCTCTCTAGATGCTTAGTTTGGCGATAAATGCGACTCTTAGGGAGCGACCCGGCTCTAGGTAACTTCCAGTCGTTGTGTAAATCTATCTATACAAACGCGTACAGCAGGATTGAGGCCCTAATATTTTTTCAAAAGCTGAGAGCAGATAGGCGGGAGTGACTTGAATCGAGATATAGCCCCCCGACCCCATGTATGGTCAGAAGTGTCAGGAATCTTCGTGTACGTTGGCTATCGACTCAAAAATATCATACTAAGTTCAAGACGGCCTTTTCTTGCCCAACCTTAGTGTTGGAGTTGGCATGGACAAAGATGTTGAACGGACACTCAATAGATAGTCTGTTCAGGTGATACCGCACTGTATTAAAAACTTCGTCAAAGCAGTAGTGTATGCGAGAGAACGCGTTGATTACTCGTTAGAAGACGTGGCAAAAGAGATGGAAACAGGGCGAAACTGAGATACTCCCCCCTATACGCTTTGCCACGGCTGATCGTGACAGGCTACCTGACTCAGTGTCGGCTGGCTGGTATCATTAATGCGTCAAGACATTTGGGCTATTGGCAGCGAGGTGCTACCACTGCCTTCATTTCGTCCTACAAAACGAACATGCTGACGTGCGAAGTCGAATCAACCCGAAATATGTAACAAGGGAGCTTTTGCTCCCTACTCCTTCGGGCTAGTCTAAAGTTGACGCGAGTGAATTTCAAAGTCTGTACCTTCTAAAGGATAAGAGATCAGGCACCAAAGCCGCCCACCCCACCCTACAAAGGTTTTAAGGCAGGAGGAGAGAAAGGCCCCTTCTCTATTCTTTCGAAGGCAACTGAGCCTTCTGCAGCCAATAGGCCCGGAGCTTTGTCTCCAGGAAGCCATCTTCTTTCAATGGAATTGGCGTGGAAACCAGGAAAATTGGGAGGAGCTACCAAGGTTTGTTATTTCAGCTCCCATTTAGCTATTTGCATTCAAGAGACACGATTGAGCCCGTAACTTTAGCTTCCCTCCCTTGGTATAACGATTTTACAAACCCACACTCGCTGGCAGGTGAATGCGCGCTCTTTCTTTCGCTTTAAATATCTTCTTTCGGACAGTTCCCTTGGACTAGACCCGGATAGCAGGTATACTTTTATTTCAGCGTATATTCCAACGTCAGCTGAGATCGAGGGAGCGGATTTCCGCCGAGTCATGGCACGATTGCCGAGGCCTTTTAGCTTCCTCGGAGATCTTAATGGTAGGAACCTCTTTATGAGGAGACCACACGACGATCAATCCCAGTACTTGTGTCTTGGATGGTCTGAAAGAAGAGCTGAAGGTCGTCGTCCTAAATGGGGATGAATTCATTCATCACTGTCCGAGAACCACTCCATTTTCCTTTGTAGATCTTTATATGTGCGCTCTAGATGCACAGACCGATTTGGAGTGAGACTTGGTCGATAACCATGATAATGATCACTTTCCCAACCAAATTTCTTTCTCTGTGACGATGCCGCTTGAGAAAATTCCTCGGCAGTACTTTTGAACGAAGGAGGTGCTCACTCGCATTTCATGAAATGACTGATTTATCTATCTCACTCGAAAGATTTAGACTACTATCCATAGACCGTCTGGAAGTTTTGTACGCCTTCTTCTTCCTTGGTGGTCGCGAGTGTGGCTAGTTTACTGTATGTTTCGATGCACGCTAGCCTTTATTCTTGGTGGGAATACGTGTTTTCACTTAACGTGAAAATCCCGCTCGCGTGGTATGGAAGCGTGCCAAAAGAATTCAGGGCATTTTATTTCATGTCACCCTCCCAAACTCAAGGATGACAGAAGGGCCGCTTTCTCCACCTTCTCTAACCTGGGATGCTACTCACCCAGCATTTAAAACTTATCATGAACTAGGTGAATTCTAATGACTAGACTTTACCTCCAGAGACGAAAAACTCTTCAAAGACATGTTTAAGTTGCCACTTTCGCTCCGCTCTGGACTACACGCCATGCTTTGATGCATGGGTGAACTAGGAAAAGCTTTTTTGTTAGTTTTTTTAACAGGATCTGGAGAGTCTCCAAGCCAAATCCGTTATCTCGACATGCCTACCACGCCATGTGTAAGATCTTGGTATGGATTTTCCCAAGGGGTTGTGGAGAAGAAGTGTTGCAAGCCACCTAGTGATAGCGGCCGGTGCCAATCAAAAAGTGCCTATAACTGAAGCAATCTCCAAACAATTACTCGCTCTCACACTAAGGTAGGCGCTGTTCTCTTGAGTCGATTTATGCCAGAACCCAAAAGCACGGAAAAGATCATCTGCCGTGGCATCAGGGAGAGAATCGAAGATGACGGCCATAACATGGAAAATGTTTCCATATTTGCAAGAAAAACTGCCAACTGATCTAAAACTCTTAAAATAGTAAAATTAATATTCAAACATCCGACTCTCTTCACCCACATTTGCACGAACCACAATCCCTATCAGAAAATAACTCCCGACACCTCTTTTAACACCAAAAATGAGCTATACTTTAAGTGGTAGTCTCTATAACACAGCCAAGAGACATGCACACTACAGGAAAAAATGCTACGATTTCAAAAGAGCATACAGACACTTTGCTTACAACCAAGATGTGCTAGTTCGTATGCTCCGATTTTGCATCAACTGCTACCAAGCAGTATAAGGCATCACAGAAGAGAGAAACCGCCTAAGTGCACAATCTTATGCTTAACATCACCCACAGACAAACAACAATCGAGAACAGAAAAATCAAAATCCAACCCCAGCACAAACCACAAAAACTACCACGAAGCTACAACCCAAGATCTTGAACCTCCTCAGCCCACACCAGTGAAGACGATCAAGCCCGAGGGTCTCATGCAGTCAAACCAAGTTGCAACGGCTACAACAAGCCCCAAATACCTCTAGAGAGTAGCTAATCCTACGTCCAGTACTGCTCACCAAAAGAAAACAGCTCCTCCATAAACGGGAGCATTTAAAATCAGTACACTAAAACTGACTTCCAAAACTAACATCTCCTCCCCAACTGAGTCAATGAACCCATCCAAACAATTTTCAACACCAATTAACACACCATACAAACTCATTTCCTACATTGGAACATCCGCGGCCTTAGGGTCAACTATGAATCATTGAGCAGCCTAATCAACGAATAGTCTCCCATATGTATGTGCTTAAACGAAACAATACAGATGAATCCTCGAGAATTTCTCAAAATAAATACCAATGCTACGCCGAACCTAATTACAAACACGGTAAGGCAATATGCTTTCATAAAGCTAGTCCGTTTACTTTGTTCTAGCTCAACACTCAAATAAATGCACTAAGAGCAAGAATACAAATAACAGAATTAATCACCATATGTTCCAGTTACCTCTCTCCTAATACAACCATCCCATACACAGACATAGAACAACTCACCGACCAACTTCCAACCTCTTATCTCATCATGGGAGACTTCAATGCCAAAAGCTGTGGTTGGAAAGATGAAACACAGAGTACTCGCCGATGCCTGTATCTAGACCTAATAGAAAATAAAAATCTAGAAATCCTAAACAACAGTCCCACACATTCATTACCAGCAACAAAACGATTGCTTCTCCATCCTCATCTCACTATCTGCTTCCGAGCTCTTCTCGAAGAACCTTCCCAGCAAATTCACCCCGATTTATGCAGAATCGGTCACTATCCCATAATTACAGAATCTCTTCGACATATAATAGCCCCAATCAAGCAACAATGGCGATACAAGAGAGAAAATTGGCAAGGCCTCACACAAAAAATGGCGATATTCCCATCCACTCCTGAAACCACCAAATCACCCAAATGTATCAAACTCTTCATCTTCCGCTATTTACCCTCGTCCTCGAGCATGTGTCCCATACTACAAAAAATAATAGCAATTTTGCCACACAATGGTGAAACAACAGCTGTATGAGAGCAAAACAAGAGAGAAAGAGAGCACATAGACGTTTCCGTGCATCAATATTGTCAAACAACTACATCGAATATAAAATACTTTGCGCGGTAGCCAGACAAGAATTTTAAAAAGCACGACGTGAGTCCTGGAAAGCTTTCGTCTCTACAATAAACTCAACGCCCACAATTGGCAAAATCTGCTATCAAATTTGCAGAATTATAGGCTGCTCCCTATCGCCTGATCCTCAAGATCAATGGCAATCTCATTAGCTGACTATAGAAAGTTGCCAACATCATCATTAATTCACTCAGTGAGATCTCTAAAAGTTACTCCAACTCAACCTTTATGGGAAAAAAGCGGATGAGAAAGCAGAAGACTAAATTTCAAAACAACAGCTTCCCTAAAATACAACGCCCCGTTTTCTATGGAAGAAGTAAAAACAACAATAGCCAGTTGCCCTAACACATCACCTGAAAGCGACGAAATTATAAACCTCCTACTTCGTCGAGCCATCCAAATTGGTTAAAATACATCTTTCAGTTATATAAATACCTATGGATTACTAACTCATTTCCGGGTGAATGGGGCATAGCAACACTACTTCTGTTTTTTAAACTACACAAAGATCCCTCGCTTCACACCAGTTACATAACCATAGCCCTCACATCTTCTATCTGGAAGCTACTGAAGAGGATAGTTAATGAAAGACTAATATGCTACCTACAACCTAAAAATTTCCTACCATCAAATCAGCACGGATATCGCAGAAATATATCGGCCCTAGATCTGCTGACACACTTAGACCACGATATTGGCCGTTCCTTCGCTGAAGTCGGCTTTCTCACATCAGTCTTCTTCGACCTATCCAAAGCCTACAACACCGTGTTGCGACGCTTTATCTTAGACCAACTCTATCAAATGGGACTTCATGGACAATTACCACTTTCATAAATAATTTAATCTCCACAGATGCTTTGTGTACTCAGCACGGCCCTATTCATACTATCTATCAATAACTTCGCTTGGAATATTCATCTACCAGTCAAATGCTCCCTATACGTCGACAACTTTGTCCTTTGGCATAGTAGGACACAACCAACAGAAGTCACCCGCCAACTCCAACGTACCATCGACTTCATAATCCCCAACACGGATCAAAAGCTCTCGAAGGGGAAACATTACAGGTGAACTTTACTAAAAGGACATGTATCCCCCTAAATCCCAATCAATAGGGCAGGCACTCAAATCCCAACCTCAAACCATGTCAAATTTCTCGGTCTAATTCTAAACCAGAGAATGACTTAGAAATACCACATAGACGACCTATGCAAAAGATCAATACCGATTGTCAGCTTCCTCGGAAAATTGTTTCACCTTCAGACAAGAAAACATTACTCTAATCCACCAAACGCTACTCCTGCCCAAAATCGACTACAGGAGTCACCTCTTCGCAGCAGCAGCCGATGTCAACAAAAAACTGGATCTAATCCATTCAAACACTCAGATCAGCAACCAGTACATTCGCTACCTCTCAAGTCCTGGCACTCTGCGCAGAGACAGAACTTTGACCCCTGAAAATCCGCAGACATAAATAGTCACTAGGTCACCACACCCCTTTGTCGCCGCCAAAACTCAAAGCTGTGAATATTTGTCTCTATAATCTCAAAGCTTTTACAGCGCCAAGAATATTGCGTTCCTTCCTTTAGAACATACGCCGTGTCACATTAGAAACGTGACTGTGTACACTCAGGCTTAAAATCCGAAGAGATGGTTCGGTTTTTACTTCGTCAGCGGGGCTCTACCTGGCGCTGCGGCTGTCTTGAAGACCGAGGTATGGAATGGAATGTATGTGAGAGTGTACAGGTGAGGGGATAGACAGGGTGTGTGAATAGATAACGGAAAGTAGAACAGTGGTGAAAAGAGAAAGAAGTGTGGTAGGGTGCAAAGTGATGCTAGAGCCTGGTGATCAGGCTTATCGCTTTCAGATTTTTCTGTATTGTAGTTCCGTTGTTGTTTATTATTTGCTTATACATATATATATATATATATATATATATATATATATATATATATATATATATATATATATATATACATGTATATATAATATATATAATTTGGCGTACAAGCAATTTGTCTTCATTGCTAATATATTTGGTTGTGCTGTGCGCGTTAGCTGTTGTTTTTGTAAGTCGTTAATATAACTTACTGTGTTTGTTTTAGTATCTTTGTTTCTTTGTTATTTTGTCCTGTGTGTATTTCGTGTATAATGTTTCTTCCTGTGGTCTTGCTCGGTGAACATCATCTTCTTGTGTGTGTTTCCTTCTTCGGTTGTTTTTCATAGTTGGTTGATTTTGTCAATATCGGTGAGTTTTGTCGAATTCGGTTGATTTCATGGTTGGTATTTTTAGTCTTGTTCTGGGGTAAATTTGACTCATCTAGCGTAGAACGGTACTTCTGCTCCGCCAGCTAAAATCCCAGCGGAGCTTGGAAATCTGGCGCGACATACTGCTCTTCTGTTTTGGTCAATCATTTGTACGATATCCTCTTCCAATTCATGATTGACCTTTTCCAGCATATTCCTTATCCGTTCTTCGATGACAACGTTAATGGGGGTTAACCCCGCCTCCCGGTGCAGCTCTTCTTGGGATCTTCTTTCCATTCTGCGTGTACCTGTGATTAGGTACACGCCTTTATTCTGCACCACTTGTAGTCTCCTCTTCTGTGTCTTTGAGACAAAGGAGAGGGCGGAAGCGGGGTATAGCAACGTTGATCTAACTAGTGCAGTATAGATCTTCTTTTTGTTGCTTTGACGAAGATTTCTAAACATATACAGAGTCTTGACTGCAGCAGTGGCCTTGGTGATTCGTTCTTGGATGTGCTTTGCGTACCCGGTTGAGGTGAACTTCATGCCGAGTACGTTGCATTCATTGGTTTAGGTATATCTTCTATCCCCCACCATGACGTCATCAAGTAGTCTCCTGCCTATGGGGACTACTTTGAACTTATCTTGGTTGGTACGGATTTTCCACCGGGCTTCGTAGGTGTTCAGGTTTTCGATTTCTGCTGCTGTCATGCGAGCTTGCATAGGCGCATTCCTCCATGGACAAGTGATTATCTGGGTGAAATCATCGGCGAATTGTAAGTTGAGGCAATTGGGGTTTACAAGGACTGGGACATCCGCGGTGTAAATCAAGTAGAGAGTGGGAGACAGGCACCCCCCTTGCGGGAGGCCCACATTGAGCGGAAACTTTGGCCCGTCCGTGCACCCTAAACTGATGTACGCCGCTCTCTCCATGACATAGTCACAGAGAGTTCTTTCTAAGTTTTCACTTAGTCCCAGTCGTAAGATCTTGTACTGCATTCCCCGTTGCCACACCTTATCGAACGCCTTTGATACATCCCGACAAACAATGTCCACGTAACTCTTTTCCCGTTTTGCTTAGGCTAGCTTTTCCGTAATGACGTTAATCGCCATTTCCGTACTTCGCTTACTCCTAAACCCGAATTGGTGTGGGTTGTAGAGCGAGTTATCTTCCAGGTGAGACACCAGTCTTTTGTTGAGGATCTTCTCAAAGAGCTTCCCACCAAATTCCAGTAGTGAAATTGGTCGGTAGCTCTCCTTCAACTTGGGGTTCTTTCCAGGCTTAGGCAAGAAAATCATCTTCGCCGTTTTATAAGCGTCTGGAAAGTACCCTGTATTGAGACAGGCGTTAAATATTCTTCTCATTCCTTCGATGACACAGGCTGGCGCCTTTTCAAAGTTAAGCTTTGTAAGCCCCGATTGTCCTGGGGCTTTTTGCTGGAATGAGCGAAGCGCGCCAAGTAGTTCTTCTTCTGTAATTTTGGCGGCTCCGTCGCGCTGCCTATCCACCTGGTGATGAGGGTGCGTCTTTTCTATTTCTTCGTTAAGCTCGTCGATGATGTTGCTTTCGAACTCTATGTATAGTCTTCGTTCTTTTCTTCAGTTATACTGAAGATCTTTTCCCAATAACTTCGGAATATCTCTTCAACTTTTTCTTCCTCTTCTTCGATGTTTCCATTTTCTTTCTGTAGCTCGATCTTATGCTTCTTTCCAGTTGATCCTTTAAGAATTCGGATCTTCTTCCAAAATTCTTTGGGAGTTGCTTCGTGATCGAGGCTCTCGATCGCGTCCTCCCATCTTCTGTTTTGTTGTTCGAGGATCAACTGGTTCAATTCTTCTTTGATTTCTTTACTTCTTTGCATCGAGTGAACTGATGCATTCACGATGTTGTGTTCATACATTATCTTCAGTTCACGGTATAGTTCCTTCATATATTCAGTCCACTCGTAGGTTGAGATGGTCCTATATGAGGAACGAGGGATACAAGCCCTATCTGCGTCGATGATTTAGGTGTTGAGGTCATCGAGTGCCTCGTCAATCTCCTCGAGAATTGCCTCGCCCAGGTTGGGCGGATCGTAGGCCTCGAGAAGGTGTGCGTACCGTGCCCAGTCTGCTCGTCTGTAGTTCTTCCTGACTACTGCTGGGACTTGTATAGGGCTCCTAATGATAGTGAGTAGGATCCCTATATGATCACTACATGGCACCTGGACTGGTTCCATGTAGTAATTGAACGGTAGCTGACGATTCGCCAGACAGATGTCTGGCTTTGTGGCATTTAGTTCTCTGACATAGGTGGGAAAGTCGGGGCCTATCCGCTGGCCAATATTTCTGTCCAGCAACAGGTCCAGGCTTCTCCCTATTCCGTGAAGGTCCTGTAACCGGATTCTCGGCATCTGGCGTTTAGATCCCCTATTAGTATGGTGGGGGCTCTTCTGCCAAATAGGGCCAGTGAGAGTGTGAATAGGCAACACATCTCTCCTTGGCGGTTGATATCCGGTTGCAATGACCAACTTTCCTAAGTCGAGCTCGACCTCAATCGCGAGAAAGGATTCTTCTAAGTTTCTTCTCTGCTTGTATTTGATCCCTTTCTTTATTGCAATAGTGGCGCCATCGTACCGCTCTTGCGAAAAGTTAGTGATCAACACATCGTAGTTCAAGATTTTCATTTCTGTATTACGCGTGTCGATCCCGTGTTCTGAGATCAGTATGATGCCTGCATCAATTTCTCTGAATACATTTCCATAAAGAATTCTTTTCGTCGTCCAGCCGTTGGTGTTGATTTCCATTATTTTCAGTCCGTTACGTAGCATGATGAGTTGCTTTACCTATGCTTTTTCTTCGCCTTTTTTTGGTTTTGGGGCTGGTTGGGCGATTTTGCTCGGCCCAGGGTTTTCTTTTTTTGGAGGGGGGCTCGGGGTCTTTGACCTGCTTTTGGTTGCTCGCGTGCGAGTGCAGGGGCCCTCTTCGCTGTCAGATGAGAATGATCCATCCTCACTTCCAGCCTTTTCCTCTTCCTCTTCTTCCTCTTCGGTTTCTTCCGATGATGGTGCTCCAATCATCTCCTCCAAACCGGATTTGGTGTTATTGTTCTGGATGATTGAGTTCTTGAAGGCCTGTGAACACTCGGGGTCTTCTGGCATGATTACTGCTGGGAGGTTATTTGCTTTCAGGAGCACATTGAGCACCTGGTTATAACAACCAGGCTTCACTGCATTTGCCACATTTGCATGTGTTATGCAGATCAATATTTTAGCGCTCAGATCTCCTGATACGCTGAAAGGTGCAGGTCCTGGTGCAGTGTTCGTCACTGTACTCTTTTTAGCGGCGCTCGCGTACGTCGTCTCCTTTGCTTTCTTTCTTCTTCCTCTTTTCTTCTAATAATTTCTCTGCGCTTGGGGCAATTAAGGGCCATCGTCCGGTGTTCCCCTTTGCAGTTTAGGCACTTCTTCGAGTTACTTTCGCACTTATCGAATCGGTGCCCTTCTGTGGCGCACTCACTGCACCACAGCTTATTCTTGTCCGGACAGGTGGTAGACGTATGGGCTTCGAGTTTGTAGCACACAAAGCACATCTGTATGCTACTGAATTTTTCTTGCTGTATATTTTCACCTGGTATTCTCATGTTAAACACGAGAATACCATTTTGGGTGGCCTTCTTTGTCATGTTCGTAGTGGTAAGGAGTTACAATACTCTGTTCAATATGGAAGATTATGCGATGTAACCGGTTCTAAGCCAGAATTGTTATTTAAAGCGACTCACAGAGCGCCCTGAGTCCACTTAAAAGCTGGGAATCTCCACGCTCCCTAGTTCCTAACATAATTGTTGCCTCGGTTGCCGCGAGCCGGTATGATGTCAAGGGTATATTTCGATGGTTTTCTGGACATGTCGGGATTGCGGGAAATAAGTGGGCTGATGAAGGCACCAAACAGTCTACAGAGACTGATCGACCGGACCAGCTTTTCGCTCTTTCCTATTTCGACTATATGATTAAAATTAAGTTAGTCTTTCGGGCTGTACGGCAAAGAAGATGGGAGACGGCCGACGGAAATCTAAAATTGTTTGTCATTTTATCGCGACTTTCCCCGTAGACCTACCAAAATTCAAGTCATGTTCTGTTGTCTCCGTATCGACCATAGAAGTGTGATGCAGCACAATCTGATGGAATGTTCACCCTGACCTTTGTTCCTTATACTGTACGGCACATTCTGCTCAAATTTCTAAGTGTGGAGACATTCGCGCGTGTTACCTATCGCAGGAGAGAGACGAGTGGGGCTGCTACCGCTTGTCCCTCACCCTCACGAAGGGTCCGTGCACTCTCGACTGTGGATTCGGTCAGTTTCTGGCTTTGGCTTCCCAATTAAATATATTCTTTGGGAGTTTAAGGGTGCCTGGCCTGTTCGTTCCTTTTGAGGAGAGTCCTTCCTCCGGCACCTGGTCATGCTGTTTTTGTTGGTTTGTTTTCTTTTTGTTTTTTTGTTGCTTTGTTTGTTATCTTGTTTCAAGTTAGTTGTAGTTTGTGTGGTTGCTTGAACCTATCTAGACCCACACTGCAAAGAAGACAAAGTGGAAGTTATGATTTAAGATCTCACAATTTTAGGTGTTTGACCTTAGAGGTGATAGGTCGTGCATTGTTGTACTTTTTGCCAGGTAGCCGGTTACTTTTGTTTGCTAATCTTGTTGGTCTGGTTTAAGATTGGTTACATCTAAATTTGTAAGTCCTTGAAAAACTATTCTGACTAGCAAACAGGGTTAAGTGTGCCCATTCAAGTTTAGGTCCTTAACCACAGTTTGTGTCGTCATGAGACGCAACATCTTTTCTGGCAGACTGCATCATCGTCCTTATAAAATCCTAGCCCTGTTCTTTTCATGAGATAATACAAACTAAGGATATCCGCCCTTTCAAAAATGTAAGCCTAATCCTAAAGTTGCACAAGTCCGTTTTCCTGATCACACGAGTGATAATTTCGCAATTCGGGACCTTTCCCGTTAGTAAATTCAATTGGGGATCTTGCCCCGTTAGACAATTTAATTGAGCACCTTGCCCCGTTAGACAATTCAATTGGGCACTTTTCCCCGTTAAACAATTTAATTGGGCACCTTTCCCCGTTAGACAATTCAATTGGGGACCTTGCCCCGTTAGGCAATTCAATTGAGCACCTTGCCCCGTTAGACAATTCAATTGAGCACCTTGCCCCATTAGACAATTCAATTGGGCACCTTTGCCCGTTAAACAATTTAATTCGGGACCTTGCCCCGTTAGGCAATTTGATTGGGCACCTCGCCCCATTAGACAATTCAATTGAGCACCGTACTCCGTTAGACAATTGAATCGGGGACCTTGCCCCTTTAGATAAATCACAGCAAAGCAGCCCAACACCGCTTTCGTATCGTTCCATTTTTTTGGCTGTAGACCACGAAATCCATCTTGTACACATACCCGAATTATGTAATCACAGGCAAGAATCACGCAATAATACAGTAACCTGCATTAACACTAACCACCACGCTGTGGTGCAAGCGAGCAGCTCCACCCCTCTACATGCACTCCTCGCACTTCCAGTCGCGTTCGTAAACCTATTAATAGATTAGATTTATAAAACACTATATATATACACACATTTTTTGACACTAGGATTGTGATCACTTTGTCTTTTTAAGGAGAGGAGAATGTAGCAAATTGTTTACTATATTTTCACTGTCTTCCTACGTATGATCATTTATATTTTTAAATGTACCCTGTATGTTTATTTACATATAGTTGTTTTCTATCATACATGCACATGTTCTATTGTTTGGATAAAACTTAATCATCTTATTAGGGTAAGAATGGTGTCACTCTTGTTGTTTGGTAGGCTTAGTAATCAATGTTATCGTATCTTCCTTGAGGGGAAAGGAAATTTAGAGCTGGTTATCAACTTCTTTATTCAGCGGAAGCGTCGACTTGTCTTGAAGTAATTGTACAGGAAATAGCTACCTTCAGCTTTGATTAGATGAGCTAGGTGGTGAAATGTGTGGTAGATGTGATAGTTTTAGTTACCCTAGTTGCGAGGGCATCGCCTTCGTTTTACTGCCATACTTTTCCTCTTTGGTTGACTTTTTTGCCTGCAGTGTTCCCACTGTTGGCTTTTTTGACCGACAGAGCCGGTCTGAATCTTCCTTTTAAATATATTTATTTAATTTTATTTATTCCTCCGTCGTAGCTTTCTAGCCTTTCAAGTTTATCTTTTGCTAACTTTATTTAACCTAATTCTATTTTGGTAGGCATTTTGCCTCTTTTATTTTCATTTTCGTCAATTATTATTATTATTTTATTTTTAAATCTCTTTCTTTTTGTTGGCACTTCGCCTCTTTTGTTCCTATTTTATTTTATTCTTAAATTACTATATACTTTTTATTTCATTTTCTTTTGATGGTCTCTTCGCCTCTTTTATTTATTTTTATTTTATTTTAAATTAGTTTGTTTGTTTGTTTGTTTTTATTGATAGGCTCTTTGCCTCTTTTGTTTAGTTTTATTTTGATTTATTTCTCGTTTCTTTACAACTTTTATGGGCATTTCGCCTCTTTTTATTGTTTGTCCTTTTATTTTTTTATTTTATGTGGTCTTATTCGTTAAATCTCTTCTTTATTCAGTTTTCATTTTTCGGTTTAAGTCTATAGTGGTTGTTCTTTCTTGGTTTTATCTGGTCTTTTGTTCGTATTTCTCGAGCTTGGTTATTTATATATTGGGTTTATTGCCTCTCCTGCGCAGTTTCTTCCGCTTGGGAATAATGCTGTCCTTGCAACTTTGTGTCGCTTCTGCTGTGGGATTGCAATGTTGAGGTTGTCGAGTGTGGGTATAATAGTTTGCTCTATCTTATCCCAAGTCTTTCTCCCTAGCCTTCTAACTTCAGTATCAATTGGCTTAAGCCCTACTTTTGCGTGCAGGTCTGTTTCCCTAATACGGTCATTTCTTCTAGCTCCAGCTATTAGCAGGGTGGCTTTATTTTGTACTATCTGCATCGTCCTGAGAGAAGTACAAAATGCCATCTGCGTTACACCAGGACGGAGCGTAACAAGGCAGTGTATAGCTTCTTCTTATTTGGAGCGTTAATGTTCCGGAACCTGTATAGTTTCCGAAGTTGCCTTTTGGCTAGGGAGAGTCTGGTGTTGATGTAAGTTTTGTACCCAGACTTGGTGAACCGTAAACCTCTTTCGAGTACGGGTATAGGTCGTCGTTCACGATGACGTCATCTATTTTTCGGCGGTTCATTGGGATTATCTGGAACTTTTGGCGGTTGGTTTTAATTTTCCACATCCCTTCATATCGTTTAATGTTGATAATTTCGGCAGCTGTATCCCTTGCTTGAACTGCGACGTTTCTATAGGACAGGGCACTCCAAACTACGTCCCGCGTGCCAGATCAGCCCCGCAAGGTCAGTTCATCCGGCCCTCCGCTGCACTGTGCTACAAATCAACATTTGAAAGTAATTCTCTTGATTGGATGAGACAATTACAAAGCAAATATTGATGATATCTTAAAGGCTAAACGCAGGTTTCACAAATTCCACTAATCTTTTTTCTGCTTAGTTTGTGAGACTCGAATATGTGCGCACTGGGTGCGATAATACTCTTATTGCTAAAGACGGCTTCTTTGATATCTTTTTGGTAAATAAATATATTTTTTGTCTTTATTTTTTGTGTATTTTGTGTATTGGTAAATAAATATGTTGGTTGTCTTTATTTTTTGTGTATTCACTATATTGTATTGAACACTATTTTTCTCGTCATTCTCTCAGTTATCTGGCCCACTGTGAAAAAAGTTTGGCGACTCCTGCTATAGAAGATAGGGACGATTTGTGTGATGTCATCTGCAAGTTGCAGATACATCGTGTAGTCCGCACCGGAGCAGGGAGGTCTATTGTGGACACGAGGTACAGCAACGGACTCAGACAGCTACCTTGTCGAACTCCTGCCTTGAGTTCAAATTTGCCTGACTCAGCTCATTGTCGACTACGACTATAAGGATGTCCTAGACCTCAGCCTGTTGGCTGTTTATTGCTTTCTTTAGCTCGGAGCTTAGCCGGACTAGTAGCAAGTTTATTTCCCGGTTTGGACCTTCCCAGCAGATTTCGTACACTTCTCTATGCACATGTGTGATCCTCTTCATATCCTCTCTCCATCTTGACCGCGCATCCTTCGCGTATTTCACATTACAATTCAAATTATCGCACTGCCTATTGTAAGCACTAGCACTATCTTCACGAATAGAACAAATTTTATTGTTACTTACATGACCATATTGAGGTTTATAAAACGGCATTAGTTCGTCCGCCAATTTTCCTATCTGCGTAAGTGTCAATTCTTTCTGCGTCGCGATGATCGGAGCGATGCTCGGAGGTAGAGATTGAACGAATTTATGTCTCACCAGGGGGCGATGGGGAATATCGCGCAACTCATAGCCTATGTTCCCTAAATGTTGGCACACCACCTTCACGTGGTGCCCCTGTTTTTTAACTGAGCGTGTGCCCAACGTCCGAACACCAGGCGGGATATCCTGGTTTGGGTACCTGCCTAAGGGTACCCACCAACCTTCTGGGGCAGTTGTGTGTATGAACACCAGCACACTTCTGGCCCATATGGTTGTCTTTGCTGTGGCCCTGCAGTTAGTGAATGGCATCACAAGGGCTAGGTGACCTCACACCAACATAAAAGGTGGGTGAGGGGAACCCCATGAGGCGGTTTGATGACCAAACACTGGCATCACTCCGGCATCCCCAAATAACCTTGTGGGGCGACTGTGTGTCTGAACCCCAGCCCACTTTCGGCCCACTTGGTCCTAGTCAGTATGTGTACTCTGTACGAGTCGACGGATGTACCCACTGGGGGGCATCGTCCGCAGGACCGTGCCACGGAGGTAGGTTTGGTTGCCTGGGTCGTTGTTTTGCTTTCGGGAGGTCTTTGCACCGCAGTCCAGTAAAACTCCGTTATGCGGCTCCGCTGTTTTTGAAACAACAGTGGGAGTCGGGGGGCGGGCTACCCTGCCTGGACTGTATGGGCGCTCTCCGGACTCACGATGGCGATTTGGTACATGCCCTCGGCTCCAGAGACACCACTTATAAAAATAAAAATCATATGGGTAAATTTTCCAAAAACTCATCCCAGAGACCGCCGGCCTCTGGTCACCGTGAAAACAGCAGAGATCTTCGTCGCCTGGATCCTTTTGGATCAGAAGTAGACGAAGAACTGGATTATGACCGATTTATTGTACTCAAATCCAGCAACGAACGTTGTCCTCTTAGCAAAGCTGACATCTTTGATGTCTTTGACGACTTCGTAAACAAGTGTGGCGAACCTGCTCAAATGTGGCCGCGCAATGATGGCGCATTGATTGTCGAGGCCAAGTCTAATGAGCAGCAAAAGAGAATTCAATCTCTTGAAAAGTTAGCCTCAGTGAATGTATCATCCGCGTCTCACCCGACATTTAATACGTCCAAAGGTGTTATTCGATCGGGTGAACTCATTGAGTATGATATCGACAGGTTGGTGACAAAACTTTCCAATCAGAAAGTAACGAGTGCACATCGCATTTCTAGGTTTGTGAATGGCGCTAGGGTCCCTACCGCCACCATAATCCTAACTTTCAACAGATTGGAACCGCCCAAGTACGTCAAGGCTGGCTACCTTAACATCCCAGTCAAGCCTTACGTCGAAAACCCCCGGCGGTGCTTCCATTGCCAACGCTTTGGCCATGTAAGCAAGTTTTGTAAAAGCGAAAGGATTTGTGTAAACTGCTCAGCAGAATTTCACGGAACACCCTGTTCCAAACAGCCGTGCTGCCCCAATTGTGGCGGAGACCACTCTGCCACATCACAGCAATGCACCTTCTTCCTCTACGAGAGAGAGGTCATTGCTGTTCGAAATAAAAACAGGGTGAGCTATAAAGTGGCTAGACGAAGAGTTAGAGAGACTTACGTTCAGCCTGGCGTGAGCTTCGCGGATGCTCTGCGCACTGCCACGCTAAAGAAGGGGAGAAGCCAGAGACCATCTACAGGCTCTCCTGAACAAACAAGAAGTCCTCCACAACCGAAGCCCAGGTCTCCGCGCAGAGATGTGCCTCAATAGGTAAGGGGTTCTCCACACCCTAAACCCGCATCTCCACGCACACCTGAAAAGGTTAAGAGCCCCCCTCGACCGAAACCACGATCAATCGGTAGAGAAAACTCTTCACCAAAATTTAGCCTAGCTTCTGATGGCACAAAGAAGAGGAACCTTCCATCCTCTCCCGATTCACCAAGAGTGGCAAAACACTTTGCCACCGCTCCACAAGACGTGGATGTGAATCGGATTGGGCCGCAGATGGTGTCTATCCCAGCTCTGGACATCCATCCTGCCCCAAAAGAACAGAGAACTACAGCCCCAAAGCGAGTAGTCAGCAACCCACCCCTTGCTGATACTGCTTTGGAACTCCTTCGAGCCCTAAGTGAGAAGGAATCAACCTGTACCCCATCACAGGAAACAGCTGTAGTAGAGGCTGCCCCCTTATCCAAGGAGGAGCCGAACCAACCATCAGATTCCAAGAATCCTTCGCCAGCCGAACAATCGCTGCCACCATCACCAGCCAAGTCGATGTCATCGGCTCACGAAATGACTGATGGAGATGCTCCCACATCTGCTTCTCCAGTCAAGACAGTCATTTCGTATAGCCAGCTAACAAAATTGCCACGTTTAAAAGAAAAGCCGAGAGCTAAATTAACGCTCCCGATGCCTCCAGAGTCATACCCAAAACCAGTAATTGGTATGACCAAAACTACCCCTACGGGTAGTATAAAACCAAAACCTCCTACCACTAAGGGTAGGATGATTGTCTTAAAGAGGTAAGGATGTATCCAATAATTCATTGGAACATCCAAGGTCTCTTCCCCAAGTGGGAAGAACTCAAGCTCCTGTTTAAAGACTACAATCCTGATTGTATAGCTTTACAGGAAACTTGCTTGGGTACTCGCAGTGTACCCAATATTCCTGGTTTTGTGGGATACTATAAGAACCCTATAGAACCAATCCATGATTCTGCTGTGCTCATCAACAGCAGGGTTCCCCACAACCAGATCGACCTTGCGACAGACCTGCAGGCGGTCGCTGTCCGCCTGTTCTCCCATCGCCACTATACGGTCTGCTCGCTTTACCTCCCTCCTAGTGAGGAAAAAGACACAGCCTCTCTAGCTAGAAAACTAGTAGAGGTAATTAAACAGCTCCCTCCCCCCTTTCTATTGATTGGGGATTTTAATGCTCGACACCCCCTTTGGGGGGACCATGATAAGAACCCTAGGGGAAACATGATTGAGAAATTTCTGGGCGAAAATGATGTCTGCCTTCTAAACGATGGCAGCCATACATCATTTCACATCCAGACGAGCAGCTCTACATGCGTGGACTTGTCCCTCTGTTCACCAAGCTGTAGAGCTGATTTTGACTGGGCAGTGGATCCTGACTTGCGAGGCAGCGATCACTTCCCCATTATTATAGTGCCATGTACAAGGTGGCCCTCCTCCACCACCTAGTAAAAAATGGAATGCAAAAAAAGCAAACTGGCCTAAATTCAGGCACCTCTCGAGCCATGACGGGTCCTTCCCTCATGAAGATATTGACGTGGCTATCGATTACCTCCTAGTCCACGTCAATAAAGCGGCTAACTCCTCCATCCCGCTCTCCGGCTCAACCGCTCGCGGACCACAAGTTCCCTGGTGGTCGGCTGAATGCTCGAGAGCCGTGACTGAATGTAAAGTGGCTTGCCGACGTTACCATCGCTCCCCTACGATGGTAAATAAAATTGCTCGTAACAGAGCAAGAGCAACACGGCGACGCATCCTTCGACAGGCTCGAAAGACCTCGTTGGAAGGTTACATCGCGTCCATAAGTTGGCAAACGCCTATAGACAAAGTGTGGAAAAGGGTCAAAAAGCTATTGGGCAAATCCAATGGCTTTACAGCTCCCAACATTGTCCAAGCTGGAGAATTGTTGGGGGACTTGTCCCATATTTCCAATGTCTTGGCCAGATCATTTGCTAGCATCTCAAGCCCAGAGAATTATGAGATGCAATTCCAGTGCTTTAGGCTCCAACAGGAGCAGCAACCGCTCAACTTTATGGAGCCTAACATGGATAACGAGTCTTACAACCGACTCTTCTCTATCCATGAGCTCCATAATGCACTGAAGCACTGTAGATCCACTGCCCCTGGATCGGATGGCATTTCCTATGATATGATTAGGAATATGCATCCATCCCTTCTCTCTCATTTACTGGACATTTACAACTGGATTTGGATCAAGGGCCGCTTCCCTTCCATGTGGAGAGAGGCCATAGTCCTTCCATTCCGCAAACCAGGAAAGGACGGGACGGAGCCCACCCATTACCGCCCCATTGCTCTTACCAGTTGTCCATGTAAAGTGTTTGAGAGAATGGTCAATTTCAGACTCGTCTGGTTTTTGGAGACTCAAAATCTCATATCTCCTTCTCAATCAGGGTTCAGGAAAAAGCAGAGTACGACAGACCTGCTTGTCCGAATGGAGTCACTCGTAAGAGATGCTTTTTCAAAGAAGCAGCACGCCATCGCTGTCTTCTTTGATATTGAGAAAGCATACGATACGACATGGAGGCGTGGTATCCTTAAACAACTCCATGATTTGGGCCTGCGGGGTTACCTCCCCAGGTTTGTCGAGCAATTTCTGATGCGACGCACACTACGCGTAAGGGTTGGAGGCACCTTATTGGAGCCCGTGGACCAAGTTGAGGGTGTGCCACAGGGAAGTGTCCTCAGTGTCACCTGCTTCTCTGTGGCCATTAATAGCATTGTTAGAAATCTCCCTCCCGAGATTTCGTCGACGTTATATGTGGATGATCTGGCGCTCATTTGTTTTTCGCCCAGACTCCCATTTATCGTCCGTAAGCTACAGCGAGCTATAAGCACTGTAGCTGAAAATGCTTCCTCCAAGGGTTTCCGCTTTTCCGCAGTAAAGACCAAGGCTGTTCACTTTTATGGGCATATGTTAGTGACATGGGACCCCCCCCCTTTTGTCGCTATATGGTTTGCCTATAGATCTTGAGCCCCATTTCAAATATCTGGGGGTCATATTTGATTCAAGGCTTTCCTTCCGGCACCATGTGGACGCCTTGAAAAGGTCTTGTTTAAAGAGAATGGACATAATGAAACTGTTGTCTCACACTTCTTGGGGAAGTGATCGACGTACCCTGTGGCTCCTGTATCTAGCATTGGTCCAATCAAAGCTAGACTATGGATCACAGGTGTACTCCTCTGCCTCGCCATCCATTCTCGAAAAACTAAATACTGTGCGTAACCAGGGTGTGCGCCTGGCTTCTGGAGCCTTTAAGTCCTCCCCAGTGTGGAGCCTCTACGCAGAGAACGGGGTTCTCCCCCTTCCCTATCACACGCTCAAGTCTAATTTAAACTACCTCCTTATACTTGAGCAACTACCGCAGACGCCAGTGTATGAGTGCATGTTCAATACACGGACAGTGGCCTCATACGATAGATCTCCATCTCTGGCCCGCCCCTTTGCTCTGCGTATGGCCGAGCACACTGCGCAACTAAGGGAGTTCTCAGTGATTCCCTTTACCATGCCAAAGACCCCCCCGTGGCTCATACCACCTGTAATGGTATGTAGGGAACTAGCTGATAGGCCCAAGGATCACCACCTGCCTGTAGTATTGAGAGCCATTTATAGGGACCACTCCTCTCAACATCGGCATAGCACTTTTGTGTTCACCGATGGGTCCAAGTCACCGGACAGAGTTGGAGCAGCTGCTGTCTTTCCATCTGAGACAGCATTGGTCCGCCTGCCAAACGCAGCCTCCGCATTCACAGCGGAACTCGTTGCTATGATGGCGGCACTGACTATCATAGCTGGCAGGCCATCTGGTTCTCATACTATCTTTACAGACTCCCTTAGTTCGCTTCAAATGTTGGGTGATGTTGGTTCGAGCCATCCGTTGGTTTCCAAGATCCAGCGGTGGCTCCTACGACTATCGCCCATCCACGAGATATCCTTTTGCTGGGTGCCTAGTCACGTGGGCATCCCAGGCAATGAGAGGGCAGATGCTGCAGCCAAAGAAGCAGCATCACTGGGGACAGCTCCAGTGGCCCCAGTCCCACTCTGCGATGCCTATCCTCTGATCAATGAATACGTGGTCGGCCTATGGCAGAAGAGGTGGAGTGAGCTCCCTCCCACCAAGCTCCACTCCATAAAACCCTCTGTTCACCCATGGCCACGTACAACTAGACATCGTAAAATGGAGGTTGCGCTTGTCCGTCTGAGGATAGGCCATTGCCGGCTCACCCATGAGCATTTAATGAGTGGGCTGCCCCCACCTATGTGCATTCTGTGTGGGGTACAAATATCTGTCCTCCATATATTTGTAGAATGCCCATTGCTAAGGAATCTCAGAAGGACGACTTTTCCCTTCATTACCAGAGAGATGGCCCCCCAGCAGGCTCTGCGGGGCATCTTTTCTGAGACCCATTGCTCCTTTAACGTGACTAGGATACTAACCTTCCTAAAAGAAAGCAATCTTTTAAACAAAATTTAAAATAGTTTTATATATTTATTGTTGATCTATTTATAGTTTATGTTTTTACATTTTGTTGAATTTTTTAATAGTCTATTTTTTGTTAACAGTTTTTAACTCAACTGACTCAATATTGCCGATTAAACTAATTTTGGTCCCAAGGACATTTCTGCTTTTTTATGTATTTTAATATGGCAACATTTTAAAAATAATAATTTTAAATTCACTGCCCATAAGTGAATTTGGCTGCGAGATAGTCCATCTGGGCTACGCAGCTTTTAAAATCTCAATGCACTATTCTTCTTCTTCTTATGTCTCACCAGATCTTCACCAATGACGACTTGGAGTGCCGTCTTCCTTAAATCTTCAAGTTTCACCGATGGTCGTCCGTGGAGTGGAGATGAAGCTATCAATTTCTTGAATAATTCGGGTTTAGTCCTTTCAAATAGGCTGATAACTTCGGTCCTTATTTGTGTATATTTCTGCGATGAAGGAACTGCGTCAGGGAGACGATCGACTGTTTCCGCTGGTAGTGCTGCAAGAGTATGGAAGAATTTAGTGTCTTCTCTGGTTATCCTTGCAATGTGGAATTGTGCTTCCACGATTATGAACAACAATAAAAGAAGTTCATGGGAGGTAATAGCTCCCATGCAGTAGCAAAGACACAGGCAAAAACAACAGCGACAATACCCAACATTTTAGGAGGTATGTTTGAGAAGATATATACATGCGTGATTCACGGTTATGTACAGAATGCTCTACAACATGGTACATACATGAGAACACTAAACGCATTTCTAGAGGCCAACGGATTAGAACCGATAATTGTTCCCAATGAAAAGAAATCTACAGCAATTTTTAATTTGCAGGCGAAAGGGAAGGACGCTGATGAGAACGCTCAGGTAGAAGAGGGCGCAACTGAAACCGAAGATGAAAGATACAGCAAGGAAGGAAGTTCAGAATCAGCGGAAGAGGAACATAAGAGGGTAACTAGGAAAACCAAAAGAAGGGAAAATCCCAATCATGGAGAAGCCCAAGCCAGACCACGCGAAAGAACTCACCTAGCCCGGCTCCCAAAACCACAAGAAAAAATATACATACCAACGAACCAGGAATCAGGTAAAGAGACGGAAGTAAGTACCACTTATTTCTAAGGAGGGATTCAAACGATCAAATAGACCGGCAACGCTATAGGAACTACGCAACTACAATGGACAAGGAAGACATAAACATACTACAGATTGACGTGAGCGCTGGATAAATAAAAGACAAATGTACGGAAACATTTTTAGGAAATTAGATCTAAACATTATCTTAATTTCGGCACACGGAGTCAACCTAGTAAATGATGAAATAAAAATATGGAATTACTATGTCATAGCGCTAAACGCCACGGTACAAGCACAAGACGGAGCTGCTATAGCAATTAAAAAAGTCATCAAATTCAGAACTCGCTTAAACTGGACGAATCTTACATCGCAATACAAATAAAAATGGAATTAACGAACATTGTAATTGCATCGGGATATCTATCAACCGCCTAGAAGAGACCATTTACCCATAAATAACTTCATCAACATCTTTAATAGCAGAAACCAGGTAATATTCATAGGAGACCTTGACGCTCACTGCCGACAGAGTGGATGCAGGACCAAAAACGGAATAGGTAGACACTTTTAGGCGCTATTCCCAAGAGGTCTCTGCCAACGACTGCGCCCCGAATACCCAAAATTTGGGACTGGGGCCACAGCCACAAAGCCGGTTATTTGCCGAGACAATAATCATCTTCCTTATAACTATTATATGAGACCGGAAGATATACCCTGTACAGACTACACAACAACTCTTCTCAACATTAATCAAAGACCGATACAAATCCCAGATAAGAAAAGCTTTCCATAGAGAAGACTGGGAAAGATACAAAAGAGAACTAAACTCATACGAACCAAATCTATTAGAATTAACAACTTTAGAAGAGATAGATGCTGAATTAGAAAATATAAGGAAATCTATGCAAGTAGCAGACGATAAAGCCATCCCCAAAAACCGCTACAAGACAATTAAGACTTTCACATGGACTCCCGAAATGGTACAGAAGCACAGATGGCTGAAGGAGTTCTCAGAGGAAATAAGAAGGAACGGAACAACGAGAGAGCTACACGCCGAGATGAGAAGGACAAAGAGGGAAATAAATACGGAAATAATAGGAAAAAGAGGAAACACTGGAATGAAACAATCCTAAAAATCGACAATGATGCACCTGTAAAGGATTTTGGAAAGGGGCAAAACAAATGAAAGGCAAAACAGGAGCAAGCAAAATCGTAATTAAAGACAACCAAGGAAATAACATAAAATACGAGGACATGATAGGAACCAAATTCAGAGACCACTGGAAGAGGATATCTTACATAAGCGAAGAAGACAATGAAGAATTCGACATCGACTTCGAACGCATCATCATTGCAGCACTCAACGAGGAAGCAGAGAAAACTCACCTCACTTAACTGTGGATACAGAGAGATACACATTTGACGGTAACGACACAAATTCACCGTGCAAGAAGTCAAATACACTATTTCGCAATTTAAACAGAAGGCACCATGAAGATCAGGACTCACTAAGAAGCATTACGAAGAAGCACCAGAAAAATACTGCACGGAATTACTTCTGTATTAAATGCTAGCCTGAATACCGGCTACTTCCCGAATGAACTAAAGGTCACAAAGATGAGCTTTATCCTCAAAGCAGGAAAACCACCAACACGAGTGGAGAGTTACAGACCAATCTCTCTATTCGACTTCATCGGGAAGGTGCTTGATAAAATAATAAACAATCGACTAAGTGAACGCCTAAAAGAAAACAATCTACTGAACAAATTTCAATTTTGATTTAGAAAAAGGAGGAGCACGGAAATGGCCCTAACGGTAATTCCTGGAAAAATAACCAAAGCAAAAAAAGAAAAGGCTAGCGTTGACATCGTCTGCAGACACGTTTCAAAGCATTCGACAGAGTTTGGATTATAGAAATGCAATGCAAAATACTACAACTATGTATTAATGACAAAATGAAAAGACTGATCTGCAACTACGTAACGGATCGACGTGCATTTATCGAGTGTGGAAACCATCGAAGAGAAGAATTTAAGATTGGAGCTGGTTTACCGCAGGGAGGCTTCCTGAGTCCATCACTATAATCATTGTATACCTCAGACATCCCACCAACATTTACGTATGGATTTCTCAACATACAATGCGCAAACGACGTCACACAAATCGTCGTCTGCCCGTACATGAACCCCGAAATGGAGGCAAGATTAACAACAGAGGAAATAAGGAGGATTAATGTTTAAGATAGACAATGGAAAATAATCACTAATAAAAACCATTTCAAATGTGCCAATTTACAGGAGGAAACTTAGAGGTATACTCGTCGAAGGAGAGAGATACGATTACATTATTGAAGCTAAAGTACTAGGATTGACACTTACCAGGACAGGATACTCCAATCACGTTAAAGAAAGAGTTGAAAAGGGAAGAAGGTTAATGAGTCTACTATACAGGCTCAAGTCCCTTAACCGGAGAAACAATAAGAAAATATACCAAGCGACCATCTAGTAAGCAATGGTATATCCAGTGATCCCTATGTACACCATTTCAAAAACTAGAATTATTGAAGTGCAGAGAATTTAAAACAAGGCAGTATCAGTAATCACCGGTGCGAGAAGGAGAGACAGAAGAAGACAAATAGACCTGCATAGAGAAGTGAAGATAAAACCACTTAACAATATACTAGAAGAAGGAGCAAAGAAACTGATTCAGAAAAAAAAACAGGAAATAGGAGAGATCACAAATTTGATCACCGAAAGAGAAGAGGGGGAAGCACGTAGCCTCTTCACCACTTATACCACAAGGATTGACCAAGAAGAAGATGAAATTTTCATGGGTTAAGTTGGAAATTTAAAGAGAGAGTAAGTAAAAAATTGATACTTTATAAGAATTAGAAAAAGTTTAAAGTAAAACAAGGGTAAATATCAAGGAGAAAATCTTTACCAGTAGTAAAAATATAAAGAACAACAAAAACTGTTTGAACGCCTAATAACAAAACAATAACAGAATAGATCACAAAACAACAAAGAAAGATAAGCCTGGAGCTCAGGCATCTACTAACTTAATCTACTTTTCTTCTATCAATCACGCCTAAAGGGATTAACACACTATACGTGGGACAGGGGCACTATAGAAAGAAGGAATAGTAAAATGATATAATACACACCGTGGTTCGGGGTCCACGTAAAGCTGTAGGTCCACCAACCGACTAGGTCACCTTTCAAGTCTACTACGCTATTTCAAACTTTGCTATCTCTACCCTCTACTCTTTCTCTCCCTCTCTTTCTCCTAGCCTCCCTCTCGCTCCTCCGGTAGTCCTGACATAACTATGATGGGGAGAGAGGAGGGCTGGGGGTTGGGTTCCCTTCCCTCCCCTTCCGATCGTCTCAGGATAACCGAAGTGAGGAGGGAAGGGGACTGGCAATTTTTCTCTATCTCTCACCACACACCTTTTCCCTTAATAATAATAATAATAATAATAATAATAATAATAATAATAATAATAATAATAATAATAATAACCCTCGAAAAGCGATAGTTTTTGGCTCAGCCAAAATTCGCATGAGCTCTCCCCGTTTATTTAAGGAATCTGAGCTATACTCTTTAAGCGATTGTTTTAAATTTTGTAGTATGATTACTTACTCACTTGCCATTGTGCCCAGATTCCACCAGGTTAGGATCCAAACCCGGTCTTTTAAAGGCCCAACCTCCTATGGACAAAGTCGTCGTGAGACATGGACAGAATTTCGTCACGAACAAGGACTAAATTTCGTCGCAAATCTATATGCTTTTTGAGGACCTATTACGAAGGAGATTCCTAATACTACTGGGGACAAGCGCTCCTTTGAGAGCACTTCAGATTTCCTTCCAGCGAATGTTTTATTTAAGATTCAACGTGTGAGCTGATTATAAAATTTTATAGAATGTAAAATGCTCCATTTTGAGTTACTTTTGAGTCATATTTAATTCTATAATGTGGTTCGACCACCACAATCTCCTATCAAATCAAGTTCAAAAAGTAAAAGAGCTATTTCTATTTATTGGTGTACATGACGAAAGAAAAAGAATATAGCCGAAGTTTTATATTACATCTTCGTTTGATCCATCTAAAATTAAATATCTTAGTTTCTAAGAATTTTTCTGTAGTTTTGCCAGTTCGTTGTCTTAAAATCTTGTGCTCAATCTACTCCCCAAAATTACATCTTCTAATAGCAACGGCTTACAGATTTTATTTAAATGTTAGTCATTAAATAGCCTTTTTCTACAAGTAATTTCATTTTCTGTATTTACTTCAAGAATAACTAATGGAAAACTCTGCAGCCATGTCTGCATAGTTCTTTTTTGTACAATTTTAGGCAATAGTTTTGAAAGAATTGCCCATTACTTTGTGAAAATAAAAATTGTTACAAACGATAAAGATTAAAAAGCTTGGTGCAATATGAGATTTGAGACATACTCTTATTTAATGGCATTATTGTAGACATCCAAACTATATGTATTATTTTGCGGCTTATAAAAGGTCGAATAACGGCTAAACCAATCTGGCTTACAAATTATATTCCTAGAAAAATTAAAGGGATGATTTGGTAGCAAATTTAGCCTAACCAATGATCTGAGAATAATGAGTCATTTCGGACGAAGACCAGGGATCGAGAATGGGAGTGAAAACCAATTCCGCCTTGTAAAGATTCAATTCTAGAAACTTTAACAGGCTAAGAGCATTGGAAAATAATGTCAATTTTTATAAATCATATAGTGAAATTGCGAATGATCTATGCTAAATAAATTAGGAGTAAATATTCGCTTTGGTCCCTATTCAGGCAATGATGGTATGTAGGGCCAAACGTTTTTTACACATACTACCTACATGTAATGAAACTGTAGTGGTCGGACTACGCAATAGGTATGCTTCTGGCACCCGAATTGCTGGATTCAATAGGCCCAAAAGATACCTCCGCGAATTGGTCCTATTAAATCCAAGCATGCCTGACTAATATATATATATATATATATATATATATATATATATATATATATATATATATATATATATATATATATATATTTGCATGAAAGAATTTAGGAAATAAATCTTGATAATGTACATATTCCTAACAATCTTGAAAGTCAATATTTTACTATGTAATTCTGAATAGGAATGACTAATAATATATTTATGAATTAATATACCAGTCCTATGTCGCTATAGGATATTCATATGACTACATTTTATATATAAAATTTTATATGCATACCATATATTCTCATTTCACTCACAATAATCATACATTCCACTACCACAAGTCTAAATTGTTCAGTTGACGTAATTTTAAGGTGAACGCTAGGCCGAAATCTTATAGAAGAAGAGAAAGTGACAAGAGCTCTACTGAAGAATAAACTAGACAGCAGCTCTTGCTTATGTCTTACTGCAGATATTTGTTTAACTCGTCACCGTATTTTTGGGGGCGTTACAATTCATTGGGTATGTTAAGATTTTGCTGTTTAGGAAATTGAAAAAGTCTTTACAGTTAGGGAGTTATCAGCTCTTGTCTGAAAGCAGACCTATTTGTTGGTGGAATTCATCTCGATTATATTAATATGTAAAATCAATGGAAACATTTATGAGAAAAACATTGGACTGTTATTTCATTTTTTATCAGCTTGAGTAAGCTGATCTTGTCCGTCACAGTGGAGTATTGGCATGCTGTCGCTTCAAAGGAGAACATAACTATATCGAGATTGCTGAACATATAGAGAATATCATCAATGAATACGATATCCCTCTGCAGAAAATCACGAGCACCGTCAATGATAACAGCTCTAATTTTGTTAAAGCGTGTAAGGAATTTGCAGTCACTGCTGCAAATGTGTCTACAGATTCAGAAGATGGAATCCAGGTAGGTGAAGAAGATCAGGATGAGCACGAGCTGGAAGATGGTTTCTTAATGAGAAGTGCCTTAGATTAGGAAGAAGACCTTTCGTTTGACCCATGCAACTTCAGCTTACATAAGCATGCGCTATGCTTCACACACACTCAGTCTCGTCACCACAACTGATGCAAAAGATACACTGAAAATATCTTCTTTTGCAAATATCAATCATGTTGCGATGGGAAAATGCTCAGCATTATGGAACAAAAGTGGTCGTCCAAAATCAGCAGAGATTATCAAAACTGTTATCAACCGCTCATTAAAGGTGCCTTGCATTATAAGGTGGAACTCTCTTTGTGATGCATTGTCATTACTTTTAAAACACAAGGACAAATTACGTCAACTCATGACGTCCCTTGAACTTCTAGTGTTCAGAAGTCACGAAAATGAATTTCTTGAGCAGTATGTCTCAGTTTTGGCTCATATTACATAGCAATTGATCGCCTACAGGGAGAACAAACTGTTTTTATGGAGAATTGCTCTCTACCTTGCTCACTGTGGAGAAAAAAAATGAACTCTTCTAAGTGCAATCACTAAGGGCTTTAGAAAGCGCCACCAATCTTATTTGACTTTGGCAAATGAAACCAGCGTTAGAGATGACATTATTGGATCAACAAGCCATCCATTCTTCAAACTCCGCTGGTTACATATTAATATTACATGGGACAGTTCAAGCCACCAAGACTCTAATAAAAATTTTAGGATTCAAGGGATTGAGAATTTAGCAGAGAGACCCAAAGCTGAATCACCCAGTGGTGTATCAGACAGTGACGAATATTTTGGATTTACAAAAGCCACTCAGACACGATCAACCGAAGATTTAGAATTGTTCAGTTATCTTCACGATTCAAATAAAACACTTCAAGGTTTATATAGATATCCAAACATAAAAAGTTATTTATTAAATACATCAATCTTCCGTCGTCAGCTCCTGGGGAACGGCTCTTCTCTTTAGGACGATTGACTTAATCTCCAAAACGGAATTCTTTATCTGACGAAACACTTCAGCAACTGATATTTCTTAAAGGTAATGCTGATATAAATAGCTAACTGAAATTTCATTCTAAGGAACTTTCTATTTTCTTTTGTAGTAGCTAAGTCCAATTGTCATCAAATCCTACATTGGTAATTAAAATATACAATTTCATTTTAATGGATATTTTTTACCAATCTTATCATATTTCTCATACAATATTGAGTCTTTACATTATATATATATATATATATATATATATATATATATATATATATATATATATATATATATATATATATATATATATATATATATATATATATATATATATACCGAGGATAAGGACCAATGGTCCTTATCGATTGTCATTATATATCATGAATTTAAAATGTATTTAGCATTTAAATACTAAATACATTTTTCTCATGTATTTAATATTTAGTATTTAAATACTTCAAATGTATTTAGTGCCCACTTCTTATATATATATATATATATATATATATATATATATATATATATATATATATATATATATATATATATATTTGAATAACGTTACAGCCACGAGGAAAATGAAACAACCGAGAACTGCGAGGCCTTTCGACTAATGGTCGAAAGGCCTCGCAGTTCTCCGTTGTTTCATTTTCCTCGTGGCTGTAACGTTATTCATAAATTCCTCACGATCCTTATTTTCGTGATTCAGTTATATATATATATATATATATATATATATATATATATATATATATATATATATATATATATATATATATATATATATATATATATATATATAATGTAAAGACTTAATATAGTATGAGAAATATGATGGGATTTGTAAATAAATGTACAAATATATTTTTGTATAAGCAAGTGATCGTGAGACCTAAGAAGGAGAAGGGGAAAATGGTTGAACTCCTGCTTTGATAAAACTGCCCAAGTTGTGTCTCGAGATAGAATTATCAAAGACAAATGTTTAATGAGGAGCCCGGGTAAACACAGCTGTTGGCCGTAAAAGATGGTGTAGCGACAATCGTATCAAATTACACAAATAAGAGTTTAATCATGTAAATTCACGCACCGTGCACAGGCTTCCTAGCTCCGCCCAAGGAGGAAAGAAATGGACCATAACAGAGGTAGGTCATCTCATGATCATTTCCAGGCCACGCCCTTTGCATTAGGAGTGCATATATATAAAAGAAAAGGAGAGAGTATGAGAGATTCAGATTTGGATTTCATTCATCGATTAAGACATTCAATCGTAACGAATTAACTCGCGTTCACGCTCCCGTTTTTAATCCACTGAGTCGTGATAAGCCCTTAACTCGTACTTGCACTTGATAATATACATACTACTAATCTCCGAACTAGTACGCTCCGTGTCGCACCTCTTGCTCCATAATATTCCGTTATTAGAATAAAGTGTTTATTTTCGTATGTCCATTTTTGCCTTAAGACCTTCGGTAAGCCCAACCAAGTAGAAGATCACCTCAAAATCTTTTATCTCTGAAGTCAAATATATAATTCTACGGTGGTGGTTACGGAAACTTACTTCATTCACATACAATTGATTCACCGTCATCTGGACCTACATAACTGTTAACCTTGTCGTCTACAATACCATTTACCTAAACGGCGTAACTGGCGACCCCTCAAAACAAAGCAAATCCAAACGGAATCAAGTAATCTTAGCCCTAGAATATAAAAAAGAAATACTCAAATTATAAGGTTTGTTCAACTTTGGTTGCTTTTATTGTATATGGATTGGCGACGATCTGGGAAAAATTAATAATTCTAGTGGTTTCTTCCATCATCTTACTGCCAAGACAAATCCCTTATTTTTCTGTTGTGTTTTAGGAGCTCTATTATCTAGGTGGTATGTCATTCTTCTTGATAGCTTGTATTTCGTATTGCTAAAGTGTTGAGATAAAGTATAATTGAGATAAGTACGTAGAAATAGATTTGAAAATTAGCATAGACTTGCACAGGCACCAGGAGATCAGGCCTATCTTTTGAATTTTCTTTTTCCTGTAATCTTTCTTTCTTTCTTTTGCTGGGTTAAATATCTTTTTTCGTCGTTTAATTACTTTGAAGTATACGCGATCTTTCTAGCCCGGAACTCACTTGCCCTGGTGGCTCGGCTAAACCAAGCAAAATAAACATGAGTGGGGATTCTCAGAATCAAGGAAACGATCTAGGCCTCTGACAAATGTCCATGTCAACTTAAGAGATGAATTAAATTGTTTCTATACGAACGCAAGAACCATAAGAAATAAATTGACCGAATTTAAAGTCTTAGTCAGATCGGAAAAATTTGATATCACTCTAATTACAGAAATATGGTTAAATACCTCTCAACGAGACTTTATAGGAGAATTTGCCATTGACGGTTCCACTTTCCACAATCAAAATAGGAAGCGATCGAGAGTGGGAGGGGGGTGTCCTAGTTTACGCAAAGACATAACTAATCAAAATATAGAAACGAAAATTGTGATGGTTCAATTAGTGATGGGCAACGCTAGGATTAACATCTTAAACATTTATTGACCGCCAGCCTTAATCGAAGATTTGGATAAAGAGAGTTGTTTAATTTTCTCTCTTCTCTTATTAAAGGAAACACCACAATCATATGCGGTGATTTTAATATTCCAAACATCCAGTATGTAATGTGCGGAAGCCATAAAGAGGGTGAAAGACTATTGAAGTTCATGGATGATCATTTCTTTTGTCAAAACGTCGAGGAACCAACGAGAGACCAAAATATCCTCGATCTAGTTCTAACCACGGATGAGAATTTAATACAAAAGTTCCAAATTGGGGATCCGCTGGGAAAATAGCGACCACAATAAGATTAGATATAAAGCAAGCGTTGTTTGGAAGGTGTAACTTTTACCTATTACGGGATCGTATACGGACACACGATTGGGATGGCTCATTTTTAAATATGGACACACATGATATGTATTCAGAGCTACAGCGAGAAGTGCTAACAGAAGATTCTGATTTAGTCATACATGAGAGAAGAATAAAAAAGTAATCAATGCAGGTCACCGTGGTTGACAACCAAAATTTTGAACTTTATATGGGGAAAAATCTATGATATATAGTACAAAAAAAAACAACGTTATGGAGTCAAATCGAGCAATACTGACCTATTAATAGGATAGTTCATTTTTAAATAGGGACACACAGGATATATGGACGCGAGTAGTGATAACATTAGATTCTGATTTAGTTAAGCTTATAAGAAGAAAAAAAACGTAATTAATGTAGGGTGCCGTGGTTGACAGCCGAAATTCTAAAGTCAAAATGGAAGTGAAATCGATGGTATATAGTAAAAAATAACGTTACTGAGTCAAATCGAGCGAGTTAAATTGCATATAGAAGTCAGGTGAAAAAACGTATTAGAAAAGCGAAGAAAGACCATGAAAGAGATATAGCCGATAATAATAAAACAGAGCGAAAACTGTTATATGTATACGATAATAGTAGATTTTTTTTTTTTTTTTTTGGGGGGGGGGGCATCTGACGACTGCCTACTAGGGCAAAGGTCGCCGTAATCACATGTCAATAGTAGAACCTTAACTAGGGAGAGTACAAGACAGTTAATAAGCAAAGAGGGCACCTATCAGATAGCGAGGAAGAAATTGGTAAGATAATAAAAGATCATTTCGTAAGCGTTTTTACTGGCGATGACATGACGTATTTAAAAACATTAAGTGAGGAGATCGTTTTAACCGGAAATAGGATGCTCTGAAGTGTAGGTAAACGAATGCGAAATTACTAGATACATAAATAATATGAAACAATAGAATGGATCCGGGCGAGATTGTGTAAACTTGACGCACCTGGGACGTCTTATGCCTCAATTTTAAAAATGGCACTTTTGGCTAATGGCACCTCTATTTCAACGAAGATGGCCGTTTCCGTGCAAATTCGGACCTCAACTGCGGGTTCTACTCACTCCGGTTGCTTTCCTGATAAAGCTCGCTAAGTTCCAGTATGTTTCAAAGTACGTCCGCCGCTCTTCCTGGCGGTGATGTCTTTACTAAACGGGAAGACTCCTCTAGCATAAGTGTGGAAGAGAGTCAAAAAGATCCGGGGCAAATTCTCGCTGGACTCCGCGTCCGTGGCAGAGTCCAGCGTGCCCGATTTTTCCGCATTCTCTTGACGGAATGCTGCTCCACCAGCATTCAATGCACATAGTGATATCACTGAAGGCCTCCGATCTGACTTTACCTCCAGATGCGGAGAACCCTTCAACGACAGGTTTACATTGAGTGAGTTCTGTTCTGCTCTCACTTCGTGCGCAGAAACTGCCCTTATTCCAGAGATGTCCCGTATGCCATTCTTCCACACCTAGCTGAGCGAGGAATGACAATTCTGTAAATTTGTTCAACAGGATCTGGACATAGGGTATCTCCCTCATATTCCTGGTGAAAGGCTTGTGTACTCGCTTTTCGCAAACCGATGAGAGATCACCCTCCCCTTGCTGGTTTCCGCACAATTTCTCTAACTTCTGGTGTTTACAAATTAATGAAAATTTGGCAAATGTTAGACTAGCCTTTTTCCTGAAAGGTGGAGGTCACCTGTCTTCTGCACATTTCGAGTTCCGCAAGTTTCAATACACGTCGGATGCTTTGCTCTGATTTGAAAATGTTATGTCCGATGCCATCTATAGTAGAGAGTAGTACACCACAGCGTTTTTCGATCTAGAAAAGACCTATGATACCGCATGTCAATACGTTATCATGGAGACTCGCGACATGAAGGCGACAAGGGGACGCCTCCCGATCTTTATTTTGGAGGTTTTGCAAGATTTTCGATTCCATGTATGTATGGTTGGAGCCCTCTCCAGGCCAATGACGCCTGAAGAGGCTGTAACTCGGGTAAGTCCTCTCAATGTTATTTCTTTGTCCTGACCATTAAGGTTATCACCTTGATGGCGTAGGAAGATATTTTCGCTACATTGTACGTGGAAGACCTTTCGATCTCTTTTGTTGCGGTTCAGATGCCAACTCTGGAGCATCCATTCCATCAGGCAATTAACCGCATGTCTTGCTATGCCAAAGAACACAGTTTTCGGTTTTCCTTGGTCAAGACTAAGGAGGTGCACTTCTAGCGCCATCCACAGCTCCACCCCGACCCGGACCTGTTTCTAAATAGAGTGCGACTGGAGTTGGTGTATTCACACCGTTTCTTTGGTCCTTTTTTCGACCGACACTTCACCTGGGATGCTCGTATGCTCACCCATAGGGCTTCTAAAGCCCACGCCATGGACATTATTTGCTCCTTGATTTTCAGCACTTGGGGTGTTGATATGGATACTGCCTTGATTTTCTATCGACCTTTTGTCCGTTCGAAGTTTGAGTACGGATGTGAGTTTTATGCATCCGAGGCTGAGTTCTCCCCGCGTGAGTCGATCCCGCCTATCGATCGGAGAGGTTTCGGATCTTTCAGAAGGCATGCTCCATGTGCGGCTGTTCGTCCGACCGAGTCGTCAAATCTCGGCATGCCGTGGCTCCCAACCAAGCAGCACTGACTGTCCCCGAAGGGGCCATCGATTTCTCACCAGGTGAACAACAACTAAGCACGACCCTTACTAAACTCCTACTAGTTCCCTTCACAATGGCCAGGATCTCGGAGTAGCGTTCAATGGATATCCCGCCACACAAAGGAACTCGACATGGGAACAAAGGGCCGTCACGTTGGACCAATGCTACCATAAGCACCCGTCAACGGGCACTGGGAACGGTCAATAATTACGCACCAGGGAAGGGGTTAACGTGGCACTACCCTCATCCCATTCATCGTACCCCAACGCCTAGGACACCTCTATTTCTAGTCTCTCGCAACTAGTGAGCGTCGATTGGCGTTGTTTATAGAGGTAAGAGAAAATCTATGGTGGTAACGTCTTAGAGCAGGACTACCTAACAGGTAGTTCGAAAAGCCTTTGCAGGGGTCTCGCGTAGTCTTGCTTGAAGTGGCTTGAGATAATATTAATTTCAACTCATCAATTACATTTTTTTATGATCTTACATATTTTTTGTTTTTGTTTCAGTGCAAAACAACGTGTGTTACAGCGGCTCAATGTCATTATATGAGATTGGGGGCGTCTGTATGCAAGCCTGCGAGTGTATGCGTGTCTGCATGTGCATGTATATGTTTGTACTTGCGAGTATGTGAGTGTATGCTCATGTACGTATGATTGAGTGTCTGTTTAGTTGTGCTTAAGCATTTGTGATCAGTTACTCGTAGTGTTGTAGCGCGTGCCGTGTTGGTGTGCGCGCGTGCTCGCTGTGAACAAGTCAGTCGCATGCCCATCGCTGAGGTAAACAACTTCTACCGTTGTTTCACCGTACCCTACTGGACCCATTTTGGCAACGAGCTCATAAAGTAATCGTCACCGTTGCTGCCCGCAGATTGATCTTAAATCTGGCTAATGCCAGTTGCTCCATTATTTGTGTGTATGCCCCAGTTAAAATTCCCCTTTAAACCAACAACTGTATCTGACCCTTTTAATCCCTTAATCAACCTACCTGATCGCGTGTAGATATTTAACCCCGTCTGGGCGACCATTCCATTTTGATCCAATTTCCATGTAAATATATATATTCTCTTTTCGTTGTTAGTAAAGTATTATTTTCGTCATCGTCTTTCTTTTTGTAACACCAACGCGTACCAGCAACCTTTTAATTTGGCCAACTTGCACTCTGAAAGAATTGTTTAAAAGGACCCCGCAGAGTAAGAATAAACCGTTCCTCCCCGTTCAATCTCGATCTTCAATCCGCTTGGGCCAATCCTCAAGAAGCACCCACGTATATATAAATATATCGTCTGGCCATTCCACGAGAGAGATGAACGATGCAATAAGGCTATTCCCGGATGTTGAAGAAAAGAAAGATATTGTAACTCAGTTCGAAGTAGAAGCATGGAATAAAAGGGTTGCGTACCTTGCCGACATTTTCCACCAGCTGAACAAGCTAAATTTGAAGCTTTAAGGAAGGAAAATACATATTCTCATTTTTCAAGATAGTCTCCGGGTCTTTGTCTCCAAAGTGAAGAACTGCGTTGAAAACCCAATCTTGGAAACATTGCTATGTTCGAAAAACTTTGTGGCGTGATGGATGAGTCTCAGGTCCAACTGGATCAGTTCCTGTAGGATGAGATTACTGAATATCTCCAGTCTCTCGAAGAGGATTCGAGTGATAATTCCCTGAGCTATCAGAGGCACAGAAGACCCTGGTAAGGAACCCATTTTGCACTGCACTTGAAGTATCCAGCAACCCAGATGAGATCCAAGAGGAATTTCTGGATCTAAGGAACGACTCTCTAGCTCGTGACCTCTTCAAGGTGAGATCGGAGCCTCAGTTCTGGTGCGCTATGTAACCGCCATACTCCAAAGTCAGCATGATAGCCTTAAGTGGCTTTGTTCTATTTGCTTTTACCTACTTGTGAGAGACAGGATTTTAAACTCTTGTCAATATAAAAACGAAGAATAGGAACAGATTGGATGTTAGAGATAACATGAGATTGGCTTTAACAAATGCTCAGCCACGAATTTCAAGGCTTGCAGCTCAAATGCAACATCCGGCATCCTACTAAAGGGCTGGATCTCTGTTGAAACCTATGTTGATATTATTGTAAGAATAATTGTTTTCGTTTTGTCAATTAAGGTTGGACCAATGTTGTGATTTAGTTTGCTAATAAATAATCACAGGATTCTTGAATATTTCTTTGTTATATGTTTCTTTCCCTCTCATTCACAGAAAATAAAATGTAAATCAATCTGCTACTAGTACGGGGTCGCGAGTGCAAAAACGTTTGGAACCACTGGTTTAGAGGGAATGATTCCTTTGAAGAGAGAAAGAGAAGTTAATTCCTTAGGGGACAGTGGGACGAGAGAAAGAAATTTTGGGTGAGAGAAGAAAAGGAGTACCCAGTAGGAGTTGTACCCAGTGACAAGGAATAGAGGAAGAGGATATGCCAGGACGGATATGGGCTATTTTGTCAGATAAGAAGGCAAATGATTCAGCAGGGAAAGTATGAGAAGATTTGGAGGTTTCAGATAAGCAGAGAGATTAGCGAAAAGTTAAAAAAATGTGTGTTTTTTTTAGTTTTCTGCCTGGATACGGAGGGTATGAGCCTTAAGGGGGAAATTAATGAAGTCAATGTAGGAATGAGTAACAAGGAAGACGGCTATGGAGGATCCCCGTATTTTTTTATCGCCTGCACATCAAGTTCTTACCATTCAAAAAGTGGCTGAGAACCGCGATGGGATAATTTGGTTCCTATTCATAAAAATTATAATGGCAGAGACGCTTCAAATTTTTGACCATCTAACTTAACTCCCATAATTGGGAACATTTTTGCAAGAATTATTAATTAAAAAATTCGGTAAAATATGATTCAGTTCTCAATATGTTATCAGGAAAGGTAGATAATACGATATCTAACAAACATGCCAGGAATCTTTTGAATATATATGATAAAATTAGAATAAAAACCGTCCGTAGATGTGAGATATCTTGATTTTTAACACAACATTGGGCAAGGTTCCTCATGACAAACATGTTTCTCTCTGTGTTACAGGCATCATCGCTAATTAATTTGATATCTAGGGGCATTGGAATCCCCACACACTCTGGTTCGCGGTATCCGTGACCTCATGGTTACCGCGATCAGGGCGAATGTCGAGATAATCTTCTACTGGGTCCCTGGACATGTGGAAATTACTGGAAAAGAGCGCGCCGACGAGGGCACCAAAGAGTTGGCGAAGGCTGGGGGACCAGACCAGCATTTTCCTCTTCCTCACCCCGACTACATGACAGGAATAAGGGCAATCCTCCGGGTTGCTTGGCAAAGAAAATGGGATACAGCTGAGGGAAACATAATGTTGCGTGCCATTGCACCGTGACTATTCCCCTGGACCTACTTGTCGTAGAATGACCCTTGGCTTTGATCACTCTACGCTTTGACACCCTTTTAGTAGCGGTATGCTTTAAGGGGCGTGAGTTACTTCTATGATGAAGTAGGCTTTGTTCTAAGAGTGCTATTTTAGTGGTTTAGTCCTTAAGGAAGAGCTATTTTTAAACACATAAGGATAAGAGGAAACACCAGAATCTACCAAAATAAACATGTATTTTAAATTAAATATTACAAACCAACAGTAAACACATTTCTATATTTGGCCTCACAGATTTTTCAATGACAAAACATAAGCAAGTAGGCTTGCAATAAACATACCAATTGCCAATTAGTATTTTTATCACGACCCTATTTGATTAGCATAAAACATTAAATTAACGTACTGTCATCTACAAACACATATGACCTAGGTTCAAGAATAATGGTTTCTACTTTCCTTTAAAACGTGGGACGTACTAAACTTCTACTATCGCAATAGAGATATAAATGTTATTGTTAACTTACAGGTAGGTATTAGGGATTGCCGGATGTCGCTGGAGGACTTATCTCCCGCTTTGAAGTGGTGTGGCCGCCGGTTGAAATTTTCGAAGAGGAATTGCTTGAGATGTGAGAATCACTCGAGTGTGAGCGGCTTTGCTTTTCTTCAGTCGGACTTCTTTGCAGACGGAAAAGGCTTCTTCGGTATGGCACCGATATAAAACTTGACTAATTAGGTTAAAACGGCCCTGAAAGGGGGGATCGATTTTCTCAATCTGATCCTATCGTTTCTCACGGAAATAGTCTTGTATGGCTGAAGGATCGATCTTTACGAACTAATCTTTCTTCTGGCGAATCGACTTCTAATAATCTTCTTGTTTAGCCGATGGATCGATCTTCACGAACTAATCAACCTCTAGCGTATCGACTTCTGATAATCCTCTTCTCTTTCTTTGCGGGGCTTATATATAGGCGGATTGCTGCCCCATCTAAAGGGGGAAGTGACCAGGCCACAGATGCAAAAGGGGGGGGGGGAGCGAATGGAGAGTTAGCATCTGGGGAGAGCGAGAATTCCTGAGGTGGCACTGGGGTGCCCAAGTCAGCTCGCAAATTATAGGCTCGCAACCGCACCGCTACTTGGCGTGCCTTCTGACTCGCACCGTTTTTTTTTCCTAACCACGGGTTTATGGGTCTCGTAGGTAATACGATCGTTAGAGCGTCGTTTAAGGACCTTAGGTGGTCGCCTTCAAACATATGTTAGCTCCAACTGCCCACAGCGGCGAGGAGATCACACATGGTAAGCATTTTCGCCGGCTACCTTTCCCACGCTTCTCCTCATGAAGGGAGGGGGGCTTGAATGTACCTATACTCCTCCAGGAGGCTTAATGTAGCCATTTCTCCACATCTACCTCCATTTTTAATAAAATAATGGGAGGGGGGGGGTCCAATCCGACGCTTACAATAATATACATGGGTAACTTACGGAACATTTTATTATACAATAAATTCAAGTTCACTCGGGAATGCCTCGATAACATTTCACCTGACCTTACATTAATTCCTATATTACTGTGGCAACTAAGGATTTTCTTACCTACCACTCGGGTTACTCGCCCCTACTTACTTACAATTCTACTGATTTACACTTAACTTTGCTATAATACAATAGTTGGGCTGCTCCTTAATCGTCGACAGGGTTTCGACTTAACGAGTCGGCCATACAATTGTTGGACCCTTTTATATAGTGAATGGAGTACTGGTACTCCATCAAGAGTAAACTCCATCTCAGGAGTCTTCCATTCTTACACTTATTTTTACCTAAGTATGACAACGGTTTATGGTCGCATTCCAACTTAAACTCGCGCCCTATTAGATAATATTTGAATTTACCTATGGACCATATTATGGCCAAAACTTCGATTTCGATAGTAGCGTAGGCTTTTTCTTTACTCAACAGTTTCCTACTGACATAAGCTATGGGATAGGCTGTTTCGTCATCTTCGTATTGAAGCAATACTCCTCCTAACCCGTCCCGACTAGCGTCCGTGCGAAGGCCGAAGATCTTGTTGGGATTTGGTAAGCGAAGAATGGGCGCAGTTACGAGTTTTCCTTTTAGAACCTCCAGCTGAGTTATTGCATGGGGGTTCCACGTGACAGGGTCTGACGCTGTCTTTTTTTAACAAATCATTCAGTGGGGCCGCAATGGAAGCGAAGTGTGGTACAAAACGCCTATAGAACGAGGCCGCTCCCATAAACGATCGGAGTTGTTTCTTTGTTTTCGGCCGGGGCATCTTGACTATGGCGTCCACTTTTTCTTGCTGGGTAGTCAAGTGTTTTTGTCCTATTTTGAATCCCAGGTAGTCAATGGATTCGTAGGCAAAATAACACTTGGTCGGCCCGGCGGTTAGACCTTGCTCCTTCAATTTCTCCAGCAATGAGCGTAGGGCGTGTAAGTGTGACTCCCATGTACGGGTAGCTACGTACACGTTGTCGAAGTAAAACGACACGTCGCTTAGTCCAGCGATAATTCGCCTCATCATCCTATTATAATTGCTACCGGCTGTAAGTAGTCCGAAGGGTAGCCTGGTAAACTGTAACAGACCTCTCTCGGTCGCAAAAGCCGTCAGTTTTTTGGACTCCTTAGCGAGAGGTATTTGATAGTACGCTTTACACAAATCCAATTCGGTGATGAATTTAGCGTCTTCAAATAAATGGAGATTTCGATCTATTAGTGGGATGGGCTCGGCGTCGAAAACGGTCACTGAATTCAATTTTCGGAAGTCCACGCACATCCGAAATGATTGATCAGGTTTCTTAACCATTACTATGGGGGAGCAATAATCGGACTCCGATGGCTCTAAAATTCCCAATTTTAGTAAATTCCGGACTTCCTTATTGAAGGCTTCTCGTAGGTGGATTGGTAAAGGATAAGGTTTGCTCCGAACCACTGAATTAGTTTTTAGTTTTATTTCATGGATAAAATCCTTGGCACATCCGGGGTTTTCAGAAATGACTTCTGGGAATTCCATGAGCAAGTTCAACATTTCCGCTTTTTGTTGAATTTCTAAGTGGTGATTTATCTTTAAATCCACCCGAGGGTCTTCCGGGGTAGGTGAGAGCGAGGGAAGTTCGTATTCCTCGTCTTGTTCCACACACACGGTGTGTATGACTTGCAGGGGCGTACCCGGGTAAACGGCATCCATCGGTTCTTCTTCGTCTAGAAGGGTAATATTCTTTATGCACGCGCGGCGGTGATATTTTTTTAGCATGTTTATGTGATAGGTTCTTCGCCCTGTTGGGGTATCTATCAAGTAATCGACTGGACCCCGTGCCTCGATTACTTCAAACGGTCCCTTCCACTGGGCCCATAACTTATTATTTTCGGTCGGGAGTAATAATAAGACTTCATCTCCTGCCTTTAATTTTCGAGCCTTTGCTTTCATATCGAAATAGTCCCGGTATTTGGCTAAATTTTTCTCGGCGTTCTCTCGAGCTAAGCCAGAGCAGTATTCTAGGCGCTCGCGCATATCCATCACGTAGGCGTAAGACGATTTGATTTCTTGCTCGAGCTTCGCGTTGGAAAATAATTCCTTAAGAATACTCATAGGACCTCGCACATTTCTCCCGTATAATAGCTCAAAGGGCGAGAATCCCAACGTCCGATGAGGTATTTCTCGGCAGGCGAAAAGGGCAGCAGGCAGGTATCTGTGCCACTGTGTAGGGTTGTTTTGACACAACTTCTTTAATATATTTTTGAGAGTCCCGTTTAATTTCTCGCAGATTCCGTTAGCGGCTGGATGAAATGGACTCGTAAAAATTGGCTTGACTAACAGAAGTTTGTTAAAATACTCCATCAATTCTGAGGTGAATTGGCGCCCTCTATCAGATAGAATTTCTTTAGGCAGGCCTACTCGTGCAAAAATTGAAATTAATGCTTCCGCGCAGGAAATAGTGTCAATCTTCCGTAGGGCCACGGCATCTGGGAACCGGATGGCACAATCCACTAGGGTGAGGATGTAGGAGTGTCCTCCACTTGAAGGGGGGTGAATTGGTCCCACCAAATCAATTGCCACTCGAAAGAATGGTTCGGTTATAACGGGCACCTTTTGTAAGGGAGCGGGAGGTACCCGTCCTCTGGAGGGATCCTTCTGACACACGTCGCATGATCGGCAATAGGCCACAATTTCCCTGGCGGCCTGGGGCCAATAAAAGTGTCGGAATATCTGCTGCGCCGTTTTGTTGTGCCCAAAGTGTCCAGCTAATATTCCATCATGCGCGGTATTCAAAATTCTTTGCGTGTATTCTTGAGGTACACACAGTGCTTTCTTGTTCTCCTTATCCTCCTCGCTGATAGTACGGTAGAGAAGTGAGTCTTCTACGATATACTGGATAAGCTTCTTTCCTTTCACTTGAAGAATTTCACCTTTAATAGCTTTCTTCCATAGAGGTTTAAGAGTGGGGCATTCCTTCTGAGCACTGGCGAAGGAAGTCAATTTGAACCCATTGTCTTCGAGGGTAATCCTCGGGGTCAACTTAGCAGGTTGCTCTTTCCTCTGGGCTTCTTGTGCCCGGGTGACTACTTGTTGAGCCACTTCTTGCTGGGGAATTAGGGGGTTTTGTCCGATTAGTACTGCGCAGAACTTAATCGGGGCTACTACCACGTCCGTCCAACCGGTGAAATATCTGCATTGTATATGACATCTCACGACGGGGAATCGATTGTCGCGTCCTAAAAAGTCGTGGACGATTGCGAATTTCTTATGGGCAGGGTTTACTGGGGGCAGCAACTTGTCGGATACCACTATGCACGTGCATCCGGTGTCTCTGACTAAAGTGGATACTCGGCACCCATTAACAGTGCCCTCTTCAAATTGTAGGCCGCCTGGCGAACTTTTGTTGAATATAAAGTTTACCTGTTGCTGGGGCCCTTCAGATGTTGGCGCGGGGACGTAGGACGAATCAGCTTGTCCTTCTGGGATCGCGGCAGTCAAATTTTGCACCTGTTGTGTCGAGGTCTCCCTCAGTCGGGAGTTCTGTGGGCACTGGAAACTCAGGTGACCTATTATCCCGCAGGTATAACAAGTAACGGGCTTCCTGGGATACATGCCGGTATTAGGGTATGATCCTTGTGGAATTCTAACTTCTTTTTGATTCTTTTCTCCTCCAAAATTGGGTTTATAAGTTCCTTTTGCTGCTGAGAACTTAAAGGGCTTCTTCTGTAAATGCCTGGGTGGCGGCCCATTTTTCTTTGGGGAGGGAGCCTTCTCTTTCTTGTACTCCCTAGGATATAACCGATGATTTACCGCGTGGAGGTCAGCCTCGTCCAGACACTCGTTGAAGGTAGAAGCTTTTCGGTCCTTAACGAATGCACGGATTTCCTGGGGTAGTGTACTTAGTAACTGATCTCTAAGCATGAAGTCGACGACCGCAGCGACTTCGTTCTCTACCCCTTCTGACTCCATCTAAAACTGTAGGCTTCGACGAAGCTCAAAGCCAAAATGTTTGTACGTTTGTCCAGGTCTTATACGAGAATGCCTGAACTTCATCCTATATTCTTCCGGGTTAAGGTTTGTTGCTGAGAGAAGTTCGGCTTTGAGAGTGGAATAGTCCACAGTCGCTTCTGAGGGTAAAGATACGAATATCTCTCTCATCCTACGATTAAGTAGCGGTAACAGTCTGGCGACCCCATCTTCTTCTAGGTCCCAATTATTGACTTCAAATATTTTCTCAAAATGGGAGAGATATGAGCATAAATCTTCTTCGTCCTTGTACTCCGGGAGTTTCATGCTGGCCGCTGGTGACACTCCTGTTCTAGATGACACTGACTGCACCTCTAACTGGTCTTTACTAAGAGCTCTTTCGTGGGCCCTTATCTTCTCTCTTTCATCAGCTTCCATTTTCGTCTTTTCTGCTTCCATTTTCATCTTTTCTCTTCTTTCTTCTCTTTCGTTTCTCTCTTTCTCCTGAATAAACGAACTCAGATCGGTTCCTTCCAGTCCGAGGCTTTGACCTTGCTTCCGATAAAGGTCAAACAATGCCATCGCGCTTATGTCAGTCATCTACCTTGTTTTTAATCAAGCCTTACCTATTCCACCACCGAAACTAACCCCTTAGCCTAACAATTACCTTTAGATGGTATCCACCTCTAACTTTCCAATTTCCCACTCGTCAAATATTCTATTATTCCTGGTGTTCCTTTTATGTGTTAGCTCTTCCTTAAATAGACACTGCTGGGTTCTTTCTAATATAAAACCTCTAGACGTGACACCACTTTTATAATATGTCGTAGAATGACCCTTGGCTTTGATCACTCTACGCTTTGACACCCTTTTAGTAGCGGTATGCTTTAAGGGGCGTGAGTTACTTCTATGATGAAGTAGGCTTTGTTCTAAGAGTGCTATTTTAGTGGTTTAGTCCTTAAGGAAGAGCTATTTTTAAACACATAAGGATAAGAGGAAACACCAGAATCTACCAAAATAAACATGTATTTTAAATTAAATATTACAAACCAACAGTAAACACATTTCTATATTTGGCCTCACAGATTTTTCAATGACAAAACATAAACAAGTAGGCTTGCAATAAACATACCAATTGCCAATTAGTATTTTTATCACGACCCTATTTGATTAGCATAAAACATTAAATTAACGTACTGTCATCTACAAACACATATGACCTAGGTTCAAGAATAATGGTTTCTACTTTCCTTTAAAACGTGGGACGTACTAAACTTCTACTATCGCAATAGAGATATAAATGTTATTGTTAACTTACAGGTAGGTATTAGGGATTGCCGGATGTCGCTGGAGGACTTATCTCCCGCTTTGAAGTGGTGTGGCCGCCGGTTGAAATTTTCGAAGAGGAATTGCTTGAGATGTGAGAATCACTCGAGTGTGAGCGGCTTTGCTTTTCTTCAGTCGGACTTCTTTGCAGACGGAAAAGGCTTCTTCGGTATGGCACCGATATAAAACTTGACTAATTAGGTTAAAACGGCCCTGAAAGGGGGGATCGATTTTCTCAATCTGATCCTATCGTTTCTCACGGAAATAGTCTTGTATGGCTGAAGGATCGATCTTTACGAACTAATCTTTCTTCTGGCGAATCGACTTCTAATAATCTTCTTGTTTAGCCGATGGATCGATCTTCACGAACTAATCAACCTCTAGCGTATCGACTTCTGATAATCCTCTTCTCTTTCTTTGCGGGGCTTATATATAGGCGGATTGCTGCCCCATCTAAAGGGGGAAGTGACCAGGCCACAGATGCAAAAGGGGGGGGGGGAGCGAATGGAGAGTTAGCATCTGGGGAGAGCGAGAATTCCTGAGGTGGCACTGGGGTGCCCAAGTCAGCTCGCAAATTATAGGCTCGCAACCGCACCGCTACTTGGCGTGCCTTCTGACTCGCACCGTTTTTTTTTCCTAACCACGGGTTTATGGGTCTCGTAGGTAATACGATCGTTAGAGCGTCGTTTAAGGACCTTAGGTGGTCGCCTTCAAACATATGTTAGCTCCAACTGCCCACAGCGGCGAGGAGATCACACATGGTAAGCATTTTCGCCGGCTACCTTTCCCACGCTTCTCCTCATGAAGGGAGGGGGGCTTGAATGTACCTATACTCCTCCAGGAGGCTTAATGTAGCCATTTCTCCACACTACTTCTTAATGCCGCGACGGCTTCAGGTTACTTTCTGTCGTCTACGAATTATGCACACTCATGGGACGCAACGCCATTTTACGAAGTGCTATCCTCTGCCTTATTGAGATGACTGCGTTATCCTCCAGACTGTTCGGCATATACTTATTGAATGTTCAAAATTAAGTGATTTTCATGCACGTTACCTATCCCGGTACCAGGACGAGCTGAGTTGTTACCGCTTGTTTCTAGTACTCAGGATGAGTACTATGCCCCCCCCCCCCCGATGTCGGAACGTGCTTTCTTCTTCTGTTTGTTGCTTTGTTTCTTTTTTTTTTGTTTTCTTGTTTTTCTCTTCTTTTTTGTTTGGTAGTTTTTACTTATTTTTAGTTTAATATATCCTAGTATCAGGTTTGGGATTGAGTACTGCGGCTTATTCCCTTGTCGGCAGTCGCCAGATAAGCGTTATTATAAATAATAGAAAATAATAATAATTAATTGGATAGTTTAGTTGCCCTCGAACGGGAAGCAACGTGTAATATTAGTTTGTCAAGAAATTAATGTTGTTTGGGGAAGACATAAAAAGGCATCTTAGAGATGTTTAAATTGTTCCCAATTTGGATGCCGTAGGGTTTTTTGATCGGGCAATTCCTAGACCTTTTATAAACTGATAAAATATTAATTAATGGTGTTTGGGTGCCACATGACCTGTCTAAAGGTCAACGTTTACAAGGTGTGAACATATCTTCCTCTGTATTGGCTCAAAATGCCAGTAAGCCATTTCTGGATAAAATCGTTACAATATATGAAAATTGGGTTCTCTACTGAAATATCAAGTGCAAAAAAACAATGACCTGAACTCATAAAAACATTACTACTCCTAGACGTGGTATCCAACAGCAGAATGCTATGTTTTGCATTTGGTCGGATGTAAAAGGAGTTATTAAGTATTAGTTCCTCATTAATATGCAGATGGGTAGTGCATACCTAAATGTTAAACAATTGCAACGTCTAAATTAAACCCTTGAACAAAAAGATCATTTATTGGTCAACCGAATGGCTTGTCCTTCCCTGTCATAACAATGTACACTCATACTTAACATGTTTGTCCAACCTCCCAAAATATTACATCAAGTTGGGAAGTTTTTCCTCATACTCTATATTCAGCGGACTTTGCGCAATGTGATTATTATTTAATTATGTCATTCATCACCTAAACTTTAAAATTTAATCTGATATGGAGGTATAAAATATATCAAATCATATATTTCATTAAAACCCACTGGAATTTGCAAGAAATTTATCCTCCACTTATTTAATTTAGCGACAGGAGAGAATTGTCTATAATTATGGAAACTATGCATAATAAATATTTTGGGAAGTATTTAAATTTTATTTTAGTTTCCCTTTTTTAAAATGAATCGCCTTTATTTCTTGACAATATGATAAATATTAAAATCTCAATAGTGGTCCTTCTTAAGCGTTGATCTTGGGCCACAATTATTTGCTATTGATTTAGATATTGGACTGAAAGGTAATGTATCGAAGTTTGCGAAAAGAGGAAAAAACTAACGTTAACATCGTCTACAGGGACATTTCAAAAGCATTTGACAGAGTTTGGGTTAGGGGAATGCAATTTTAAATACTACAATTACGTATGAACAACAAAATGGAAAGACTATTCTGCAACTACGTAACGGAACGACGAACATTCATCGAGAACAAGGATTCAAGATGGAGGCTGGCCTACCGCAGGGAGGGTAACAGAGTCCTTCACTATACCCAGTGTATACATCTAACATCCCACCACGATTTACGTATGGGTGCCTCAATATACAATTCGCAGACGAAGTTACACAAATCGTCGTCTGTCCATTCCAGAGCCTCGACATGCAGACAAGATTAAGAACAGAGGAAATAAGAAAGATTAATATATACGAAAAACAATGGATCATAAGTACAAACGGAAATAAGCTTAAAATTGTGATAATCTACAAGAGGAAACTCAGAGAGATACTCATCGAAGAAGAGAGATACGATTACACTAATGAAAGCAAAGTACTAGGACTAACGGTTACCAGGACAGGATACTCCAAGCACGTTAAAGAAAAGAAAAATTGAAAAGGGAAGAAGTGGACTAGGTCTACTATACAGGCTCAAATTTCTTAACCGGAGAAACAAGAAAAAAATTTACCAAGCGATCATCCAGTCAGTAATGGTATATCCAGTGATCCCTATGTACACCATTTCAAATGGTAGAATTACTTAACTGCAGCGAATTCAAAACAAAGTGAGACTTAAGTAGAGAAGTGAAGATGAAACCACTTAACAAGATAATATAGGAAAAGAACCAAGAAACTGATTGAGAAAACGCATCCAAAAATAGGAGAGGAAATCACGGATTTGATAACCCAAAGAGAGGAGGGGGTAGCACATTGCCTCTTCTCCACATATATAACAAGGGTCGACAAAGAAGAGGAAGAAATTTCCACACGATAACTTGGAATGTTAAGAGAGAGTAAATAGCAAAGTATTGCTTTTTATCAGACTCAGAAAACTTATAAAGTAAAAACAACGAAAAATAGTTACGAGAAAACTTTTACCAGTAGTGAAAAAGAACGACAACAATAACGGTTTGAATGCCTCTTAACAAAACAACAAAGAAGGATAAGCCTGAAACTCAGGCAATTACTAAATTAAACTATCGAATTTCAAAACTAAGACATTACTAAAACGAAAGAGATTAGCATGACCTCCACTCATTAGACTTAGCATTAAATTGCAGCCCAAGTACTTTTTTCTACTTCTCCTACAATTTTCTTCTATCATTCACATCTAAAGGGCTAAACACTGCATACGTGGGGCAGGGGCCCTATAGAAAAAATGAATAGTAAAAGGATATATTACACACCGTGGTTCGAAACCCACATAAAGCTGTAGGTCCACCGACTAACTAGGTCAACTTTCAAGTCTACTACACTATTTCAATCTTTACTATATATCCCTTTTTCCCTTCTTCTCCCGCTCCCCGTAGCCCCTCTAGGGCTCTGGAGGGACGGAGAGGAGGCCTGGGAGCCCGGGTCTCCTCTCTCTGTCTCTCCTCCCACCACTTTTTCTTTCAAAAAATTCAAACAATAAATTAGTCATTCTTGGGAATAGGAGAAGGATATCAATCAAATGTAGATGAAAATGGGGGTTCAAATGCTAGTTGTAGTCTCAGGGGGGAGGGAAATAAATAGAGAGAAAGAGAGGGGAGAGGGAAATAAATAGAGAGAAAGAGAGGGGATAGGGAAATAAATAGAGAGAAAGAGAGGGGATAGGGAAATAAATATAGAGAAAGAGAGTGAAGGAGTTTAGAGAGGGGTAGGGAAATAAATATAAGGAAAGAGAGGGGGGATAATAAATATATGGAAGGATAGGGTGATAGTTCTAGAGAGGGAGAGAAAAAGAGTTGTAGAGGAGGGAAGGGAAAGAGAGGGGGGAGAGGGAGACATAATTTGAGAGGGGGGAGAGGGAGACATAATTTGAGAGGGTGGAGAGACACGGAAAGATAGGGGGGAGAAGAGAGAGGGAGAGGAGGAGAGGGGTGATAGGGGAGAGGGAACTGGAAAGAGAAGGCTGATAAGGATGATAAAAGAGAAAGAGAGGGAGAAAGGGGGGAGATATGGAGAGAGTGAAAGCAAGTGAGAGAGGGGAAGGGATAGAGAGAGAATGGAAGAGATAGGGGAAAGAGGAGAAGAGCAAAGATTATTTCAATATCTTATAATTACTCTCTTGTAATAATCAAATGATGGGGGAATCGACCCATTGGCGTTATTCCCTAACTATTTCTCTTAAGGGAGCGGATGGTTGCTTTCATGGCCTTGCCACCCACTAGTTGGGTCAGCAAAAAGGCCTCCGGTGAATTATTTTAAAAATACCCAATTTACTCCAGGGCCAGAATGAGAGCTCCGGTCCTGGTCTTAATTTTCAGATTTGAAAGTAGTTTACGTCGAACATCGGAGGAGAAAGGCGAATGCCTTGTAGAAGTCCTATTTAGCTAATACCTTCGGGCATTAATAAAACCGCAGCAATGCCTCCTGACTCTATTTATTATACCTCTTTTATTTATTAAAGATACGACGCGAGTATGAATTTATCTGGGTATCATAAGCAATTTATTATTTTGTCATTGAATTATCAGAAATACATAAAGCCACTGAGTTTATATGTGGCAATCCATCATTAATAAAAGTAAGGGTGTTCTAAAATGTTGTATTGATGCCAGATTGGAGGTCATAGGAGGTCAGCACTCTCGGTAGGGCAGACAAGTTGAGGTATGGGTCCTTCATTATCATTCCTCTCCCCCTCCCCCGATCATAATAGGAGTAGAGAGGTCAAGTTCGTCCTTATGAATGTATGCACTGTGTACGAACGGATCACTGGAGAATGTGCGTCTGTTGGATTTCCCATACCTCATCTTTTTTGTTAAGTCTCTTCTATTCATTTATTTTCATTCTCTGTCTGTTCTCCCAGACAGAGAAAGTGACGATGAGAAATACAAAAATAACACAAAAACAGAGTGAATTAATTCAGATTTGTATCTCCGATTTGGATTATCTTATGTACAAACTTAAGATTAAAGGTTGGAATTGTACTGGTTTCTTGAAGTATGGATCCATGACCATTTGTGTGCATATTTAATTCATTTTTTCCCCCAAATGCCTCAAGATCTTAGAACAGAAGATCGAACCGGAATTGATCTACCGGCCTGAGGTTACACAGCATTTGTTCTGCAGGATGCCCAGAAAATATCGGATGCAAAAGAAAGTTCAATAATTTGTAAGAATTATATTCGACAGAAATAATAAATTATTAGAAAAAAAAAATTAAGTTTGATACCATTCTATATTTCTCAAGAATTATATCCTCCAAATAGCCCCATTGCAGTAAGAGATAGCATTTTATGCTATCAGAAAGGACGTAAGAACGAGTCAATTTTCAAATGGCGCACGTCATCCATCTCTAAGTTCTAAATAATTATATTGTAGAATAAATAAACATTATTAGCAAAAACACAAATCACTTTTATTTATAATGATATATGAATCTTTGATATAGTATAAATATTTTTAAAAATTCTGAACGTCTCTTTCGAGTCGCATATTTAATGGGCAGCCGATAATGCCTTTAAAAGCGTCTTTTGCCTGTGGACCCATACTTTTGGTGGCCCCTCTCTTTACTCCCTCGACTCAAGCCTTTGGGGGGAAGGAAGATCGATATTGACCCCCTCTAATCACCAACACCTCCTCAAGAGGGCTTACATTTGTACTCTTGGTTGCTCATTCTACCTTTATTTGTCTGTCCCAATCTTAAGAGGGCTTACATTTGTACTCTTCGTTGTTCATTCTATTCTTTATCTGTCTGTCCCATCCCTCCCTACTGAGCACCTTCCTATTGAATTTATTACTTGATGACCGATTATTCACTGGTATTCTTTATGTTATTATCAAAGAGCGGAGAAATGGGTAATCCAACGGAGGATACTCATTAGGAAAGACTCAGGTTGGTCAGACAAAAATGTTTTCACCTTTAATTGTAACTGCTTTCCCACTAAAGTAGGGGTCGGTGCCTATCAACCCCAATAAAGGAAGAATTAACTAATCAATTAACAGAACTCAGATGTACTCGAACCGTGGTCTCTTTGCCCTTTGTTGTCATGCTTGTTCCAGGAGATGTTTGATTGCGTTTCCCAGGATGATAGACAAACAGACAGTTCGGTCTCTAAAGGATTAAAACAAAGTGATTAAATAGGAAAAAATTAAATAAAAGCGAATAGAGGGAGATAATTATTTAGAGCGCAATAGTAACGAGGTCGCACCACGAAAGATGTTTGTAAAGAAATTAGGGATGATCGAGGAATTGAAAATGTGCGAAAGATGTATAGCCGCAGATTTACCTCCGGTTGTTGGAGGGAGGCAGGAAATTATTCAGATGTCAGCTGCAGCACTTCCCTGCTTCATCCGAAACCGCCTTACGGAAAAGAAAGAAGAGAGAGTGAGCGTTTGTAATTACTTTATTCTAGTTATGATCAGGAAATGAAGGGAAAATGGGTCTGAAATTGCTATCATTTAAGTCTTCCTGCCACCCGCTCTCATCTCGTGGCTGTTTAGAGATGATCATTTCCCCGGATCCTTTTTCGCCCTCTAATCATAGGGACAAATGCCCCCATTTGTCTACCTCATCTTTCATGACCACATATGTACAAGCATCTGAACGCCTATGTTCTCTTCTGGGACAGTAGGTCAATACCCCATTTCTTGTGCTTTAACTTAGGAGACTTGACTGGCAACCAGAGAGAGAGTGCCAATATATTTGGCAATGGTGAAAACCAACTTTCTCAACCTCTCCCATTTAGTGCATCTCCGCCCTTTTCCTTGCGGGTGACGGAAGACTCGTTACCAGCCCGCGTCGGAGCAGGATTGTGAGTTCGTGCTACTTCTGGCCAATCTTGTTCTGGGGAGGATTCAGGGGCGGATTTTGGTATGGGCAATTATGGGCACCCGCCTAGAGTGGCATGGATTGTCAGGGGTGGGGGTGGGGGAGCATTAGCATTAATCATTCAATCGCTCGGCAGATTTCTTATGATGAGGCCTTCTCTATTTTACTTGACTCTGTTGTAGGTCGCATGCTCCTGCACCATGGGGAGACGGGCCTGCCCTCGATGCCGGAGCGCGCTTCCTTCATGTTGCTTTTTCGTTTTATTTTTTAGCCTTTGTTTGTTTGTTTTTATTTTTTTTATTTGTTTTTTGCATACTTTTACTTGTCTTTTAATCTAGTCTAGTATTCGGCTGTAGCGTGATTACGGCGACTTCTGCCCTAGTCGGTAGTCGCCAGATGGGCTGCATTTTTTTTTCTTCTTTTTTTTAATCTTATGAGGATGTTATTGGTGACTTTGCATCAGGGAGGGTAAGGAAGGTCAGGCTTTAGATCGAAGCTGTGCAATGTAATGTTTTTTTGTGTGTGTGGTTGAAGTGTGACAGTAGCTAGAGGGTGCTCGGAGAGCGAATTCCCCATCAACTGTCTTTAGATGGCAGCATCGCCCATTTTCGCAAGGTCCTTCGGTTTAGAATGGAGAAAATAGTTGTCATGGAAACGTATCAAAACCAGTGGGTGGATTCTTGCCTAAATATAATCACTTCGTCCCTGAGGCACCTCCGATAAACTCTCCAAATTTCATTGAGATTTGTTCATTACTTCTTCTGAAATCCTGCTGACAGACAGGCAGAACCAAGAACAACTTCCGTTGGTGGAGTAATAAGTCTGTTGTGTTCCATTTGTGTAGTGAAGGATTTGTGTAATTTACTTATTTCGTTCTCTATTTGATGTATTTTATTTATTCGTATTTATAGCCTCCCTTTATCTCTTCATGCTTATTTTGTTACATAATTATTGTATTAATTAAGTTATTTAATGCACATATATGAACAATTGTACATGTGTGTAATTTTAAATGTTAAGACCATAAGCTCAATAAACAAGTTGGTTTATGCATAATTGTTTGATTGTTTATTTATAAATTTTTAGTTCTAAATGTTGGAAAGTCGCTTTTATTCTGAAGAAGGGGGGGGGGGGCGTTGAAAGGTGGTTTCGCCCGGGGTCCCATATCGTCTAAAACTGATACTGGAGTAAATAGGTGATTTAGATGAGGTTAATTGTGGGGTAAATTCTTATCCCCCGCGATCGTCTGTCGATTTAATTTTGTCCTGAATCCTGCTTGATAATTAATTCGGGTCAGTGGCGGTTCCAGGATAAATTTTGGGGGAGAGGAGTAACCTGAATGTGTCCCTCTGATGAGCCTGAAATAGCGCATTGAACATTAATAAGGGTTATCTTACACAGGGTTGATAACATATAACAGTATCTCACACAGGAGTGAGCCATTTACCTTTCAACTGGACAACCTGCTTTCTGAAGGATATTTCGGTCTTAAATAGTTTTGTCATCCTCATAAATAAGTAATACCATCAGTTGCAGTTTACAATTAGTGTGAAATAGTGTTGGCGTGTATTTGTTAGGATCCTTTACGCGTAAACTGAAAGTTATGAGTTATCGTTTTCTAGTTTGGGACGCAGCCTTTCTTCAAATACACATTGATTTCCCCATCACTTTTTTCCCACTGTTTTATGGAAGGAAACTATCAGCCAAATGGCACAGAATAGTTTATGTAATTTACATGGAAATTAAATGAGTATTTTAAAAAAAAATGGAGAATTGGGTAATTTGTTCTTTGGTTTTGAATGGTACTTACTGGTTATATTCCATCTATCATTTTTCTCTATTAGGTATCATTTTTGCTTCTTGAAGGGATGATTCAACTTTACTAAAAGATGGATTCTTGTATCTGCGTAATCTGGAGTGGCGCCAAACTTAATGGGGTGTTACCGTCACATCTTCACAAATTATCAATTTTAAAGTATTTTATACCTCTCACCAGCGGTTATCCCCCTAGTTCTGTCATAACTAAATTTGTGCTTAGATGTCCACACACACTCTCTTACTTACTTTACTTGTAACCCTCACACTTTGATGAGTACTGCCGTATCTTCTTGGTAGTTCTTGATTATTGTGTCTAGTAGTGAAGCTCAAAGTGTGGTGGTAGTAGACGATCGCAACCACTCTTCTGAAACAGGTAATGAAAGAGTGGCTCAATCAATTAAACTGGATAGATTATTATTGGGTTGGTCAGCATCAACGAAGAAAAGGACACATTAATGAAGAAGAGGACATATGAATGAAGAAAAGGACAAATGGACGAAGAAAAGGAGAAGTGAAGGAAGAAACGTCAAATGATCGATGAAAATGACAAATGAACGAATAAAAAGACCATTAAAGGTAGAAAAGGACAAAATAACGAAGAAAATAACAAATGAACGAGAAGAGAACTAATGAACGAAGAAAAGACAAATGAACAAAGAAAAAGACAAATAATTGCCTGAGGTAGAGGAAATTGAGATTATCAGGAAGCCCCCCCCCCCCTCATGCCAGAGAAGCTTAATCATTAATGAATCACTCGATTCACTGCATCAAACTAGAGGGAAATGTAATGATGGTGGTACTGACACTTCCTACCTCCGTTGGCCATTGCGGGGATCTCGAGGAGAGAGCCACGGGTCCTGGAAGCATCTTCGGACGCGTCAGGATGGAAGGAAAGGTATGCATAGAAGAAATGATCCTCGCCGATGAGGGGGGCAGGGGGGAGGCTTTCCCCCTCTTGATTTATTTCTATGTACATAAGTATATAAGTATATGTTGTCCATTGAATATGCCTCCCCTTCCCCCCCCCCCCCTTCATCAAATTCAATAACTTTGTTTAATTGGGAGAAAATATCCATTTTATTAGGACGAGATTTTGGATTTGATTTTTTACAAATTATATTATTTAAGTGACCCCATCAGCGGGTCAAATTTCATAAGTGACCCCATCAGGGTGTCAAATATCATAAATCATTGCAAAGTATCGTATGTGTTTTTTATTTAAAACGAAAACCAACGAGGGCATTTCTTGCAGATGGAAGAGAGAAAAATGTGTGGAATATATATAACCGCTTATCCTTCTGCGGGCATTGGCACGGGGAGTGCATCTAACTGCGGGCGTTGGATTTGGGAAGCCACGCAAAGGCGTATGTTGGGGTCGGGAAGGCACGCAAAGGCGTATGTTGTGGTCGGGAAGGCACGCATAGGCGTATGTTGTGGTCGGGAAGGCAAGCAATCCGGATGTACATTGAGGAAAGAGGCGGAGTTCCATCTCCCCTAGGGGGTCGTCGACTAGACCAGAGTCTCCCAAAGGGAGGAAACTCCCGATCCAATCGGTAATGGAGAGGGAGAAACGCCCCTTTCGTTGTAAGAAACTTAGAGGGGCCCCTGAGGCAGCACAGGGGAGTGGGCCCCTTCTTAAAAGTGGTGGAGATACCCTTTTGGGCGGCTAACAAAAGTGATGAAATGAAACCCATTTATCGGTCGGTAGTGATGGGAGTGTCCCCCCTCCACCAAGATTAGGTGGGGAATTGAGGGCCACGTAATGACTAATGTCGGTTATTTAAAAATTTACTGCCTTCTCTGCGTTGACCCTACTTTGACCCCAACAGGGGATCCCTGCCGATCTCGATTGGGGCCTCCTCTTGCGTGTCCCTGCCTATAGCGCTGGGACAGGCAATATACGCCATCACCACAAGTCCTTGGGAACCCCAGACCAATCAAGACCTACCGATAGCGTAGCGGGCAGGTCGGAGTGGCGAATCCTGCTTCGTTACCAAGACCAACATCCATCGGAAGCGGAGCCAGAGCCAGAGCCTGAGTCCAGCAGGGGCAGTAGAAGAAGAGAAGTTTAGGACCCAGGGCGCGCATGAGCTTTCCCTAGACCTGGACCCAGGGTGGAGGTTCCCACTGTGTCGGGTCTATCTTTCCGGGCACTGAGGGTGGGAGGACATGCTGCTTCTCCTTCGGGTACAAAGGTCCATTGGGAACGGGAGGTCATGTTTCTCCTCCAGGTATTGGTTGTAAGTGGGGGTTTCGCCTCGAGTTCCACCTTCTTGTTGGTTGTAGGTGGGGGTTTCGCCTCGAGGTCCACCTTCTTGTTTGTGGGCCAAAGGTTGAGCGAAAAGTCGTAGAAAAAGAAGAAAAAATCCGGAGACGGAGCAAGATTTTTGTTATTAAAGAGTCCATCTGGCGACTGTCTACTAGAGCAAAAGTCGCCGCAATCACGTTATAGCTTAATGCTAGGCTAGATTAAAAAAATAGGAAACAAGCAAATAACATAAAAATAAAGGCAAATAAACAAGCAAAGAAAAACAAATCAAAAGGAGCAAAAAAGCAAGAAGAAGAAGGAAGAAGCATGCTCTGGCTACCAGGGGGAAGCCCGCCTCCCCGGAGCAGCAGGAACATGCGACCTACAGGGACAGGTAATGGTCGCGAATTTCGCCCGGACTGGGACATTGAACAAGAGGGTGGCGAACAGTCTGGAGATGGGAAGCATTCGTCGCAATAAGGCACGGGCGAGCGCACCTTGAAAGGGGCAGGGCGTCCCGCGAGTGTGTCCGATTCGAAGACGACAGAAAAGAACCTGAAGTCATGGCAGCATTGCGGGTTAGGTCCATAGAAACAGTCGCGGCCGTCTCCCATTTGCTTTGCCAAGCAGACCGGAGAGCTGCCCATATTCCTGCCATGTAATCAGAGTGAGGATGAGCGAAACGCTGTTCTGGTTGCCTAGTCCTCCGGACTCTTTGGTGCCCTCATTCCCCGCAATTCCCACATGTCCCGGAACCCAGCAGGAGATAAGCTCGACTTCTGCCTGGTTCCCGACAACAGTGGCGTCTCGAATACCTCTAAGCAGAGTGTGTGGACATTCCGATGCCCCGAGAGCACTCAGGGCACTTTGTGAGTCGCTATAAATCAATAACCGTTCTCCGAACCGGGTCCGACACGTTATCTCCCTTATCGAGTGGTGTATTGCAACCAGTTATGCCGTGAAGACAGACGCAACACCCAGTAGAGCCCCGCTGACTTCAAACAAAGGAGATACGGCATGGGACTTGGGGGCATCAGTATAGACTACACGGATTTAGCGGGACACGAATTGTGCTCCAAAAAAGCCCAGCCCAATACTCCCGGCGCTGTGGAACCTTTAGGAGCAAAAGCGTGGCGACGAAGAGTCAAAGGTGGTAGCCTCTAGGTTGGCGTACTGGGCAAAACCAGAGGCGCCACCACACCGAGAGTTACACCTCGGGCTCTCGAAGGAGTTTCTTAACCTTAAACCTAAAGGGCTTAGGGTATGGCTGGCGTCTCTTGGCGGCATATAGGGAGCAAGAAAGAAACGCACCAACTTCCCCGGGCCCTGTCAGAGAGTTCAATTTAACCCAGTGACGGGGTTTCCCTAATACCCACTCAGACCAAGAGGACCTTCAACTCCTCTAGGTACCATATATAACAGGCCAAACAAGGTAACATTTTCCCTGCAGGGTATATTGATCAGCAAATCGTTACCGAAAACGAGACTTGGTTTCATTAGCAGAACCAGAAGAGCAAAATTGATTCCGAACAATAGCTTCGGCGATGAAGAGCTTGCCCAGTGAAGTTCAGAGCGGAGAGGTCAACTCAGAAGGTCATGAAGAACAGAAAAGAACCACCGGCTACTATTAAGAAAGATCATGGAAAACAGAAAAGAACCGCCGGCTACTATTAAGAAAGATCATGGAGAACAGAAAAGAACCGCTGGCTACTATTAAAAAAGATCTTAGAGAACAGAAAAGAACCACCGGGGACTCTCAAGAAAGAGTTCTGCAGACATTTAAGGCAGAACTGGAAAGAAAAAGAGGGCGAATTTCGAGGACGGAATACTTTACCATCATTCCAACTCCGTTGCTCATTCATTCTTCAAGGATTGTGAGAGCTGTTATTTTCTCTTTCTTTTTTATCCCTATCTTTCCCTTATCTCTCTCTTTTTCTCTCTCACTCTTTTCTCTATCTCACTTTTTTCACTCGTTTCCTCTCTCTCTCTCACTCATTCTTTATCTCTGTTTATCTTTCTCTCTTTTTTCTCTCTCTGTTTCTCCTTTTCCCTTTCTCTCCTTTTCTCTTTCTCTTTTCTCTATCTCTCTTTTTATATTTTCTCTATACTCTATCTTTCTCTTTTCTCCATCTCTCTTTCTCCTTTTTCTTCTCTCTATCTTTCTCTTTTTACTATCTCTCTCTTTCCCTCTGCCCTTATCCCTGCAAGAGAGGAGTCATTCCCGTAAGAGGTGAAGACTCCAATGCCTGGAGTTCTCCCTTTGACATTGAAGCCCTCGGAGGTCAGGCGTCGGGTCGGGTCTCGCCCACTCTCACTCACTTACCGCCACCAAGGCGTGAGAGAGGCTGCGCCCACTAACCAGGGAGCAAATACAAAAGCCTTTATCCCAAATAAGGAGAAGGTTAAAAGCGAAATAAGATAGAAAAGTTCCTCTTGACATTAAGGTATCGGTGAAATGCTTGCAAAACATACATAAATACGAGGCATTCCCCATAAAACACATTTTTTGCACGTATGTACCCATAAACCCATCACACGATGTGTGTGTGTATGAAGGGGCGGAGAAAGGTGTGTAGGAGAACTACAACTTATCAGCCGCTGATAACACCATGTAACCCCCCCCCCCCCAAATATTTCTCTGTTCTTGGCTTGTAATCTTTTTTTTTATGTTATTTAGGTCCCAACTAAATAACAAAAAATGCTATTAAACAGTTATAGGTTTGGGTTTGCAAAAATTCTAGGCTAACCACTAGCATTCAACCTAAAAAAAAATTAAAATTGCAGTAAAAGCAATTTATGTCATATTTCGGGTGCAATTGGTGCTGCATTATTATAAGTGCATTTATTTATTATTGTTTATGCTTCTCGTGTTTAAATAACTGGGCAATGCACTTTCCTTTAATTTTAATATTTAGATAAACTCGTTAAAAAACTTTTTTTTTCAAAATTTTATGACTATAGCCTGAATTACTCTACTTATTTTATACATCTATGTTCACTTAACATGTTTATATTTTTAGATCTATAAGATCCATATTTTCAGATTGTATATATTTCTAGCTTTTCAGATGGCTTCAAGGGGCTGCCGGTACCACCTTGACTCATTCTGTTATATATGCGGTGAGTATATAAAGAAGAGAGGCAAAAGATTCTCCTTGGAAGCGTCGGTGAAGGTTTGCGAAGCCTACCAGAAGTACTTCAGGATGCCAGTTGGGGATCAGGACAAGCCCTGGCCCCCTCACTACTGTTGTGAGCAGTGTAAGAAGACGCTGGAATGGCGGCTGCGAGGTGAGAAAAGGTCCGTGAAATTCTCCAACCCACGCGTCTGGCTAGAGCCAACAGACCACTCCACAAACTGCTTTTTTTGCATAGTGGATGTTAGCAAGCGGCAGAAAGGAAAGAATGCTGCTGCTGTGCATTACCCAGATCTCTCATTATTAAATGCTCCAATTCCTCACTGCTCCAAATATCCCATGCCAGTACCACCTGTTCCAAGTGAAGTCCAAGACAAGTCTTCTGATGAAAAGGAGGAGATGGATGCTGAGGACTTGGATTATAACCTGCCTGAGGTACCAGAGGTAGCTCCTCATGTCCAATGCAGAGCTATTCATCTCCAGGATGAAGCAGTGGAACTTGTTCAAGGAGGAGGTGCAGGTAAACAGTCAGAGAAGTCGGCACAAACTTTTCTCAGGTTTTTACATTCTAAGGGATGGCCTATGCTTCTGCCATGATGTTCATGAGCTGTTTGACGTCATTGTAGTACCGTTTGTGCCCAAGGACTGGCAGCTCTTCATAGACAGCTCTACCACAAGTTTGAAGGCTGTCCTCCTCCATAATGGAAACAAGTTCCCGACGCTGCCCCTAGCCCAGTCAGTCTGCCTGAAGGAAGACTACTACAGTGTTAAAGTCCCCCTGGAAGCTCTGCAATACAACCAGTACAATTGGGAAATCATTGGAGAATTCAAGATGATGGCTTTCTGCTTGGTCTCCAGGAAGGTTTTATCAAATTCCAATGCTTCATCTGCCTTTGGGACAGCAGAGCCACCTCTGACCACTACAACAGGAAGAACTGGGAGCAGCGAACATAATTTGTAGCTGGTATCCGGAACGTCATGTGGGAGCCACTGGTTGACTTCAGGATTGTGTTGATGCCGCCACTGCACATTAAGCTGGGGTTGACGAAGCAGATTGTGAAGGCTCTCAACCAGGAATTAGCCGCTTTTAAGTACCTTCTTGAGTTCTTCCCCAAGTTATCTAAGGCCAAAATCAAAGGTGGCATTTTTGTTTGACCTCAGATAAAGAAGGTACTTGAGTCTACCGAGGTCTCCAATAAGCTCAGTAGGATTAAGGAAACAGCATGGAGCTGTTTAGCAGCAGCTGTCAAGGGCTTCCTGGGCAACTACAAGGTTCAAAAAACAACCAGCCGCTGGTGCAGGATCTGGTAAAGGCTTTTGGTGCCATGGGATGCAGGATGTCTCTTAAACTTAATATGCTGGACGCTCACCTGGTCAAATTTAAGGACAATATGGGCACCTACTCAGAAGAACAAGGCGAGCGATTCCACTAAGATGTGAAGGAGATAGAGCCGGTGTACCAGGGCCACAACAATGAGAAAATGATGGGAGATTATATCTGGGGGCTGGTGCGGGAGTGCCACCTGGACTACAAGCGCCGCAAATCTAGGAAATCCAGTAATTTCTGGTGTTTAAGTTGCTTTAAAAAGTTATTTGTTTTTAATTGTTTGTTTTTGATAAACTTGCGTCCTAAAATAAATATATACTCTGTTGATTTAATTATATGAACGGATACATTTTTAAAAAAAATGTGTTTTTTCTTGAAAAATATGAAACTTTCGAAATATCATTCCTGATCACAAACCCAAACTTCTGATTAAATGATAGGGTTTTTTTATAACATTGGGATATAACAAACCAGGAAATGACACTTAGATCCGGGGAACAAAAAATGTGTTACACGGTGTAATTCTGATCTAAGCTCGGTGCCTCTCTGGATTTGGGAGATGAGGAGAGTTGCGAGACTTTGTGTTTCGTCTACCTTATTATTATTCCTTAGTTAGCATTGGCATTCGTCTCTGCCATGGTAGGTAGGTACTACTAATACCATTCCCTTACATCGTGAGCGAAATTCCTAAATAAGATAATGAAATGTACATAAAAATCAGAATGACAATAACTTGTATCCCAGGGGCAACAGGGTACTGTCGTCGTTTAACACCAACGAGTGATGGCGAAACCCTTTATGACCCCCTCCCCTCAGGGGGTAATGTAGGTAAGAGTACCCCATCACCAGGGTTCTGGAACAGAGGAAATAAAGTGTACATGTTGTGCTGTGAAGGCGGGAAGCGGAATGAAAGTGGTTTTGGGAATGGTTCTGCGGATGATGCCCTTGTAGCTATTACCCTCGCGGGGCTGAGTATCAGTGTATGCTCCCAATGGGCACCGCTGAAAGTTTTGTGCCTGCCCTCCCTCGGATTAAACCCTTGCCCAGACATCATAAATCCAATGCCGTTTTGATTAGGCCATCGAGAGCTCTTAGGTCATTATTATTCTTGTTATATTAATTTCTTATTATTTTTTTAGTATTATTCGTGTTTCCTTTTATTCTTCATTTAGGTTATTATTAACACTCTCCGTTGTTATTATTATTATTCTCCGTTATTATTTGTCTGAGTTAATGTTATTATTTCATTGTTCTCAAAAAGTATTCTTCCAAACAGCTGATAAGAAGGGTGGTGTAGGTAATTCCGTGTGTGTTGAAGAAGAAAGCGTTAAGCGACACGCACACACACACACACACACACGAGTAGTGAACGGGAGGGAAATCACATCATAACACGATAGAGTAACAACAAGGAAAGAAGGTACCCTAGGAGACCTTACGGTCCATTCAAGGAGGGTACCTTTGGACTAGCAATCGAGAAAGGAGACCCCAGCCATCCGTCAAACTACCGACCTATCAGTCTGACTTCGATAGTCGGTAAACTCATGAAAAGCCTGATGGTGGAAAAAATGACGTCCTATTTAGAGTCAAACCTGCTACTGAGGAGTTCCCAGCACGGCTTCCGAAGGCAACGGTCATGCCTGACGAACCTTGTAGAATTCTTCCACTTCGTTTTCAGTGAGCACGATCGGGACAAGGCGGTGGATGTGGTCTACCTAGACTTTCAGAAAGCCTTTGATAAGGTACCACACCGCCGCCTTCTCCGGAAAGTGCGAGCGCTGGGCATAGACGGAAAAGTAGCCGGCTGGATCGAGAACTGGCTAAGTAGCAGACGACAACGGGTGGTGGTAAATGGAAAGGCTTCTGAGTGGGTGCCCGTTACTAGCAAGGTGCCTTAAGGTTCTGTCCTGGGACCACTACTATTCATCATCTACGTCAACGACATGGAGGGGACATGGTTGCCAAGATTTCTAAATTTGCCGACGATACCAAGCTTGGTATGAACGTTGCAAAGGATGGAAATACTGCCCACCTGCAGGAAGATCTTGGGAAGATTGGGGAGTGGTCGGACACGTGTCAAATACCTTTTAACATGGGGAAATGCAAAGTAATGCATATCGGCCACAGAAACCCCCAATCTCAGTATATCCTTAAGGGCACTGCTCTTGAATCGAGTGACACTGAGAAGGACTTGGGTGTAACTATCACTAGCGACCTCAAGCTCTCGAAACAGTGCATCGAGGCAGAAAAGAAAGCCCAAAGGATGTTAGGCTACATAAAGCGTTAGTTTGGATACCGTAACAAGGAGATAGTACTTTGTCTGTACAACTCCCTCGTTCGGCCGCACCTGGAGTATGCCGTACAATTTTGAAGTCCTTCGTTTCGAAAGGACATCGCAAGGTTGGAACGCGTACAAGCTAGGGCAACCAAACTGATTCCCTCTGTCCGACATAAAAGTTATGAGAATAGACTAGGGGAATTAGATCTGTTCTCGCTGGAAACCCGTAGACTGCGTGGTCAGCTCATCGAAGTTTTCAAAATACTTCGAGGGTTCGACAATGTTGACTACCGAGATATTTTCCCACTGAGTGAGAACAGAGGGCGCAATCACGGCTGCAAACTTCAACTGAAGCGTTACAACCGCAATCTGTGTGGAATTTTTTTCACCTACAGTATCTGCGGTAAGTGGAACGCACTTCCAGTGGAAGTTTTCAACAGTAAATTTGTTGACCAGTTCAAGTAAAGACTAGACAAAGTCTTGAAAAGTGGCCGTTTAGGGACGCAAAACAATTGAGCAGCCATGTGCTCGCTCGATTGCTAGTCGAAAAGTACCCTCTTTGAATGAACCGTAAGGTCTCCTAGGGTACTCTCTTTCCTTGTAATTCCTTGTAATTGTTTTGCGTCCCTAAACGGCCACTTTTCAAGACTTTGTCTAGTCTGGACTTGAACTGGTCAACAGATTCACTGCTGACAACTTCTACTGGAAGTGCGTTCCACTTACCGCAGATACTGTAGGTGAAAAAACTTCCACACAGATTGTGGTTGTAACGCTTCAGTTGAAGTTTGAAGCCGTGATTGCGCGTTCTGTTCTCACTCAGTGTGAAAATATCCCGGTAGTCAACATTGTCGAACCCTCGAAGTATTTTGAAAACTTCGATGCGTTGACCACGCAGTCTACGGGTTTCCAGCGAGAACAGATCTAATTGCCTTAGTCTATCCTCATATCCTTTATGTCGGATAGAGGGAATCAGTTTGGTTGCCCTAGCTTGTACGCGTTCCAACCTTGCGATGTCCTTTCGAAACGAAGGACTTCAAAATTGTACGGCATACTCCAGGTGCGGCCGAACGAGGGAGTTGTACAGACAAAGTACTATCTCCTTGTTACGGTATCCAAACTGGCGCTTTATGTAGCCTAACATCCTTTGGGCTTTCTTCTCTGCCTCGATGCATTGTTTCGATAACTTGAGGTCGCTAGTGATAGTAACACCCAAGTCCTTCTCAGTGTCACTCGATTCAAGAGCAGCGCCATTAAGGATGTACTGAGATTTGGGGCTTCGGTGGCCGATATGCATTACTTTGCATTTCCCCACGTTGAAGGGCATTTTCCACGTGTCCGACCACTCCCCAATCCTTTGAAGGTCCTCTTGGAGGCAAGCAGTGTTCCCCTCCTTTGCCACGTTGATACCAAGATGGGTGTTGTCGGCAAATTTGGAGATTTTGGCAACCATGTCACCGCCATGTCGTTGACATAGATAATAAACAGTAGTTGTCCCAGGACGGAACCTTAAGGGACACCGCTAGATACGGGCGCCTATTCAGAGGCCCGTCCATTCACCACTACTCGAGGCCGTCTGTCACTTAGCCAGCTCTCTATCCAACCTGCTACGTTGCCATCTATGCCCTGTGCACGCACTTTCCGGAGAAGGTGGCGGTGTGGTACCTTATAAAAGGCCTTTTGGAAGTCAAGGTACAAAACATCCACCGCTTTGTCCCGGTCATGCTCACTGAACACGAAGTGGAAGAATTCCACAAGGTTCGTTAGGCATGACCGTAGCCTTCGGAAGCCGTGCTGGGAACTCTTCAGTAGCAGGTTTGACTCTAAATACGACGTTATCTTGTCCACTATCATGCTTTCAATGAGTTTACCGACTATCGAAGTCAAACTGATGGGTCGTTAGTTTGACGGATGGCTGGGGTATCCTTTCTTGAAGATCGGAGTCACCTCCGCTTCACGCCAGTCTCTAGAAACGCATCAGGTCCGGATTGACATGTTAAAGATAGCGCACAGATGTCGTGATACTTCACCGCACACTTCCGTCAACACCTTGGATAGAAACCCGTCCGGTCCGGGGGACTTATTCGTCTTTAGGTCAGCGATCTTTTTCTTTATTTCTCCTTCGGTGAAGTCCAGCACCTCCAGCTTTTCCCCCGAGTAAGAATCCTTTAGCTGGGGAATGGGAGCACACTCTTCAGGTAAACACTGAAGAGAAGTAGTCGTTGAGGAGGTTAGCATTTTCTGCATCTGAATGCTTTAATGTTCCCTCCTCACTCCTCAAAGGCCAATCGTTCGACGGATTGGTTTACGGCTGTTTACATATCCAAAGAACTCCTTGGGATTCTCTTCACAGAGTCTCGCCACTCGGAGTTCCTCAGACCGCTTAGCCGCACTTATGCTGGACTTCACTCTCCTGGCTAGCCTCCGGTATTCGTCAAAGAAACCCGAGATACTCGATTGCCGGTACACATTTCTCTTCCCCCTAAACAGTTGCCCGATTTCTCGATTAAACCACTTTGGTTGAACAGAGGACCAACGGGGGCATTTCAGAGGAAAGAAACGCGATTGAAGACTCACGAATGTGGTTTTGAAACTGTTCCAAGAGTCTTCAACAGCATCACACTCTTCTAGCCTCGCGTCAGTCATTTCTGCGCGTAGACCTGCAAAGTCTGCTCTTCTCAAATCAACTTTTCTTGATTTACTAGTTGCAGGCTCTCCCTTGGGGACTTTGACTACAAATCTAATTAGTCGGTGGTCACTGCCACCGAGCTCTTCGCCAACAGAGAGGTCCTCAACGATGTCATCCTCAGAGGCAAAAACCAAGTCGAGGGTATTGTCTCCTCTCGTTTACTCTCTCACCCATTGAGTCAGGACGTCGTTGTTCGTGAACTCCAGGAGTAGTGCGTTCTCGCCAAAGGGGTCTCTGGTTTCCCAGTCAACTTTTGTGTTGAAATCTCCCATGACGATTCCCACTCTGTCTCCGACAAGTCCTCCTAGTAGCTGGTACAGATCTCTGTCCTTTTCAACGAGTTGGGCAGGAGGTCTATAAAGCACCAGGGTCCTGTATTTGGCAGGACCTATCTCTAGGTCAACACCAAGTAGTTCATGGTTGGATACGATGTTGCAATCCGTTGAGTTGAGAGTATCTTTGACATACAACATCACACCGCCACCCTCTCTGTCTAGCCTATCTTTCTGGAAGAGCTGGTAATCGGGAATTGTGAATTCACCCACAAAATCTCGGCTTAAGGGATTAATCCACGTCTCCGTTATGGCCACCATCTCAGGTTCCTTTGTTGCTATGAGGCCACGGAGCTCAAGAAACTTATTCCTGATTGACCTCGCGTTGAACAGAAAAACTTTTAGGGACTCCCCCAGTGTAGGACTCCCTACGCTCTTCCGTTTTCCGGCTTCTTTTGTGTGGTAGTACCCCTCTTTGACACATCTAAGAACTTCGTTCCGGGAGTGACACGGGCATGCTGTCTTATGTCCGCCTTCACTCTGGGTCGGACGCTCCTCTGCATCCGCTCTACGACATCATGGATTAGGTTACAGGGTACAGCCTTTCCCTTGAATGAAAGGTGAACTCCGTCAGTTTGGTAAAGGTCGTTTTGACCGTAAAAGGTGCGGTAAGGGTCCAGAAAGAAGACCCCTTCCGCCGTACAGAGGTCGGACAGCGCTGGTTCAGGGTCACGTTCCTTGAGTGAGCTGTCCGGCTAAGACCTCTTCTTGTGAGTATCCCTACAAAGACTTGTTTGCGAGTTCTCAATTTGCAGTCGTCCACGGCTCCCATAACCGTGTTGAGAATTTTCTCGATGGGGCCTACTTTGCTTCCTCGGAGGTAGAGGTCATTTCCACTCACCATCAGGGCAACGACTGAATTCTCGAAGATCTGAGATTTCTCAGCTTCTACCCTGATGTGGGGGTTTTCCTGTCCTGGCTGGCAGCATACCTCCACACTAGCGCGAAGGCGGGCCGCTAGCAGAAGCTGAAAACATTGTGCTTGGGAATCGCCCACAAGGGTAACCCTCGGACATTTCCGTGCAGAGGTTTGAGGCTTTCTTTGCGGAAGCGAACTCTCGGTTCCCTCTTGCTTTTCCATTTTATTTTTCTTCTTTTTCTTATTGATCTTTTCCCCCCTATCTTCCTTTGTTATATACTCTTCTGTTTTTATCTTTTTTTCCTCTGCTTCAACTTTCTATTTTTCAGCATTTACTTTATCTTCTGTTTCAACTTTCTCTTCTTCCTGTTTCTTTCCCTTCCTTTTCTTTTTCTTTGAGGGTTTATCCGTGGCATGTGGACTTAGCTCTGAGGGTAATACTGCAAATGCAGTGTTTAGTACAGGGCTTGACGTTAGCTCTGCTATTCTGACCTCTAGCCTGCGAATCAGTCCGGCGTGTTCTAATTCGAGGCTGTTTATTTTTTCCTCCAACTTCCTGGATCTTTCCTCGGAAGCCCAGCATGTTTCTTTTAGCTCCTTGATTTGGCCGTTTAGAGTACAGTCAGTGCAGGAACTGGCCGGTTGGCATTTTAAAAAACACCCCTCCGGAAAGTCCACACACCACTTATCTATGTGGCCTATTGCGCACGTGTATTTTAGAGCTCCTGGTCCTTTCTTGTCGGTTATTTTGAACACTTTCTCTCTTACAATACTTTGCGACCAATCGATGATAAAAAGGGGGGTTGGTGATTTCTCCCCGCGTGAGTCGCTCCCGCCTATTGATCGGAGTCGTTTCGGAGTCTTCCAAAAGACACGCTCCATGTGCTGCTGTTCGTCCGACCGAGTCGTCAAACCTCGGCGTGCCGTGGCTCCCAACCAAGCAGCACAGACAGTCCTCGAAAGGGCCATCGATTTCTCACCAGGGGAACAACAACAAAGCACGCCCCTTACTAAACTCCTACTAGTTCCCTTCACAACGGCCAGGATATCGGAGTAGCGTTCAATGGATATCCCGCCACACCAAGGAACTCGACTTAAGGCTTTTTATTGGCCTGGCATCTAACATGGGAACAAAGGGCCGTCACCTCGGACCAATGCTACCAGAAGCACCCGTCAACGGGCACTGGGAACGGTCAATAATTACGCGCAAGGGAAGGGGTTAACGGGGCACTACCCTCATCCCATTCATCGTACCCCAACGCCTAGGACACCTCTAGTCCTAGTCTCTCGCAACCAGTGGGCGTCGATTGGTGTTGTTTATAGAGGTTCCAAAGCCTCTATTCTGACGCGGGAGGTAGCTGCCAGGTCCTTATATGTAGATAAAGGGAAAAAAGGGAAAGAGTAACATGATAGGAGTAGGCCTTTTTTTTCTTTTTTTATAAGTGGGAAATAGGATAAAAGTAAAAAAAAAGAGAAGGATAGAGTAGAAAAAGGAAGGAATGACGCACTTAGTCTGGAATCTCGTTTTCGACCAAATCGACAAGGAAAGCCCTACCAGGGGTACCCAGAAGAGGTACCCCCGCCGGCATAGCTCGAAAAGTCAAAGGTACACACAAGCTCTCTTCCCGCGACAAGGGGGCGTCACCTCTCCCTCGAGAGAAAGAGAAAGGCTCCATCGTAACCCGTAGCATCTACCCTCTCTCTTTTTCTCTCTCCCTCTCTCTCTCTCTCCCCCCCCCTCTCTCTCAACAACCACCTTTCCGTCGGTGAGAGAGCTTGCGTTATCTGCTTGAGTTAAGCTAGCTAAGCTGGGGGACATTTAGTCAAGCAGGGTCACCCATGCCAGTAAGGTAGCTTTAGTAGGATTCAGATTATGGGTTGTCAAACTTCTCTACCACTTCTTTGATGCGTCTCCTTGCATCCCTCTACCAACCTCTTTGATTCTGTTAGTACTAAGTTTCACCAACTCTCTTCAACTGTCAAAAAATTAAAACAAAAACCCAATAACAAAAAACAAACCTTCATCTCTATTTCACATAAGTTGTTTATTAATAAAGGTCTCACCAGCTACCTTATGCCGCGTGAGAAGAGAGGCTATGGAACCTCTTTAAATAACGCCTTGGAGCACTCATAGGTTCAAGAGACTGAGATTGAAGGGATCTTAGGCGTTTGGGGTACGATTAATGGAGAAATGCTAGGTACCCCTTAGAAGCTTTCCTCTAACGTTTAATGGACTGACCAGCCCCCCATGACCGCTACTTGGTGAACAAAGGCTCAACTGCTCTTTGGTGAGAGAGCTTTTGTGCATTGCTGGTTAACAGATCAACTAAAGATCTCGGATGAAGTCGTGAGCACTTAGCTTAACTATTTGCCTCAAGTCTGGCCGTTTTTAGTTGATTAGTAGGGCTTAGTAGAAAGACAGATATACCTCAAGCACCCCTGTTCAAAAATCAGAGATCCAGTTGACTGTGGCTCTCGCACTGCTCAGTTGGCAGCTGCGTCACGATTGGGGACGTCCGTGCCAGGGGAGACTTTAGGATTGGTGTGCTTGGTCTAAGGGTTTCTGTTGGCCGAACGACCGAAAACTTCCTCGAAATATGCGGATATGATTAGTGCGAGAGAAAATCACACATAAAAAAACTTTTTTTAATGCGTATGGTCCCAGAGTTTTTACGATGGCGAAGAAAAATGGTCCTCCGTTCCGCACGTTAACCTGCAAAATCTGCAAAGTCTATAGATAGAGTGAAGACTTCGGGGGCAGGAGTTGAAGGAGCTCACAGATGCTGTTAGCGTCTGTGACTTCTGTGAACTAGAAGAGCGCCTGGGAGAGAGCATTGCTCAACTGAGAGAGGAGAACTCCCTACTCAAAAGGGAAGTTCAACTCTTAAAAACAGAGATGTGCAGATGCTCAAGGAAGTGCAGATGCTCAAGGAAGTGCGAAGGAGAAAAGGCTTTCGACTGGCAAGAGCATGAGTCTTCTGCTGCAGGACTGGCTCAACGAGCCAAAAAGAAGAAAAGAAAGAGGAAGAAGGAAAAGAAGAAAGAACATAAATTAGAAAGAGAAGAAGAGAAAGTAGAAAGAGAAGAAAATAATGTTTGAAACAGAGGACGAGAAAGTAGAAGCAGAAGAAGAGAAACGAGAAACAGAAGAAGAGAACTACAGAACTACAGAACTACAGAATCTAGGACCAACAAAGACCCTAAGGTCCACTCGAGGCTAGTCCGCTACACTACATCCGAAACTACGATACACACTTATCTACGAGTGTATCTCTAACATGCTATATATTTTTTTTATTTATTTTTTTATTTTTAAATATATAATCTACTGTACACACTTAGCTACATGTGTACAATGTCAGGCATATTAACTACTTCAACCTAGGGGGGGGGGGGGGGGTGATAGAAAGTTTTTCTTCTCAACTTCCGCAGCCCTCGACTGCTAGTGGTGAAAATCTAGTTATAGGATAGGCGGAAAAGAAAATGGATATCTAAACTACACATGCAAGAGAAATCGCTGGCATCATTTTTAGTCATCATTTTTACTCTCGTTGTTCCTCCGCCCTAAACTCCTTTTGCAAAGACGTTATTATTTACTGTGCTCAGACTACGTTATATTTATACTATTTAAGTGCGCGTCGAGACGGTTTTTAAACATATTTACCGACCTACTATCCACTACGTGGGTGGGTAGCCTATTCCAAATTTGAGTAATTTTAAACGTAAAATAGTTTTGGGCTATACTAGTGTAAATCGCTTGTTCACTAATTTTAATCCGTGTTGCCGAGTATTTCCCCTATGATCCAATTCGAACAAATTCCTATAATCAACGTTTGAAAATCCTTTCAATATTTTAAATACTTCAATTAGCTGGCCACGTAATCTTCTGCCTTCGAGAGATGGCAAATCTAATGCCCTGAGTCTTTCCTCATAGGGCCTGTTTCTCAGCTCGGGAATTAATTTTGTAGCCCTACGCTGCACTCTTTCTAATTGCGTGATATCTTTGTTTAAGTATGGAGCCCAAAATTGAACCGCATATTCGAGCAGTGGACGCACAAGTGATTTATACAATGGTAAAATTATCTCTTTGGATTTGAACGTGAAATTACGCGCGATATAACCCAGCACACGATTTGCTTTTTTACATGCATCCGCGCATTGTTTCGTGACTTTGAAGTCATCCGAGACTAAAACTCCCAGGTCTTTTTCCAATTTAACTACGTCGAGGACCTGGCCTTTCATGGTATACTCTACCCTCAAATTATGGCAACCCAAATGCATCACCTTAAATTTACTTAAATTAAACTGCATTTGCCACTTATCCGCCCATCTGACAATCAAGTTTAGGTCCTTTTGTAATTTTTCTACATCCGATCTTACATAGGCACGGTTGCCCAGCTTCGTGTCGTCAGCAAATTTAGAAATCGTACTAAATACGCCATTATCCAAATCGTTTATATATATTAGAAACAATAATGGGCCAAGAACGGAACCTTGTGGCACTCCACTACTGACGTTGACCCAATCTGAACATTCACCATTTATAACTACTCGCTGCGAACGATCCTTCAGCCAATTTCTAATCCAATTTAATATCTTACCCTTCACACCGACTGCTTTAACTTTCATTAATAATCTCTCGTGCGGAACGGTGTCAAACGCCTTTTTAAAGTCTAGATAGATTACATCTACAGCTTTGCTTTCGTCGTAAACGCAAATCATTTTATGGAAGAATTCGAGCAAATTTGTCAAGCACGATCTCGCCCGCCTAAACCCATGTTGGGAATCTTTAATCAGATTATTTACCTCGAGGTGGCACACTATTCTATCTCTAATTACCGATTCTAAAAGCTTTCCAACTACCGAAGTTAGACTAATAGGACGAAAATTCGTTGCTTCGTATCTATTCCCATTCTTAAATATTGGTGTAACGTTTGCACGCTTGAAGTCTACAGGGACTACGCCATCTTCTAATGAGCGATTGAAAATTGCACGCAACGGTTTCGCAAGCTCATTCTTAAGTTCCTTTAAATGAGTGGGGTAAACGCCATCGGGCCCGGGTGATTTCGACTTTTTCATCAGGTTAATATATTTAAGAATTTCCACTTCATTAACCGTTATATCGGATATGCAAATATCACTATTATCTACTTCTTCAACTAACGATCCTAATTGGGACGAATCTTCAATAGTAAAGACGCTTGTGAAATGTTCATTTAAAATTTTAGACATTTCCGCCGGAATTTCCGTCAAACGACCATCTTTGTCTTTAATCGGCCCTATTGAACCTTTTAAGGGTTTCCTACTGTTTACATAGCCGTAAAACCGTTTCGGTTCCTTCTTTGAATCCTTCGCCAGTTTTATTTCATATTTCCGCTTCGCATCTCTAACCGCCCGTTTAACTTCTCTTCGAGAATCTATGTAATTTTGCCGACTTATAAATGACTCGTTGTTCTTATGTATTTGAAATTTTCTATTTCGGTCCTTAATTAAGCTTAATATTAGTGGGCTAACCCACGGCGCTCTCATCGACTTCCCGCTCTTACGGCGCACATACTTTACTAAGTCAAAATTTACACTAAGGAGTGTACGCCGAAGCTCAGTGTACATTTCTCCTACCGACCTATTCTCGAAGCGCATTCCCCAGTCTACATCCTTAATCCTTTCGCGAAAAGTATCAAAATCACAGCTACCAAAACGTGGCATGAGCTGTGTACTAATTTTTACATCTACACACGTGTTAACCACGAATCTAATCGCATGATGGTCACTCGAGGCTAAATGCTCTCCTACACAAACATTTTCTACCAGTGACTCGTCAGTCGCCATGATTAAATCGAGGATATTATTATCACGAGTTGGTTCCTCCACTTTTTGAACGAGAAAATTCTCCAGAATAAAGTTTAGTAGTCTCTCCCCAGCTTTATTTGACGTTAGGTTACTATAATTAACGTTTGGATAGTTAAAATCGCCGCAGACTAATGTGGTTCCTTTTCTAACCCAAGATGAAAGCATATCAAAGAGTGCAGCATCTTCTCTTTCTATTTGCGATGGAGGACGATATATGACGGCTAAATTAATTTTATATTTTGCATTACAACATAATTGGATTAATAAGGCCTCACTTCTCATATCTGCCGTAGACGAGTCGATCGTTATAGCGTTTAAGTCATCTTTTATATACACTAATACGCCCCCTCCTCTACCAGTTTGTCTATTTGTATAATGAATTTTATAACCTGGTATATCAAATTCGCAAACACTGATCCCCGAATGTGTATCTATCCAAGTCTCGCTTAAGAATACGAGATCGTAGTCTCCCTCTAGAATTACGGCTTTTATTTCGGCAAGTTTATTTTTTAAGCTACGAACATTTGAATATATACATTTCAATTTGCGCTTTAGGTGGACTCCTCTATCACACGCGAATCTGTTCCGTTTCCCTGCTCCCCAATACTCATTGCCCCTTCAAGCGAGGAACGGTCTGGCGCATGGGCATCACGTGGCCCCGCAACTCTCCTACTTAATATGCTACGTACTGACTGGTCTAAAATCCTACCCAGTCGACTGTTTCCCACATCGCTTAAATGAATTCCGTCCGTTTGATAAAGTGAAGGTTGGTCTTGGAATTTATCCCAAACGTTAAAGAAGCTAACTCCAGTATCGCGACACAAGCGCTTAAGGCACTCGTTTGTATATATAGCACGGGACTGCAGACGCAACGTGGATTTTAGTCGGGGTAAAATGCCAATTATTCCTACGTTATCCGCTTTAACTTTCGCAGTCTGAATCAGAGTCTTAGCGTGGTTTACTATTCCTTCTGGGGTGCTGTCGTATCTGTGCACATCATTCCCCCCTACGAGCGTGAGGATCGTACGCCCGTCACGTGTTTGGTCCAATTTTTCAATTTCACTAACTACTTTATCTATGCGGCCACCAGGAAAGCAAAATCGTTTTCGTTTTGACGGGTTTCGCGCTGTGAATTCCGGCTCTTGGTTTTTAATTAGAGAATCCCCAATTAGTACAGTTTCTTCTTCCCCTTCGATAGGAGTTAGCAGTGCGAAGGGGTTTGAGCATGGTAATGTGAAATGTTGTTCCCTCGATGGTCTAGCCCCATTTCTAACGGGCCTAAATTGCGAATCTTGGGGTCTATATTGTGAATCCTGGGGTCCAAACGAGTTCAAAATCCTTTGTTGCTGGTCAACAATTGTCTGATGATTCATACGAGTAGGCCGATTGTCGCGATTTCTATTTTCCCTCCCACGCATGTCATGAATGGTAGAATTTAGACTCGAATTTAATTCGTCGACTTTACGGTTGGTCGATATAACGTCCCTCGCGACGGAATTTAGTTCTAATTTAATTTCGCTAATCGCGTTAGCAAACTTACGCTCCAACGCATCGTTTAACATACAAAAACGGCAAATTCTAGTTTGTTCCATGTTAGAAGGAACGTAAATTTCCTTATTAAAGGAAGCCCCACAACTCGAACATTCAAACTTGATCACGGGCATTGTCGATTTCTAGAATACGTATGAAGATAAATAAAATTAACACAGCGAATAAGACGGCCAATCTTTTTAATACAGCGACTAATATTATATGAGCGCAGGAAGTATCGATAATTATTAAGTTACTCAGAAAACGAAATTTATGGGCACAGATGAATTAAGCAGGAGCACAGAGATAACACGTCTTTTCAGTGAGGACAAGAAGAAGAAGAATATAAAGGAGAAGAAGAAGAAGAAGAAGAAGAAGAAGAAGAAGGAAAAGAATAATAATAATAATAATAATAATAAGAAGAAGAAGAAGAAGAAGAAGAAGAAGAAGAAGACGAAGAAGAAGAAGAACTACAGAACTACAGATTCTAGGACCAGCAAAGACCCTAAGGTCCGCTCGAGGCTAGTCCGCTACACTAAATCAAAAACTACGATACACCCTTATCTACGAGTGTATCTCTAACATGCTTTTTTTTTTTTTTTTTTTTTAATACTATCTACTGTACACACTTATCTACATGTGTACATTATCGTGCAATTGTAACTAATCAAACTAGGGGTCGGGGGAGATAGAAAGTTTTTCTTCTCATCTTCCGCAGCCACTCGACTGCTAGTGGTGAAAAGCTAATTTAGGGATAGAGACTACTTATAGGATAGGCGGAAAAGAAATGGGACATCTAAGGAAGAAGAAGAAGAAGAAGAAGAAGAAGAAGAAGAAGAAGAAGAAGAACTACAGAACTACAGAATCTAGGACCAGCAAAGACCCTAAGGTCCGCTCGAGGCTAGTCCGCTACACTAAATCAAAAACTACGATACACCCTTATCTACGAGTGTATCTCTAACATGCTATTTTTTATTATTATTATTTTTTTTTAATACTATCTACTGTACACACTTATCTACATGTGTACATTGTCGTGCAATTTTAACTAATCAAACTAGGGGTCGGGGGAGATAGAAAGTTTTTCTTCTCATCTTCCGCAGCCACTCGACTGCTAGTGGTGAAAAGCTAATTTAGGGATAGAGACTACTTATAGGATAGGCGGAAAAGAAATGGGACATCTAAGTTACACATGCAGAGAATCGCCGGCATCATTTTTAGTCATCATAATTTCATATCCTTAAACCTCCGCTCCAAACTCTCTCTCTGCAAGGACGTTTAAATTCACAGTGCTCAACTACGTTATATTTAAACTATTCGAATGCACGTCGAGACGATTTTTGAACATATTAACCGAAGTGCTATCTACTACGTGGGTGGGCAGCCGATTCCAATTTTGAGTAACTTTAAATGTAAAATAGTTTGTGGCTATACTAGTGTTAAAACGCTTGTTCACTAATTTTAACCCGTGCTGACGAGTATTTCCCTTATGATCCAGTTCGAACAGATTGCGAAAGTCAACTTTTGAGAAACCCTTTAGTATTTTAAATACTTCTATTAGCTGGCCACGTAATCTTCTGCGTTCTAGCGATGGCAAATCTAAAGCCCTGAGCCTTTCCTCGTATGATCTATTCCTCAGCTCTGGAATTAATTTCGTAGCCCTACGCTGCACTCTTTCTAATTGCGCGATATCTTTCATTAAATATGGAGCCCAAAATTGAACAGCGTATTCGAGAAGTGGCCGCACAAGGGATTTATATAAAGTTAAAATTACATCCTTAGATTTGAAGGTGAAATTACGCGCGATATAACCCAAAACGCGATCTGCTTTTTTACACGCATCCGCGCATTGCTTCGAGAATTTAAAATCGTCTGAGACTAATACTCCCAAGTCTTTTTCTAATTTAACCGCGTCGAAGACTTGGCCTTTCATGGTATATTCTACTCTTAAATTATGGCAACCCAAGTGCATTACCTTGCATTTGCTTAAATTAAATTCCATTTGCCACTTGTCCGCCCAATTGGCAATCGAGTTTAGGTCCCCCTGCAATTTATCGAAGAAGAAGAAGAAGAAGAAGAAGAAGAAGAAAAAGAAGAAGAAGAGGAAGAAGACTGTGATAGAACGAGTTGAATCTATGTTAAATTCAACTCTTATCCCATATTAGTTAAAACCTCGAGGAGGCCCACGTGCATCTTCGATTCGAGGCTTGGAGTCTTATCAACAGCTACCGGACGCCAATGTTTAAACAAGGAGGTTATCGTCCCCCCCGTTCGCCCCCATACGCCGACCTCGCCAGATCGAGTTAGGCTTATGGACAGATAAGGCATTTTTCTCCGGCCCAGCTGTGCGTTCCCTCGAAGCTTCCACCCCATTCTCCCCCACGCCAAGGAGATGTCCTGGCTATTTATATGGAAACTTTACCACTAAGATCAGATTGGAGATCCAGATTTTCGTCGCGAAACATCACCACGACCCTCTCTCCCTTTGTGCGCCAAGGGACCTCGAACTCGAGATTCACCATCACTTGTCCAGAAGGAGGACAATATTCCTTGAGTGCCAAAGGTTCGAGCCTTTAGTGACGCCAAGTCCCCAAGGCATCCCCCCCCCCCCTGTTGTTCAAGGAGAACAACATTAGAACAGCCATTGTTCGTTTTGAGCCTTTCGCCAAGAAACGGTTCTCATCCCCCCCTGTTGTTCAAGGGAGAACAACATTAGAACAGCCATTGTTCGTTTTGAGCCCTTCGCCAAGAAACGGTCCTCTCCCCCCCCCCTGTTGTTCAAGGGAGAACAACATTAGAACAGCCATTGTTCGTTTTGAGCCCTTCGCCAAGAAACGGTTCTCATCCCCCCCCTGTTGTTCACAGGAGAACAACATTAGAACAGCCATTGTTCTTGAGCCCGTAGACAAGAGACGGTTCTCATCCCCCCTTTGTTCAGAAGAGAACAAAGTAGAACAGCCATTGTTCGTCGAGCCGTTCGTCGAGTAACGGTTCTTCTTTCCAAGACGCCTCGTCAGGATCCTTTTATCCCCCCCCTTCGGCTGGAACTCGCCAGCGGACCGAATATTCCTTCAAGTACCTTCCACTGCACCCTAATGAAGTTACGTAAGCCAAGCGTCACCTTTTGAGTATTGATCCCTTATTTGTCAATTCTATCCTGTGCTTTAAATGGTTTATCGAACCATCCCATCTCTTTAACTCCATATTATTTAACCCTTTTTGATCCCTTAAATCCTTGGATTAGCCCGAGTCTCCACGACCCTTTCCATTCTGTTTGTCAATATTTTCCGTTTGTGTGTATTGTTTATAGTTATTATTAATAAAACTCTATTTTATTAATGATAGCAATATTATTATCCTTGAGCTCAGTTCCACTTCTTAAGCATTTTTGAAGATACATAATATCGGCCGCCAGACAGTAAAACGCACTCTAGAGATAATTAAGGAAGTTCCCTCAACGAATAGTGTTATATATAGTATCGTCGGGAGTCATTCTACGACAAAGACGAAGAAGATAAAGAAGAAGAAGAAGAAGAAAAATGTAGAGAAAGAAGAGGAAACCGGCAAGTTGCTTCCGAAAGGGAAGACTCATTCGTCTGCAGACAAATGAGCAAAGGTTAACCTTATTGTTGATTCTTAAGTACGGGGTCTGCAGCCCCCGCTACTGGCCCGCCTTCGCACTAATGTGAATGTAAGCTGCCTGCTAGGATGGGTTAACCATCACATCAGAGTAGAGGCTAAGAAATCACAGATTTCTGAGAGCTCAGTCGTTGCTCTGATGGTCAATGGCAACGACCTCTACCTGAGAGGAGGTAGGGTAGGCCATACGGATAAAATCTTCCACACATTCATTGGCGCCGTGGACGACTGTGGGCTGAAATCCTGCAGGCATGTTGTCGTCGGGATGCTCCCGAGGAGAGGACCTACAGGGACCGCTCACTCGATGAACGTCTCTTTGAACCGGCGCCTGGCAGATTTGTGTAAGGCAGAGGAGGTCTTTTTTTGTGGACCCGTACCGCACCTTTTATGGTAGGAATTATCTCTACTTTATCTTTCCTTTAAAGGAAAGGCCCTTCTGTCTAACATGATCCAGGATGTCATAGAGAGGACCCAAAGGAGTATACGTCCCAGAGTGAAGGTGGGCGTACGCTAGTACGCCCGTGTCACTCCAGGAATGACCTTCTCAGAGGTTGCAAAGAAGGGTGCCTCCTCACGAACGAATGAGCCGGGGACTCCCTGAAAGTTCTTTTCTTTAATGCGAGGTCGATCAGGAACAAGTTTCTATAACTTCGTGCCCTCGTAGCGACGGAGGAACCTAAAATGGTAGCCATAACAGAGTCGTGGGTAAAAACCTCAAACAGAGATTTTGAAGGTGAATTGACAAATCCCGGTTAACAACTCTTCCAAAAAGATAGGCCAGACAGAGAGGGTGGCTGTGTGATGTTGTATGTCAAGGATACACTCAAATCGACGAGCTGCAACATTGTATCCGACCACAAGCTACTAGGAGTTGACCTAGATATAGGTCCTGCAGATACAAGACTCTGGTGCTTTCAGACCTCCTGTCCAACTCGTTGAAAAGGACAGGGATCTGTACCGGCTACTGGGTGAATTTGTTTAAGACAGTGTGTGTATCGCCATTAGTGATTTCAATACCCAAGTTGACTGGGAAACTAGAGAACCTTGTGGCGAGAACAGAGTACTCCTGGAGTTTGCGAACAACGAGTTCCTGACTCAATGGGTGAGAGAGCCGACAAGTGGCAATAATACCCTCGACTTGGTTTTGACCTCTGAGGATTCCATCGTTGAGGATCTCTCTGTAGGCGAAAAGCTCAGTGGCAGTGACCACCGACTAGTTAGATTTATAGTCAAGGTCCCCAAGGTAGAGTCTGCGACTAGTAAATCGAGGAAACTTGATTTGAGAAGAGCAGACTTTGTAGATCTTCGTGCTGGATTAATTGGTACGAGGCTAGAGTTGTGCGAGGATGTTGAAGATTCGTGGAATAGATTCAAAACTACGTTTATGAGTCTTCAATCACGATTCATCCCTTTGAAAAGCCTTCTTCGGTCTTACATTCAACCAAATTGATTTAATCGAGAAATTGGTCAACTGCTGAGGGAGAAAAGAACGGTTTACCGGCAGTCAAAGATCTCCGGAGACTTTGACGAGTACCATATGCTAGCTAGGAGAGTGAAGTCCAGCATAAGAGAGGCAAAGCGTGCCGAGGAGCTCCGAGTAGCGAGACTTTGCAAGGAGAATCCTAAAGAGATCTTTTGTTATGTAAATAGCCGTAAACCAATCCATTGCACGATTGGCACTTTAGTGAATAAGGAGTGGGCATTAAAGCACTTAGATGCAAAAAATGCTAACCTCCTGAACGACTACTTCTCTTTACTGTTTACTGAAGAGTGTGGTCCCATCCCCCAGCCCACTGATTCTTACTTGGGGTAAAAGCTGGAGGAAATGGAATTCACTCAAGGAGAAATAGAAAAAAAGGTTCACTGATCTAAAGACGAATATGTCTCCTGGCCCGGAAAGGTTTCTACCTAAAGTGTTGAAAGAAGTGCGCGATGAAGTGTCACGAAATCTGAGCACAATCTTCAACATATCAATCAGGACCAGATGCGTTCCAAAGACTAGCGTGAAGCGGAGGTGGCTCCTATCCTAGCCAGCCGTCGAACTACCGACCTATTAGCTTAACCTCAATAGTCGGTAAACTTATAGAAAGCATCACGGTGGACAAAATAACGTCGTATTTAGTGTTCATCTTATGATTAAGGAGTTCCCAGCACGGTTTCCGAAGGCAACGGCCATGCCTAACGAATCTTGTGGAATTAGTCCACTTCGTTTTCAGTCAGCACGACCGGGATAAGGCAGTGGATGTTATCTACTTAGACTTTCAAAAATCTTTCGATAAGGTACCACACCACCGCCTCCTCCGGAAAGTGCGTGCGCTGGGCATAGACGGAGAGGTAGCAGGTTGGATATAGAACTAGCTAAGCGGCAGACGGCAACGGGTGGTGCTGAATGGACAAGCTTCTAAGTGGGTGCCCATCACCAGCGGTGTACCCCAAGGTTCTATCCTGGGACCACTACTATTCATCATCTATGCTAACCACATGGATGGTGACATAGTTGCGAAGATTTCTAAATTTGCGGAAGATACCAAGCTTGGTATGAATGTCGCAAAGGAAGGAAACACTGCCCGCCTACAATAACATCCCTGAAAGATTTGAGAGTGGTCAGGCACGTGGCAAAGGCCTTTTAACGTAAACAAATGCAAAGTAATGCATATCGGCCACCGAAACCCTCAATCACAGTATATCCTTAAGGGCACTGCTCTCGAACGCACTGATACCGAGAAGGACTTGGGTGTAACAATCACTAGTGACCTCAAGTTCTCGAAACAGTGCATAGAGGCGGTGAAAAAGGCTAAAAGGATGTTAGGCTATATAAAGGGACAGTTTGGATATCGAAACAAGGAAATAGTACTATGTTTGTACAATTCACTTGTCCGACCACACCTGGAGTATGCCGTACAATTTTTGGAGTCTTTCCTTTCGAAAGGATGTCGCGAGATTGGAACGTGTGCAAACCAGGTCAACCAAACTGATTCCCTCTATCAAACACAAAAGTTACGACGATAGATTAAGGAGATTAGATCTGTTCTCGATGGAGACTCGGAAACTGCGTGGTCAGCTTATCGAAGTGTTTAAAATACTTCGAGGCTTCGACAATGTAGACTACACTGATGTTTTCCAACTTAGTGAGGCCAGAACTAGAAATCACGGCTAAAAACTTGAGCTGAAGCGTTACCACCGGAATTTGTGTGAAAGATTTTTCACATACAGCATATGTAGTAGCTAGAACGCACTTCTAGTGGAAGTTGTCAACAGCAATTATGTTGATCAGTCTAAATCAAGACTGGACAAAGTCTTGAAAAGTGGCCGTTTGGGCACGTAAGCCGTTGAGTAGAACTGTGCCTGCTCGACTGCTGGTCCAAAGGTACCCTTTCTGAATGGACCGTTAGGTCTTTTAGGGTACTTCTTTGTAGAAGTCTTAATACCTCCATGCATTAGTACATACATAAATACACCAACACAGCTTCGTGCTCCCCCGTTATTACAAATTCGCCTTTTCGCATCGAATCCCCTTCACCCCTTTTCGCGCCTTTGAAATAACAAAATTCGCTGCCGGCCACACTGAAAAATGTCTGCCTCAAAAGACACCTGCTAGCCGACGAAGGCCCGAGTTTCTTCGCGCCGTCATAAAACCTGCGACTTGAGACGAGAAAAACTCGGATAGTGACGAGGTGTGAATGTTTGACATATCCTGGCGCCAGACGAAAGGTCTTTTCGCGCGACGATAAGAATGTTATGAGAATCCGGTGACCTCTTTCGATTTGAGCTCTTGAGGAAAATACAAAAGGAAATTCTCCCTGGAGTCGGGCAGAAGATCTTGAACCTACGTTGTGTGTGAAGCTAGTCCCACAAAGGAAAGAGTTCGCCCGTTGCAAGGAAGAAACTTCCGGGACTTTGTTGTTGCCATCACGGTACTTGTAGGTGCTAAATTTCTCGCAGCCTCCCCCCCCTTCTTTCAGAGTCAGAGGTTACACAGGACCTCTCGCTGCGGATTACCCTAGACGCAGCTAGGTAATCATTTTTGGCTACCCACTCAAGGTGCCAATAATCGGAACAGACACTTCGAGGAGAAGAATTTCAATTTGAGTCACAGTTTGACTAGCCTTCGCGATCCGGGCTAGGATTATTATATCAGGATACCGATCTAGGATTAACCCCCCCACATTCGGTAACCTCGAACGACCGGGCTAAGTACAAACATCGTCAGAAGAAGAAGACATTCACCGTCATTCTCCAAATACTTACGAACTCAAAGGTATTGTTATAATGAATTATCCCGTCCCCTAACTTCATCAGTTTAATTTTTAACTAGAATTTCCATCCCTAGCTCATAACCTCGAGTATTACTAGTGATTAATTTAGTGCTTAATTTCGTGATATTATTCAATTCATTCTGTCGGGCGCAATTAAGACGCAAGCATCCTAGTAAGTAGATTTCAAGTGTAATCCCCACGACATTATATAGACTTACCAATTAAGCGCAAAGATTAATCCTATTTATACATATATATGCTATTTCATATATCCAATTTATGTATATTAAAGTTTATTTTTGTATATGTGTGTTTTAACTATTTTGGACGATCCTTTGGCAATTGATAAGCAATCCACTCGGCTCAATTCTCGATATTACATAAGTCCACCCATGACTGGCTTTTACTGAATGAAAACACACTCAGGGGATGATTATCTTGATTTTGATCAAAAGGGAAGCACCGGGGTTATTCTTATTCACCGAAAGCGGCTACAGTAGGTGTATTGGCTGCACTTCACCCCACTTTACCTTGGTGCGGAATTGAAATAGATGACAAGGAAGTGGGACTGGGATTACCCACTCACTAAATCTCGACATTCTTATCTCTCTCTCTCTCTCTCTCTCTTTCTCTCTCTGCCTCTCTCTCTCTCTGCCTCTCTCTCTCTCTCTCTCTCTAAAGAAACCAGAGGGAGAGGTAACGCCCGCTTGTCGCGGGAAGAGAGCTTGTGTGGACCTTGGACTTTTTGAGCTATGTCGGCGGGGGTACCTCTTCCGGGTACCCCTGGCAGGGCTTCCCTTGTCAATTTGGTCGAAAACGAGGTTCCAAACTAAGTGCGTCATTCTTTCCTTTTTCTAATCTATCCTTCTTTTTTTTTTACTTTTATCCTATTTCCCACTTATACAAAAAGAAAAAAAAGGCCTACTCCTATCATGTTACTCTTTCCCTTTTTTTCCTCTATCTACATATAAGGACCTGGCAGCTACCTCCCGCGTCAGAAGAGAGGCTTTGGAACCTCTATAAACAACGCCAATCGACGCCCACTGGTTGCAAGAGACTAGGACTAGAGGTGTCCTAGGCGTTGGGGTACGATGAATGGGATGAGGGTAGTGCCCCGTTAACCCCTTCCCTTGCGCGTAATTATTGACCGTTCCCAGTGCCCGTTGACAGGTGCTTCTGGTAGCATTGGTCCGAGGTGACGGCCCTTTGTTCCCATGTTGGTTGCCAGGCCAATAAAAAGCCTTGGGTCGAGTTCCTTGGTGTGGCGGGATATCCATTGAACGCTACTCCGAGATCCTGGCCGTTGTGAAGGGAACTAGTAGGAGTTTAGTAAGGGGCGTGCTTTGTTGTTGTTCCCCTGGTGAGAAATCGATGGCCCCTTCGGGGACCGTCTGTGCTGCTTGGTTGGGAGCTACGGCACGCTGAGGCTTGACGACTCGGTCGGATGAACAGCAGGGTATGGAGCGTGCCTTCTGGAAGACTCCGAAACGACTCCGATCAATAGGCGGGAGCGACTCACGCGGGGAGAACTCACCAACCCCCTTTTTATATATTGATTGGTCACAAGCTTAAGGAATAGAGTGTTCAAAATGGCAGGCAAAAAAGGTCCAGCAGCGCTAAAATTCACGTGTGCCACATGTAAGAAGGACAAGTGGTGCGTTGACTTCCCGGAAGGCTGCTATGCGAAATGCCACCCAGGCAGTGTATGCACCACTTGCCTTTTAAAGAAGGAATTGGAGGAAGTAGTCGCCTACTACAGAGAAAAAACTACAGATCTCGAACATAAAATCGAGATGCCAAAGGAGGAGCACTCCCACCAGATCTGCAGGCTCGAAGAGAAGTTGAACAAGCTCTCGAGTTCTGTGGCAAACACCACCTCTGCATAGAGCCCGGTCCTGAATGTATCAGAGACGCCAAAAGGTAAAAAGAAAAAAAAGACGAAAAAGGGAAAGAAGAAAGAGGAAGAGAGAGAAATAAAAGAAGAAAAGGTAGAAGAACTTAATGAAAAGGATGACAAAGGGAAAAAGATGATAGAGAAGAAGAAAAAGAATAAGAGGAAGAAGAAAAAACAAAAGCCTGAAAAGACCATGACCGGGAAGAGAGGGGAATTCGAGGGCTTGCCTCAGAAAATAAAGAATCCGAGCTCAGCAGGCAAATGTGCCAGGGTCATCCTTGTGGGTGATTCCCAGGCACGGGCCCTGCAGCCCCTGCTAACGGCCCGCCTTCGCACAAACGTTAAGGTAAGCTGCCTGCCAGGATGTAGTAACCACCACATCAGAGTAGAGGCTGAGAAATCACAGATTTCTGAGAGCTCAGTCGTTGCTCTGATGGTCAGTGGAAACGACCTCTACGTGAGAGGAGGTAGGGTAGTCCCTTCAGATAAAATCCTCTATACGGTCATGGGTGCCGTGGACGACTGTGGGCTGAAAACCCGCAAGCGCGTGGTAGTCGGGATGCTCCCGGGGAGAGGTCCAACACAAACCGCTCACTCGATGAATGTCTCTTTGAACCGGCGCCTGGAAGATTTGTGTACGGCAGAGATGGTCTTTTTTGTGGACCCGTACTGCACCTTTTATGGTAGAAATGATCTCTACCAAAGGGATGGGGTACATCTTTCCTTTAAAGGAAAGGCCTTTCTGTCGAAAATGATCCAGGATGTCGTAGAGAGGACCGAAAGGAGTATCCGGCCCAGAGTGAGGGCGGACGTACGCCAGTACGCCCGTGTCACTCCAGGAACGACCTTCTCAGAGGTCGCAAAAAGGGGTGCCTCGCCAACAAACAATCTGTGAAATGGAAGAGCGTAGGGAGTTCTACAGTCGGGGACTCCCTGAAAGTTCTCCTGTTCAATGCGAGGTCAATCAGGAACAAGTTTCCTGAGCTCCGTGGCCTCGTAGCGACGGAAGAACCCGAAATGGTAGCCATAAGAGAATCGTTATGGGCGACTTCAACAGACAGGTTGACTGGGAAACCAGAGCAGCCTGTGGCGAGAGCGCGCTACTCCTGGAGTTCGCCAACAACGAGTTCCTTACTCAATGGGTCAGAGAACCGATGAGAGGAGACAATATCCTCGACTTGGTCTTCACCTCTGAGGATGATATCGTTGAGGATGTCTCTGTAGGCGAAGAGCTCGGTGGCAGTGATCACAAGCTAGTTAGATTTGCCGTCAAGATCCCGAAGGTAAGGTCTGTTGCCAGTCAATCAAGGAAACTTGACTTGAGAACAGCAGACTTTGCAAGCCTTCGTGCTGGGCTGACTGATGTAAGGGTAGCGGTATGCGAAGGGTTGAGGATTCGGGAAACAATTTCAAAAATAAGTTCATTAGTCTTCAATCGCGTTTCATCCCTCTGAAATGCCTCCGTCGGTCTTCTGTTCAACCAAAGTGGTTTAATCGAGAAATCGGCCAACTGCTTAGGGAGAAGAGAAATGCGTACCGGCGATCGAAGATCTCAGGTGCCTTTGACGAGTACCGGAGGCTAGCCAGGTGAGTGAAGTCCAGCATAAGGGCGGCTAAGCGTACTGAGGAACTCCAAGTGGCGAGACTCTCCAAGGAGAATCCCAAGGAGTTCTTCGGCTATGTAAATAGCCGTAAACCAATCCATCGTAGGATTGGGCCCTTAGTGGACGAGGAGGGTGCATTAGCTCACTCAGATGCAGAAAATGCTAACCTTCTCAATGACTACTTCTCTCAGTGTTTACTAAAGAGTGTGGTCTGATCCCCCAGCCCACGTATTCCTACTCAGGGGAAAAGCTGGAGGCAATGGACTTCACCGAAGGAGAAATAAAGAAAAAGATCGCTGACCTAAAGACGAATAAGTCCCCTGGACCGGACGAGTTTCTACCCAAGGTGTTGAAGGAAGTGTGCGATGAAGTATCACGACATCTGTGCACTATCTTTAACATGTCAATCCGGACCGGATGCGTTCCTAGAGACTAGCCCGAGGCGGAGGTGACCCCGATCTTCAAGAAAGGAGACCCCAGCCATCCGTCAAACTACCGACCTATCAGACTGACTTCGATAGGCGGGAAACTCATGAAAAGCATGATGGTGGACAAAATGACGTCGTATTTAGAGTCAAACCTGCTACTGAGGAGTTCCCAGCACGGCTTCCGAAGGCAACGGTCATGCCTGACGAACCTTGTGGAATTCTTCCACTTCGTTTTCAGTGAGCACGATCGGGACAAGGCGGTGGATGTGGTTTACTTAGACTTTTAGAAAGCCTTGATAAGGTACTACACCGCCACCTTCTCCGGAAAGTGCGAGCGCTTGGCATAGACGGAAAGGTAGCCGGCTGGATCGAGAACTGGCTAATTGGCAGACGGCAACGGGTGGTGGTAAATGGACAGGCTTCTGAGTGGGTGCCCGTTACTATCGGGGTGCCTCAAGGTTCTGTCCTGGGACCACTACTATTCATCATCTACGTCAAAGACATGGACGGTGACATGGTTGCCAAGATTCTTAAATTTGCCGACGATACCAAGCTTGGTATGAACGTAGCAAAGGATGGAAATACTGCCCGCCTGCAGGAAGATCTTGTGAAGATTGGGGAGTGGTGGAACACGTGGCAAATGACTTTTAACGTGAACAAATGCAAAGTGATGCATATCGGCCACAGAAACCCCCAATCTCAGTATATGCTTAAGGGAACTGCTCTTGAATCGAGTGACACTGAGAAGGACTTGTGTGTTACTATCACTAGCGACCTCAAGTTCTCGAAACAGTGCATCGAGGCAGAGAAGAAAGCCCAAAGGATGTTAGGCTACATAAAGCGCCAGTTTGGATACCGTAACAAGGAGATAGTACTTTGTCTGTACAACTCCCTCGTTTGGCCGCAACTGGAATATGCCGTACAATTTTGGAGTCCATCGTTTCGAAAGGACATCGCAAGGTTGGAACGCGTACAAGCTAGGGCAACCAAACTGATTCCCTCTGTCCGACATAAAAGTTATGAGAATAGACTAGGGGAATTAGATCTGTTCTCGCTGGAAACCCGTAGACTGCGTTGGTCAGCTCATCGAAGTTTTCAAAATACTTCGAGGGTTCGACAATGTTGACTACCGGGATATTTTCACACTGAGTGAGAACAGAACGAGCAATCACGGCTTCAAACTTGAACTGAAGCGTTACAACCGCAATATGTGTGGAAATTTTTTCACCTACAGTATCTGCGGTAAGTGGAACGCACTTCCAGTGGAAGTTGTCAACAGTGAATCTGTTGACCAGTTCAAGTCCAGACTAGACAAAGTCTTGAAAAGTGGCCGTTTAGGGACGCAAAACAATTGAGCAGTCATGTGCCTGCTCGATTGATAGTCCAAGGTACCCTCTTTGAATGGACCGTAAGGTCTCCTAGGGTACTTACTTTCCTTGTTACTCTCTCTCTCTCTCTCTCTCTCTCTCTTGCTAAACGCTTTCTTCTTACACACATACATACTCACCTACACCCCCTTCCCTTCTTATCAGCTGTCTGGAAGCATCATTTTAAGGGGAAGGAGATGGCAGCCTTGGAGTGAGCGGCGTTGGCATTGAAAAGCGAACAGCGCTCAAGGCGGAGGTTCGAACCCAACAAATTATTTCACTTTATTTAACGGGGGAAAGAGTTTATTCCGTTTGCTGTCTCTCTCTCTCTCTCTCTCTCTCTCTCTCTCTCTCTCTCTCTCTCTCTCTCTTCTTTCTTAATTTATGTTTGATCCTTGTTTGGTCTCATAAAAAAACAAATTGCTTGTATATTATACACACACACACATACATACATATATATATATATATATATATATATATATATATATATATATATATACAATGGATTCCAACGAACGAGGTTTTTTTTTAGAACTTCTTCCCCCCTTGCTGTGTCTAAGAAATCGCGGGAAAGATTGGGAGATCTAAAAGAAGTGCAAAAGACGACCGGAAAGAAGTACTCTTGGGGTCAGAAGGGCGGGGTTATTGCCCCATCACCCCCTTGCGGGGTTCTAATTAAACTCAGCCAGTGGATTTTCGAGGGAAAGTAAATAAAAAGACGCTCGTGAAGAATTATTATTATTTACTTTGGATCCACTGGCAAAATCGCACCTCTAATAATTACCTCAACTGAAACGAGCAAACCTTTTATTAACATTAAAAAACCGATAAAAGAGTTAGGTTAGGTTATGAATAAAACCAGACAAAAAGATCAAATGCAATTTTAATTAAATATTTATTCAAAACATTAAATAAAAATGAAAAAGGTTCATAAAATTTGTAAAAAAAATAAAGATTACATTAGGTATCAAACGGTATTGTGCAGCATCGTCATTATGTCAGGAGGACACCAAATCTAACTCAACTTTACTGCACTGCACTGTACTGTACTTACCCTAATGATCTAAGGTTCACCATACATCCTTATATAAACCAGATGCCACGTTTATAGGGGGAGGGGCGGGAACAGATGAGAAATGCAAGGAATTGTTTACCCTCTTAAACAAAAGATTTAAACTTAAATTATTTAACTTATCACTTGTAATGACCTTTTGGAAGAGAGTTTTTATGATCACTCAAAGTTGCGTGTACAAAATAAAGATAAAGATCAATTCCAATTCTCTCTCATTCTCTAAAAACTCGATTATTTCGATGTTTTTTCCTCTAATCCCAATTAAAGAAAGCAATGGACCAACTCCGGTCGCCGATCTGCATCCCAATTTAGCCGCCGGCCAAGAAAATAGGTGCGTAGAAGCTTGTGAAGAACGAGGCCAAAATGGGCTCAAATAGAAATGCCTAAACCTAATAAAACTCAGGTAGTTTCAATCTAGTTCGAGACTGCCGGGTAGGGGGCTCGGGGGCTGAGATTGCGTAACGCTCATGTAGGTATCAGTGGTAACACTCTCCTCGGGTCATCCCCTTGTGGTATTCCACGATAGAAATAGCTAATAGGTGACTAGTTATCTTTTCTCCCACGGTGATGGAGACTACTTCACAAGTAGAAGGTTTAAGGGTTAAGTAAATTCTAGTTCATTTATAATATATATATATATATATATATGAGAAACTCACAAAGTACCGCGTGAGTAGAGCAATAAATGCAAAAAAATCCCGCAGGAAAATGAAAGGCGGATTACAATTACTTTCGAACAAAGTTTCCCAAATGTGAAAGAAAAACAAAAAAACAAAGCAGCACTACAATGATATAGACTCTACTCATCGCCACGCTGTTTTGTGTTTGTTTACATTCTCGAAACTTGGAATTATACAACAGAGAAGCACGAACCATTTAAATAAAATATATAAGCACTACCTAACCACATTTTATATACCATTTTCAAAACTACCCACCATTTTTTTAACTCTCTAATAAATAGGTACCTAATTAACTACTGTATAACGTGTAAATTAATTCGAGCCAACTAGGAAACAGCAGCAAGGTTGTAAAATGACAGTTTTGACTATTTTACAGTTGAAAACATTTAAATAGATCACGCGGAGATATTCTGGGAGATTAGCGTATTTTAAATATTCATTAAATATATTTTAAATATTTATTAATTCACTAGAAGTATCTTTAGGTACCCCTCGTATTTTTGGTATGGACTTCTCATAATCATGAACTGGACATGTCCGATCCATTATCCAGATTTTGTGATTAACTCAAAGAGTGGCTTGGGTTATCTTTCGTTCCAACACATCATGTGTACTCCAATGAGGAGCCATCTTCTGTTCAAATTCCATTGATAACACCAGGGCCGTTATCACGTTTCTTATCTCTTTATTCATCTTACGATTAAAACGAAACAAACAGTTTCCAACTCTCAATTTATTTTCGTTGCTTCCATGTATTTGCTAAACTCTGTAGATTGCCAGCTCTCGCCAGTCTTTATCTTTGATTACAATGAAACATTAAGTTTCTAACCCAGAATTTATTTTTATTGTGTCTATGAATTTGCTAAACTCTGTGGTTGCCAACTCTCGCCAGGACTAACTGGCATTTTACTCGCAATTCTGAACCAGCTACGAGTCTGAGATTGTAATGGGACTCGCCAGTGAAGGTCTTTTCGAGTTCAGGAGTTTCGCGAGCACCAGGATTTCAGACTTCAGTCAGTTCAGTGTCGCTGCAGACTTTTCGGGGTGTGGATTTGTTGAAGAGTTTCTTTTGTGGTCGCTTTGTGTTATCGTGTGTGAATTCTTGCATTTCAGTCTTATTACATTGGGAAAAAAATAAGAGAGAGAAAGACGTACATGACTTTGCTTAGGCAGATCAAACAGTCCCACTACTTGGATTTGGAGAGGCTGTGTGCGGGGTTTTGAAAGTAAGTGCTCACGTTTCTTTTTCATTGGTTTTTCCGGTCAGTTTATTTTTTTTAATCAGGTATTTTTCGATTAATTGTGTTGCCTTCCAACTATATCAACACACACATATATATATATATATATATATATATATATATATATATATATATATATATATATATATATATATATATATATTATATATATATATATATATATATATATATATATATATATATATATATATATTTCGCGTCTGCCACACAGTGTAGATATCCGTGGTTTGGATTCAGCAATAAGAGGGCCGGAAAGTGGCCGCAGGTCGGTGCCAAAACTCCTACCATAATAATTACGTTGGATTTGTGTCGGAACCAAAGAATTGAGGCAAGAACTTCCCCAAGTGTGTAAATTGAAGTCCTCCTCAGGATAGATTGGGAGGATGGTAGACAAAGAGGAAGGAGTGTTGTGGAAGGACTTTATTCTTGAGACGACGCGTTTGGAAGGAACCGATTCGGAGCGAAAGGAAAGAGGAGATCAATTGCTCCGGGCCAGGGTTTTCTCTACACCCCCAACCCTCTCTCTCTCCCTCGCTCGCTCGCTCTCCGTCTCTCTTTATCTAGCTATCTCTCTTTATTCCTCTTGTTCTCTCTCTTTCTTTATAACACACACTCTCTCTTTTTTCTGTCTTTCTCTCTCTCTCTCTCTCTCTCTCTCTCTCTATATATATATATATATATATATATATATATATATATATATATATATATATATATATAGATCTCGTTAAGCCTCTATTTGTTTATAGCGTGTTATGTAACCCGTTTGCACTCATATGTACTTATAAAATTATAGCATCGTAATTAAAAAATAAATATTTAAAGTGTTTTACAAAAATAAAAAACTAAACTATATAAACCCCTACGTAACCGATTCTTTTGAGGCGAAAACTTTACAAAAAAAAAAACTAACTAGATTCTTTCAATTCGAAGATGGCGGCCAATCTACATATTTTTCGTCATAACATGATAATTAGAGATAGGCCCACATTAAGTACTGAAACAGCTATATAGTATTTTCTGTTTAAATAGAGATATTTATAACAAAGAGCCCACCACGAAATTCGAGGTCAAACCATAAAATAGCCATATATATATATATATATATATATATATATACCAAGCAATGGCTTCACCACTACCCCCTACGGAGGGAGCTTGCGCTTGACCACTAAGATTAAAATTTAGTTATAGAAGATATAGAAAAATACATTTTCTGAACTTCACCATTTGTACTTCTTTAAGTTTTAAAAGATTCACAAAATTTCGATACTTATATTTATTTCTGAGCTTCGCCATTTTGTTTTTTAATAATATAAAAGAATTATTAGAAATTATTTTGATAAAAAAAACATAAAACATAACCAAACTAAGATGAAATTATTATTCAAATACTAAAAAAAGTCCCCTTCGGCCGGGTTTTGGATCGCTTACCCCTGCATTCAAATTCCCACAACCATGGACTCTCGAGGACACACTGATTAAACGAACGCATTTACACCTACACACAAAAGCGTGTGGTGCGTACAGATGTGATGTTGTGAATTAAACCTCACCTCATACTTCTGGGCTTCCGCATTATCTCCTTAGAGGCAAAATCCCCTTCAAACGGCAACCAATTCCATCAATTTATGGATAAATGCAAAGATTCAACGGCGGAGAAAATAATTTGGGATTCAGTTCGTCCATTTGAGCGCCTCTGCTCTTTGTACGAACTTGGCGCTGCTGACGACGCGATTCAATGGTTGCTAAGTCTACCATGATGTGCTCTGGCTGCGATGACTATGGTACGCCCTGGTCACGTTTTTCTTCCTCACTCTTGGTCTCTCTTTCTTTATTTCTCTATTTATGTTTTGCTCTCTCGCTCATATATAGCGAGATATCTCAAGTTGCCACTATCGTAATAGGTTACCACAATCAAAGCAGCGTCACATTATCACCATCGTAATAGGTTACCACAACCAAAGCGCCGCATTGCCACCTGTGAGTCGTGGGATAAAAACGTATTCGGATGTCCTCGCAAAGTGAGGTTCTAACTATATTAAATGTGGCTCGTGCTTTCGCTACTTAGAAATATCATGTATCATTTAATGATAATTATACTGATAAAAATAATAATATTTATAATAATGATAATAATTTACAAGTTTTTATAAGAGAATGTCAATTGAAGGGAGAAATGGGGGGGAGGATTCTCCACTAAACCGGGAACTTCGGTGCTTGAGAATTGTTGAAATGGCAATCGCAATGGCCACAAAGGGCGGGCCATTCGGCGCCAAGAGACGGCTAGAGAATGAACTTTAGCTCCCTCTGGGCCTTTTTGCTCTCCCCTTCGAGGGCCGATATAAGCGTATGCAACCACAAAACACACAGTTTAGCACCTCTTTACATGGCCAACACAACTCCAATTTACAACCTAGCCAGCATAACTCTTATTTACAATATGACTAACACAACTCCCGTTTACGACATGGCGAACCAAACTCCCATTTACAATATGACAACCAAACTCCCAATTACAATATGGCCAACACAACTTCCATTTACAATATGGCCAACACCATCCCCGGTTACAAAACACCTAACACAACTACCATTTACAACATGACCAACAAAAATCCCATTTACAAATGGCCAACAAAACTCCCATTTACGAATGGCCAACAAAACTCCCATTTACAATATGGCCAACGCAATTTCCATTTACAATATAACAAACACAACTGGCGTTTACAAAATGGCCAACACAACAGTCATTTACAACATGGCCAACACAAGTACAACTAAGACAGAAGCTACAGATTTCTGGTAGAAACCCTCTGGTCAGCGGGGTTCGTTGAGGCTACCGAAAGGTTGGGCATTAGCCGTGGGCAGCTCAATGTGCCCAAAGTGAAAGGTTAAACGTCTGTCTTCGGGAAACAGCGAAGACCCCCAACACAAACCCGCCTCAATTAAAGGAGGGCGTGGGTTCCACCCACGTCCGTCCATATAATTCCTTCCTTCGACACCGAAGGCGATTTAGGGACGTAAAGACATTGACCCCTAACATACGGATAAGGGAAAAATTACCTTAAAAATTGACAAGTGGTAAAATGTGCATCTCGACAAGTGGTAAAATGTGTATGCCGACAAATGGGCAAATGTGCATGCCGACAAGTGGCCAAATGCGTATGCCGACAAGTGAGCAAATATGCATGCCGATAAGTGTGCAAATATGCATGCCGACAAGTGGGCAATTGTGCATGCCGACAAGTGGCCAAATGTGTATGCCAACAAGTGGCCAAATGTGTATGCCGACAAGTGGCAAATATGCATGCCGATAAGTGGGCAAATGTGTGTACCTTCCGGATGGTCCAATGCAGGTTTCTCCTTAACAAAGTTCATCAACTCCAAGGAAATCAAGTTTGCGGCACACATTTTGGCTATCACGCAAATACGTACATACACTACCTTCAGTATGATGTATATACATACATACACACACGCAAGTGGACTCGGATTAATTGTAGATGTTGAGCAGGTTCTGTAAAGGCGTGCACCTCCCCCAGTCCCTGCTCCAGTAGTCTCCTATTTACACGATTCGACTCATATACATAATTTCCACTAATCTCACTTTCCTTAACTTCAAGTTTTTGTATTCGAACCTCTTCTCATAAATTTGCCAGGCGGAGATGCCCTCGTTGGTTTTTATGTAGTTTTAAATAATGATAATTAAATAGATTCCGATCCCAATGTGAAACTAATTCACGCTCGATCAACGGAATCTGAATGGCCCATTTTGCCTCCGTTTCTGGCACATTGCAGGTTAGCTCATTTTGCTGCATGGCAGACAGTGTTTACACATTACACCTTGAGTTGATGAAATTTGCTGCTTCACAGTCCTTACAGATTTCAGGTTAGGGTGACAAATTTTGCTGCTGGACATTTCTTACGCATTACAGGTTAAGTTGACGAAATTTACTGCTGCACAGTTCTTACGCATAAAACATTAAGTTGACGAATTATACTGCATTACACTTCATACCCATTACAGGTTAGGTTGACAAATTTTGCTGCTGCACAGTTTTACGCAGTACACATTGGGTTGACGAAATTTCATACCCCACAGTTCTTAAGCATTACAGGTTAGGTTGATGAATTTTGCTGCTGCACAGTTCTTAAGCATTACAGGTTAGGTTGATGAATTTTGCTGCTGCACAGTTTTTAAGCATTAAAGGTTAGGTTAGGTTAATGAATTTATTTGCTGCTTTTACTCATTACAAATTAGGTTGGTGAATTTTACTGATGCACATTTCTTACGCATTACAGGTTAAGTTAGGTTGACAAATGTTTGCTGCTCCACAGTTATATATTATCCTTGACTCATTTATTTTTGTCATTGTTTTTTATCCCTTTACTTGTTTTAAGTGAAATAAGCTCGGTCCCGAGGCTGAGGCAATTGGCGCCGTCAATTTGTATGGAACTCTTCGGGGACACATTGTCTGGGCGGACGCCGCTGCTTGTAAAGATGGTCGGAGAAAGGGGGCCATTAAAGATGGTGACCTCGCATCATTTCCGGGGCGATTCACCCATGGTTAAATACGGCGTCCCCTAAACAGGGAGCACCCCCCTCCCCTAAAAAAATCTAACAATTATACAGTACTCATGACGATTCTATAGTTTCTAATCATTAGTTATTATTATTTGAAGTCGAAAATCTCTGTCAACTAATCACAATTGAATATTTTGCTCGAATGGAGGAGTGTGAGTACCATCTTTCGCGAGTAAACTCGCGTTTCTACTGATGAGTACCTCTGTGCTCATTTTCGACGCTTGTTATAAGTAGAGAATAAGACGAAAAGAGTACAAACGGGTCGCACTAGTATCAGGGACTTTCGATTTCTCCTCGTATGTTGTTCTCCCTTGTTTTTGTTGGGACCTTCTCTCATTTGCTATGGTGCCTATGCATTAGTTGATGGGTGCCCTATGAATTTTGGAAAGGGAGATTAGCGTTGGGCGGTGCCGGTGGATTGAGAGTTCCCTGAAAGGCTTAATCAAGGTCGAAGTGGGCTTCGTTTAGCAGCCTAACCTCTCTTACAAGGGCGAGGGTTGGATGGCAGTACTCTTGAGCATAAATATACATACAAACGTTGATACGAAGATAAAATTGTACTCTCTTTTTTTTAAATACGTGCACATGTACATAGCATGCGTACATGTGAGAACACAGGGTGAGCACATGTTTCAGTGCCAGTTCTAATCGCCGTGGCGCAGGTGTGAGGGAGTGGGAGCGAGCGAGAGACGGCGGGTCTCCGCACGTGCTGTGGAGAAGCAATCGAGATCGGTATCGGGGTTGGGCTTACACGGGGCCGTTCAACTCTCGAGAAGGGGTGGGGGGGGAAACATAACACGCGGATGCGCCTCCAAACCCAGACCCTCTAAACAAGGGTGTAGACGAGGATAAAAGAGAAGGGTGATTCAGGTTTGCTCGATTGCTGCTCAATCATGTAATACTGTAATAATAATGCATTGTGTGGCTGCCTTCTGAGCCCTGGGCCCTCTCAAAGGATCCTGTGGGCACTGACAGAAGAGGTGGGTCTTAAGAGCGCCTTTGAATGCACAAATAGAGAGAGAGGAGTGAGCGGAGAGTGATAGCTCATTCCACAGCTTGGGGGCAGACAAAAATAATACACGAATTAAATTAAAAAAAAAAATATATGGCTACTAATGGCAGAATAATTTAACTCATCAACCATTGCTGCTGGGGCAAAGAATTAGGGGCAAAAGGGGTACATGAACCTCCCTAGGACTCAACAATATAAAACCATAAACTCAGAGAGATTTGCTCGAAGTATTTTCATCTCTCGACTGCTCTTTATCTCTTCTTAAAAAATGAACATGAGGACACTGCGTCCCGAGTAGTCTCTTTTTGGCTACCGAAGACTGTGTACATATTAAAAATTTTCACTTTCCCTAATTTGACCAGTTTTTTTACGAACCTTTCTTCACAAACTCTGCAGATCTCTTTGTTATTTTTTACTCTATAGTTTTAGTTGTTGATAATTTGTTTGTGTCTACAAAGGAATTTGTTCCCTAGTTTCGACAGTGCTACAGGGAATTCTGATTATTCCTTGACCCTTTATTCATTGTGTTGTGAAGTGATCATAGAGCTTCACGACCCACGGCTCACCGTATACCATTGGAAGGGAAAAAGGCTCATGTTTTGTAAGAGCCAGCAGGGTGTACGTTTTTCCCAAGCGTCGGGGAAAATCAGAATTAAATGGAATTCGACACACCATCCGGCGGACGAGTGTATGGGACCGTTTGAGAGTAGCCCTTCCCTAACAATAGTTAAAGAGGTTTATATTTCTTTACAATCTCGTCTGATTATATCTTTGGCCATTAATTTTAACTTTCTTTATGTTTAGAAAGTGGCGCTTGCTAACGAGAGCATAAGCAGTCATGAGTGTGAAAGAGCGTTTGAGAAAAAGGAAGAGTGCATTGATCCGTTGAAACGATTTACGTTGGATAGATCACCATATGTATGGGGAGGACAACGAGAGCAATATAATTACCCTTTCCAAGTGAGTTAAATTAATTTTATTTATTATACAAAATATAAATATGAATGCATAAATGACAAATAAAATAGTCACGCCGTGGAAAAAAAAGTAATTAGTAAAAATATATAATCACAGAATAAACTCGAGAAAAGACGATACAACGTGAATGAATGACGGATCAAAATAATTAGAATATTAATTATATATTGAGCTGCAAACCCGAGCTAAACAATTGTAAAATGAATGGAGTTAGTCGCAGTTCTGACTTGAGTTGACAACTGTGGTTCGCTAGGAGAGAAAAGCGGCATGCGCTGAACCAAATTACAGCCGTTTGGGGACGGCAGAAGACGGATAGTAATAGAAAAAAACTACTGAACTGGACGGCGAAGGAGTCTTCTCAATTCGGACGTTGATTATAGAGTCGGGACGACTGACACTGAATCCTTGCGGTTATGCCATAGAAAAGAAGAAGAAAAGCCACGACGTCGGAGGATGACAGACTGCAATAAAATTGTTCTCCGAATATGCCGAGAATGACGGTGAACTAGAGATCGTCAGAAGTGGTTGAAAAACGACAATAAACTAAAGACAAAAGGAAATATCGCCTCGGGACGCCCATGAATAATATTACTGCAGGGATTATTCCGTTCCAGTCGGCGAAGGTTTGTGCCAAGTCAGGTTGACGTAGGTACCATTCCCACATAAAAAAATTAAGGTGTTTTTGCCCCACATGACACAAGATTTGCCTAACTTCCCTCGTCTCGTTGCAACCGGGAAGAGAAAGCTCGCGAATCCATGAAATTCATTCTGTATGAAAGATTTATTGGTTTATTAAGGTTAGAAAAAGTTAAAGATATAATACAGTGCAAACAGCAAACAAATCGTGACTCAATTGGAGAGAAAGGAGAAATATATATTCCAGGCTAATGGATTTTTTTTACATTGTTTTTTATAATTTTAACAGTTCTAACCCTTAAAAAAAAACTTATGTAGATCTTTAGAAGTATTATCCGAGAATAAGGTCGGTTATGGCCGTGGTATACTCCTATTATGCTCGCTGTTCCTGAGGAATATCCCCAATTTAAAGCTAGTATTTTAGTTTGTGGCCAAAAGGAGGCCCCACCAAATATCATCAATTCGATAGCCTTATTAAATTAAAACGAAATACATAAATATTGTGCTAGAAACTTATTGACGACATACTGTATGCCTTATATTTCTATCATTGGAAATAGCGTGAAGAACAATCATACCCTTAAAGGTGGCCATGGATGTTTTTTACAACCTTAAAAAACACCGAAATTCACTGTTGTCCACGTTACATTTAAATCAGACACAGCTGTCAACCACTATAAACGTCCCGACACGACCATATCTCGTCCTCAATTTTTATTATGGCATGATACATGCGAGTACGCGCCTATAAATGCATATATATATATATATATATATATATATATATATATATATATATATATATATATATATAATTATTATTAAAGACCAGGTCCAACTGAGCTTTGATTAACTTTCTTCTTTACTTCTCTAATTTTTTATTACACTTTTATCGCCTTGCGAAAGGTTATGAATAAGAGTTCCGATATTCATAGTTTATTGCAGCTGAGTTTTCGGTCACGTTTTGCAAATGCATGGTTAGTCGACGAGATAAGGATGTGGTTGTCATTCCTATGTATTCTTTGAATATATAGATAGGAATGATAACCACATCCTTATCTCGTCGACTTACCATGCATTTGCAAAACGGCGCCATCAAAAATCACTATTTAATGCCACACGGAACCCATCTCTCAGGAGAAATTTTCGTAGAAGACACCGTAATGAAACGGAGAACTGACCGCACCCGCCTTCACATCATGGAAGCTATCTTCTTAATTCAAGAAGAGCGACTGAGGCTTACTGGCTAACACACGGCTACGCAAAGGAGTTTAAAACTCTTAACGGATTAAATGGTCAATACTAATAAAATTCTCATTCAACGGCTCTCCTAGGTGTCCTAATATGAACCCTGTCTCCATTCATTTTTGATATCCACATTTTTTGACCTTTTAGTATTATTTTTAAACACAGGATTAACCTCAGTATATAGGGTAAATGTACGGTTTCAAGATGTCTAAACAATGTAAAATAATTTCTCCCAGAAGAGGGTCTAAACTGACCGAAAGCTCAGCTCCAATAAACGATGAATATCGGAACTCTTATTCATAACCTTTCGCAAAGCGATAAAGGTGGAATAAGAAAATTAGAGAAGTAAAGGAGAAAGTTAATCAAAGCTCAGCTGGACCTAACCTTTAATAATATATGACTTACTTTTATAAAAGTGTTTCCATTTAGTTCCTCCTTTTAATGAAATCATGATTGCTTTATTATTAAACTCAATTTATTCAAGACTGATAAAACAACGATATCTACTTTATATAATAGATTGAAAGGGGGTGGGCAACGTCCCCAAGCTGGGGGATAGGATAATTTGGGGTATGAGTTGGAGATGGTTTTTTTATAGATCTATTCTGATGGCAGTCCGTGAGAAGACCTCTCCTGCCATGTTGGATGATTACTTCTCGGTGACAGCAACTATGTAGGTTTGGTTATTTTTAGTCTGGTGCACGCGGATATGTCGAAGGGCGGATAGTAACCATTTTACTTTTCGATGAGTTTTTGAGCAATGATATCGTAACTATTTGGCCGATTCTAACGATATTTGAAACCCTTATGTTGTTTTACATTCTCTTTCGAATGATATAATTTTCTAGGTCCTCCCAAGGTTAGTTCTGTAATTATTAAAATCAAATTAACTATAAGGTCAGATTGCCTCACTTTTTAAATGTTTTGAAGACCGTAAGGTCATAATTCAGAATAATTGAGAGCACACGACTTAGATATGTTTCCCTTGTTTAAACTGCAGCCACCCTCTAGGGCAAGGGAAAAAAGGTTGGAGAGTAGTCAGCCATGCCCAAGTGGATATGGCACGACCACCCCACCTGTATGCAATCCTGTAGTGGGGACCCACCCACCCCGAATTGAATGGATTCCACGTGAGGTTAAGTTGTAATAGAACCCACTAGCTATTGTACGAACCTCTAACACAGGGAGGTGCTATAAAATTCTCACAGCATGCAACAGCTCCCCTCCATTCTAACCTAGACCCTCAAGACAGCCTCACAGAAAGCCTGGCCCCAATTAATTGCGGTAACTTTGTCCGTGGTTTACAGCAAAGGCTGTAGGATCCAAGCTTCCTCCCTTAATCGCCCAGGCGGTTGGAGGGAGCCCAGACGCCATCTGCTCCCGGGTGGCAACAAACAACTCCGCTCGATGTGAGACTCTCGGTGCGTTGCTCAATTCCAGGCATTGGTAGCTACTGATTCTTCTACTGCAAGCGCCCAGACAAGGGCTGAGGGGAAAGGAAAGTTACAAGGAAAGCAAGCGCCCAGACAAGGGCTGAGGGGAAACGAAAGTTACAAGGAAAGCAAGCACCTCAAAAGCCCTTTCGATCCATGCCGAGAAGATGCTTGTGCAAGGACCCTAACCTAATATATATATGCATATTATTTTCTAAGTTGAGAGAAAAGGGGACAGTAAAGATGGAGGCTCTCCCCACTCGCCTCGCGGGCATGGAAAATGAAAAGATTCCTGGTTGTGTTGAAATAAAAGATACAACCAGGAATTTTGATAGTACGGCTCTTTGAAACTTACGTAGTTATAATATTAAAAACAAAAGCAATAACAATAAAAACAAGGAGTAGCGGTATTAAGCTTAAACTAACCGGAATGCTGTGTAAGGGGCGGGGCCTCCTACCTCGGGAACAAATGGGAAAAACATTAAAACTAGTATGTAACATCCGTTTCCATGGCAACTTACCCCATCTCACCCTTTATCTTTGCCTATAAATGTTGATATGCAATCATGGATATGCTCACGGAAGCCGGTACACGGACATGTGCTGCTTATGGATAGTGTTTGCGAAACGTTTTTGACGAGTCATGCTATTTCCCAACTCGGTGAGGTGGGTCGTGAAAAATCCAAATTGAGTCCACCGTTATTTTTTTATATTAAAATAAGGTATTTTTTTATTCGTTTCTTTCTATCACGGATTACAGGCATCTAACACACGCACATCCTCTTTGTAGCCTCGCCTGTCAGAGGTGCTGACCCAAGGTGAAACTCGACTAGAGTTTTATTTCAGTATCTTATCTCTGGCACCTTCCGGCCCCTCCGTGTCCCCCTTCAAGTCACCCGCTTCCGATGGAAATTGGATGAGAAGAAAAAAAACAATGACAAAGAAAATACAAAGACCGTTTCTTTCATTCATTTATTGACTTTCCTAAACGCTGTAATGGGTATTCGCTCGGATAGAGAGAAAGATGGAGCTTGATCGAAGATGTATAAACATTTGCCTGAGGTTAGTGGAAGACAAGGTTCATTAGGTCGCCACACAATCGTTTGTTTAATGTTTTTTTCATGAATCGTGTCATTAAAATGCACCATTCTTCCATCTCTCTCGTGACGTAAGTAAACCCATGACTCAATTATATTCTAGTCACCCACCTTAGAATTACTTTGCTTCCTGATTCAAACGTTTTGATATTCTTACGAGTCCTACTAAATATAATCGTGACGGTGGACGGGATCTCTGGCTTGTTGTTTTCTGTGTATGCGCACAAATATATTAAAATGCCAGAAAAAATAATGGGGGAAAATGTTTGTAAAGGATTACATTAAAATGACTACAAACATGTACCCTCAAGTGCCAAGCCGGGAAAGGGGAGCTAAAGCTCGCGATAACAAAGATATTCGAGACAAGAAAATCGGAAGGACGAAGTTAAATTTTAATGCGAGAGAGAGAATAAAAACGCTTCATAGCACCACCCTCATATAAGAGATACTCGTACGACCAGTACGGAAAGCCACTGTACGCAGTGATGGTATGCGGTGAGTATAGCAATGAGTAGATTAGTCGGATAGAGCCACCTTCTTGGCGAGAATGAAAAGCGTCCTCCAAGCGCGCCCAATTCAGTGCAAAGGTTGCTATAGTAACCACAAAGACGAGAAGAAAAGAAAGCGGTCAAACACCGCGAGCAGAAAATAACAAAGACAAAAAAATATAGTGATAAATATTCATAAACTGACCGGAATAGAATGTAATTCAGACCGACCAAGACAGATGGTGGGGAAGGTGGCTTACACACGTACATACACACATCAGATATGTGCACTTGCTGATTGTCTACCACATATCTTCGTTTGTATTCCTCCAGTCAATATTTGCAAATCTTAGGCAATTATGTTCCTCACTCGTTCGAGAGGCGCCACTTGGAAGTTATGCAAGATGCAGCTCGCAAAGGCATCGGTTGTTTACTCAAGTGGTTTTCTTCCACTGCACTGCTCTCCACCAGACAGCATTGAGGAGTTATTACAGTTTGGGTAACTTAGGGCATGTAGTGAATGGGCTAGAATCCTGGACTTTTGAGGATAAATTCCTTAGCTCCCCCCTTCCTTAATTCCCACTGCATTACCGATACATCGGGAAGTGTGGCCAGATTTGAATTCCAGCTTCCATCAGCCGCCGCCCTCCCCCCCCCCCAGTGCAATTTTCGTTTAATTGAGACTCAGAAATTACCTTTTTTATAATAAAATATTTAACCAAGTCATAAGAGAATAGAACTAGATTAATAAGAGACCTTCATTTTATATCTTATCACCAAATTGTCCTTATTTTTATAATTACCTATTCAATCTGTTCAGAAAATTGCACAATTCTCCAATATTTTTAATCAGACATTCTTTTCCTAATTTCCACATCGTCTACCACATTACACCCCCTGTTAGAAGGTGGGTTAGGACCGGTTAACAGTTTGAAAGGTATCAAATGTAGGATATTTTCATAACGTAACCAATGGTAATCTAAAGCTGTCTTATTATGGTTCGGAGTTTCATTAGAAAGCCGGACATATTTTAGTAGGCCACTTACACTTTTGAATTAAAGAACAAAAACAGTTAAATGGGCCTATTATTAACCCTCATAAAGGCGTCGGATGAAGTATAGGTAACCGATGTACCTGACATCCGTAGAATAATCCTCCCCCACACACACACTTTCCGGTCCCAACGATTGCAGGAAGAAGAGAACGTAAAATAATTTGGATTGTAGGATGATGATGGGAGTTTCAGAAGAGAAAGGTATGCCGTCCTGCTCCTGAGTACTTATTGTACTCTTCCCTTTTGAATATTCAGGCTAGTAACCTACCATAATTTTCCCTGTCCATTCTTAGGGTCTTTTATAAATTAGTGTGAGTGAGGGGATTGGGACAAAGCATGTGTGGTGAAGATAGAACGAAAGAAAAGAGATGAAAAGATAAGGTGGTGTAGGAAATTTGCAAAAGGGTGTAATACGCCTAGTGATCAGGCTTACCGCTTCAATTATGAAAGATTCTCTTATTTTTACACTCTTAAGTGAATATCAGCCATTGATTTTCTTATTTAGGAATGATTTTCCACTAACTTTGAGGGGAAAACATTCTAAAATATCTTAAATTAGCTTTAAAATGATCAAGGCCATATGTTTTTCGCAACGAATAAACACCACATATCTTATATATATTTGTACTTTGTATTGTGCACGTTTTTTATGTTTCATATGTAATTAAACTTCTGAAAACTCAATTCAAATTTCAGTTTTTAATAAATCATTATGTCGATATAATGAATAGTTTTGAAATTTCCAATTTTCATTGTGATATTTGATTTCATTAACTTTTGGCGATGCGTCCGTTCGGGATTTTTTTGGCTGTTTTCCTCTTGTTGCCAAATAAGAATAAGCCAGAAAACTTCGGTTTTGGCGTCGTATCGATTGTGAACGTGTTTTTATATATAGAATGAACGTTAATTATTGCTTTTAATGTTTATGACTGACATAAATTACGGATTTAGTTTCTAATTATATATGTAATTAGTAATTATCGTTATTTACTATCATATAGGATTGAAAAAATATTAAATTTGTACGTTTTATATCAACGCCCTTATAGTTGTCAGATATCACCACTGAGATTTCAAACTATTTTTGAACCACCGATGACTCATCCAATATTTTAATTAAGCGATTCATTTGTAGCTAACGTGCAGAGTTAGAGGTACTTGGTTCGATTCTAGTTTAATTCCTCAGAAAGTCACTCAAGTACCAGCTAAAAAACATATTTCCTAGACCATCATAGTCATAGTCATCTTTGAAAAATGAAGCACGATTTATCGTCTCTCCGCTAGTGTGCGATCTTGAGGTATTGTGCCACATACAGAAAACGTCCTTACTTGTTGCTACACAAGTAAGGGCCGGCACTTGTGCTAAGAGCCCCATATCTTCAGCCTTAAGGTCTTTTGTACCCGCGCTATGGACATTCTTCGTTCCGTGACCTTCAGCACTTGGGTTGTTGATAGAGCTACGGTCTTGCCGTTTTATTGTTCCTCTGTTTGTTTAAAACTTGACTCCGGTGCTGGTTTTATGCATCCGCAGTCTAGCATGAATTGCCGAAAGTGTACTTGATCCACTACACCGGCCTCCGTCAATCTACCAGTGCCTTCCGCATATCCCTTATTAAAAGCCTGGTCGTCAATGCCGGAGAGATACCGCTCGCTCGGTGTCGTGCATTATGTGCACGGGCGTGGCGTCTTCCTCAGTTGCCAACTGCTCTCATTGCATCCGAGGCAATTTCAACTGTGCATATGCCACCAAGAGACCCCATACATACCCAAATCTCTTGTAATTTAGAACTAAGAAACTCCTCCGAGGGAGCTCGGTGTAGCTCTCGGGCCGGCGGTACCCTCGTTCAGCCAATGACACACCCATGGAGGGTATCACCATAGGCTATTTATTTGTCGTCACCTTCTGCTCTCAAAGCTTCCACTAGATTGGTAGTGTTGCATTCGACACTTTTGAAGCACACTTGGTGTCACTCTTGTTGTCAGTGTAGACGGATGGCTACAAGTCAACGGGGGAGGGAGGATGGGTTATCTTGCACGCCATATGCCCTTTTTCTGAATTCAGCGTATCTCTACCATGCGCTGCATCTATCTTTACAGCCGAGTTGGTTGGAATGCATCGCTTGGTACGGGAGATAACGCGTCGTGCACAAGTCGGAGACCGGAATTCTATAGGGACTCACAAAGTTCCCAGAGTGCTATTGTGGAATTGTAATCTCCGCATCCCCTGGTTGCATTTAGGGAATTGAAACGACGCAAATAAGAAGTGTTCATGGATTTGAAACAAAGGAAATAGGAAAAATTCAGAGATTTGAAACGAAGCAAATAATAAACGTTCATGGATTTGAAACAAAGGAAATAAGAAACGTTCCGGGGTTTGAAACAAAGGAAATAAGAAACATTCAGGTATTTGAAACGAAGCAAAAGAAAAAGAAACGTTCATGGATTTGAAACCAAAGAAATAAGAAAAGTTCCGGGATTTAAAACAAAGGAAATAAGAAACTTTCATGGATTTGAAACGAAGGAAACAAGAAACTTTCGTGGATTTGAAACAAAGCAAATAAGAAACGTTCAGGGATTTGAAACAAGGCTAATAGGAAACAAAACGTTCAGGATTTGAAACTAAACAAATGGAAACATTCATGGATTTGAAACAAGGGAAAATAAGAAACGTTCTAAGATTAGAAGCAAAGGAAATGAGAAACGTTCATGGATCTGGAACTAAGGAAATAAGAAACGGTCATATATTTGAAACAAAGCAAATAAGAAACGTTCATGGATTTGAAACAAAAGAAATGAGAAACGTGAACGGATTTGACAAGAAGAAAATAGAAAACGGTCAGGGATTTATAACTAAGGAAAGAAGAAACGTTCGTGGGTTTAAACCAAGGAAATATGAGACATTCAGCGATTTAAAACGAAGCAAATAAGAAACCTTGGTGTATTTGAAATAAAGGAAACAAGAAACGTTAAGAGATTTGAAACAAAGGAAATAAGAAACGTTCAAGGATTTGAAACAAAGTAAATAAGAAACGTTCCAGGATTAGAAGCATGGGAAATAAGAAACGTTCAGGAATTTGAAACGAATCAAATAAAAATGTTCATGGATATGAAACGAGGCAAATAATAAACCTTCATCTATTTGAAACAAAGGAAATAAGAAACTTTCATGAATTAGAAACGAAAAAAATAAACGTTCATGAATTTAAAATCAAGTAAATAAGAAGCGTTCATGGATTTAAAACAAAGAAAATATGAGAAGTTAAGCGATTTGAAACGAAGCAAATAAGAAACCTTCGTGGATTTGAAATAAAGGAAACAAGAAATGTTCAGAGATTTGAAACAAAGGAAATAAGAAACTTATATAGATTTGAATCAAAGGGAAATAAGAAATGTTCATGGATTTGAAACAAAGGAAATAAGAAACGTTCAAGGATTTTAAACTAAGGAAATAAGAAACGTTCAAGGATTTCAAACTAAGGAAATAAGAAACGTTCTTGGATTTATAACAAAGGAAATAAGAAACGTTCATGGATTTCAAACTAAGGAAATAAGAAGCGTTCATGGATTTGAAACAAATGAAATAAGAAACGTCCATGGATTTGATACCAAGGAAATAAAAAAAGTTCATGGATTTGGAACAAAGGAAATAAGAAACGTTCATGGATTTGATACTAAGGAAATAAGAAGTGTTCATGGATTTGAAACAAAGGAAATAAGAAACGTTCAAGGATTTCAAACTAAGGAAATAAGAAACGTTCAGGGATTTGATACAAAGGAAATAAGAAACGCTCAGGGGTTTTCGAAATAAATCAAGACGATGCTTAGATCGAATGCTCAGAAAAGGACACCTATTGAGATCCCCTCCCCCCATCCCGTCGTTTGGGTTTTTGTTTTTTGCGTGATTTCGGCAACTTATGACCTAGTAGTGAATCGCCAAGTGGGCTCATTATAAAAATATATTAACATTCCTGAGTTCAGAAGGACTCGAGGGCACTCAACTCTCCTGAGAACGAATCATTGTAGGCTATAAGCAACCATTAAGGCCTGACGACGTGGGTGTAGGCCAAATCACAACGATTTAAATTCTCAAATAACTAGTCTTAATCCTTTGGTCGTTACTTGAGACCCCCCATCCCCACCCAAAAGATGGGATCGAACCGCGACACGAAGCTTTCCCGACCCCAACCCATAGCTCCTATGGGTTGGGGTCGGGAAAGCTTCGTGTCGCTTCTAACGGGAAAACGGCACGGGGTGATGAGGTCGCGGAGTAGAGGTGTAAGATTGCAGGGGGTCATTTCCAGGCGATTGTGTGGGTGTTTGTTAAAACCAGTTGGAAGGCGGTGTTGTGGAAGAAAAGAGTTGTAGGTGGAAGTTTTTTTCACAATTTAAAGCGAAACCAACGAGGGCATCTTCCGCACAGTTTGCAAGGGAAAATGTGCATAGAGAGTAGCGAAGATGCAGAAAGTGAAGATGTGTGGAGGATACACATACCTGAATATCCTCCTACATGCATTGGGGCCAGGAAGGAACGCATCTGCGGCGCTGGGACCGGGACAACACGCAATTCTCCAGATGTCAGCTGCAACATGATTTTCATACCCAATTACACCCTTATTTCGGGGTATAGTAATAAAAGAGGAAGATGGGGAAGTGAAAGAGCAATAAAAGGAAGGAAGCAGACATTTACCTCCATCAGGGACAAGAGAGAAGGAGGAGGAACCAACTTCCTGAACATTCCCACGGATGAGTGGACGAAAGCTGGTCGGCGACTAGCCTACAAAATTAACCACCAGTAAAGAACTATAGGTAAATAAAGCACTGTTCATCCAGGTATCAGGTGTACCAGTACAAGAGACAGAGGGAACAAGATTATGGTAAGGTAATAATTGTTCTGTTGTTGCTGAAGTCGGGGGATAATGGCAGAAAGATGTCGAGTTCCGGTAATGCAATTGGTAGGTGAGAGTGCGCCGGTAGAGGAAGTGAATTGATGAAATCGAGGATGATTGTCAGTCGAGGGGATAAATGGCCGTATGGAAGGGAAAATGCAAGAAAGGAATGCAAAACAACGCTGTATGTAATTTGGGCATTGCCTTTTATTTCTATTTATTCTTAATCGCTACACATTTCTCCACCACCACATATATGCATTCACTTGTATGGGAGAACAGAGACTCATAAATGCTTGTGAATTAATGAGGTATGAAAAATGGAACTGATAATATCATGTGGGGTCCCTCCCCCCCCCCCCCCCGCCCGGTAAATAGTAAGGAAATAAAGCAGGCAGCCGGTGAGGCAGATGAGCAGGATGGTACATCAAAGTAGTTCGTTCGAAAGAACCATGAGACTCTGGGGTATAAACCTGCCCCTTTATTAGTAGGTGTGGGGTCAGTAAGTCCTTAGTCTTCCAAATCTCATCGTGTATGTGTGTGTGTGTGTGTCTGTGTGTGTGTGAGGGAGAGATAGAGAGAGGGAGGGAGGAGAGAGAACTAGTAAAGAACCAACTCACGTGAATATGTAAAAATAGAAGAAATCGCTCATACCATGCTTACAATAACCCATGCGTAATAACAAGTGTGTGTTGTTAAGGGAGAGAGAGAGAGACTATTAAACAACCCCTTACCCGCTCGTTTCCCCCCTCCCAAAAGCGACTCATCCAACCATTCAACCGTACATCCATCTTATCTGCAAAGGGGGTCTGGTGAATTTTCGTGCCTATGACCTTGCCACCATATTTCCCCTGTGTGGTTTGTGTGAAAGAAGAGGAACACTGTCACGCCACATAATTACTCTGTATATGAAATCATCTTGTTGCCATGGTAATGAGCTCGGAGAGCAGATAGATCGAACCTTGCAGGTGGTTCTTTGACCATCACATAAAATGCTAATGCCTTTCGTATTAAAGGACGCTCCTACCTGTCAAGCACGACGCCTCCTCGGGACTGAAATGCTTGGTATTCCAGATAAATGGATTCTTATTTTAAATGAGGTATTGCAATGCAAGAAACTGGCAAAGACCCTCGGGTCTACACGAGGCTAGCCCATAAGCCGGAAGGTTACATTGTCATCACTCGCAACGCCCAGATCTCCACAGATATGCCCAATTTTATTTTATGTGTTACCAGGCAATGGCTTCGCTACTAAGATTAAAATTTTAAATCTAAAAAAAACAGCCAAGGTTAAATTATTGTTAAATTTTTATAAATTTTCTGAACTTCGCCAATTATAATAATTTTAAAAAGGAACTCTAAACTAAATTTCCCCCTTTCAAAATTTCACGTTGCTAAAATATCGTTATAAAAGATATATAAAAATAAATTTTCTGAACTTCACCATTTGTAATTGTTTGGGTTTTAAAAAATTCACAAAATTTCGATACTTATATTTATTTCTGAACTTCACCATTTTATTAGAAATAACCAAACTAAGATGAAATTATTATTCAAATACTCAAAAAAATTCCCTTCTTAAATTATAGAGTTAGTGATGATTATTTGCAAAGTAAGTGTCCAGCCTATTCTTGAACATGTTTATTGATCCAAGGATGAGACAAAACCATTATTTTTACTAACACCTTCGTTATCAAAACCTTTTACAATCTTAACAACCTCGATCAGTTCCCCTCGTAATCTATGCGTTTTTAGAGATGCAAACGTCTTTTAATCTATCTTCGTATGATTTATGGTGGGGTTCTGGAATCATCTTAGTGGCCCTATGCTGGACTCTCTCTAATCTTTCTAGGTCTTTTACAAGAAATGGGGACCATAACTGAATCACAGAGCAGACGGACAAGCAAATTATACAAAGGCCAGATTATGTATGTATTTAAATTTATATTCAAAGTTACGCGAAAGGAAAGCTAAAATATTCGCTTCCCTACCAGCAGCTAGACACTGCTGCGTTGACTTGAAGTCGTTGGTAACAATGACTCCAAGGTCCTTTTCCTCTGACACTTCACCTTCATTAACCTAAGCCAAGAATAAAACAGGACCGAGAATGGACCCTTGCGGCACCCCCACTTTTTACAACTAACCACGGAAACTTTTTGTCATTTATGAGCACCAGTTGCTTCCTATTTCGCAACTAGTCAGCTATCCAATTTAATACTCTATCACGTATGCCATAAGCGTAAAGTTTCATTAATAACATTTTATGTTATCCAATGCCTTTTGAAAATCCAGGTATATTATATCAACTACGCGTGTTTCATCGTACAGTTTAATTGCTCAATTGATGAAATCGAGGAGGATTGTCAGGCGAGGGGATTTTTACTTAATAGAGAATGGAGAGGGTCAGATTTATGAAGAATAAATGGGGATAAATAAAAAAAGACATTGAAATAAGGTAATGATAACAACCACTGCAATTGCAATTCTTATCAACCTAAATACCGAAGTCAGGAGAGCATAATAAACAACTGCTAAAGCAAATTCTTATAAAAATAACACTAAAAAAGAACTTGCACGTTTTTACGGAAACAACGAAATGGAAAATGACTGTACGGGATACAGGGGGTAGAAAAAGTGGGAGTTCAATCCGAGGAGGGAGTAGAACCACTAGCGAATAGAGGGTACCCAAGCCACTCTCCTTCAATTTCTAGGGCTTACATATTGTAAATAGATCTGATCTCCCTCAGTTCGTCTCCTTGGTCTATTTACATGCACAGATTTTGTGCTTTTATCGTTAAAACCCTTAATTTTAAAAATTTGATTTGCCGCTTTTATTTTGGTCCGTTCTATTTTAAACGATTTAAAATGATTTCAAATCAAATTTTAGATTTTTTAGGTCCCAATGCGTAAACTTTGAACAAAACAGCGCATCAAACTAAGATAAATTTGCTAATAAATAGATTTGTATTATATTTTTAAACGATTTACCTTTCTCAAAGGTTTTTAAACGCCGTTTATCAAATATTTAGCCCTTCCTAACAATGCGAGATTTTTGTTTTTTGTACTGAAACGGAACTTATTTTGCGATTGTTGCTAAATACATCAACGACGTTCAACCTTTTTTCCAAACTATCAGCTTTTAAGAATTTTTTATCATCTAAATGTTCGGGTTTTTTTACCTTAGTCTGTAATGCAGGGCAGATAAAATACTCCTACCACCTTCCGACACGTGTCCTAAGAGGCGACTAACCCCGGCTATGGGCCACTGACATTAGAAACCCGCACTCCAAAGTTTTGTTCCTGTGAGCAGGAAACTTGAATTGCGTTGATGTGCGCCAACTATTTGGGAGGAAAATGTTTGACAATTAATGATCATTTTAAAAGACTAATATTAGTTCAAAAAATAACTAGCATACTCGAAAAGTAATTTTAAATAATTCAGTTATAATTTCTAAAGGAAAAAATCTAAAAGCGACCGAGTGAATTTATTTAAATAATCTTAAGTAATTTTTTTGTATTTCTATTTTACATTATTAAGCATATTTTTATTGTTTCTTCTTTCTAACCTCCTCAAACCAACCTTAATTCACTTGCCGTCCTTTCATAACACATGCGAGAGTTCTGACCTATATTACAAAATTGCCTACACTGTTGACGTTGCATACGTGTATACAGACTAATTCGCTGGAGTGAAAAGGAAATTTGGCAACAGCCGAGGATATGATGGCTGGAAACTAAAGGAAAGCGGGGGTGGGGGCATTTTTGAAGAATTGGGTGTAACTAACGAGCGAATTTTCCCTGCGAGAAATGAAAGGGGGGAGCATCTTGAATATGAATCGGGATATAAAAAATGGGGGAAATATTGAATGGTGAGTGTATACAGTGCCCTCATCAATCTTAAATAACGAGTTCGAGATAGGGTATTATAAAACTCTAAGAACAGGTTCGTATCAATATCATGTAGTTAAGTGTACCAGCTTGTAGCCCCTTTGGGGTCGAGAGAATACATGGAAAAGAAAGACTATAAGAAAATTATAAAGAACACCCGAAAACTACCGCGCACTGTGAATCAACCCTAGAGTAACAAAGTCGAATGGAAACCGCGTTCTTAACAACACATGAACAGGCAAGCCTATGAACACACATTAACAGTACAGTCAATGGGCAAATGCATACAATGTCACAACGGATGTATATCAAATTTAAACGCTCATCTTTTTACTAGAAATAATGAAATAACGCATCATAAACGTATAGCTTCTAATTAATCAATTCAGGTACCGTGGTTAAATAGTGCAGGTACCGTGGTTAAACAGTGAGGTTAAAAAGAAGTCTATAGGAGAACGGAATAAATTGTCTAACATTTAGAAAACCAGCAATACTATTTACCATCGTAACCGACACCTTTATTATCGTCGCCTAGACAAGCGGAAAATAAGGACAACCCAAGGGAACTATAAAAAGGAGCAAACGTCGGTATCAGACTACGAGCCAAAGCGATTTTATATCGCAAGCCAATTCGGGAAAATTTTCAAAGAGCCGGGTCAAGATAAAATATACACAATACACTTTTAAAAGTTAGAAATCGAACTATTTAAATAATTTTCAAATGTAATGGCAATTTTAAAAAAAAAGAAGTAAATAATGAACCTGGAAACCTTCGGCCTATCTCTCTTATTTCCTTTCTAGGTGAGCTCCTGGAGTCTATTGTTAGATTTAGCATTCTAGAGCATCTAGAGGTCAATAAATTAACAATTACTTGCCCCGAGGCTTTCCATGCAGATGCTCATGCATATGGAATTGGCTTGATTTTTTCCCGAAAAGTTAAAAGCGCACAAATAAGGAATAATGTATTTAAATGTATTGAAGATTGGCCGGCAAATTTTAGGGAGAGAGTTGTTTTAAATAAAAATAGTTCCTCCTGGGTTTTGGTTACTAGTTGCTTTTCTCAGGGATCTCATGAAATTCTACGAAAATATTACATATTGGTGGTCAAATTCTAAATACAGTTAACATGGAGAAAGATTTAGGTGTTTTAATCCCGAGTGATTTGAAATTTTTAAAACAATGTAGTGTAGTTTCAAAATGGCAAGTAGTTTTTTAGGCTATATACGTAGGCCTTTTGCATTCAAATAAAGAAACAACACATTAGTATTCCTTTATATAAGGCGCTTTTAAGACCTTATTTGGAATAATGCAGTACAATTCTGGTCATGTGCGATAGAACAACCGGCGACGAAATTAATTCCTGAATTTAGAAATAGTTTGTATAATAAATTTGGCTACTACATTTTCTTCAACTCGACCAAAATACTTTAGGGTTTAATGGATAAAAATACACTTAGTTGAGAACGACTTTCTTATCACAAAAAAGTATTCATTTTCAATTAAAGGCTTTTTTATCCCTTTAAAGTTTTGTCTCATTTGAAAAATTAATACTTAAGAGTTCAGCTTTACACATTATATTCATACCAGGTCTGAGAGACCAATCCTATGTAAATACACCTTGAGTAGAGGATTTGAGCTTGTACCTATTCGTTGGAACCAAAACAAGGGTTTTATTTTGGGGGGGAAATTAACCCAAGTGTATAAAATCATGATGAGTTTCGGTATTGTTTCAAATGGGAATATTTTTTTTAACATCAACAAGACGCGCATCTCTTCCAGTGTCTGGCATTCCTCAAGGATCGAAACTTGCTCCTACGGTATTTTGTCTCCTTTTTTTGGTTTTAATCCTAGTGTTTGTTTTTATTTTGTTGTAGTGATGAATTGTGGCGTTTCACAATGTAAGAATAATGTCGAGTTGGAGTTATACTAGACGAGCTAGAAAACCTGAAACAAATTGTGAAAAAATTTTTTTAGCAAGTTGTAAACGCGAATTTCTTTTAGAAACTCTAAGGGTATTTAAGAATTGGATAAACATTTAATTTTTTTTTAGGAAATTAAGGCTAGCCTTCGGTGGACATGTTAAGTGTTGTCATTCCTGACTTATTAATTATAAAGTTGACGACGTTCTATTTACGCCGCTTATACTTAAATCCACACACTGAGCATTTAACCCAGTATTCACCCATTTTGGAAATCCACACTTGCTTTCAGTTATTATATCAGTACTGCTTACACACATTTTCCTTACATACACAAGCTCCGTTACTGTAATAATCATTTATATTACATACACGTAATTTGGTGATGTTCACTTTTCTTTTGGTTAAAATAAATGGATTTGGAATTGATGCTGGCGAACCGAAACAGAACTTTTCTAATCCATTCATCGTCAATCAAAACGAGCCCGAATTGCGATGATAATTGTATACATCGACGATATTTGGCTATTCTCACCAACCATACATCTCTCTAATCATAATTTCAGACAGAAACTCAGCATAAACACCACACTTTATCAACTCAGCCCCATTGATTAAGAGAGGCACCAGCGTGAAAAATGGGGAGAAAGGAATTCTTATACAACGTCTCGACTTTTACTTTTGTGGGAAGCTTGTATACGTGAGTCGGGGGCGGGGGGGTTGCGTAGTAATTTTCTAGTTTGGTCTCTTCCAGTGTGTGATATTCCTCAAGGATCGAAACTTGGTCCTACGGTATTTATCTCTCCTCTTTGTTTTAATTGGAGTGTTTTTCTTTTATGGCGATGTAGCGTTGTTATATGTAAGAATAACGCTCCGTATGAGTTATGGGTGGAGTAGGTTGGGAGTCTTTGGAGGAACTCTGTCATACAATTAGGAAGAAAAAAGAGGAAAAGGCGTAGTTTTTACTTTTATCGCACTTTTGCGCATTTTAAAAATTTGGTTCTCGCTGTCTTTCTTTTTCCCAAGTAATTACTTTTTTTCTTTTTTTATATTCATACCAATTTATTTCAATAATACCTACACTCCTTGTCACGAGGAATCCATAGAGTCTCTTTGTCTACTTTTCCTTCGTATCTTTTCCACATTTTTACTGATTTTCACTACTTATCTTTTTAAACATTGCATGCCCGGCTCCTCCCAGCCGCTCCTGACCCCTCCTGGCTATGGTCGTGGAGAACAAGTATAAAAGGAAACTAAAAGAAAAAAAAACCCACCAGCGTCAGGGTAGATTATAAGCCCCTAGGCGCACGTCCGTCGACAGAACAGGGATTCAAAAGTACGCCAATGATGCTGGAAGACCAGATCTTATACACAGGGTGCGCAATATCAAGTACGCGCTCGGGAGCTTAAGCGACCACGTATATGAACTACCTGTTTACGGTCCAACCAAACCAAACATGGAGTGGAGGCGTTAGTTGCATGTGTGTATGCGTTTCATAACCGAGAGTAGCAACTGTTACCCCATAAACTTTGTATGTGTGGGGGTAGGTGGGGTAGGGGGATAAACAATAAATACATTCTGGATCTCATCGTTACGAGAGGATCTTTCGAAAGCTGGATTCATCATGTGGTGGGTAGTTTTGGAGGGGAGGCGTACTATTTAAAAAGGCGAAAACCGAGGTCGCACACACCAGAAACTAATAGAAAAGAGAGCTCGTATGGAAACGCCTAAACCAACGATGCCACAGTACCCAGAAACTATTATAAGGTAGATTTCGTAGGTAAAAGCTAAAAACTAATGAGGACACTCACATAACACGTTAAAAAGAGTAGTAATAGTACGGTTACCGATGCCCTTTCTTCTACTGTAGTATTTGAACTGTAGACACCCCCTGTACCGAAATCTCAAGATCAATCCCACGGGCACAGTCCTTGCTGACCTGATCTACGAGCTAGAGATATGTGTCATAAATGTGGATGTGTTTACGCATCACTGTCCTAAAACCGCTTCATTTTCCTGTTTTGATCTATCCCTGGGCTCTCCAGATGCACAGCTTGATTTGAGATGGGAGGTGGTCGATGATCTCCATGGTCGCAATCACTTTCCCATTCAAATACTTTCCTAACTGATGCCGCCTAAAAACCCACTTTGGTGGTTCTTGGCGCGGGTGCGGTGGTCCGTTTTTCTGGAAATTGGATGAGGCCAGTGAGTTTTTCTCCGCCAACTTCATCGCCTTGCGCCTAACTAAAATTCCTATAACGTCTGATCTTTTTTGCACGCCAACTGCTTCCACGATCAGCCGAGTGAGTGTAAGATGGCTCGCAACCAGAGGCATTATGCCTACATGCGTTATATGCAATGCCCGAACGATTTTGCTCTCAGGGAATTTCGTCGAGCTAGGCTTAGGTTTCGGTGTGTTTCGAAACACGCCCTCTGCTCCTCCTGGCGGGCATAAGGGAGGGTCCTTCTTGCAGAGATGTGGAGGCGATTAAAAAAAAATTGAGGTAAGTTCTCACAGGACCTCCCTCCCGCTCTCCAGGGAAACAGGACTTTAACCTCGGACCCCGTGTTCAATGCACGTCGTGATGTCTCTGAATTGGGCTTTACCCACAAAGGCGGAGAACTCTCCGACAACGGCTTTACATTGAGTGAGTTGCGTTCCTCTAGCGCTTCATGTGCGGCCACCGCCCCTGGTCCGGAAGATGTCCCGTATGCCATGCTTCGACACCTCGACGAGCGAAGCATGGTCTTTATATCAGATTTGTTCTAAAGGATCTAGACAGTGGGTATTCTCCCAGACTCCTGGCGAATGGCTACTGTGCACGATCTTCGCAAACCGGGGAGAGCTCACTCTAACAAGCTGGTGTCGTTCGATCTCTCTAACTACCCTCTTGCAGAGATGTGGAGGTAATTAAAAAAAATTGAGGCAGGTTCTCACAGGACCTCCCTCCCGTTTTCCAGGAAAATAGGACAGCAACCTCAAACCCCGTGTTCAATGCACATCGTGATGTCTCTGAAGGCCACCGACTGGACTTTACCTCCAAAGGCGAAGAACCCTCCAACAACGGCTTTACAATGAGTAAATTGCGTTCCTCTAGCGCTTCATGCGTGGCCACCGCCCCTAGTCCGGACGATGTCCCGTATGCCATGCTTCGACACCTCGACGAGCGAATCATGGTCTTTATATCAGATTTGTTCTAAAGGATCTGAACAGTGGGTATTCTCCCAGACTCCTGGCGAATGGCTACTGTGCACGATCTTCGCAAACCGGGGAGAGCTCACTCTAACAGGCTGGTGTCGCTCGATCTCTCTAACCACCCTCTTGCAGAGATGTGGAGGTGATTAAAAAAAATCGAGGCAGGTTCTCGCAGGACCTCCCTCCCGCTCTCTAGGAAAATAGGACCCCGTGTTCAATGCACGTCGTGATGTCTCTGAATTGGGCTTTACCCCCAAAGACGGAGAACCCTCCGACAACTGCTTTACATTGAGTGAGTTGCGTTCCTCTAGCGCTTTATGTGCGGCCACCGCCCTTGGTCCGTACGATGTCCCGTATGCCATGCTTCGACACCTTGGCGAGGGAAGCATGGTCTTTATATCATATTTTTTCTACAGGATCTGGACAGTGAGTATTCTTCCAGACTCCTGGCGAATGGCTACTGTGCACGACCTTCGCAAACCTGGGAGAGCTCACTCTAATATGCTAGTGTCGCCCAATCTCTCTAACCTCTTGCCTGTCCAAATTGATGGATAAATGGTAAATGTTAAATTAGACTTTTCCTGGACAGCTAAGGCCACCTGTATTCTGCACAGTGCTGCTTGCGAAAGTTATACTCCACGTTGGATGCTCTGCTCCGAATGGAAATGCAGTTTGTGAGTTCTTTTTTTTCGTAGAAGGCACTACGACACGGTGTTTTTCGATCTGGAGATACGGTTTCATGGAGTCTTTCTACGATGTGGAGCTAGAAGACCCCTCCCAATCTGTATTTTTGAGTTTCGGTGAGATCATCGTTTACGCGTACGGGTGGGGAAAGCCCTTTCCGGTCCAATGAACAGAAAGAGAGCGTCCCAAAGGGAAGTTCCTCATTATCGCACTCATGCCCTGATCATCAACAGTATCACTTTGGTACTGCCACAAGATGTTCTCACTACGCTCTACGTTGACGAACTTTAGATTTCTTTTAGTGCTGCCAAGATGCCAACTCTGAAGCGTTGACTCCATTAAACCACATTCGTACAGGTTTCGATTTTCCTTGGCCAAGACTAAGGTGATGCACTTCTGCCGCCATCCAAGGCTATACTCCGACCCAGACAGGTTCGCCTGGAAGTGTTAGATTCCCACCGTTTAATTGGTTTTGAATTCTTATGACGCCTCACTTGGGAGGCTCATATCCGCAGCCGTAGGGTCTATTGTACCTGCGCCATGGACATTCGTCGCTCCGTAACTTTCATCACTCGGGGTGCTGATAGGACTACTGCCCTACTTTTCTGCCGACTCTTTGTTCGGTCGAAGCTTGACTACAATGTGAAGTTTACGCTTTCGCAGCTGAGCTTGTATTGCGGAAAGGAGACACGATCCACCTCACCGGTCTCTGCCTGGTGACTGGTGCCTTCTGCACGTTCCTCACTGAGAGCCCACTTGTCAACATTGAGAAGATATAACTCGCTCTTCACCATACCCAGTGCATTGTGCCCCTGTACGCGTGAGCTCGGCGCCTTCCTAGGTCACCAAGGGCTCTCACTGCATCCTCAGCCAATCTCAGCGGTGTCTATGCCGCTGAGAGACGTCATTCATACCCTAACTCCTTTGGGTTTAGGGCTAGAAAACTCCTTCGAGAGCTCGGTATAGCTCTCATGCCAGTGGGGCCCCTGGTTTTGCACAGGATGCCACCATGGTGGGTACCATCTTCGACTATTTGTTCCCACGCCTCTGCTCCTAATGCTCCCACAGCGCCAGAAGTATTGCGTCGGCCTTTTTGGAGCACAGTTCATGTCAGTGTAAATGAATGGCTTCCACACCGTTTCTTTTCTGTTTGAAGTCAGTATGGCTCTTCCAGGCGCTGCGTTCTGTCTTTGAGGCTCGATATGGAAGATGATGCATCGTGCCCCGTTCGTAGCACTGATTGTGATCTTTAGCGACACACAAAGCACCATGATTGCTCTCGGGGCATTGGAATCTCCACGACACCTGTTTCGTGGTATCCGTAACCCATGGTAACGCGACTCGTGAGATATCGTGATTATCTTCTGCTTTGTTCCTGGACATCTGAAACTTGCGGGTAATGAGCGCGCCAAAGAGTCCGTGAGGATTCTGACTACATGGCAGGAATCAGGGCAGCATTCCAGGCTACGTAGCAAAAACGATGGCAGACTGCCGAAGGGAACTTTAAGGGTCGTACCATTGGACCGTGACTGTTTCCATGCACCTACCTCTCTATGCTGCGGCGGATTAGGGTCGCTTTTTGTAATCTCCGAATTGGGACGCACCGCACTTTGGTAGTGCTCTATCTTGCACCTTAATGCGTTATCCCCCCCTGAGTGTTCGTCTCATTCTTGTCGAATGTCCCAATCTGGGTGAACTTCGTGGCGCCCGTTACCTCTCCCGTCTACTCGGGACGGGTTTGTGTACCCACACTTGTGCACTACCTGACTTTTTGGAGGAAACTGTCCTCCTCCGTTTTATTTGACTCTCATCAGTGTTGGTCGCACGTTCGTGTGCTGGAAAGAGGCGAGCCTCTTCCCCACACCGGAACGTGCTTCCTTCTTGCGTTTGCTGTTTCTTGTTTTTGTTAGTTTTATTTCGCTTTTGTTTGTGTCGTAGAATGGACTCTCGACGATATACCATATATAGCTATTCGTTGAGGGAACTTCTTTAATTATCTTTAGAGTGCGTGGATGTCTGGCTGGCCGATATTATGTATCTTCGATATGCTTAAGAAGTGGAACTGAGCTCAAGGATAATAATATTGCTATCATTAATAAAATAGAGTTTTATTAATAATAACTATCAACAACACACAAAACGGAAAATATTGACATAAACAGAGAATGGAAAGGGTCGTGGGGAATCGAGCTAATCCGAGGATTAAAAGATTTAAAAAGGTAAAACAAATATAAAGTTAAAGGGAGGGGATGGTTCGCTAAACCATTTAAAGCACAGGATAGAGTTGACAAAAGGGTTAAATGCTCAAAGGTAACGTTCGGCTTACGTAATTATACTTGTTGTGCAGAGGAAAGCGACGTGAAGGAATTTTGGGTCCACTCGCGAGTTCGAGCCGAAGAAGAAGGGGGGGGGGGAATTGAATGACCCTGACGTGGCGTCTTGGAATGAGAACCGCTTCTTGACGAACGGCTTGAAGAACAATGGCTTTTCTAGGTTGTTCTCTTCTGAACAACAGGGGGGGGGGGTGAGAACCGTCTCTTGTCTACGGGCTCGAGAACAATGGCTGTTCTAATGTTGTTCTCCTCTGAACAACAAGGGGGAAGGGTGAGAACCGTTTCTTGGCGAACGTGCTCAAAAGAACAATGGCTGTTCTACGTTGTTCTCTTCTGAACAACAGGATGGGGGTAAGAACCGTTTCTTGTCAACAAGCTCAAACGAACCATGGCAGTTCTAACGTTGTTCGCTTTCTGAACAACAGGGGAAGGGTGAGAACCATTTCTTGGCGAACGGGCTCAAACGAACAATGGCTGTTCTACGTTGTTCTCTTCTGAACAACAGGGGGGGTGAGAACCGTTTCTTGTCAACGGGCTCACAAGAACAATGGCTGTTCTAATGTTGTTCTCTTTCTGAACAACAGGGAAAGCCTTGTGGACTTGGCGTCACGAAAGGCTCGAACCTTGGCACTCAAGGTATATTGTCCTCCTTCTGGACAAGTGATGGTGAATCTCGAGGTCGAGGTTCCTTGGCGCACAAGGTGAGAGTGGGTCGTAGTGATGTTCCGCGACTAAAATCTGGATCTCCAATCTGATCTTAGTGGTAAAGTTTTCAAATAAATAGCCGGGACATCTCCTTGGCGTGGGGGACAATGGAGTGGGAGCTTCGAGGGAATGCACAGCCGAGCCTGGGAACAATGCCTTATCTGCCCATAAGCCTAACTCAATCTGGCGAGGTCGGTGCATGGGGCGGACGGGGAGAGAGAAACCTCCTTGTTTAAACATTTACTCAGGTGACTGCGATAAGGCGCCAAGCTTCAAAGCGAAGATGCACGTGGGTAGCATCGTGGTTTTAAATACCATGTGATAGTGGTTGAAAATTAAGCGGCCTCAACCCGTTCTATCACAGTTTGTCTTTGTTTTTTGAAGGTTTGGTGTTTTGAATTATTTTTGTAGTCTAAAATTAGGCTTTATACTGATTACGGTGAGTTCTGTTCTTGTTGGCGTTTAAAGATTTTAAAAAAAATATATTTGCTAACCCACTGTTTCCTAATGGGGAGAAATGACCCTCTTTACTGTGAGACTGCATTACTCCTCTGCCAGCCATCCACCTTATAACAGGGTGGCCAACTTTCGATGAACCGCGACGCCAGTACCTGCCTACTGACGGTGGGAGAACCCTCGCCACCCTACCATTGGAATTTCCCTCCTGGTAGTTCGCTATCCGGAAAATCGAATCTCCTCCACAAATATAGAAGAAGAAATTAATTTTTTCTTAATTTCTCTTTTAACACACTTCACTCACCTTCACCCCACTATTCATTTCATCTTTCTAACTTACTCAGCGAATTGAAACCATGTTCATTACTCCAACCCACTCTAATCATCTTAACACAATCACCCTACCATTCATTCTATTAGTTTATTTCGGCGCGATCACCTGTAAAGTGCTCGGGGGAATTAGCGCCATTCATCCACCCATCTCCTTTCTTTTTAAATGCACCCTTTAGTTATTCTCCTTCTTTCATTTTATTGTTTTCCTTTTTTTTGCCTTTTTCCTCTCATTTTCCTTTTCCTTTATTAGGGTGTTCCCCCCTCCCCCACCCATTAACTTCTTTATTTTACCTCCCGTTGCATTCGCTCGTATACACCCTCTTTGCGAGAGGCTTGAGTATTCACCCTTTATTGTTCGTACCAGTTCCCGAATGGCAAGAAAGGATCCCCCGGGCTCTAGTTCGTACCTTTGACTCCCCCGTCCATTCTAATAACCCCTACAGGAAGGGGGGCTGGAATGGCCCCTTTCTGTTCACGAGGTTCGCAACTGTTGTTCTCAGCCTTGATTCCAAATTTATCCACTTTTCTTCTTTACTCTTTCGACCCTCGCCCTAATAACATCACGCTTATCCCCCCTCCTCGCCAGAGGAGGGGGGGGGGTGAGCACGAGATATCAAACAATAGTAAGGTAACTGAAATAGCAATAGTAACTGCAATGTAGGCATTGATGCCTTGTGGGTAATTTTGCGATTTTGTCCACTGATTTTCCTTTGATTTTGTTTCCTAATTTTGATTTTTTTTAATTAAAGAGCATAAAATTTGTAATTTAATTTCGACTTTCGCAATTTTAGGTATTTTTTAGTTCTTGAAAGTTCCGTGGTTGCACAAGGTACACCGTACGTGATGTATGGTATGGTGATGCGAGTTGAACCATGAAGTGAAAGGTAATGGTATCCCGCTGGTGAAAGATGGATCAAGGTTTTTAGCATTTAAAGCGAAGACGAACGAAGGAATATCCCGCAGAAAGCTTGCAAGGGAAGATCTGAAGATAAAGGGGGTGAACAGTGGCGGAAACAGGATAAAATGGAGGGGGGGCTAACCTAAATTCCTCTCTCCGATAATAAATAACAGTAACTCACACAGGACTGGTCATTAACTCAGATCCGATATTTTTTCTACAGATCAGAAAATCATGAATTGTAGTTATATATATTATCTATTATTACATAACTCCTGACTAGCAGAATACAGGTATGATTAAAAAATATATACATATAAACATAAACGGGTCTGAAAGGGTTAGTAACAGCCTCTAACACACATTAATAACAGCATTGGTCACGATATTTCACACGAACATCCTCCTTCTGTTCCTTTGGGCAAATACATTGATTACGCTGTCAATTCTAACATCAATTTCGTTGTGAACACCGATCAGCGCCAGGCCGTTGAGGCGTTCTTGACCCATGGTATTCATTAAGTACATCCTCAATCTCAAGGCCTCGATGTCAGCCTACTGAAATAGTGTGGTCCCAGAACCAGTTCTGAAGCTCAGTTAACACCTGGTCAATGAACAGGACAAATCGACGGTAATATTCCTAAGTTTTTTGAAAGGGTAAGTTCGCTCGCTGCGTTTGCCACCTACAAACTTAATGCACAGGAATGGTGACATGTGACGAACCTTTCTCCTGAAAGAGCTCCTCTGCCTTCTTTAAGAGGTCGTGGAAGCTGATCAGTACACCTTTTCGTGTCTGGTTGAGATACGTCTCTACTTCATTGATCGTAGCGTATACTGAGATGAGATCGACTTAAGAGACTGCAAGGGTCGGTTCGGTTCCACGGTGTACGCTACATACAATTGACTCAGTGACGAAGAGGCCAATCAGAAAGCGGGGCTCTTGGATTGTGATTATTAGTAGTAGCGCCGTTGCGTCAGAGTTGCTCTCATCCTCGCAGAAGGTGGCAATAACCGGTAGGAATTCGATAAACGCAATGGCTGAATCGTGTCGTTCAACCCATCTAGTAGCGCAGAGGCTGACCATCTTCCGCTTGGTGGACGAGAGGCCTTTTATGATCTCCGCAGACCTCATCAAGAGTATGTTTAAGGAAAAGATGAAGTTGTACACTTCGTTAAAGGGGTTGGAAAGCTAGCTTTGGCTCTTTAGTGTCACAGTCCTTAGTCAGAACGAGGTTCAGCCGAACCATCTTCGTAAGCGGATATTCTCGCATCGCCACGGTCGCACACCCACCGAACTTGTCCATCATTGTTCCCCAATACATAGAGTGGTCTTCCCCACCCCACATTTTTATTGGGGGACGCTTAATGAAGTCGCTTTGCTTTTCAATATGGGCCAATGAAAAAACAAATGGGGCGTTCATCCTTAAGCCCCCTGGAACCGCGCTTGTGGGTAAAAATGCGTGGAAGATATATAGCTGCAGTTGGTCCTTTCGGATATTACGGCAGATACGTCTCTATACGGCTTGCGTTGGAACAGTGAAAGCATGAAATTGTCCAGATGTCAGCTGCATCATATTTATCGATACCACACCTAACACCATCTAACTGGTGTTAAATGGTGCAAAAATGGACTGAAGCAAGATAGTAAGGGGTCCCGCTGGTAAAAAAATATCTCAAAAGTGGAAGGTGAAAGTATGTTGGTGATGTCAAATGGATCGAAAGTTTTTAAGGGAATCTTAGCTGGCAACTGCCATCGACTACATAAGCGGCAGGAATTCTTTTACCTCGTATGTTGGGTTATATTCAAAACAACAACCGATACAGAAAAACTCGAGAAACAAACAAAAAATACCCTTGACAACAAAAAATGGAAAAAGGCTGTTCAAGCCGCCTCGCTTCGGCGCCCGGGCATGCACCAACACCTAAAAAGCTAAATAAAATGGAGACCTCCCCCCCCCTCCTCTCTCTCTCTCTCTCCTTCAGAAACGCAAAAAAATCTGCAATTCGGTATAGACGGTGGTAGCCCCCCCCCCCTCCCCATCCCCTCGTCCCGTAACCGGGACAGGTAACGTGCGTAAAGATCACCCAGACCGGGACATTCGACAAGAATGTGCCAAACAGTCTGGCGTCCCGCGAGTATTCCCGATTCGGAGGCAACAGAAAACGACACGGGTCCTTCGAGACATGGGAAGGGGTGCAGTAAAATGTCTTGGTGGAAGTGTACGCAACTTTAGGTTCTCCTTCGAAGTCTCATATATTTATGCCAAAAAGGCTGATCTTATTTATGCGATGAAATCAGATAGACTCAGAAGCCACCGTAAGACAATCTAGAGATCCTATCGACTCGTGGCAGTTGTGGTATCACGATGCTACGAACTGGGGGTTGCCGAGATTCCATTGCTTATAGGGAACTCAGGGCGCTGTGTGAGTTCCTATACATCACACTCTGGTGATGCAAGGTGCTAAAAGTGAAAGGTAAAGTGTCCCAGTGGTGCAAGGTGGACCCTAAATGGAAGGTAAAAGTGTCCCGGTGGTGCAAAGTAGACCATAAGTGGAAGGTAAAAATGTCCCGGTGGTGCAAGGGTGGACCATAAGTGAAAGGTAAAAGTATTCCGGTTATGCAAGGGTGGACCATAAGTGAAAGGTAAAACTGTCTTGGTGGTGCAAGGTAGACCATGAGTGGAAGGTAAAAGTGTCTCGGTGGTGCAAAGTGGACCGTGAGTGGAAGGTAAAAGTGTTCCGGTGGTGCAAGGTGGACCAAAGGTGGAAGGTAGAAATGCCCCGGTAGTACAAAGTGGACTGATAATTAATTTATCGGTAGTTTCTGGACCATATCAGAATGGGACCGTGAACATCCTTCTTCTGAAATGACGCTCCCGTCCCACTAATCATCGCTCCGTGGAGGGATCTGCTTCCATTGATGGGTGTAGGGGGTCTGCTTTCATTGTGGGGGTTCGACTTTCACTTTTTTAGGGTGTGTAGTTTTGCTTTCATTACTGGTGCTGTGGGTTCTAGCGTGTTACAAACCCTCCACGTCCAGAATCGTCCCAAGCAAGTAGCAGAAGCCAACGTGGTAAACCTAGATCTATATTTGATATAGACAGTTTTGGGTAAGATTTGACAGGACTGTCCACTACCTACTGCTGTTCTGGTGGATATTAGAGAACATTTTGCTTTACCCACATCGGTCTCGCTGTATTCTAGTTAAATCTAGTTTTCCTATGCTCTTAATTTCTAGGAAGATTAATACACTATTATATTCGTGCCTTCAAAAATGACGGTAATATATAGTTATTATTATTGGCTCAGGAATAAATAAATTAATTGAAGTTCAAAATGTTATTCTTTTAAAAAGAATCTACCTTCACCTGGAAGTCGATTTTGCAATAGCTATAAATAAAAAAATGTGGTCTGTTCATTATTAAATTTAATCCCAATTTATCCTAGATACATATCTAGGGAGAGAAAATACATCCATATCTACAGGACATTTCTAAAGAATTGAACACGATTAATTATGTTTGTTTATTATTTTGTATCGTTTCATTTATAGAAATGCCATTCACTCGGGGGGGCGGGGATTTTGTGTGTTAGAGTATGCTCGAACAAGACTGCAATGTGCATATATGAGAGAATTCCATAAAAATGCAACAAAAGCAATGCAGAGTTGGACATGGCACAATAATTTCAAAGAGGAAAGGTGTCTGTGGATAGCGAAAGGATCTAAACGACCGCCAGCAACGGAAGAGACGGTCGAGCGGGTTCGCGAAAAACGACTCGACGTCTGTGCGCCGCGTCTCGGCGGCGGCGCGCATTTTGAAATTGTGAATTCGTTTATGTAATCCACATATCTCAGAATTTCGGATTCAAATTTTGAGAAAGAAATTATATATTCCTCAACATCAAGCTTGTTTAGTTTCATATGCCTACCCTATGTAGTTTTTACACCTCTAATGATAGGAATTTGGAGAAAACCGTGTAATATAGATTATAAGTAATAGGAATTATGAACTTTACCGGAGGCTAATCTTCAACTTGGAGCGTCTTACGAACCTAAACATAACCCAAATTCATTCATCCCCAACTTAACCAATTTTACATCAAAATCAAATCTAACTCAGACCCACACAAATTTTATTTAACCCAACTGAATTAAACTGTTACTATAGCAACAAATAGCAACTTTCACACTATATTAAGCATACATGGGGGACACTCTTGATCAATCTAACAGCCATAACAATAAGTGTATCAATGGTGTTAAATTTGTCTATTGGCGACAATCACTTGACGTGGCTTAAGAGCGTTCCCTAGGCAATGTAAGGTGACTATTTGTTGCTATAGCAACCACATACCTTTCCTGCGTACATAGCACTTTACCATACAACTAAATTAAAGCCAAATTCATTACAATCCACGTTATATATTCTAACCTAACCTAACCAAGGGTTACCCACCCCTCCTAATTCCATGTAATATTGAACCGGGTTAAATTTTAATCTGCTAATCGATTGGCGGCTAAACCGACTAACTTAACCTCCCTCCCCCCTTCCGACTCGAGGCCGAAGTGCGCTTCCTCCTTGCTTTTATTTTTTGTCTTGAAAATTAAATATGGCGACTTATGCCCTTGGCAGTGGACGCCAGATGGGCGCCAGTCAGGAAAATTAAGATGACTCAACCAAACCTAACCCTATTCCAGGAGCCCATAAGGGGCGTTACTCCCCTGTAAGCTATTACACCTGATATCAGGAAGAGCGGCGCACCTAACCGCACCTAGTATCCCTCACAGTCTCAAACTAGGTTAAGACTACCTAGGCTTCATTCTGTATAGATATTTTTAACGTTATTTACCGGCATCTTCTCTTCGTAGGCTAGTCGCCATCCGGCTTTTATCAACCCATCCATCGAAGGGGCTGGTAAGGAGGGGGCACCAAACTCTCTTGGAATTCCCCCTCTCCCCTTCTCTTTTCAGCGTCTATCCCCCAACGCACCCGCAAGGAGATGTCATGTGACATATGGAGGTTCGTGTGCCCTCCGAACTCTAACCTCCTATAATCTTCCACACATTTTCGCTTCATCTTCACTTTCTTTACAGTTCTCCCCTTACACACTTTCTCTAGGGGTGCTCTCGTTGGTTTTCGCTTTAAATTCAAGCGGGGGGGGGTCTAATCCAGGCCGAATTCCCCAAAAATCCAATTTCATTTTTTTAATTATTACCTGATTTCCTAACCATGCATAATGTGGGGGTGGGGATGGGGGCTCACTCCTCTTGGAGGAAGCGGGTTCCCTACTGCACAGGATCTTCTGCAATCCAAGGTCCCCAAAACACACGCGCTTATGACTTCGCCCACGTGAGCCCCAAGTGTTCATGGCCCGGTTGGAGCCCACTCGCTCTAATTTGTGATTCAAGTTGGCTCTTCAACCATTGTCGATATCCCCGAGGACCCTTCGGGTCTCTCTCTCTCTCTCTCTCTCTCCCCATTCTATTGGGAGCCACGTTTCGAACCAATCCGGGGACTTCGTCAGTCCAAAACTTGGGCGAGGCCATTTTAAGACTTAGACATGTCCATTTGGGGTATTTTCAGTTCCATGAAGAAACATTGTTACGAAAAAAATGATAAAACTGAGAAAAAGAAAGTGAAAAATTATTAAAGATTATTAAAGACAATTTTCCGAGATCTGGTTGAAAATCAGGAGGAGGAATTGCGAAGGGTTTTTTGTTTAGATTTTAGGTGAGCCTCATTTTCTTTGTAAAATCGATGGTAATAATAATGAAAATATTAATGATATAATAATGGTAATAATGATAATAATAAATATTAATGATAATAATAGTAATGGTATCAATGATAATAATAACGATGATAAAAATCGAATTAACGATAATAATAAAGATATTATTATTACCTGCTATTATTAATAATAATAGTATTAGTAATAATAATGATGATATTAATAATGATGAAATTAATGATGATAATGATTATAATAATAATAATAAAATAAATTTTAGCCATATGTAATTTGTATTAATGAGTAATTATTCCGCTTCCTGAGGAGGTTACCATCATACCTTCCAGCATGGTGCGTCGTAAAAGTCGACTAAACCCGGATATGGGCCGATGGTTTGGCAAGTCGCGCACGCGCTGCAAAAGCGACACACAATGGTGGTTTTGGGCGGGGTTGTCACGTCCCCGGTTTCAGTCATGCCGGTTAATCTGTGTCAATGTGTGAGCTAGCTTAGTGGGGATGGGCAATGTGAGGTGTATATTGGAAGGGAGTGGGTGAAAGTGAATGGAGATTGCGTGAGGTGTAGGGAATGGAGTTCAAGTCGTGTTGGAAGGAGTAGAGATGGTGTGTCAGTGCCTTTGAGTGAGGGGTGGCGTGATGCAATGGATGGGTATGAATGTGTGACCTCAAGAATGGTGTGGGTGAAGTTGAGATTTGCAAGTCTGAAACAGTGCCTGGTTGTAGTGAGTGAAACCTCTAAATGTAGAAGTGAGGCTGAGAAATAAAAGTTTTGGAATGATATGGGTCAAATTGGGAATATGTAATGGCTGATGGATGTATGAGGTATGAACGGATGAATTTGTGAATGATGGGAGATGGAAGAGGTGGATCTGTTAGGTACACTTAAAGGGAACAGAAGAAGGTGGTAGTTTTCTGTGTTGTAAGAAACGTGTAGCAAACACGCTTTTTCAACACAAAGATGTGCATAAATTCGTATGCGGTGGACAAAGAGTGAATGTATGAGTGATTGATATATTCCTAGTAAGGAATGATATGCTACGGAATGTACTCGATGTGAAACTGTTAGATGTATGAGTAGGGTTTTTGGATGAGATGTGAAGAAGATGGAAAGGAAAGGAGAATAAAATATGAAAGGCTTTTGAATCCGATAGAAGCAGAAGTACGTGAGAATGCTGAGAACAAATTTAAACAATTGATAGAGCATAGTGTAATGGAGGTATGTGGGTGTGCAGGAACTAGGAAGAGGCAACAGAATGATCAATGGTGGAATAATGATGAAAAAAGTGTGGTGGACATCAAAGGGCAAACGTACTTTCAGTTGTTTGATAGTGTAGATGAGCATGTGGGAAAGAGGAGGATGAGGGCATTCAGGGAGGCAAAAAGAAGAGTAATGAAGCATTTGAAGATCCGGATCGGAACAGGAAGTTTTCCTGGAATATTCCGATAGAGAAGAAAACCAAGAAAAGTTGTGGTGAACATCAAGTTTAAGTATGGGGTACATGTGAACAATTTGGTCAAAAGAAGATGGCGAAAGTAATGTATAATATGGAGTATGAGAGATGAAGCGAATGTAAATATGATTGGTTTCGAGGATGTAAACCGTGTGCCTTATGACGGTATGGAAGTGATAAGTATGCAAGAGAGTGGGAGTTGTGTGAAATCTCTGAAGAGTGGGAAGGCAGCTTGGGGTAGATGCTGTAGTCGCTGAGTTGCTAAAAGGTGGTGTCGATTGTGTTGTGGAAATGGTATGGCGCTTGGAAGAATGCTCTGATAATACTGTTGTTTAGAGGGTAAAATCGAATTGCGTGCAGGAACTACAGGAGAATAAGCCCGTTAAATGTATAAGCAGACTGTATGTAAGTTTTTAATTGGGTGTGTAAGTTGTATAACAGAGAATGATAGAGTATCGGCAAGGCGGCTTTAGAGTAGGCGAGGGGGTGAAGAGAGTCAGCTAATGACATTGAGACTAGATAAGAAAACAAAGTATAAGTGATTAGGGGTGTATGAACTGTGTTCATGATTCTGGGGAAAGTTTATAAGGGTGTAGATATGGAAGCAATATGGCAGATTCTGAGAAGGTATGTAGTGGTAAATAGATGGTGGGAAAATATTTAAAAGCAAGGCGTTCATTCCGCTAAAAGGTAACCTGAGTGGAAGGTAGATATACGTGTACGATGTGAGGGTGTTAGACAAAGTTATGAGTTGTCGCCTTGACTGTTTAATATCTTAAGAGATGAAGTAGTGAAAGAAATGTTAATGGCTGAAAGGGATTTAAAAGTGTCGATCGAAACTTATGATATGCTATGGGTGAAGATGACTAAAGGTTAATGCAGAAAAGGTGATGGTGTTTGGGACTGTCAAATGGGCGGAGGTGGTATGAGTCCATGGTGTTGTACCTTAGAACAAGTGTGATGGTTAAAAAAATCAAGATATATTGTGAATGTTAGTGGCACGGATAATAGGGGCGGGGCAATTCGTTTAGGAGGTGTCGTTGCACACCGACCATACATTGTGGGATAACGATCAGGATTATATTAATCATGTTCTTTGGTAGCAAGAAAATAGACTTCATTATTCGGCCTCTTTTTCTTTCCGGGCCTATTTTCTGTTCAGTTATTGTGGGTCCCTTTTCTATGCTGGTACCGACGTCACCAAGGTCCACTTAATCTCTAATTCACCAATGGCAAATTTTTTTTTTAGGCATTTAGGGTCTCTCCTTAAGTTTGAGGGGATTTAATGCCCCCACCTGTTCCACCCTATTTAGTGACGGGTGTTCGGCCGCGGTTTTGACCGCGCCCTTCCCTCCCTCCCTCCCTCCCTAACTACCACCCGCTCCATTCGGGCGCTATTAAGCAACCGAACAAAGGCAACCTCTTGGCTCTTGCCCCATACTATTAGAGCCAATTTGGTGGAGGAGTCGCCGCAGAAGTTCTTTCGGAGGACCTCAAAACGGCAGCTCGGTACCTTTTGTCTGGACACACCAAAGGAGAGGCGAAATTAAAGACAGACAATTATAGAATTAGGGAAAGAGATAAGACAGAAGTAGAGATAGACAAGGAAGAATTAGAGAAAAATATACAAGACATTACAGAAAGATAGCCTAGAAAATTAGAGACAGACATATACACAATACAGAATTAGAGACAGACATACAATGTAGAATTAAAGAGAGACAGACACACAATACAGAATTAGAGAGACACAGACACACTCCCACACACACACACTCAATGCAGAATTAGAGATAGGCAGATAACGTAGAATTAGAGACAGACAGACAATGTAAAATTTTAGACAGACAGATAAAGTAGAATTAGAGACATATAGACAATACAGAATTAGAGACAGAAGGACAAGTAGAATTAGATACAGACGGACATTAAAGAATTAGATACAGATAGACAAAGTAGAATTAGAGACAGACAGACAATACAGAATTAGAGACAGACAGACAATGTAAAATTTTAGACAGACAGATAAAGTAGAATTAGAGACATATAGACAATACAGAATTAGAGACAGAAGAACAAGTAGAATTAGATACAGAAGGACATTAAAGAATTAGATACAGATAGACAAAGTAGAATTAGAGACAAACAGACAATACAGAATTAGAGACAAGGGAGCTAGCCAGACATAATCATGGCCCTCAGACGATAGACAGACAGGTCTATAGAAAGAACGAGACCCACACAAAGGAGAAATTAAGCTGACTCCCACGGGTGTGGTTTTCAGTGGGCTGCTCCTGGACACGCAAGGGTGAGCACAGAGGGGAAAGTGAACGCCGCCTCTATTGAGCAACCGACGGAAGAGGAATTTTTAAAGCCAACGTTCACCTTCTCCCTCCCTCCCTCCCTCCCCTCCCCCACTCCCGTACATATTAGTTTCTGACCCCTCCCCCCCCCTCATGTCCCCACTTTTGGCATGTTCAGAGTGCCAAAGTGCGCTCGCGAGGTATCTACTTCACATTTCCATTTCGGTCGTAGTCTACTAGACACCATTACTGGGTTATCTACTTTTCACCATTACTCGGCTCTTTAAGGTTCACCACTCCTGGGATTTCTACCTCTTACCATTACTGGATTATCTACATCTCACCTTTACTTGGATATCTACTTGTCACCATTACTGGGCTAACTACCTGTCACCATTACTCGGCTATCTACTTGTCACCTTTATTCGTATATCTCCCCTTCACCATTACTGTGCTATCTATGTACTTGTCATCGATACCCGTCTGTCTACTTGTCAACACTACTCGGCTATCTGCTCTTCACCATTATTAGGCTATCTATTCCCTTGACATGGTATTTTAGGAACAAATAAATGATTCCAAGCACTTTCCTCTTTATTGTCGCGGGGTATTTCGGGGGGTGAAAAGAGCCTTGTTCATAAGGGCGAAAGTGCCTTGACTCTTTTTTCTAGTTAAATTTAATGTCTATTTGTCCATTTTAATGTTGTTTTTTTTTTACACTCTAAGGTAAGGGATTTATTTATTATCTTTTATTTTATTAAATGTTTATTTTTTTCCTTATTTCAAATCCAACGAAAAAAGTTTCCATTGTGTTCAAAAAGTTGACAAAGCTAGAAAAGAGGGGAAGGCTAAGGGATCGAGGGATTAGGTGAGCTACTTCCCTAAGCCTGCCTGCACTCATTTAGGTCGGTCTACCCTGGAATTTGTTCCTACGAGGGACCCCATAACTCCAGCCCCTACGGTTAAGGGAATTGTAACCTCCTCCTTCACTCCTGAATTTTGAGGTGTTGTGGAGGTCACCATCCCACAAGGAAGGTCAAGTTGGGGCTGGTCAAATCAAGGGTACTTTAACATAACATAACATAATTTTACGGATGACAAAAGCCACAAGGGCCTATCAAAGGTCATCCGCATCCGTCAAAACCCACCCACAAAAAGCACCATCACCAGGGGAAGACAAAATCAAAGCCCCACAATATAATATAACAGATGAAAAAAGCCACAAGGGCTCATCATAGGTCATCCGAGTCAAACGGCCTTTTTTTTAAGGCACCCAAACTCCCAGGAAAACTACATCCAGAGGATTGCGTCCAAGAAACAAGGGTATCACCAATCAAGGCTTGTCAAGAAGAACTAAATCATGCAGCTATAGATATATACAAACAATATTAATATATACAAAACTTAGGAACCATCACAACCTTCCCTTCCCATAAACTCATCCAACCTACTCTTAAATACATTTAAATTTGGACTACCTACTACCCTCACGGCAATTTGTTCCAGAAGTCTACCACTCTATTGGTGAAAAAATATTTTCTTAAATCCAACCTACACCCTTGCTTTTTAATTTTCAAGTGGTGACCTCTAGTCCGATTTCCATCATCTAACTCAAAAAACTTGCTAACATCCAATTTATCTATCCCGGAAAATGTTTTAAAGAGCTCAATCATATCCCCTCTCACACACCTCCTTTCGAACGAGAACATATTTAATACCCTCAGTCTATCTATATATTCAAGGTGCCTCAGGGAAGGAATAATCTTTGTTGCTCTCCGTTGCACTGACTCGAGAAGGTTAATATCGTATCTTTCCTATTATGGACAATTTTTTTACTAAAGAATTTTTTGCTCAGAATTATTTTACTAAAGGGTTTTTTTATCTAGATTTTTACCAGAAGGTTAGGTTAGGTTAGGGTATTAAATCAAAAATTAATACACAAAATATTTATTTCGCAGAATAGCAATATTTCAATAATTCAATCTAACCTAATCCTTTAGTAAAAATAGTAGATAAAAAAATCCTTTGAGTAACAAAAATTGGTTGTTAATAATAAGAAAGTAAAAAAAAAAATAGCTGTCAGTAATAGGAAAGTACTGAATAAATGATTTAATCTGTGTCAATTTCTGAATGCAAGGTCGTATCAGATGATCTACCTTAACCTAACGAGACGTAAAGTGACAACTCAGCCGAACCCAACTTAACCAAACGAAACCTTAAATAACTTGACCTAAACCCAAACCATCGAAACCTTAAATAACAACATAATCACAACCAAATGAAACTTAAGTAACTTGACCTAAGCCCAACGTAATGAAACCTAACCTAACCTAACTTGTTTTTACGTTTCTTTGGGTGTTTCTAGTCTTCACCTTGTCCGACCTAGGTCCCTTGGATCCTCCTCGGTCCTACCTCTGACGTTGTCCTTGTAGCCGCATTGAGGGAGTAGATTTGAAGAGCGTCGCTCCCCTACCCCCACTCTCTTAGTGCCTTTTAATTGAAGACGAGTGATAAAAAGTGGTCGCCTTCGAACTAATTTAATGACCTTTAATTGAATTTTGTGCCTTTGTTTATCAGTTTCCGTCTGCCTCATAACGTTAGGTCCCTCCCCACCCCTCTTTCCTGCATTGAATAAGTCATTTCCCCCCCCCCCTTTTCCACGAATTCACGCACTGATTCTTCTGTCGGTACAGTTCATCTCCCCCCCCCCCTGTGGAGGGTGAGGGATGGTCGGCATTTTGGGTGTCTGGGTTCTTTGTACCAGCCTGTTCCCGGTCTCGAAATGCACACTCGTCGTCCCAGGACTGAGGGTTTGGTTCCTGAATCCGTGGAATTCTTCATCATTTTCATTGTTCCTCCATGTCTCGGTTTCTGTTTTCTCCTTTCATTGGCGCTGAGTGAACTTGGTCCCTCGTGGGATTACACAGCTTTTATTCTTGTTATGAATGAAAAAATAACTTTTTGGAGGTAATTTTAAGAGCTTTGTTCAGACCCTTCCCCCACCCTCCCATCCCTCATCATTTAGGATAAGCCCTGCAAAAGGGTTCGAACCCGAAGTTATGGTTGTTTACTATGAACAAATTTGTTTCTAAACGGTTCGATTGTCCCACGACTCGAGTATTTAAGGTTGACCTTGAAGTCTTTTATCGTTTCTCTTACCATTCTCCCTATTTTCACTTCATCTACCTCACTCCAATCCACTTCTCTTCCCCAGGTCACTGACCATTTCCACGTTGGGTTACACCTCATGGTTCTTTTCCAATGTTTACTTAATCCTTTCAGGAAGAAAGCGATCGTTCGGCATCCTAGAACGAAGCGTCGGATCTTACCAGGGATTTAGTATCTCGGAAACCTTAAAAGATAAACCCTACCTTGAAGAATCGCGTACACCGTCTATTCGTCCGTAAAGAAGATCCGCACTCCGGCAGAACGAGGGGGGTGAAGTTTGCGGTCGAGACCCAACAGAGATTTAGACGCGCTCTGGCAGAAATCAACCCAGTGCTGCCATCTGTGAAGATGTATTGACGTGACACAAAGTTGAGCAGAATTATTGGGGAGCTTAGGTGAGTACTCGAAATTCAATCCTTAATTGTTAAAATTAAATTAAAATTGTTTATGTACGAGGGACTATGCATTGATTTGATGGAATTGTCCAAAGAAGCATTTTCACTAGTTACTACTACTGTCTTAAGGTTTTTAGTTTATGGAGAGGCGCTTAGAGTTTTCCACTAGTTCGATTCGAAGAACCTTTTACTAACCAAAGAATGAGAAAGATTGTTTAAGCAAGTAATCAGAAACAGATTAAAGGATGGGCTATCATCCCGAATAAAGGATTAGGCTACTACGGAATAAGAATGGACGCAATTTTCATTGAAAGAAAATATTGTTCTTGAATCGTATCACGTCTATGTGGTAATTGATGTTTTGTGTATGTTTGTACTATCATCAACACAATACGAGCGAAAATGTTGTTTTCATGTTCTTTAAATGCGGCATCATAAGCTCGTGTGGTGGAATGGATGAAGTGATAATGAAGACTTTGTCTGTGATGAAGGTCCACTAATCTACACCGAATTCTCTTTTGGGGTCTGTGTCCCTTATTCTATGCAAAGTCACGCGCTTCTATTGCCTACTGATTACCCCAGTTCGATCAGGGGATGAATTCGGCCCAGAACTCTGAAGAAAAGGTTTGCACACGTAACATCTGTATAAACATACACACGCAAGCATATATGCATACATAGGAACACGCACGTGCAAGAACTAGTATAAACATAGAGCATACATAAATATCTACCTTCTACAAGTTTCTAAATGCGAGGAACTAGTATAAACATATAAACACACATAAATATAGCCATTCTATGTACACGTTCGTAAACATGAGCAATTAAATGCATTCGCTCGCAAATACACGCATATATGAGGGGGACGGAGGAAATATTTCTTGCCATAGAGCAAATAGAGGGAAAATAGACGAATGATTGCCTTCCATGTCTTTCTACGCACACTCACTTGTTTCCATGTGCGTATATGTGTGCACCTTTGTATGGCTCTAATTCCGATTGTTTTGGAAGCTTTGCTTTGTAAGTAAACGCAATTCCTGGTTTGACTCGACTGGGTTGATAAAGGAAATCGTCATTGACCAGCAGAGTTCATTGACCAGCAGAGTTCATTGACCAGCAGAGTTCATTGACCAGCAGAGTTCATTGACCAGCAGAGTTCATTGACCAGCAGAGTTCATTGACCAGCAGAGTTCATTGACCAGCAGAGTTCATTGACCAGCAGAGTTCATTGACCAGCAGAGTTCATTGACCAGCAGAGTTCATTGACCAGCAGAGTAAGTTAGAAAAGAACAGAAATAACAAGAATATGAATAAAAGTGACTCATTGATAAGAGAGTAGCAAAGCGTTTTCGCTGTGCCGGCGGGGCCTGGTTGTACTATCAAAGGTGTTCTTTCTTAACCTCTCCTGCGGTAGGAAGGAGCAGAGATTCCACCCCACCCCGGCAGCTATAACCCTCCACACCCATTTCCACATCACTATATGTTAGCGCGACCAATCAACCGAGGTATAACTGGGAGGGCAACGTGGGTTCGGTACCCTCGGTTGGCAGCCAGACTCGGAGAACAACAAGGCTGAGTACACAACCCGCGTATTGAGGGAACTCTATAGTATTGTCAAGCAGTCGATCTAGGAGAGGGAAAACCTCTGATTTCTAACCCATAAATACCAATTTTTTTAAAACAGCCCAACTGACGACTGGCTACTAAGGCCAAAGGGACCGTAATTACCTTACAGCCTAATGCAGTGATAGATAAAAAAAGCCATGCAAAAACTAAATATCAAAAATACAAAACGAAGACAAAAAACAAGCAAACAAAAAAAAAACTAAGCAAGAAGAAAGCACGCTATGCCGTCGAGAAGAGACCTGCCTCCCCCCCGGCGCAGGAACACACGACCTAAAACAAAGAGAATAAAAAGAGAATAGAGGAGGCCAGCCTCCTCCAAAAAGTCAGATAGTCTACAAGTCTATGTACACGAACCCGTCCCGAGTACAAGGGACAAGCGGTATTGACTCTGCTCGTCCTGATACGGTGACAGGTAACGTGCGCGAAGATCACCCAGACTGGGACATTAAAAAAAATGTGCCGAACAGTCTGGGGGACAACGCAGTCGTCACAATAAGGTGCGGGCGTGCACGCCGTCAAGGAGCCGTGCGTCCTGCGAGTGTGCCCAATTCAGAGATGACAGAAGCAACCTGAAGCCGTGGCGACATTGGGGAATAGGTCCATGGGAACAGTCGCGGCGCAATGTCACGCATTTTTAAGTTCTCCTTGGCCATTTCCCATCTTCTTTGCCAAGCAGCCCTGCCCTGATTCCTGCCGGGAAAACACCCCAACATTGAGGCTATATTTCTGAGTGTAGAGCTAAGCTGGGCAAGACACCTGTCACGCATGGATGGCGCGTCAATACTCAAAACCATGTTTTACGGGAGTTTTGGAAATCACAAAACCCCCGCTGAAGTACTACAAGGACCAGCTAAGGCACCAACTCTGGAGACGGCATCCTATACAAAGACTGGCAGAACATCACGAAAGATATGGATCGCCGGGAGACAAAGTCAAAGTCAGTCCTTCGAAGCAACAAGTGATGTAGCAGAGGAGAAACGCAGGCGGAGGAAAATATCAGCTGTCCTCAGCCTACTTACCCAAGGATTCCCTCTCCCGTTGTCAAGATCAAGGATTGGCGTACTCATCCACCAGTGAACCTGCCTCCAGCAACTTCCACCCCACTGAATCTCAAACTCGAAGAATCAGCCATTATCATATATCCAATGGCGTAAGATTTCTCGGGTGAAGGGAGAGCCAATTCATTCGAAACCTTTGTTAAATGACTTCGATGAAACTTTAAAAAAACTACAAGATGAAAGAACAAAGCCTACAGGCGCTCACCAACAAGGACACTAACAACGATAATCTAATGTGGTTGTAACCACTGACTGCATCGCTGCTTGGGGGCATAAATAATTAAGGATTTTTTTTAATGTGAGTAAATACACTTAGAATCAAACAGGGTATTTTAACGAAAGGTTGGAAGAGGACAGGGAGAGACAACAGGAACAATGGCAAAAAAAAAGAGAACACTGATAAATAGTTCCAATTCCATAACTCTTTATGACGACCATATTAACGTTTACTGCTTTGCAGTCAGGCAAATTCCTCTTCTCGTTGTTAAATAAATGGAATCAAGATGGTGACCAATTTATTCAATCACTCAACTACAGATTTATATTAATATATAGGTATACAGAAGACACGTGGGTGGAATAAAGTTAATAAATTAAAGAGGTTTTACTCTTTTGGCCGCCTACCGGAAACCTTAACGGTGAGACAAAAATCTAGCGTGAGAATTCAATAACAATACTGTACGGAATACATAAAAAAGACGACAGAAAATTGTTGAATAGGATATTATAATAAGGTGAAGTTTTTAACGACGGAAACCTCCTTGAATTGAGGATAAGAGCTTAATGGCCTCTAGGTTTTTTCGTAAATTCCCTGCCTGTGTGAAGGTCCATGTATGTATCTTTCGCTCACCTTCTCTTTCTCATTTTACTTTTTTTTTTTATCTTTTCTAATACTTTTTATCTTCCGCTTTCTCGTAGGAGCTCTTTTTATATTCTATTACTAGACAATTATGGAAAATTTAAGAGAGATACGGAAAGATGGTAAACAAGGAAATGGGTTGGACCGCCTCTTTCTTTTTCTCTTTGGCTTTTCTTTTCTTCATTCCCTTTATCTCTTCCATTTCTCTTTTTACTTTTCTTATCTCGATAGCTCCTTTTCATTTCCTTTTCTGACTCTGTCTAGTGGCTAATTATCTAAACTATAAGAGAGACAGACAGAGAGAGAAGGTAGACAAGGAAAGGACTAGGAACGGAACTATAATGGCTGAAAAATATGGGTTCCAACGGGTGCATTTTAGCCTTTTTCTTGGACAGCGGAAACAACCTTTCTTGTGCACATTGCGGCTTCTGCACTTCCTCTCCACGTCGGATGCTCTGTTTCTACTGTCAAAATAAGTCTGCGAGGCCTTCCGTCGTATACAGCACTTCACCGCGGTGCTTTGCGATCTGGAGAAGACCTATGATACCACATGGCGATATGGTATCATGGAGACTCTACACGCTAGGGGCGAGGCGACGCCTTCCAAGCATTATTTCTGAATTTCTGCGAGATCGTCGATTCCGCCTACGGAGAGGAAGTCCCTCTCTGCCCCAGTGGAGAAGGAGGAAGGCGTCCCGCAAAAGAGTGTCCTCAGTGGCAAACTCTTTACTCTGAACATCCTTGGTATTTCCTCGGTGCTGCCGGAAGATGTTCTCGCTACCTTTACGTGAACGACCCTTCGATATCTTTTGGTGCCGCATGGATACAAACTCTGAAATGGACAGGTTTCGGTTTTACTTGGCTAAAACTAAAGTAGTGCACTTCTGTTCCCAAAGCTTTCACAGCGCCAGGAGTATTGCGTTCTGTCTTTTGGGACCACAGTTCGTGTCACGCTGTACCGTGCTAGTGTACACGGATGGCTTTAAGTCCCAGGAGGAGTTTCGGATTCTACGCCGTATCCCCTCTATTTAAATTCAGTGGGGCTCTACTAGGCCCTGCGGCTGCCTTCGCGGCCGATCTGGTTGCAATACACCACTCGGTACGAGCTATAACGCATCGTGCCCGATTTGGAGACTGGATTGTGATCTTTAGCGACCCACAAAGCGTTCTAGGAGCTCTCGGAGCATTAGAATCTCCACACTCCCTGATTCCCAGTATTAGCGACCCCCCGGTTGCAGAAAGCCTGACGGATGCCGAGATTTTCTACTGATGTGTTCCGACACATGTGAGAATTGCGGGGAATAAAGGCGCCAAAGATTCAGCGAGGATTGGGCGACAGGGGTAGCGCGTTCCGCTCTCACTCACATTTACTACATGGTAGGAATCAGTAGAGCCCTTCCTCTGGGCTGTCTGGAACATAAGATAGGAGACAGCCGAGGGGAACTTAAAGTTGTGTGCCATTGAGCCGCGACTGTTCCCATGGACCTCTCCCCCTCCCCGCGACGGCTTCAGGTCACTTTCTGTCCTCTTCGAATTAGGGACACTCGCTGGACGCACCGCCTTTTGGTGGTGCTCTCCCTTGCACCTTACCACGACGAATGCGCTATCACCTGACTGTTCTCGGTACCTGGACGAACGGGGTCGCTATCGCTTGTCCCTCGTACTTGGGATGAGTTCGTGCTAACAGATTTGTGGACTATCTTACTTTTTGGAGGAGGCTGGCCTCCTCCATTTTATTTTACTCACTTTGGTGTTGGTTGCATGATCACGGTGCTTCCTTCTTCTAGTTTGTTTGTTTTTGCTATTGTTTTTTTTCTTTGTTTACTTTGGTTTTGATATTTTTAAATTAGCTTAGCACAAGTCTGAAATTTCAAATTACAGCGACCTATATACCCTTGAAGGCAGGCGCCATATGAGCGCGTTCAAAATCATAGTCTACCCTTTTTCCTCTTTATTTTTTCTGATTATCTGCGTTTGTATTTCTTTTATATTACTTTTTCTTTATTTTTGCTCTGCTATACTTTTGTTTTGGGACTTTCTTCTCTCCCTTGGCATATTTATCTACATCTTCTGAACTTAATGTTATATTTAATGGGTTGGAGTAAGAAGAAAAGAGACAGACTTCGATTGATAGACAGACATATATTGACAGACGCAGATTGACATTAGATTGACGAAAACTAATTCATTTTGAGAAGTCGAATCGCTTCGTCATTTCCTGAGTGAATTTGTTAATTTCCAAATTCTGAGTCAAAACAAGGACACTGCCTGAACACGCCTGTTCCCTTCACATTTTACTTACACACGCCTCCCCCCCCCCTCCTTCTCCTCACATTCCACCCGCACATCCACAAAACCGCGAATGGATATACCTAAGTGAATACATTTGGGTTAGCAATTCATCGTATGGAATTGGGATCAAGATGACGCCTATGTCAATTGCGAAGGAGTCGGTGCTACTTCTGAGAAGGCAGCCAAAGTGAGACAAGAATATAAAGAACGGATGGCAGAAGATCGATGGGAAGGATCTGCCATCGATATTAATTTTAGTTCTCCTGGTTACGTACCATGGAAAGGTTGCCAGAAGAGACATGGGCTTCCGATCGAAGCATCGTTAATCGCTGATAACCAAAAAGGGTCACTCAGGGTTTATCAACGAGGAATGATGGCAAATAAGGCTCTCCAGACGAGAAGTAAAGCACGGACGCATAGGATTAACAAGTTAAAACGTCGCCATGAATGATGGGAGTTATAGGAAGGAGCTTCAAGGCGACACTAAGAATTAGCGAATCATTTTGTCCCGCCGGCGAAGTAGGAGCTGACGGTATCAAGTCCTCTCTCCAAAGAACTCCCCCCCTTCCCTACTCTCTCTACTCTTAGTCCGCGGTGAACCTGCGAATGGATGGCACTCCCCCTCACGTATGGAGGTCCTTACGCCAGCAGGGGAACGTGGTGTTCTCGGTATCTTTTGTATTTAGTCAGTGACTGAGTTGAAACTATTGGATTATGGACGCCGTTCCAGCATTGAGAGATGATTAGGCAGTGTCCGTCTCCATGATGGTAGTATACGGGCTAATCGAAAAGGAGTCAGCCTTCCCTTTCCACATCAGGCGGCTTTAGTTTGTGCAGGTTTGATTGATGTGACCTGATGGATTCCGTTCTAAAATGTTGGAGCAGCCTCATAGACGAGCATCCGGTTACCAATCAGACCATTCAACCCGCTAAAACCAATATCCACATCTGCAAAATAAGTTCAAAACAAGTGATCGTTTTCACTGACCTCTACTCTCTAAGCTTGACCACTTGTACCAGGTTCGGAAGAAAAACGACGCGAATTAATCTGATTATAAAGTCACACACAATATTTCATTCAGGTTCCATCGAACACATACGCACATACATAAACTAGATAAACACATAAAAAATCAACACTAAAATAAATAACTATATTCTCACATACATACATAATACAAGATAAGACTGGTAGGGATAGCTTTAAAAAAATACATGAACATGTACGCGTAGCTAAGAGCACAAGGTTTCAACATACGTACATGAGCGCTGTCACCAATTCTGTTCGGGGATTTGCTTGCACAGTCGCCCCTACACCTGCAATTATGTGCACACCTGTGTCTATGTGCGCGCGCGCGCGTGACCAACGTGTGGGAAAATGGATTTGGATTTTGTGACCTAAATTTTCGTGGTTCCTGAGTAGAACGTGGACTTACGCGTACACAGGATTGTGTACATCGTTATGTGTAAAAGTGACTGTGTACCTTAAGTACTTGTGTAGACAGGAATCTACATGTTTATGGGTTGACGGGACCGTGTACAATGTAACTGTGCAGGTATGCACCTGCATAGGTGCTTTAGTGAACACATTTTGTGTACGTTTCACTCGTGTGTTTGTGACTATACTTATTAGTATGTGCGTTTTGTGTGTGTACACCATTCGTGTGTTGCAAGTTGACGTGATTTCCCTCATTGGTAATTTACTGTTAAGGCCCCATGGGGAAGGGGGGCTGTCTCAATGGAGGGGACTTGACCAGGCTAGAGAGAGTTGCACGACCTCCCGGACCCCGGACACCGAGAGCTCCAAGTAGCCTCCGATTTTAACTACTCGGGTACGTGTATCTCGCACATCTTTTCGCTTTCCCCAACTGCACCATTTTCATTACGAACTCTTTAAAAGATTCTGGGATGAAGAAGAGCCATGGGTCAGTCTAGCTTACTTAGGTTTGGCATAATAATATTAATACAAATAATAATACATACATACATAGTTAAATATAAATGCAAGTACAATTGGAAAAAATAAATACCAAAAAGCAAATAAAAAAACAAATAGGAAAAAACAACAAGAAAAACCCTAAAACAAAAAAAAAACACAAACAATAAAACAAACACGCACAATCCTAAACATACATACGCAAACAAAAAATCAAACAAATAAAAATAACAATGCCAATAATAATACGAATAATAATACAAATCAAAATAATATTAATACAAATCATAAGAATATGAATTCTAATAATAATATTAATAAAAATTATAAGAATATTAATTCTAATAATAATATTAATACAAATCAGATAAATATTACTACAAATTATAATTGTGAATAATTCGAGCCTGATGCTGCGTTGAGGCGACGTTGTATCTTAACCGATGCTCCGGACTCAATTCTCTGATTGTTGCGGCCGGGAACAATTTGGCGGTGTTCTTTTTTGTTCTCGAAAACACAATTGACTTTTTTCGATTTTTCTTTTTAAAAATTATAAAATTTGGCTCATTTTTGTTTTTCTATTTTTAAAAAAAGTTTTTTTTTCGATTACGACTTTGTCTCGTCTTAGATTTATAAGTTTGAGTGGCTGTAGTTCATGCTTCGTCTTGGTTTCGAATTATGTCATCATGAGGTCTCCAGAGATTTCTAGTGGTTGATGAAAATTACCCACAGGAAAAAGACAACATGCCAAAGACGCTTTCGCCTTTATTTAATAGAGCCTCATCCATCGAACGTCTAACAAGTAAAAGGAAACAGCCCCCCCTCCTTAAACTGAGGCATTATTTATAAGACCCAATGTAAACACTAATTACCAAACTCCCCATAAACAACAAAACAGAAACATCACACCACTAAAAACAAACAACTCATAACTCATTAAAAAAAAACAGATATCAATTAGCCTGACCTCCAGGCACCTCTGCATCATCCCTTTGAGAACTTAGTACTTCCTCATTTTACCGCTCACTTTCATAACCACGTAACTTGTTGCCTTTCTACTTACTCACCACTTTCACCTGCATTGCCCTGAGCGCCACCTGGCGCAGACACTAAAAGAAATGCGCCCTGATAAAGCAACACTTGTCATCTAATGTGGAGCGATGTTGACAAACTGGGGCGTATATGTATGTGTCCAGGAGGGGCCAACTCCCTCTACCATCATCTTATACTCATTTGATTAACAATACCAGTGTGTATACTTCATCCCTAGCGAACTTAACACAAGCCCGGAGGGTTGTTTACCACCGTCGCATTTATTACCAATCATATAAAATCACAAAGTAGGAAAATCGTTCACTAATGAAGTCTGGTTTGTCCTTACTTTTTCCACTATAGGTCTTATTGCACTCGCTGGCCATTGGTTTACTGTTAGACCAATCAATCACTACTTGCTACAAAGCTCATACCTGTTCAGATAAGTACTTTACTCCTTGCTGTCATCCCTTAAAAACCTATACCTTCCCTCTTAACCGCTTGTACAAGCCCTTGATTATTATTACCAACGACCCAATAAAAGCTCTAGAAGAACCATGTGGAAGTGTACAAGAGTATGTGTACTTTTGTGCATATTCGACCACTTGTGTAGAAAACAATACTGCTAATAAATGTACTTTTGCTTATAGTTGTTTTTACTGTGTACTTCTTACCACATCTGTGTATATACGATAGATTGTGCTACACGCTGGAAAATGAGATTGTGTGGGTAACCCAAATTTAGTTTCCTTTTTTGAGACTCTTCAGGCTGACTCTTCGTTTTTTTCCGTATTTTTTCTTGCGTATCACTTCATTTGATTTACTCAGTCTGAAGGCTTCATCGCTCACTATGAGCTGGTGAAGGTTATATCAAGTAAAGGCGAAAAGAATATCGGAAAGAAGCCTATAAACGAATCTCCCAGAGAAACTCCCAAAAGAAATATATGCGCTCTTGGGGACGATTAGAGATTCCTCCTGTTCTTCTTGAGCGAGTTAGCTCCCACCCCCGTTCCCCCGAAGGGGCTGCTCTTTCTTATTCTAATCCTTAGCTACTTTTTACAACTCTAATTTTGACTTGTTTTCTTATTAGCAGTACATAACTTGGTCACCAACAAGGTCTGAATTGCAGTTGGTAGTGGGGTAGAGTGAACCCCTGCAGGAGACCCGTTGAGTCCAGAAAATGGGGTTGATTCTCGGTCACTAACCAGAAACCAACTCTGGACCGCTGTTAGGGCGAGGCCCAGATAGGTGGGGTGACCAAGGGGAGGACGCAATTCGGAAGGTAGGTGAGATTGAATTACTACGGATACAAGGGGCTCCTCCTACTAGTGGAGACTGGAAAATCTCTCCATATTTCAAAACCTTTCGAAGAACACCTCTCTTTGGAGAGGGGGGGGGAGCCCAAGAGACATGGACCCACCGGAGTTTAAAAGGCTCCCCCTCGAACTCATACCGAACGGAAGGAAGAGATCTCCACAAGAAGTAGGACAAATGATATTTTCGTACCTTGAAATTCCACTCATCAAATCCATAGACACTCCATTAGTTATTTGTCTGAAAATTAAGGACGTATAGCAATTGCTTTCATCAGCTGGAAGTACAACACTCAAAAAATTAGAACTAGAGGCCAGAATTACCCCCACAAATCACGGCTAAAGGAAGCGTCATCTGCCGAAAGACAAAGTCGTGGGTGGAAGAACATTCATGCCAGGAACTTAAGGAAGAACTAGAGCTAAAGCAAGAATGGCTCAAAATATCCAAGGTGGTAAAATTTAAAGATCACATTCACGTATTCAAAGTCATTTACGAATCTATTGAAATGGCTTCAAAGATCAATGAAAAAGGACTTGCATTCATCATGAGAATCCCACCCGCCTACATACAAAGAGACGCCTTCACAAGCATACAGATATGCTTCAGATGGTATACCATGGAGGATCACACGACACAAAACTGCCCTAAAAAGACCTTATCATTTGTTCAGAATGCTGAACAGAAGTGCATGCCTGGCGCAACTGTAAAAACTGCCGAAGTGGACATAGAACGATGGTAATGATCTATCCCCAAAAAGGAGAGATTGTCAAGAGAAAAGAAACGGAGACCAACAGGAATAACGTCAACATGAACAGAAATTCATACGTATCAATGGTAAAGAATAACCAGCAAGGACCGACATCGCAGATTAATTTAAATGGGATACTCAATTTTAAAATACTTAGGTGCATACTACACGCCGACGTGATGATTATTGCAAATCCAGGTGGTTACGCAACTACAGTAAACAGTAGGCTACAGAAGAACAGTCTGAAACCTATTGAATTTCCCAAGGAGGTTGATTCATCTGCCATATTTAAAATGTCATATGATTAAAGAAGAGAAAAAGGGCAGAGAGGGGGGGCCGTTCCCACTAACTCGTTCCAAACCATTTAACAATTCAGATGGATACCAGAAATGGTAGCATTGAGCGAGGAGATCAGCCGGGAAGCAAAAAATATAAGATTCTGCCCATCAATGGAATCGTACAACGCACTCAGGAGGCCAAAAAGAGAATTAATTGTACTAATTTATGAGAAAACAGAAAGAGAAATGTGATCAACACATCGAAAAAATTGATGTAGAATCATCTCCAAGGTGGTATGGGTATGCAATTCAAGATACTCAGACTGGGACTGAACAAGATCAAAAGGATATTATGCAATTATGTAATGGAGAGACGTGCTTATGTGGAAATAGGACGACATCAGGGAGAAGAATTCGAGCTCGCTGTCGTTTTGCCCCAGGGTAGATGTTTGAGCCCTTTTCTCTATTCAATCTACACCGCAGATATAACACCACCGAGAAATGAAAGCTATCTGAACATTCAATTCGCTGATGACATCAGTTGCTAATAGTTTGCCCTTACAGGAACGGACCCATGCAAACTGGAATAAAGACGAAAGAGATAGTAAACATCAATAGATACCAAGAAAAATGAAAAATTTAAACAAATAGGGATGAATTTAAGATGATACCCGTGTACAGGAGGAGCCTATCAGATGTATATGTAGAAAGAGAGTGCTACAGATACGACAAACATAAAACAAACAGCAACGATCTAGAATAGATACAAGCGACTCATCGTGGTTCGGATTCCAAGTTAAGCTTTAAGTCCCATGACAACCTAAATCCACTCTTTGTTTCCTATAATATTTCCTCACTGTCCTATCGTTAAATTTTCTTCTTTCCCCTCCGTCTCATTCCTACCCACCGTAACCTGCCCACTCTTTTGAGAGCCAAGGGGGAGAGGGGATGGGTCGGGAGACCAGTTCTATGTCTCCCACTTCTCTTTTCATTTCATTTTACCTCATTTGACATCTAAACCGATGGATATCCCTTCATAAAAATCACTGCGTTTGTGTATATATAATTATTACATCAGTGTGTACTTAGTCCTTTGTCTTTTTGTCCTTCATATAAGGAAGAGGATGCGAGAATATTTTACTCGCAAAATTTGGCCCTGACCAAATTTATTCCCAGAGTTTTTACTCCACGTAGTTTATACAGCATTGTACTCTCCCATGTGCCTTTTTAGTCCTCAAAATACCTTGGTACAAACACGAACAAACTAGTCTAAAAATAAACCACTTTAAATGTTGTTTTTGTTCCTAAGGACGTCAGTTTATTCTAATTATTTTCATTCTTGACAAAACCAGGAAAACTGCTGTAATCCCCTGAATCTTGTTCACGTGGCGGAATAAGTTTGGGAAATGAAAGAAATATTAAGAAAACATGCAATTGAATAGGAAAAATAAACCAGAATAATTAAAATAATAGAGGATAAAAAATACAGTAGCATACCCCATAAGCGCTAAATGCTTGGACCAAGATATAACCACAAAAACTAACAAACAAGGACCTACAAAGAGCACTGGAATTTTATGAAATTGAATTACCTTTCGAGAGTACGAGAGGAGAGCATGACGTCATGGAATGCGCACTTCTAGGTGTTTCTTTGGTACCAACAAATATCCATATATCAGTGTTCGACACCCATTTTTTGTTCTTTGCTTTTAACAGCTATTCCCTAGTGTTCGGCCCCATTTTCTGTTCTCATTTCCTTTAAACAGGTATTCCCTATTTAAAGGTAGATGCAAGAAAAGAAATGATAACAAATTTAATAGCGTCATACACCCTACATACGTATTAAATAGCTAATGATACTAAAACTGATATTTCGAATAGTATATCAAATCTTTTGGGGACACAAAGCTTAAAAATTAATCCAAAAATAGGCACAGAATGACTCCAAAACAATATTGAAAGGAGAGAAGTCATTGAAATATCAAATGGATCTCGGATCAAGACTTCATTTGCGTGTTTAAATTAATGTTCCAAATTTGATAGAATAAAAGAGATAAATGTCTTTTGGTTTTCCTAAACCAAATCTTGAAATTTACCAATTGTGTGAAAACATCAAAGAAACCTAACAAAGTAATGCATTATATGCTCAGAAATTTCATTCATAAAGTGAAAGTATGTAAGTGAACGAAAATTTGACGTACATATTGTAGTAGTTTTACCAAAATTGAAGATATCTAATTGTACCAAGGAGAAAATATATAACTATACCCCTGTATAAGCCTCTAGATCGTCCTCATATGGAGTATATATCCTAGTTCCATTCTGATCACTAGATTAGTAAAAGGATATGATAGTTTGGTAACTAGTTTAGCATCGCCTCCCCCTTCTTTCAAAAAGGAACTCAGACAAAAGAAGAAAGACTGAAGTAAGGAAAACTGCAATGTACGCTGGGATGGTATGCGGTCGCCATAGCAACGAGGAGACTGCATCGAGCACGTCTGGTCGACGTTCCTCATCCATGCCAAGCAAGTGACTTTATCCAATAGACCAACTTACAGCCCTAAAAAAACTATCAATTGGCTATTGTAACCTACCTTCGGTTGGCATGGATAAATAGCGTCCCTCAGGCGAGCCCCAAACAGTGTGGAGGTGGCTCCTCGTTGCTATGGCAACCGAAAGAGAGCCTGACGAAATTAAACGGCATTCTTCTCAAACCAGAAAATTCAGAAAATCGTTTGTCCGAAGTTTAAAAATCAGGTTTTCTAAAATCACCTCAAGGCTTAAACACTCAGAATCAAAAACTTCTGCCCATTTACTGCATATATATATATATATATATATATATATATATATATATATATATATATATATATATATATATATATATATATATATATATATGAAAAGAAACTCACAACTCACAGCTTTTGTCTTTATTCTAAAAGAACTCCATGAAGAGGTCTTTTAGAATAAAGACGAAAGTGCTCGGAATCGTTTTTCCATTTTCCTTGTGGGTGTTATTTATCATATATATATATATATATATATATATATATATATATATATATATATATATATATATATATATATATATATTAGTGTAATTGGGTAGCAGTCTTTCTTGATTTCAAATTTTTGTTGAAGACCATTGTGTATTTTGCCTTAATTAATTTCCTTTGGCAACTTTCTCTTCTTCTAATTATCTTTTTTATTTCATCTTTTAGATGGTGGATTACTTTGGTTTTACCAAACACATTCATTTAAAAAAGAGATGAATAGAGGACAAGTGATCCACCATCTACAGGGTGGAATAAAAAAGATAATTAGAAGAAGAGAAAGTTGCCAAAGGAAATTAATCAAGACAAAATACACAATGGTCTTCAACAAAAATTTGAAATCAAGAAAGACTGCTACCCAATTACACTAATATATATATATATATATATATATATATATATATATATATATATATATATATATATATATGATAAATAACACCCACAAGGAAAATGGAAAAACGATTCCGAGCACTTTCGTCTTTATTCTAAAAGACCTCTTCATGGAGTTCTTTTAGAATAAAGACAAAAGCTGTGAGTTGTGAGTTTCTTTTCATATATATATATATATATATATATATATATATATATATATATATATATATATATATATATATATATATATATAGGTAAAAAGCACGAGAGGTAAGACGTGAATAAGTATAAATATTTGGTTGTACCACGTAGGCAAAAAGAAAGATTGATTGGAGTTAGTACTTTCGTTATCTTAGTAACATTTTCAAGTGTTATTAAGATAACGAAAGTGCTAGTTCCATTCAATCTTTCTTTTTCCATACGTGGTATATTTCTATATATACTCGTATATACATAAAGCAATTGGATCAAGTAAAGACGATCCCTTACAACTGAAATGGTCAACTTTGGAAAGGAAATGACTTTACTAGTGGACACTAGGAGATTTGCGGCTTTTAAATGAACTTTTTCAATCATTTTGGCTAAACAATTTTCCTGCCAATTTCGTTTAAAAGTTTTTTCTCCATCCTTTGTTTAATTGAATTTATTTCAATTTCATTTAATGAATTTAATAAATCTTATATGAAAATGTATTTTCAAATATATTTGGAAACTAAACACGATTCGTTTAACTTTTAACCTTTATGTAAGAGTGTTTGTTTTTGCATGGTCATTTTGGAGAGGAACTTTCTTTACTGGAGGTCATTGAAAGAGATTACCTTTACTTCATCTAAGCAAAATTGGGAATGGTCTACTATTTTCTTTATATAAACTCTTTAAATTAGCTTTAAACACTCGGCTGGCTGATTATTTGAATAATTTAAAATATCAGTAATTTGTGATGGCCTTGAGTGGACCTCATTCTTATAAGATAATGGCTCAATTTTAAGCAGTTTTCTTCTACAGATTATTCATTCAAATGCAGGTCCAGGTTTTTTCCACGTGGACAAGAAGATCCACACTCTGAGATAGAGGCTGCCAATCAGCAGCTAAAAATCCTTTGAGCCGAGCCATGGAGGCATTACGTCACAAGCAAAAGATAAACCGATTGTGTCTGAAGGATTGGCTTAGCTGCAACGTCGAGCATCGTGAGTCGCCAGATGGATCGTCAATCCGGGTTGATTTGGCTGCGACTGACGCATACAGTAGCACTCCGTTGTTCAAATCTTACCGGTATAAATAAACTTTAGCTCCACACTAAAAAGGTCAAAATATACACGTGCAAATGAGTTGTAAAACTTACATTAAAAACATCTACGTCCTCAGGCTCAGGGTTTAATTGGAGAAGCACTTATCCTCGAATTTTAGGCTACCTTATTAAGGAAGAAGAGCCATGAACGTCACTTAGTCTATTCCAGGTTCCAGGGCCACCTTTATTATTTGAATATAAAGGTCGCGACTTCGCTAATTTAAAATTCACGATTAATGAAGATTTTACCTTTCCTATAAGGGCCGCCGAAAGGTGGGTACATCCGGTACATCGTACTGGGGCCCAACTGCCAAGAGTGGCCCTTGTTTCCGCATGTATACAGAGCGCAGATCAAATGTTATAGTGATAAACCTTTTTCCTATATTTATTGTAGGGAATAACTTCTATGGAAATAATAGTCTCTAGTTTACTTCGGAACGAGGGTGCGACCAAAACTCGCCCTTGATCTTACGATTTTGATAATAATATTTCGTCAATATGTAAAAGGAGAAGAGGCCGACGAAGGAGAGTGATTGACGCTGCGAAAATTGGCATTGCGGTGAGTGTTCTGTCGGAATGACATAATTTTATGGATTTTGGGGGGCGTTCCCATCTGTTTTCTACAAATCAAAATATTTTTTAATGATTTTTTTCTTTCTTTTAGGCATTAAAATAAAATAAACTCTAATATATATAAATTATGTATTAGAAATATCATTGCTATAGGTATAATCTGAGGAGTGGAGCAAGAATACCACAAATTACAGAACTAAATAAGGGTGAGTGTATACTGGTTGTTATTAAGTTTTTAATTGTCATGTTGCTAGTTTAACAAGTTGTTAATACCGTCTCATTTTCTGATGAATAGATTGCTGAAATTCTTTTAAGTTTAGATAAATATAAAGGAGCAGTAAGTCAGATAACTGAAGATGATCAAAGAACAGAAGTGGCACCTGCTGATACGGTATTCAGAAAGAAAAGAGACAAATTTTGATGCAAGTACAATGACAGCCTGCATGCCAGATGTGGGTGTTCATATTGTTGTTCAAGAAAAATTAATGGAGGAGAGAGTTTAAGAATATGTCAGAAAGTGCCATCTCAATTGCCCAACTTCATTTCCACGTGGCAGTAATCAACAAGCATTCCCTGAGAGTATACTCTCAATACGAAATCAAAATGATGAAATTTCAAGACGAGATTGGCTGGTATGAAGTCCAGCACACAGGTCCTCTATTGTTTCCCGCGCCGTCACTTTCAAAAACAAACCGAAACTTAAAAATCGCATTCGCGTCTAGCAACATTACAGGGCTACATTGCAAGCGGGAAATGGAGAAAACTAGATAACAGAATTCCTGAACACGAAAGATGCAATGCCCATAGGAAGTGTTATTTGGCCTGGCGTGATTTTGAAAGACTATTGAAATCAGACAACTGCATTGAAAAACTTATGGAAACTTCCATTCAATCTGAAGCAGTAAGATGGCATAATCTTTTGAGGCGGATCATAGACATTGTTCTTTTTCTGTGGAAGAGAGGCATAACCTTTAGAGGATCTTCGCAAAGAATTGGAGATGAAAGAAATGGAAACTTTGTTGGCTTGGTAGAACTGTTGTCTTGGTGGGATTCTGTTCTGAAAGAACATGTGCTAAAGGAGAAGGAATTGCAGAAAGGAGGGAGACTACAGGTACACTATTTCTCAGCAGAACCTCAAAACAAATTTGTTTCTCTTTGCTCAGAATTTGTTGCACAACAAATTCTCTTTGAAAGAATCTTCTGGAAATACTTTTCAATTATAGTAGATGCAACACCAGACTAGACTCAGGTTAAGCAAACCGCCTTTATACTACGATATCTTGTGAAAGACGATTTTGCATATGTTATAGGCAAATTATTTTTAGAGTTTATTTATTGCAGTACCAAAACTGGAAACGATATTGCGAAAATGGTACTGGGAACGTTGAAAGAGAACATCATTCCTTTCTCAAATTGCAGAGAGCAAAGTTACGACATTGGATCCAATATGGCGTGAAAATACAAACGGGTACAGGCATGTCTTCTGTTTGAAAATGCTTTGGCACTCTTTTCACCCTGTGGATGCCATACTTTAAATTTATGTGAAACAAACTCTGCTGAGTGTTGCCCTGAAGCCATCATCCTTTTTAGAACAATTCAGACAATACACACTCTCTTCAGCTCTAGTCCACGACGTTGGGAGATTCTTCAGAACAAGACAGGAAATCAGTCGCTTTACAACAAGTCCAATATAAGATGGTCTTTAAGAATAGATTATGTAAAACCATTTGCCGCAAACCTTACCAGCATTAGGACTGCACTTGAGGAACTGTTTTACATTGAATCTGACACCTGAAACAAGGACTAAAATACATGGCACTATTAGGTATGTCTCATCGTTTACTTGTGTGATTATATCAGCAATTTAGTTCAAGATTTTTGCCCCAATTGAAATGCAACAAGATTCTGCAAGCAATACATGCTATAGTTGATGTTGAAGTCACAAATGAAAACGAGTTGATAGCAAGTTTGAAAGATCTTCGTTGAAACTGGAAGAAAATCTGGAATAACGCAAAACATGTTTCATCAGGCATGTGTGTCGAGATATACCTGTGTAGACTAGCTCGGTGCTTAGAGTCTTACACAAGTACGGCCAGACAGCTGACCACAGGCCGTTTGAGTTATGTCTGGCGATTAATAAAGAGTGCGAATTACGGTTGACCGGCTTTAGATTAATGGCTTGTCAAGTTGCAGTTCAAAGGATATATAAAGACAATACCCCAAAATATAATTTTAATATCTAGGAAAAAAGGGCAATTTATATATATGTATATACAAAAGGGGTAACAAATTATTTATGGTAGTAAAATGAATTAAGTGAAGATTAACAAGGTAATCTGGGGATGACCATACCCGATCGCTTTACCTTCAAGCGCGGGCGAATTGGATGTAGGGTGGAGGACACGGCGCAGGTCTTCAAGAAGATACTTCGAGGAGTCCTGACTCGGAGGACTTAAGGATGGGGTTGGATTACTTCGTGATGAAGAATGAGATTTTTTCCTGCTCCAGAGAGACGTAATCTCAATTCGAGGCGATTCTGTTGATCGGCAGGGAGTCTCAGTCTCGAAAGATGGGAACCTTGAAAGGGTGGTGAAGATGAGAGGGCTGCATAACTCTCCGGGAAGAAGGGGGCTCGATAGCTTTCCTCTGAACAGTGGCCAAAGCTTAACGAAGGTAGATCTGCTGATGAGATCTTCGACGACGTACGACGACGAGTTACAGGGGGTCACGTCAAACAGACGGCAGTCCGGACGGAGTGAATGACAGGTTTTCAATCTCCTCGAGAGATAGTAAGGTTCGGGGTAAATACCCGGGTGGCTGCTCTGCTAGACGCCTCAAGGTCTTGCGGTTCCCAAGGAATTTTTGGTGCCCGTCTATAAGCAAACACAATTCAGGATAACGCGTTGTTCCTGACTATCAAACTCGCCTTGCGATAAGGACGGGGGGGTGGGGGGGTGGACGATCGGCATCTGCAAACAAACACAGCTGGAGACGGGTGATTAAGCGAGTGCCAGATTTTTCCTCGACTTTCTAAAATTCCCACGCTGGCTCACGTGGTCTTGAAAGAATAGAGGGGTATCGTCAAGGGGCTTCCTCTTACGGTGGTCCTTCGAGGGCATTCCCTCATAATGTGTAATAAGGTGAATCTAAATGTGAAGAGACAGCATTGAATGTAAACTTGCATGAAAAATGCAATTTGATGATGTCATCAACAATTTGCTGCCATGAAAGCTCGAAAAGCATTATTCAGTATATGATTATTTTTTAATATTTTTTATTGTACATTGTACTTGGATAGCCAAAAAGTTGCTCTACTATTAAAAGAATTGCTACTAATGATATTTTTGCTCTGCATTTGATATAATTTTATTCAAGTAAATAAATTGGTTATTAATATATAGTATGAACACCTGAAAAAAGAAATAAAATATTATCCACACTGTAAAATAAAGTATATATGTGCCTTTTGTTTTTTGAAACCTGAAGAGGGGGCCCAGATTTTGCCTTTTACAGAGTACTATTTATTTCCTATTCATTGTTTTCTTGGATATCCTTCTCCCTTTAGGGTGATTTTGTGTTTATAGATACATTTGAGTAGCTGTGCTTAAGTTACTGAACTTGTATCTCCATGTTTTGCACCCGGCCTTCAATTCACCCAATCACGGTGTCAATGGCTGATCTCTATTCTTGGATCTGATCTCTCAGTCTCGAATACCTTTTCCTTTCCATTTTTCCTTTTTTGCCAAAGGATTAAATGATACCTGAAAGAGATACTCCTCGTGCCCCTAAATCGATGCCCACCCTCAGACAAATTTTATGTGGAAATTGAACTTACATTGGGAGTTATGCCCAGGCCGAGTGGAAACGCAGCTTCCGATTATAGCGAAGTTGAGCAACAGGATGTGTGGTAAGTCAGTAGTTGAAATCCCGATTCGGGCTACCATACGCTGCAATGACACAAGTTCGAACCCCATGATAAACTGTGGAGCCCCACTGAGAAATAAAATGTTTCGAAAAAAGTGTAAATCAATGTTAAAAAATTTCCCGAAGTATTCCTTTGAACTTACATTCGTTGAAAGCTAAATTAATAATAAATTCCTAACTAAAATATTCTGTAGATATTTAAATACAAATTATAAGTTTTTAAAATAATAAACCCGAAATGATCGTGAATAGCAACTTTATTCGTGCAAAAACGAAATGGTTACTTTTCAAAAAAGCTAAAATATTACGTCTTTGTGGCTGGCCTTGAGTCGATTCCTTCTCTTTTTCTTATTTAAAATTTTCTTATTTAAATCTTTTCGTTCTTTTGTTCTTGGGTTAAGCTTCAGTGATGCCAGATCAGCGCTAATGATGGCTAAATGTTTTTATTTCTTCTAAAAAAAATCGAATCTTTGTTTTCATTTGCATTTGAGGGGGATTTAACGTCAAGCTCCAGCATATTTGACATTGGGTTCTGATAAGGATGTCAACCCCTAAGGTTTGTGCAGGAAATTTTATAGGCTACCAAAATTCTGCAAAAACTTATGATGCTCAATAATCCATAGGAAATAAGGAGAGATGATACATAAGCGATTACGTCTTTTTATATTATAAAACAAGATTCAACATAGATTAAGAAAGAAGGAAGAGATTATATTAAAAGCAAAATAAAATAATTATAAACACTTTTACCAAAGAATTTGCAATAAAAGGTGCGGTTCGACCCCATGCCACCGAGCGCTGTTCGCTTTTTCAGGCCACCACGTATTTACTACCGATCCGAACTCATTTAAGACGGCTTTTCTTTTTTTCAGTGGGAACTTACTGATTAACGTGGGATCCGAGCCACGGGTTAGTACTCGAATCCTGAATCCATTCAGCGACTCACCACACCCCATGTGCCCTAACTTCGGTTTACTCGGAATCAGTCTTTCCACTCGGCTAAGCCGGAGCCATTTCTACTCGAATACTTTGACGCATTTATCTGAAAGTGAATTTCTTCATCTCTTTCTTCGTTTCGAGTTTTGTTGACCAAAAAAATAAATAAATAAAACAACCCCACATATAAAGACCTCCAACTAAAGCGCGGCGGGATTGTTGCCACATTGTTGTAACTTACCCACATATTAAAACCTCATAGTTCAGTTGTGGGGTTGTTAACACAATGTGGCAGCAGCGACATATATAAGGATATCATACTACAGCGCGGTGGGATTAATCCCACATATTAGAACCTCATACTACAGTAGTGAAATTGTGATCACAATGCGGCAACACCCCTACATATTGGGAGCTCATAAATAATACAGCGGTGGAATTTTTATCATCATTTGGCAACAATCTCATATATTAGGACTTCCTACTGGATCAGGGGTACTGTTTCTATAATGTGGAGACAACCACGCATATCAAGACCTCATACTTCAACGGTGGGACTGTTACCACAATGTGGTAATATACCTACTTATTAGGACCTCATACTACAATGGCATGATTTTTACCACAATGTAGCAATATTCCGACATATTAGGACTTCACTGCAGAAAGTGGCCACAATTGCAAAATAATTTATCATTATTGGAATTATTTGTAGAAGTTAGGGTGGGAGGGGAGGGGATATTTCGGGTGCTTCTATAGACAGCGGCACAAATTCGAAAATACGAACCCATAACTTCATTAATGGGTCGGAGCTCTTGACTATAGAGTTACAACCTCCTTAAACGCAAGGATTATCGGAGAAGAAGAGAGCTGAGCCAGTGTTCAAGACCAGTTTGTTGAAGGTCGTCACCCAAGAGACAAATAGGGCCCAAAATGCTTCCCTTGGAGAACACCAGAATTATGGGGTCATATTTGGGCTGTTTTGACCACACTGGAGTGGTTCAAGTTTGTGTGAAAGTTTGAGATTTTGTGGAAGTAGAGCGCCCTTGCCATTTTAAATCCTCTTAACTCTTTCTTTTCCTACGTGTTATGTCCGCCCGAAATATTTAGGCGGAAGTTGGGGCCTTCCTCGGAAAGTGTGTCTCCAAAAGGGAAAGGGAATCAGGTATAGTATGAGCAATCATGCTGGAGGTTTGCGTGCAGTTACGTGTTTTGTGTAGGAAGATTTTCCACACACGTTCCACACAGTTTCTCTTCCTCAATCTCCCTCACTTCTGTACAAGACTCTCCTTAACATTTTCTTCTACGATTCGTCCTCGTTGGTTTGCGCTTTAATAAAAATACTAAGACCTGTGTGCGTTTGATGTGTGTGCATGTTATGTGTTTAAGTATGATGTATGTACGTTTGAGACTTCATCCCTTCTTCGTTGTAATCTTTGGTCTTTCTCATACACAAGGAATTTTCGCCTTTACCTTCCTCCTATAGGAATAATTAGCACTTTTGAGTCATTATTCTCTTTTATGTGCACCACGATAATCCTTGGGCATCCTCGATGCTTCATACCTAATTCCTTTATATTCCCCTTTCGTTTTTATTTCATCTTCCTTTTTCTCTTTACGCAGCATGATTCTGTTATCCACCGCTCAAGCTAACATTTTACATTTAAATAGAAAAATATTATTCTCAATATAAAGCGCTTGTAAGACCTCATTTGGATTATGCGGTGCAATTCTGTCCTGCATAAATACAAACGGGAATTGTAATATTGGAACGCGTCTATGCGTCGAGCGACGAAATCAATTCCAGAACTTAGAAATAGATTTTACGAAGAAAGGCTGAGGCATTTTAATTTACTTTCGTTGAACGATCAGTATCAACCTGGCAACTTATTTTACTCTTTAAAATACTAAACAGGTTAACGAATATAAATTATGATTCAATATTTGAGCTAAATAACTGCGCAGTAACTAGAAATATCGGTTTCATACTAGTAAACAAAAGATTTAACATTGCCATTACACAAAAAATTAGGCGAGTTAGGCCAGTGGTTCGTAGCCCCATGAGACGACACAAACATACATAATAATAAGAAAATGCAATGTTTTTTTCATTACACACACATGAATAACCGCATCTATTACAGCCCCACTCTATGTGAAATCATAAAGCTGGTATTCTTACTCGCTATGAACATTCCTATGAACACAGCACAAATATTGACACGAAAGTAATTTAATACTATTATCGAATGGAAAATAACATCTGCCGCGAAGTGTGTACAGCAGGTGTGTCATTTAAAGGTCAAATGGTTGACAACCCCCTTCCCCCCTCAATTCCCAAATTCCCGGGAAGACAGAAGTACAATCACGGTAGATGTTAATGTTAATATGACAAATAAAAGAAACCACGACTCAAGAATAGATGATCCAGGAGGGGTTTGGGATTAAAACAAAAACCTTATTGCTGGTATTTTTACGTAATACGTGGTGACACTAATACCTGCTACTAATAATAATTGGTTCAGTCAACCATTCTGACGAATGTCCAACCCTGGAATACCTTTAATCTACAATTAACTATCAACTTCATCATGTCGACAGTGCATCAGAAGCTCATAAGTAGGGTTGCCCTTCTCTTCCTGTCCATTCATCGAAGGGCAGAGTTGAATTGCATTTTGAAGTCTTGTTTTCACTCTCCATTCTGATCTACTCTGGAATTATGCAATATAACAAAGCTCTCGACTTCAGCGGCGAACTTTTGAACAAATTCGTTTAACATTTCCGAAGTTAAGTGATGCGAAAGTAAAATGGGGTATTTCCATTGACCCACAAGTGAACACGTTTCTGAAAATTTATATCTTTGAGGAAAAAAATTAATGCGGTTGTGAAAGGCGAGCGGTGTGCGTTCCATGCAGTAGTCACAGAACTTTTAGGAAACCAAAAAAGTCCTGTTAAAATTCTGATTAGATGTTATAAAAAAAAATGGGATACAGAATGTCCCTAAAAATAAACTTTATGCATTCACATTTGACGTTAGTGAAGATCATAAGGAGAGGTTGCACCAGGATTGAGCAACTATGGAATCACCAGACAGCGGTAGTGGGGCGGTGCCATGATGGGAGATTATGTTTGTTTTTCATACATGACAAAAATGTCTATAAAAGCTCAGACTTCTAAGCATTTGTAAGTTTTAATTAAGTTTGTAATTTCATATTTGAAAATAAATATACGCATATATCCTACATAGTATGACAAGTCAAAATTGACGATAATTGGGTGTAAATCAGTAAAATTGATAACTGACATAATTTTCGTATTTGGCAAAATAAATTACACGAGGAAAAAACAACAACTAACAAACAAAATATGTGTTACATATTATTGTTTAAAAGTCCTAACTTTATGTGTAATGGAGGGAGCAAAACTTTGGGGGATTCCACAAGTTGCTCCCTAACAACTTTGAACGTTCCATGATGCAACTTACGTCTGGTGGGTCATTGTAATTTTTCTAATGTTCAGAGGTAGGCTGGATATACCATAGACATAAAAGCCAGAAGTATTTGGTAAACCCTCTTTGTAACCAACAAAAAGCCTACCATCTTGAAATCACCATAGACTTACCACTCAAACTTAACATAACTTAGTCTTTCCCCAAGTACAATTTTGGCGTTCTCATAGTCTTCTTTCATAGGGTCGAATGGGCTATTGAAAGTGATAGATGTTCATTCTATTAGGCACCAGAACAGCTCTTAGTAGAGCTGTCAATGAACAACTTTCAATGACTTTGGTTATGCTGAATTTCGATGGAATTAAATATTCTATCAAAATCTTTACAGAAACATAAATTCTCACATTTCGAAGAAAGAAGAAAATTCTATATGTCTCTTGCTATACCAAGTACTAGTACAATCTAGAAGTAGGTAGCTTAAGCGAGATTTAGTTAGATTTGAGTCTCTTATTAGATCATCCAATTCCTTTTAACTGGGTAAGTGAAGTTGAGAATCACTAGTTGCATTAAATTGTGTATCTTCATCCATTTGTTCAACACCTTATTTAAACTTGACTCGAAATCTGATTCATCATTCTGCAAAAAAACAAGAAATTACTTTTAATTGTAAATGTGCAATCAGTGTTAGATATAGGTTTTCTATATAGATCATATATAGGATTTTTACTGGTTTCACAATATTAAACTACGAACATTTGGTAGGGGCTGAGGTGTGGGTATAGTTTATTATGAGGAACAGAAGCCAATGATGACGGTATATTCGTAGCTGCATGATTTAGTTTCTGACAAGTCATGATGGTTAATGTTTTTTAAGCAGTTCGGACGCAATTTTGTGAATGCATTTTAAGGGGCGGGTGTTGACTCGGATGACCTCTGATTGTCCCTTGGGACTTTTTTTTATCCATTGAATTGTTATGTTATTCGGATACCTCAGCGCTTTTATTCCTTTTACTTTGCTATATTTGCAAATGTCTATCGTACAGAAATAACAGTCAGTAATATGGTTTTACAGTTTCCTTCATATTCTTGGGATACCATAAGCCATTGACTTCCTTGTACATATTTAAAAAAACGATTATTGTTAAAAATCTAAAAAAAGTTTACCTTTTACTACAAAAGTTAATATACAGGCATATATATATATATATATATATATATATATATATATATATATATATATATATATATATATATATATATATATATGAAGTATGTACTAGATATATTATTGCTTTAAGATAAGAACTAGGGAGATATGACACTTAGTTTTAAAAGTTTTTGCTTTCTCATTCTTATCTCTCAGCCATCATGCCAATAGAGATCTGCAGCTCCCACATACGCATAGTGTTGGGATCCCACTCTTATCTTTGCCCCGATGGGGACCAAAATATAATCTGTACGCCAAAGTTGACTTTGGAGATTTTTCAATTTGATAAGAAATTCGTTTTGGCCTCACGTAGAAACCGCATACGTAGTAAAAAACATCTGGGTTGTTTTTTACAATTTATTTGTTATTTTAAGAAATTTATTTTTAAAAATTTAATTATAAATAGTTATAGCTAAATCTATTATTAAAGGTTACAAATTTTAAGATATATTCAATTTCAAGCTACAATTAAATCGTCCAACGTGTAGTAACCTTAAAATCATCGATGGTAGCCAAAGATTACTTGCATATTTGGAATCAGTGGATTTAAATTAACTAAAAAGAGTGGAAAAATCAAATAACCTTTTACAAAATTGTTATGTAGTTATCTCCAATCAACGATACCATTGCGACTTTCCCCAATTTTTTCAAAAGCAAATTACCTCTCTTTCGAGTCATTAGATTTGCTGCATTTATATTGACAGTGCTGAATGCCTTTAATTCTTAGCTCGGTAGGTTCAGATGAGAGAAAGAATGATGTATGGATTAGGCATACGGAAGAAGAAAAAGGCCAACGAGGAGAAAGTGAAGAGCACAAAGCCTCCAAAGCACAAATACCTTAAAGCATAACCAACAACCAACTGTCGAGGCTGGAATTTTAGTCTGGTTCTCTGTGGCAGCTCACCATTTTATTTTGTCTCAAGGATTTTTAATGTAATAGGAAGGAAAGTTTTCCTGTGCTGAAAATGAAACTGGCAATATGCATTTAATTAATGGCCAGTCTCCTTAAATGGCGTTGATGTTTCCTTTCCTCTCTTCTTACCGGTTTCTTCCACTTAGTGTTGCTGCCTTTGTTCGCCAGACCTACTTTCACCTTTTTTGCAAGAATTGCACCCCTCGCCCCAGTATTAGGTTAAATTTAACTTTAGTTGTTACTTGATACATCATTATTAATTGACCATTAACCATTTATCTTCGGATGCAAACTTCTTTTAACTTTTAGCATTTCTTAGATTTTGCAGGTAACCTTTAAAGACAATTAAAATGCCATTGTTGTGGCAAAACGAGATTCCAGCATTCCATGTCGATACAGCATATAAACATTTACTAGATAGTATGTTTTATAAAAAGGGGCTGAAAACGCACTTGGCAACATTCGCTATATCTGCAAACCATCTCAGCGTTAAGATATGGATTAGAGCATGGCTCAAAACAGCGTTTGTTAATGATTCCGGATCAATGGATCCCAATGGGGAAGATATCGAACTTTTGACATTGAGCATCACCTAAACCCAGTGTTTAGTATTTATGTGGTTTTTATTTACAGTTATTTTCACCTTCGTTCTTTTCTCTCACTTCTCGTGTTTTATTGGTGAGTTGGATTTGCCTGCAATTCTTAGCACCCGTTTTTCCCCAACCAGGGCGGAGGGGTCTCTGTTTTGATTGATTTGACAGCGCCCTAACACCCCAGTAGAGTCCTTACTCTCAGTGCAAAGAGAAGACAGAAGAGGTTGGAATAAATGAGATGGGTTAGTAAACAACGACCAAGGATAACAAGAAATGTTGTGTCAAACCACCTCTACTCAAATAGTTATGCAGAGACGGGGTCACGACCCCCCTCGTCCCAGCATAATTGCAATAGAGACGAGGAAAAATATACAAAGTAGACAGAATATCACGAAATGTGGAATAAAATCATGCTCTTGGTACTGTGTTGAAATAGGTTGGGAACCTGAAAGACACAGCATCAATATCTCGCGATAACTGCACTATAACAGTGCCCCTTTCCCCACTACTTCTTCACAAAGGTCTGCTGGATGCACTTCCCTCCCCTTTTACCACATTGAAATGGTAAAGAGGTTTCGTCTTGACCAGTTCTTCCTCGAAAGCCGGCCCCAAGAGGCTCTCTTCCTACTGTGGATGTGGTTCCCCTGCTCCTTCAACGGACCTCCCTCAAATTCTCTTAGCGCTGAGGGAGTTTCCCCTTACCTATGTATCTGCGCAAATGAGCTTCCATTAAGCCTTTTTCTTTTTTGATTTGGGAGCCGCCCTAAGCGATCTTTTTTCAAGTCCATAGGCAGCCTTGCTTATGCATTCTCAGAGATTCTTATTTGAACTACAAAAGAGGAAAACCAGTTGTTTGCATGAATAACCAGGTATACTGATGGATTCCTTCACGGGGACCATGAATAGGTGTCCCTGAGAATTACCAACAATTCATCCCAGAATGGTTAATTTATGAGAACATTGATGTGGAGATACCAGCACATGCCGCCCCTAAGCGTAAACCTCACTTGAAACAAATCGTGGAGTGCCCTGATGTCTGTACGAGGTATTTTCCCATTGATCTTCTCCCCTCCTTTCTAACTAAGGGTTTGGTGTTCTCTCTCCCCGTTAGCAGCACAAAAGGGGGGGTGTCCCTCTGAGATGTGTCTTTAGTGTCCCTGTTAGCCTTGAATATCAACGGCATCAATTTGGTGTACCGGAAGATGTTCTTTACGCTCTACGTAGACGACATCTTGATCTCTTTGGCTCAGAGGCATACCATGAAGCTACAAGCAACAAATTCAAAAGTTTCTGAAACGTGTCACTGGTGCATTTCTACCTCTGAAGAGGCGTCACGCAATTAGGATTTGTTTCTAAATGGGTCTCGTTTGGAAGTCGTAAATTCTCCCCGTTTCCTTGCCCTGGTTTTGTACCAACGCTTCACTTAGTAGTCGCACATTTGCAGCCTTCGAATATCTTGCGCCTGCACTATAAAAATTCTTCGTTTTGTTGAGTTCAGGACGTGAGATGCTTATATAACTATCCCCTTAATGTTTTACCGCTCCTTTGTAATCCCCAAGCGAGTTTTATTCCTCCACATCCGTAAGTCGTTGGCGGATGGTGGAATCGATTGACCAAACTGGTTTTCCCTTAGTGATCGATGACTTCCGTAAGTCCCCTATAGAGAACCTCCTCGTCGAGTTTAGGAATAGGACATTCCTCTGAGTTTAGTGGGACACAAGGACAGGTGTCGCCAATCGTTTTGTCCAAGAGGCGATCCTTGAGGGTCCTATCTTTGAACGTTGTCGCCACCCACTGCCCCCAAAGCTTCTACAGCACAGGGATCATTGCGTTCGTATTTCTTCGAGCACATATCGTTTCCCACTGGAGCCAAGCCGGTTTACACGGATGGCTCCAAGTTAAGAAGGCTTAATTGGTTTCCATGATATTCTTACCCTGTTTGAAGCCGTTGGTGCTCTTCCGTGCGCTGCTTCATTCTTAACGACCGAGATGTTTGCAATACAGCGATCGGTGCAGGTGATTACGAGCAGTGCCCGATTCGGAACATCATTGCAATTAAGAGCGATTCACAGGGCGCGCTAAATGCCATCGAAGCATTGAAATCGCCCTGTTTGTAATATAGGTATTGTTATGGTTAGGGCGAGTCTGAAGGACGTGAAGATTGTCTTCTATTTGGTTCATGGGTATGTAGGAGCGGCAGAAAATGAGCATGTTGGCGAGGGTGCCAGACTGTCTGCATGGAATGAGCGAGTTGACCATTGTTTTGCTCTTCCCGATTCTGACTACATGGTAGGAATCTTAACATATAGGGTGATTATTATTATTATATAGACCATGCAAAGAGCCTCACTGAAAATTCAGGAAATTATACCAACAAGAGGTATCAGTGCAGGTCAAAGCACAGCAAGAAAGAAAGGAAAAAGAATTAAACAGCTCCAACTCTGACTGGTTGATAAAATCTCGGCAAATATTTATGCGGAGGATGATTTACATCATTCACTTGATGGTTCATGACAAACCAAAATGTAAGTAGCACGATTTCCTCAAGGGTGAACGATGCTGGGAACGAGCAGGCTGACGACGAGACCGCCAGGGGATGTCTGTACATACTAAACAACCGGGCCGGCCTTTCGCCCGTCCTCTTTCAGATTGCATAGTCGATATAAAGTTGGTCATTCGGGCTACATGGCTACCAAGATGAGAAACGGTGCTTGGAATTTAAAGTTACTTGCCTTGAGCCTCGACTTTACCAGTGTAAATATCTGCCAATGCATCGACGGTATCGACTAATTTTCTGCTGTCTCCGAATTGAACACAGAGGCAGGACGCAGCGCCATTGGATGTAGAAGACTGCTTGGTAACAAGACTGTACGCCACATTTTGAAAATTACTCTTTCTTTAGCAGATACCATTGCTGTTAAATGGGTTAAAAGGCTCGAAAATATTAAATTGCACTCTATTAACTTTGAAGCTTCGAAAGGGTCACAATTGCATTAGTAACTCACTATTTTTACCTCCAGCTGTAAAAAAAAATTTCATGTAAAAGAAACTAATACTTTAGTTATCGTTAGATTTCGCGTTGTCAACAGGAGGTAACAGAACAATTCGACCTCCCGTACATTGTAAGTTACATTATTTGTCTGTTTTTTCTTCTACAATTTTCTCTTTTTGTTTTATTTCACAATTAATCTTATAAATTTCCTCCTTAATTTGATACTCATAGTTTTCATGCCTCTTAGGGACACCTCAACTGGTTTGGGGATTCTTGTACTTGTATGGAATTGAGAGCGGGAAGCCCCCCCCCCCCCACACACACACACTTTTCCGGAAAAACGCCCTTTGACTTGTGCTCCTACTCGACAGTGCCAAAGGAACAAGGACCGGATGGAATGCATTTCGCCAGAGAAAGCCACAAAGGGGCGTGGCCTGGGCATGGGAAATGGGCGGAGCTTATAAAGAAAGATGAGAGAAATTTGACCTCGAATTCTACATATCCGTTTGTGTCACAAGTTTGACCATGGGAATGAGGGTCCATGACCTTCCCAAGACACTCATGATAACCTTTATATCCTACTCCTCTCCACCACATACTCTCTTCATACCCAAGATGGCAAGGAGTGCCCAGACGGCTTTCCTGTTCAGAGCACTGGACGGCAGACCAAATTTGGCATCGAGAGTGGAAGGGCAACGACTCTTGGATGCATATTAGAATTTCTTCTCTTTGGGTGGAATTTGCCTTTACAATTTCTTCTTTAGAGGGGGGGGGGAGGCGGGAGGTCATTTAAAAAATATATCATCAGAGGGAGGTGCCTTTACAAAAATTATCTTCGGATGGATTCGCCTCTACAATTTTATCTCGTTATGTGGAATTTGCCTTATAATTATTCCTCGTGTGAAATTTGTGTTTACAATTTCTTCCTTATGCTTGGAATTTACCTTAACATTTTTTTCTTCTCTATTGGGGGACAAATTTGTCTTTAAAATTTCTTCTCGTTTGTATTTAAAATTTCTTCTCTTTGGGAGGGGGGGGGGGAATATTTGTCTTTAAAATTTCTTCTCTTTGGGGGGGGTGAAGATTTGTCTTTAAAATTTCTTCTCTTTTAGGAGGGATTTGTCTTTAAAATTTCTTATTGGAGAGGTAGATATTTGCTTTTAAAACTTCTTTTCTTAGGAGGGGATTTGCCTTTACAACTTGTCGTAGAATAGGCTCTTGACGATATACCATATATAACTATTCGTTGAGGGAATTATTCTAATATTTCGAGTGCGTGGTAATCTGATTGACCGAGGTTAGTCCAAAGGGGGGGGGGGGCTGGAGAAGCTTATTAATCTTCATTATGCTTAAGAAGTGGAACGGAGCACAAGGATAAATAATATGGCCACCATTAATAAAATAGAGTTTTATTAATTAAACTATCAACAACACACAAAAAAAAATGTTTACATAAACGGAGAATGAAAAGGGTCGTGGGACTATCTGACTAATCCGAGAATTAAGATTTGGAGAGATTTAAAAAGGTAAACAAATAAAAATTAAAGGGGGGGAATGGTTCGCTAAACCATTTAAAGCACAGGCTTGCGTTGACAAAAGGTTAAATGATTAAAGGCAATGCTCAGCTTACGTAATTACAAAGTTGTTGTGCAGAGGAAGACGATGCGAAGCAATCTTCGGTCCACTGGCGATTTCCAACAGAAGGGTTCTTCAGGGGGTTGTCCTTAACGAAGGGGAAGGACTCTCTTCAAAGAGTGAGAGCGAAGTGGGGCTCGGAAGTACGAGCGATCTTTGTGGCAGCAAATTGGAGATGTTCTAGATCAGTGGTTCCCAAAGTGGGCGGTACCGCCCCCCTGGGGGCGGTGGAAAGATCTGGGGGGGGCGGTGAGGAAGAAGGGGGCGGTAGGGGGGTGGCAGTCCGAAGTCGAAGTCAGAAGTTCGAACGTTTGTTTGACGATTTGTACACAACACGTGCAGCAGGACGAGTCAGTGGACGACGCATCAGGGTCCAGTTACCGCACGCCGCTCTGGCCCAGTCAGATCCGACAGCATAGACTACAAAAGCAAAAGCTCAGGTTTGTAATTTCAAGCTTGTAATGTTCAGAATTTTATCTTATAATAAAAACCGCATCCTGGCGGTCAACATCATCTTGAGTTCAAGTCAACATGAAATTGGGGACTCGCCAGAACGCGCCGTGTTGTGTTGTGTTGAGCTGGTTAGGGTGGTGCATTCACTGATATATATTGTTACGAATGTATATGACTTTGTACCTGTGTGTGCATGTGTTTGTGTGTGTGTGCATATATGCGTGTTCGCGCGTGTGTCATTGTGTGGGTGATCACGTCCGCCACCATTTTATGTGAGTAAATGGAAGAAAATGAATACGTGAGAGGGTAAACTTGCTTTTTATACCTTCAATGTTGTCATTTTTGTCTTTAAGTAGGCCTATTTATGAAATGCGATAAAATGCTGTATTTTACATGGTTTTATTTTTTTGTTCCAGAATAAAGTATGGCCTTGGTACAGCAAACAAAAAAGAAGTGTCGGCAATATAGTGTGGAATATCTGAAATATGGATTTGTCGCAGCACCACACAACCAACAGCAACCAATGTGTCTACTGTGTGATAGAGTGTTTTCAAATGAAGCTATGAAACCTTCGAGGCTTTTGGAACATTTGAAGAAAATGCACTCTGATAAAGCAGACAAAAACTTGGCATATTTTCAGTCACTCCGAGACAACGTTCGGAAACGGAAAACCATCGGAAATATATTTGCCAGCAGTTCACAACAATCTACTGACGGTTTGCGAGCATCATACAACATCTCTTTGCTGATTGCTAGATCTAATAAGCCTCATACAATTGGAGAAGAGCTTATTCTACCAGCAGTAAGAGAGGTTCTACACACAGTTCTACACAAGTCACCTGACCAAATTATAAAAGCTATTCCTCTCAGTGATAACTCTGTTCAGAGAAGAATAGATGAAATGGCTGAAAATATTGAAGAAACATTTTGTAACATGCTTAGGACAACAGAATTTAGTTTACAGTTAGATGAGTCCACTCTGCCAGGCAATGAATCTTTGCTTCTTGCTTATGTTCGTTTCGTCAAAGATGAAAGCTTGGTTCAAGGGCTGTTATTTGCGAGACAGCTTGAAACAGACACAAAAGGGGAGTCAGTATTTCGTGTCGTTGATGTTTTTTTCAAAGAGGAAGACATCCCACTTTCTAACATTCTTGCTTGTGCAACAGATGGGGCACCATCAATGGTAGGTCGTCATCATGGCTTCATTAGTTTCTTGAAAAAAGCTGTACCTGGAGTACTTACAGTGCACTGTGTAATCCACAGGCAGCATCTGGTCGCAAAAAACCTGAGTGGTAGACTACACAAATCAATGAGTACTGTTATCACAGCAATAAGTAAAATCAAGGCACATGCCCTCAATTCCCGACTGTTTCGACAGCTGTGCACTGATAATGATGAAGAGTTTGAACGTTTAGTGTTGCACACAGAAGTTAGATGGCTGTCAAAGGGAAACTGCCTGAGACGTTTCTATTCACTGTTTGATACAGTTGTTGAATTCTTCCAAGACTCCAATTCTGTTCTGTGTGATGAACTAAGAAACATGAAGCATGACATTGCTTATTTGGCAGATATATTCACAAAGTTCAATGAAGTTAATTTGCAGCTGCAAGGAAATGAGGCTAATCTAATTACAGTCAAATCAGCTATCTCCACCTTCCTGGCCAAGTTACAGTTATTCAAACGAAACATAGCTCGCCATGCACTCTACCAGTTCCCAAGCCTCTCTGAATTGGATAAGGAAAAAGGCATACCATTCGATGACCTTCAAGTGTATTGTACACACCTGGATGAACTGCACAGAGACATGTCTGAGAGATTTGAGGACATTTTATTGCTTGAAATACCAGACTGGGTGATCAATCCATTCCTAAATGTCGACGGTGAAGAAACTGGAGTCGCAGAGGAAGAACTGATTTCCATTCAAAATGACATTGAGCTAAGGCCAATGTTCAAAAAGTCATATCAAGATTTTTGGTTACAGAAAAAAATCTCTGACTGCTATCAAGTGCTGTGGAACAAGGTCAAGATGTACTTTATTGCCTTGCCAACATCATATTTAGTAGAACGGGGCTTCAGTGCAGTCGCCTTGCTTCTTTCCAAGCAAAGAAACCGACTGAAAATTACTGACCGCGGGGATCTACGACTTCTTCTTAGTGAGTTCCAGCCTGATGTTGAGAAGCTTATGTCCCTGCACCAAGCACATCCATCCCATTAATATTAAGTGTGAGACAATGAAGGTTACTGGTGGAATGTTTATTTACCATTCTATGTTGCTGAAACAGTTAAAACTGCTAAAAAATAAATTGGTTTACTAAATTGGGTTTTATTTGTGAAATACACATTTGTGTTTAACCTTTCTCTTTTTAAATTGCAGCATACCAAATATCAAGAAAGAGGTGTTTGTTTTCATATGTGTCTGTGGGGGGCGCTAGGAATTCACTGGGGAGCCAAGGGGGCGCCAGCCTGCAAAAGTTTGGGAACCATTGTTCTAGATGAACAATGGAGGTTATTGTTGAAACCAATCGTTCTCTTGAAGAACGTTAAAAAGGGGGAAATTAAATTATCCAGACGTGATGTCTCGGGAACGAGAACCGTTTCTTGACGAACGGGCTTGAAGAACAATGGCTGTTCTAACGTTGTTCTCTTTCTGAACAACAGGGGGGGGGGGTGAGAACCGTCTCTTGTCAAACGGGGTCAAAGAACAATGGCTGTTCTAACGTTGTTCTCTTTCTGAACAACAGGGGGGGGGGGTGAGAACCGTCTCTTGTCAAACGGGGTCAAAGAACAATGGCTGTTCTAACGTTGTTCTCTTTCTGAACAACAGGGGGGCCTTGTTGACTTGGCGTCTCGAAGGCACGAACCTTGGCACTCAAGGGGCATTGTCCTCTTCTGTTTTATATGGGTTTCTCGAGGTAGAGAGTTCCTAGGTGCACAAGGGAGACCGGATCAGCTTGATGCCTCGCGAAGATAATCTAGATCTGATCTGCTTCAATTGGGAAAAGCTATGATATAAATAGTCGAAGCCATCCCCTTGGCGTAGGGAAAAATTGAGTGGGAGGCTTGGGGGAAATGTCCTGCTGGCGCCTGAGAAAATATCTTATCTGCCCAGAAGCCTAACTCAATCTGGCGAGATCGACGTATGGAGGCGAAATGGGGGAGTGAACTCCTTGATTAAACATTTGCTATGGTGGGCAATAACGCGCTCTGCTTCCTCTCGCAGATGCATGTGCGTAGCATGTGTTTCTAACATGTGATAGCGGCTGAATTTAAGTGGCCTCAGACCTTTCTATCACACACCTCCTTCCCTCTAGGTGAGATTTGTCCTCACAATTTCTTTTCATTGAGTAGAATTTGCCATCGCAATTGTTTGAACGGTAAAAATTTAGATTTGGCCGTATCAGTGGGATAGAAACCTCGATTCCTTGGTGGGCAATGTTTTGTTTTTTTCTCTTTGATTTTTCTCAGGGTTACCTTCTGTAGGATTCTTCTCTCTTGTTTCTGTGTATCACTTCTCCACACATACTGTTGTCGAGCGTTTAAGCGTGCTAGTTTGCGCGCCAACCACACCGGCCGATAGCTTTCGGTCGCTCAAAGAAAGGATGTCGGGCTTTTACATATATATATATATATATATATATATATATATATATATATATATATATATATATATATATATATATATATATATATATATATATCACTTCACTAACTATAATTCAAGAATGGGATTTTTTGAGTATTTGAATAATAATTTTATCTTAGTTTGCTTATGACTTATGTTTTTTTATCAAAGTTATATCTAATAATTCTTTCATAATATCAAACAACAAAATGGTGAATTTTAGAAATAAATATATGTATCGAAATTTTGTGAATTTTTTAAACCCCAAAGAATTACAAATGGTGAAGTTCAGAAAATTTATTTTTACATATATATTCTATGACTATATTTTAGTAGCAACGTGATATTTTGAAATGGGGGGAATTTTGTTTAGAGTTCCTTTTTAAAATTATTATAATTGGCGAAGTTCAGAAAATTTTAATAATTTAACCATGGCTGTTTTTTAGTAAATTCAAAATTTTAATCTTAGTAGCTAAGCGCAAGGTTCCCCCGTAGAGGGAAGTGGCGAAGCCATTGCCCGGTATATATATATATATATATATATATATATATATATATATATATATATAAATATTGCTGGCAGAAAAAATGCAAAATGTTAAGAAGAAAAACTCGATATCGCTTCCTTATTTTCCTGCGAGTAGTCTCCATCCTAAATTCTCGCGAATTCTTGTAAGTATTCCTTCGCCAATTTCCTTCTCCGAGCTACGGCCTAACCTAGCGGAAACGCCGCTTTTCACTTCATCGAAGTTAATCTACATGGGGTAGGGAAGGTTCTCGGATGAAGTCCAAACTCGAAACGACTCCACGGGTGCTGTTGTAGGTTGTAAACACCCGTGGTTCGAATCCCACTTTAAACCAAATCTCCAGTGGAAAATAAAAAGCCACTCAAAAAAGCGGTGATCAAACCCTGACCACATTATTATTTTCCTCTTTCAGAGCCGAGACGACGATGTCCTGGAGACCCTCTTTCCCGTGACCTTGTAGCAACCCCTAAGTGGAGACCCCACCTCGAAGATGGTTCAAAGCAAGCAGGTGAGACGCGAGGAGTATTAGAAGTACAGGATGTGCATAAAGTCTTTTCATGTCGTATTATTTTGTAATTAATTCCACAAATTAAGCTAATCATTTGCATTAGTAATACTTTTTAACTGTTTGAAGACTCTATGGATAATATATATATATATATATATATATATATATATATATATATATATATATATATATATATATATATATATATATATATATATATATATATATATCAAAAGAAATGAGTGACCTTCATGTGGGAAAATTCCCACCGCGTATCTTTCCTAAACACTGGGTTCAAAATTGTTAATTTTAAGACTCAGAATAAACACATTCCTAACCATGTTCCGAGGTACGAACATGTTCGTAACAAGATCGTGCGACCTCAAAGGTACGCCTGCGTTCTTAAAAAGAACACAGCGTAGTCCTCATGTAAGAGCTCGTTCTTAAAAAGAACGCCGTGTTATCTCAAAGGTAGGACCACGTACGTAAAAAGAGCACAGCATATTCCAGATATACAAACGTGTTGTAATAAGAAACCATGCAGTCGCAAAGGTACGAACGTGCTCGTAAAAGAAATGTAGAGTCCCGACATACGAGTACGTTTATAAGAACGTCGTACGATCACAAAGGTAGGAACGTATTTGTAAAAAGAACATAGCATAATCCCGACATACGAGCACTTTATTAGCAAGGACGCTGTGTAGTTCAAAAGGTACGAACGTTTTCTTATAATAACACAGCATAGTTCCAACATAATAACACTTTCGTAAGAACGTCTTTCGGTCACAAAGGTACGAATGCGTTCGTAAAACAACAAAATTTTCCCAACACACGAACGCCATGCAATCCCAAAGGTACGAGCGCGTTCGTAATTATACCGCACCATAATATCGACATACGAACATCTTCGTATTAATAAGCATGTGGATCCAAAGATACGATCGTGTTCGTATAGATAACAGCAAAGTTTTGGCATACGAGCACTTTCGTAATAACGACGTATTATCCCAAAGATACCAAGGTGTTCGTAAGAACACATCATATCCTCAGTAAACAAGCACGTTCGTAAGAATGTCATCCTGTCCCAAAGATACGAACTTATTCGTAAAATTAACACTACATCTCCAAATTATGAATCTGCTCTTGGAAGGAACGCCGTGCGGTCTCAAGTGTAAGAACACGTTCGTATAAACGAACACCGCATGGTCCGTGAAGTATGAACGCGTTTGTAAACAGCTGCCTGGTCTCCAAAGTAGAAGAGCTTCTTAAAAAGAACCCATCATGGTTCTGAAAGTACGAATTCGTTCGTAAATGCAACACAAATTGGTTACTAAAGTACAAACCTAATCTCTTTGGGTAGTGTAAGCTCTCGCCAAATCGCCTCGTAATCAGGTTTGAGTTTAAGTGAATGTCATATACGTACACACTTTATGTGTACAGTAGAGTACACATACCCATTCAGGAAGCGCGTATACATGCACCCCGATTTTATGAAGTAATCGCCAATGTTTCCAGTTGCGAGTTCTTCTTTTTTTTAAATATTGCGCCCAAACATAAGGGCATCGGTTTTCAGTGATTTTGAATTTCGCCAATACATAAGGGCAGAAGCTTTCATTGATTAAGAAACCCCCAAATTAAAGAAACACGGTTCTGAGAGGGTTTCGCCGCTAAAGGACAATTTAGGAACTTCATTTTTAGAGATGTGGAAATTCCACCAAGAGGAAGGAGAGGGAGACGGCGCTCTATTGCTCGTTTGTGGCCATCTTCTGAGTGCATTTGAAGGAAGAACTCCTGAAGAAGTGTTTACGAAAACCGGGCAGCCAAAGGGCAAGGTTCGCTCAGCAGTATTACTGAAATGAGTTCATTGTTCAAAAGAGAAACTATATTCACTGATTTGACCTGAATTCTGTTCGGACTACTGTTCATTGATAAAGCGGACGGTAGAAAAATAATAAACATTATTATTATTATTCTTTGCATGCTAACTGCTAGGAAGAGAAAAGTTGCCATAGAATTTGGAGTTGGGTGGAGATTGTGGGTGTATTTTCTGCAGATGAAAACCCCCTTTCAGTTTGGCCACAATTACATTTTAGTGAAAGTAACTAAAAAGCTTTCATAAGTAAGCGGGTGAAAGTCGTGAAATGGCTTTTGTTGGCTAATTCGGCATTAATGAGAGAGTTTGCGGGTACGAGAAATAGCCTCGCTGAATGCCCAATTCTAATGCCCATTCCCCGTTCCCTGACCACTCAAATCGTCGGTGCCTTTGGCCATGAGTTTTTAGTATTCGGGTGTCTGGTATTGGTAAGTAGTCTTTATAATTGAATCTAACCGATCCAAGAGGTTTTGAGGGGGATTTTCCTGTAGGCGGAAAAACGTTCCTCCACTGTTCAAATATATTTTTATTGAGGTATCCTGCTATTAGAGAGGGGGGGGAGGTATCCTGTTTTTAGGGGGTAACCTGTATTGCTTTAGCCAGCGGTTTGGTCTCGAAAGAGGATTATATATATATATATATATATATATATATATATATATATATATATATATATATATATATATATATATATATATATATCGTCTTTTCGATTTGGAGAGGCTGACTTACCTTCCAGAAGGTACTGCTCTAAACGCTACATCACTATAACACACGAATTAAGGTTTCTATAGCAATGAGTAGCTTGTAGTGGGCACCATGGAGGCACGCTCCTCATCTACGTCGCCTACCATCACTGGGTACCAGTTTACCTTACTATTGACACGACTTGGTTAGATCAGACCTACCATGAACGTGAAATCCCTAGGTCGAATGGTGAACTTTACATGAAAATCTGAGAGTAGAAAATCCACGAAACCTTCATATGAAATTAGATTTAAGTTTTCTTTTTTTTCTCCCTGAACTTTTAAACTTTGAAATCATTCACACCACCCCATCGCCTTCCCTCAACTGACCACCCTTTCCTTTTGGGGGTGCGACCACAACCATGCGACCTGACAGACTTCGTTTGATCGTGAGAAAATGCATGAAGTTGGACGTTTTAGGATGGCAATTGTTCACGAGCCCCTCGCGTATACACGTGACAATCCGAAGATTAAGTAACAACCTATCGCCATTGAGTCGTGACTTGTTTGTTTAATGTGCGTGAACCCACAGGATCATAGGCCCACTCGTGATTAGTTCAGCTTAAGGAATAGGTGGGGACAGAACCTATGTTACTGTTTCCGAATCGTTTGGTATAAGACTTTATACTAAGGTAAACTGTATTGTAGGCATTGATGGTATGCGGTTGCCATAGCAATGAGTAATCACCTCCACATGCATCGGGCAACCATGCACATTGCAGTTTTTCTTACCCTTGTAAGGTATAGCGTGCCCCGATGGGTGGATAAAAACGATCCCGTGTCCCCACGGCTGGATGAAAACTATCCCCTTTACTGTGACGTCAAAATTGAAGGTTAAAATAAACAATTGATACAGTTCATTTAGTGCTGTTAGATCGCATACCATCACTGCCTACAGTGATGGTTCATAATTGGCTTAAAAGAAGCTTTTTTACTAGTTCAAAATCAGTACCATCGAACCAATAGGTTTGTTTATCCCTCATGAATTCTTTTCCTCTAAAACTTAAAACTATTCCAGAATTATGGATTTTTCTTGGACGTAGTTGGGACTTTTCGGATTCAAAAAAATACTTCTGCGGATTATAAAGAATACCTAAAATGGTGAAGTTAGTAGTGGTGCGAAATAGCGGTAAAATAGGAACGAAGTAAGAGATTTGCAAAGTGATGCAAGGTGCCTGGTGACAAGGGTAATTGCTGTTTTATTTAATTAATATTATGGTATTACGTTAAGTAATATAGTTGATAAATAGGATTAAACAGAACATAATTATTGAATGACTAAAACCACCAGTGCAGATCAACGGCCATCTTTGCTTATATACAGCACCCTTTAAATGATAGAACTTTAACTTCCTTTAAATTTTGTTTAAAAATAAAATATCCTGGTAGTTTTTGGTTGATTTTTAAGACTGTGTGAAAATAATATTATAAAAATGTTTCCAGAACGAGGCCGTTGCAATTCCATTTATCATTTCGTAAACAAAGAAATCTTGATTTTTCGAAGTCCATTTTCTGTTTACTAAAATTCTACTAATCAATTGGGCGAAATGGTCGAAATTTCATTGAAAATCTCCTTTGAGCCTAAAATTCCACGAAGCAATTGGGCGAAATGGTCGAAATTTCATTGAAAATCTCCTTTGAGCCTAAAATTCCACGACTCAATTGGACAAAATGGTCGAAACTTCCTTGAAAATCTCCTTCGAGCCTAAAATTCCACGAACCAATTGGGCGAAATTGTCGAAATTTCATTGAAAATCTCCTTCGAGCCTAAAATTCCACGAAGCAATTGGGCGAAATGGTTGAAATTTCATTGAAAATCTCCTTTGAACCTAAAATTCCACGACTCAATTGGACAAAATGGTCGAAACTTCCTTGAAAATCTCCTTCGAGCCTAAAATTCCACGAACCAATTGGGCGAAATTGTCGAAATTTCATTGAAAATCTCTTTCGAGCCTAAAATTTCACGAACCAATTGGGCGAAATGTTTGAAATTTCATTGAAAATCTCCTTTGAGCCTAAAATTCCACGACTCAATTGGACAAAACTGTCGAAACTTCCTTGAAAATCTCCTTTGAGCCTAAAATTCCACGACTCAATTGGACAAAACTGTCGAAACTTCCTTGAAAATCTCCTTTGAGCCTAAAAGTCCACGACTCAATTGGACAAAATGGTCGAAATTTCATTGAAAATCTCCTTTGAGCCTAAAATTCCACGAATTAAATGGACGAAATGGTCGAAATTTCATTGAAAATCTCCTTCGAGCCTAAAATTCCACGAAGCAATTGGGCGAAATGGTCGAAATCTCATTGAAAATCTCCTTCGAGCCTAAAATTCCACGACTCAATTGGACAAAATGGTCGAAACTTCCTTGAAAATCTCCTTCGAGCCTAAAATTCCACGAACCAATTGGGCAAAAATGGTCGAAATTTCATTGAAAATCTCCTTTTAGCCTAAAAGTCCACGACTCAATTGGACAAAATGGTCGAAACTTCCTTGAAAATCTCCTTCGAGCCTAAAATTCCACGAACCAATTGGGTGAAATGGTCGAAATTTCATTGAAAATCTCCTTTGAGCCTAAAATTTACGGAGCAAGAGTTAAAAAATGAAGATACTTCAAAGGCAGCTTCAAAGTCTATGAGAAGAGCTCTATAAAGGAAGTAGCTGCGGATCTTCCTGCCGCATTGGCTATGCAATATCTGACACCCAAAGTGGTGTACAGACTTGGGGCATGAAGGCGTGCCACCCCCCTCGGTTCCAGGTGCAGCGGGGCCTTAACTACCCATCATCCCTAATATATTGCCCTGTTGGCGGACTTGGGGGGAAGGGGGGGAAGGGAACGCTGGGTCGGTTCTTCTCCTCTCGTCGATCCAAGCGACGGAGGCGAATGCTCTCCCTCTCTCCTCTCACCGGGTTCAGCGAAATAGGTCTTCTAATGGGGTTGAAGCTCATTCGCTTATCTGTTACTTTGTGTCATTGTTACTTGATGTAATGTTACTTCGTATCATTGTTACTCCATGGCCATTGTTACTTCATGGTCACTGTTGCTTCTTGGGCGTTTTTACTTCATGACCGTTGTTATTTATGGTCGTTGATATTTATGATAAATGTTACTTTGTCGTTGTTACTTTGGGTCATTGTTGCTTTGGGTATATTTTCTCTAAATCTTTCTTACTTTGGGATAGTGTTACTCCGGATCATTGTTACTCAGCTTCATTGATACACTGGGTCATTGTTACTCTGAATCATTGTTAATTTTGGTCATTTTTACTTTAGGTCACTGTTTCTTTAGGTTACTGTTACCTCGGGTCATTGTTGCTTCGGGTCACTTTTTTACTCTGCGCCAGACAAGTTAAGCCATTTAATAGATTTCCCTCTGTGCCAAACACTTCATCCCTTTCTATCTCAGACACTAATACACACAATCAACGCAGCCTTTTTCGGGGTCTTCCAATCCTTCTCCCACCCTGACACTCACTCTCGTACATTCCCTTCACAAGTCAATTTCTTCCATACATTCTCCCTACATACCATACCACCTCAGAACACGCTCAATCGCAAAGTCTTTCACACCATAAACACCTCTTAGCCAGACGTTCCTCACTTTCGTCCACCGAACACCCCTCTCTTAGATTTTCCCTATTCGTTCCATACTCTCACTCCCACACACCCAGCCTAAACACCACTATACTGTCATGCAGCTTTCCGGCACATTCCACATACGCTTATCATTCACCACCGCACTGATCCCCCTTCCACAAGAATAACTTTCACTACCATTTAAAACCTCGGTGTTTTTCGATCTGGAGAAGCCTCCGATACCACATGGCGATACGGTTTAATGGAAAGTCTCCACACGATGGGGACCAGGGGACGCCCCCCAATCTATATTTCTACCTTTCTGAGAGATCGTCGATTCCGCGTACGGGTGGTGGGGGTGAACCCTCTCTGATCCAATGGACCAGGAAAAGTGTGTCCCGCATGGAAGTGTCCTTAGTGTCCACCCTTTGCCCCGAGCATCAACGACATCACCTCGGTGCTGCCAGAAGATGTTGCCACTGCGCTCTACGTGAACGGCCTTTCGATCTCTTTGGCGCGGCCCAGATGCCAACTCTGGAGCATCGACTCTAGCAGGAATTGAACTGCATCTCTCGCTATCTCGAAGCGCACAGGTTTTGGTTTTTTTTCTTGGCCAAGACTAAAGAGGTGCACTTCTGACGCCATTCACGGCTCCACCCAGACCCTGACTTGTTCCTAAACTGAGTTGGCCTATAAGAGGTGGATTCGCCCCGTTTCCTTAGCCTTGTCTTCGTCCGATGCCCACATAACAGTTTCATATTCGCAGTCTTAGGGTCTCTTGTACCCGCGCCATGGACATTGTTTGTCCGAAGCTTGACTACGGATGCGAGTTTTATGTATCCACAGCCGAGCGTTTATTGCGGACTCGATCCACCACACTGGTCTCCGCCTGTCAACCGGTGCCTTACGCAGTTTCCCCATTGAGATCCTACTTGTCGATGCCGGGGTGATACCACTCGCTCTGCGGCATGGACAGTGCAATATACGTTTATAGCATGGTTCTGGCGCCTCCTTCATTCGCCACCGGCTCTCACTGCAGCCGCTTCCAATCTCGATGTTGCCTATTCCACCGAGAGACCCAAAACCATTTGGGTTTAGGGCTGAGGCAAATCCTTCGAGAGCTCGGTGCAATATATCGCTCGTTACAGGTGATGACGCGTCGTCCCCAGTTTGAATACCGGATAATGATCTTTAGCAATTAACAAAGTGCCCTGAGTGCTTTGTGGGCATTGGCATCTCCACACACCCTGGTTCGCGGTTTCACACCCGCGGGTCGCACCGGCATTTGATGGATCGCACGCCCGCATCTTACTGCGACGACTGCATTGTCCCCCCGAGACTATTCGGCAAAATATTTTTGAATGTCTCGGTCTGCGCGGCGCTCTTCGCGCGTGTTACCTGTCCCGGTGCCGGGACGAGCGGGGTCGATACCGCATGTCTTTCTTACTTGTGGAGTATCCCACCTCTTCTATTTTATGTGACTCTCGCTGGCGGTGGTCGCATGACCCTGCGCCTGGTAGAGGGTGGGGACGGGCTTTCCCGGACGCCGGAGCGTGCTTCTTTTTTTTCTTACCTCTATTCTGTTCCTTAATTTTTGTTTGCTATTTGTTTTCGTTTGTTTTGTTAGTTGTTTCTCTCCTTGTTTGGTTTGACTTGGCCTAAATTTTAATTGTGGCGACTTATGCCCCTGAAGGTAG